>OY293415.1:40193025-41393025 GCA_958502065.1 Chrysolina americana | reverse complement strand
TAGACCAATTCAGAGTTTTATCATTTCGAACTAAGTTCGAAAATATGTGCCAGAGATTATCACAAAAATTAAACGAATGAAATCGACAAAGTTGAAGTACCCTTTCTCTCAACATGTTTCCATCAGTGGAGAAACGAGGCAACCATCTTTCAGAAAACAACCACTTCCCTGGATAATACCACGACAGACATAGAACTACATCTGACAGACATTTGTGCAACGTTCCTCCAATCAGACCCAATTGCAAGTGCGTTTCTTGTAATTAAACAGAAGATTATTCTTCATTTGGCTGGGAATGACCATCTGCCGAAATGCATGTATCGAAGTTTTGTCTCTCATCAGTGCCAGGGTAGTTCGGACAACATTATAATTGTCCTGTCCCTGCCCAAAGAATAATAATCTACTGATTCACTAATATTTCTTCACGAATGAAGCTGCGACCCACAACTAAGTTGGTCGTAGCGTCATCCCCATGGAAAATCAAGAACTATACTCCGCGAAAAGCACAGACTTCAGGAAGAGTTCACTGTATCATTTCGAACAGAGTTCTAAAATATATGCCGGAGAGTATCACAAAAATGAAACGAATAATCGAATATCGACATAGTCGAAGCACCCTTCCTCTCCACACGTTTTCACCAATCTGTCAGAAAATAAATACTTCCCTGGCTAATACCACTACGAACATTGAACTACAGATATTTGTGCAACTTTCTTTCAAGAAGAATTTTTGCCTCTCATCAGTGCCAGGGTACACTACTCGAAAAGCACAGACTCCAGGAAGAGTTAACTGTATCATTTCGAACAAAGTTCGATTATTATTCATCGGGCAGGGACATAAAGATTAATCTACTATTTAATTACAATATACACATTTTCATCTGGGGTGTTCTTGGAAGAACGTTGCAGAAATATCCGTCAGATGTAGTTCTATAACCGTTGTGGTATTAGCCAGGGAAGAAGTTATTCTTTGACAGATGTTTGCCTCATTTTTCCACTTGCTGGAAACGTGTGGAGAGAAAGGGTACTTCGACTTTGTCGATTTTATTCGTTTGATAATTCATAGTTGTGAAGTCGGAATTAGGGCAATTAGGTTTATTAAACTTTTTAATCCTTTGTTGCCTATCTTCGCTTTCACAGACTAGAAACAACTCTCTTCTTTGAAATATATCTGAATTTGAAAAAAAACTATATATACTATATATATACTTAAAAAAATTTACCTGTAACGAAAGTCGCGTGATCCCGTCCGAGTGGATCATTTTTAATATTTTTCAAAAAAAAACTCAATGCCTGAGTTGAATTTAAAAAAAATAAAAAAAATCCCATATGATGCACTTCGACGGACACTGTATGAGTAACGAATTGTTCCCTTCTGTACATTGGACACAGAGTTGGCTATTTCTACTACAGAAGGCTATGCTTGTACCTGACGCGCGACTTTATGGGAGAAAATAATGTATTTTTAGCAGTTGCTGAACCAACCTCAATTGAGACAACTTTAAATCCGTAATAGCAACCTGATGCTACTATTTTTTTTAGTGACATATAATACCTATCTATACCCCAGTACCTAATTGAGTAGGTATACATTGAGTCTTATAGTTGCAATCAATTCCAACATGTTGACAAAACCCAGAAAACACAATTTTATGATCTTTTCAGAACCTCCTCCACTGCTAGTGTTAAACACTTCAGAGTATTGGGTAACTTCTTGTATATTGAAATGTACTGTGAAGAAGGAATCAATCTGCGAATATTCCAAAAATTACCTAACTTTCAGACACTTTTACGATCGGCAAACATAGGTATTATTATTCAAATCACCAAATCTCTTGCTTAAACGTCTCTTATACTTATAAAACAAATAATTTCATTTCAACAACTACTGTAGTAGATAGACATCGTAAATCTCTGTGGTAACTAATATTTTCATATTTATCAATAAGGATTAAAAAGTCAACTTTTGAACCCTCAGTTGGGCGGTTTGTATTGGATTTTTGATCCAGGCAGGTAAAGCAATAATTTTGAAATTTCATTTACACTGATCTGTCATTAGAATCTGTAAGCTCAATAAAGAGTAATTCATTTTAAGACCGACAATATACTGGAGCTAAAGAATATTTCAGAACTACACACAATATTATGGTCATATAGACCAAAATTATTCGTGTTAGTAATTGATAATATAATTATAGGATCGAATAGCATAATTTCATAACTCAAACCTGATTTTTGCCCACTTTTCAAAACTGTCCAATAATCGAATCCAGTTTATCATCGGTGGTAGTGATCCACAAAAATATATAAAAACAGTTAATACTCGCAATACAAGTAGTGATAAGAGAAATTGTGATGAAAATAGTGTTGATAATCAAATTATCTACATCAATTCTGATATGAGCTGGTCATTATATAGATCATATATGTAGAAAAATTAATAGTGGCTACTATGCACTCCTTCAACTCAAAAATTATCTCAGTTTACAACAGTTATTAAATTATTATGCTATCGTATACTCCCATATTTCATACAACATAATACTATGGGATTGCGCCACAAATGCAAATTGAATTTTCATGACATTAGGACTTCCTATACCTAATATTCATTCATATATTATCACAGTATCCTCTATGTGAGGAATTGTGTGCATTCCCGATAGTCATGATCATTTTACTAGAAATTTACTACAGATTCCAAAGCACACATCTAAGTTATATGAAAAAAGCTCAGCATATATGGGCATTAAACTCTATAATAATATATCCAACGATGTAAGAGATATAAAAAAAAATTGTCGCATTCAGAAGAAAACTGAAAATATTTCTCGTTGGGGGAAGTTTTTATATTATAAAGGAAAATTTATCTATTGATACGAAATGACAGTGATTTTACTATGCTCTACTATGTTTTACTATGTTGAATGATCTTTAATGTTGATCTCAATATGTTTTTTATATTTATCTTTCTATCTATCTATACATACCCAATACTATATTGAATATAACTACTTGATGATAACTTTTATTGAATCAATGCATTCTTGCATATTTAAGTTCACTTGTGACCGCCTTCCTACTGTAATTGAGTATTCACGCCTATATTTCTAAAGAAGACAATTTATTGTCAAGCGACCTATTATTAAATGAATGTACAGTGTCCGGCATAAAGGACAATTTAAAATCATAGTGGAATAAAAAATGCTATCCTTAACTGAGAGCCAATCTAAAATTTGATGTATAATTGTGTTGGAAGTGAATCTGTTGAATTCCAAAATAATTCGCATTCCTCTGTTTTGCAACTTCTGCAAAGATTCAATATTATTACCATCGAATAATGATATCAAGCTGGCACAGTAGACAAAATGAGGTTGGATTATTGTATTAAAGACCCTGAAACATGTTTGGAAGCTAAGGTGACTACTGACACGAGTGAAGAAAAATAGTTTTTTTTTACTGTGAATGTATTGAAAGTGATCCTTGCAGCTCAATGTGTTATCAATCATAAAACCAAGGTACAGTTCGATTATTTTATCTTTACCCGTGCGTCATCAATGTTATGCATATGAAATAAGTCGAGACGTTTTAGTCAAAATATCATCTGAATGTAGAACACCGTGGCTAATATCCCAATAAAATAACAACGTATAGATAATAAGATAGGATAATGAATTACTAAATTAACTAAATTAACATTTTCAAATTCATGGAACTGGCGAACCACCAGACAATGAGAGTTTTTTTTTTATTAAAACAGGATCCCGTATGACACACTTATGGGTACACCCCCATTTTCTCCCTTCCTTTTCCAAATTTCAAAAATATTGCTTGATAAACAAAGGCGAAAAAGAATGAATCTTTGTATAATCAAAGATGGCTCTTCCAAACTGGGAATTAACTGTGAAGTGATCCACTTGCTGAACATTGTACTATTCATTTCTCCATGATAATCCAGAGTCAAAGATTTCGAACAGATAAACTGGCTTCTGGAACAAATCATTTCGCAGAACAATAAATCGTTTACCATCATATCGTTCGGGTTTGTGTATACTTTTGACATTATTATCCTGCCAAGACTTAGTTTTATTTCCTCTAGAATAAATCCATGTTTGATAAACAAAAAAACACTTTTTGTGGATATAAACTTTTTCGTTTTTCCTGGTATTTACGTAAAAAATATGTTCTTTGTGGAACAATATGAGTCTTTTCAATCAAAGCTCTTCGATTATCATCATTTTTAAATTCAAATCCCAGCTCTTTTAGTAAAACATTCAAAGATGATTTGCACATCGAAACAATCTCCTTATTTTTCAGTTCATCATCAGGATTGAAGGGTAACTTGTTTTTGTGGAAGAAAAAAATTCAAATAAATATAGGTACATTTCAAAATTCATACGATAGGAGGACTGATATTATAACTGCATTTCGAAAACGAGATACGAATGAAGTTTCAAATTAAAAAGAAAACTGGATGTGACAATACAGTTTGACTTTTCAACTAATATACATAAATCCAATCCAACTTTCCCGATGAAGTTGTGATTGACGATGGGACGGTTACATGTTCAGAAATTTTTCTCACTAGTCAGTGTCACGTCCATCGAATGAATAATCAATATTATCTTCATTTCCCTCACCATGTAATAAGGAGGTGTAGGTACTCACTTTTTTCATACATATCGTACAAAGTATTTCGTCCAGCCATTTTCTGTCCTTCAGGTAAAGCTGTTTTCTTTTTGAGGCGTCTACTTTTTCCTGTAGTTGATGGAATGGGTTTATTTTCGTTTCTTATTTTGAACACCGTTTTTCGAGATATTTTAAGTACATCTGCAACTCTCTGAAATACAGTAAAGAAGAGTTATGACATTTCTTCTGTTGTTTTAATTGTTACCACTTGAACAAATGAAAGTAGTAAAATAGGTCCACCATTCGCTCTTTCCCTTTCAAAATACTTGCACAAGTTCAACACAAATTGTAACTGGTAACATACTAATTTGCTAAATATGAAATGAATCATCACCATTGATCTTACTATGTTCTGGATTTATCAACGGAAATCTAGACAAAAAATCAGCATTTGCATGTTCAGACGTTTTTCTGTATCTGACGTCGTATTTGAAACCAGAAACAAAACTCGCATAATGTAAGAGACGTTTTGCAGACATAACTGGTAAATTCTTATCAGGATGAAGAATAGATGAAAGTGGCTTGTTGTCAGTAATTATGATAAATTTTCTTCCATAACAATATTGATAAAATTTCTTCAATGCCCATACAATTGGTGTTGCTTCTTTATCAATTTGGGAGTAGTTAACCTCTGCTTTTGTTACTGATCTTGAGGCAAATGCAATTGGTTTATCTGTACCGTCAGATAGAATATGCGATATAACGGCCCCTAACCCTCTGGGTGACGCATCAGCAGCTAGTCAAAGGTAGGTCTAGACTATATGGTATAAGAGATCTTAGACTAGTGAGTGTTTTCTTCAACTGTTGGAATGTACGTTCGCATATTTTTGACCAGTGAAAACTGACTCTTTTTTGTAATAACTCATGAAATAGCTTTAAGATGACTCGATAAATTGGGTAAGAATTTTTGATAAAATTCACCAGTCCTAAGAATGTTCTCAAACTTGATACATCGTGCGGTGACGAACTTGCAATTATGGCATTTACTTTGTCTTCCATCGGATGTAAACCGTCCGCATCTATAACGTGCCCCAGATATGTGATGGATTTTTGTAAGAATTGACATTTTGATTTATTTAAATGCTAACTATTTTCGAGCAAACAGTCGAATACTTCTCTGAGACGTTGCAGTAACTCCTCATATGTTTTTCCTTGAACAATAATATCATCAAAAAAACAAAATTTTCATCATGAAAAATATTTAAATATTTCTCATGTGGAACTAAGAGTACTTGACGAAAGGCAATAAATTTCAAAACAAAATTTGATTATAAAAATAATCCAGCCTTTCGCAAATTTTCCTATACAATAGGATTGTCGGCAAACGTCGAACAGAAATAATTCAAAAGCCCTATACGACCGCCGAATCACGTCTATTCAACGCCTGGCAAAGTTTTCCTACAAGGATATACTTTGCAATCTTCCTGTAACAACCACCAACTGGCAATCGAAAACATGTGACATCTGCAGACCGGTTTCGCGATTCAACTCGCTCATCAGTACAGACTCGGCCACAATATATAATTGATTTCCAATCGGTTTTGTTAACAGGCACTACGATATCTCCGGCACCCACTAAGAAAGTGAGCAGCAGAGCCAGCCATCTGTAGAAACCACAGAAAGATTCCGACCAGTACCACGACTTTGTTTGATTCGAATATCTAAATTTTCATCATGAAAAATATTTAAATATTTCTCATGTGGAACTAAGAGTACTTGACGAAAGGCAATAAATTCCAAAACAAAATTTGATTATAAAAATAATCCAGCCTTTCGCAAATTTTCCTATACAATAGGATTGTCGGCAAACGTCGAACAGAAATAATTCAAAAGCCCCATACGACCACCGAATCACGTCTATTCAACGCCTGGCAAAGTTTTCCTACAAGGATATACTTTGCAATCTTCCTGTAACAACCACCAACTGGCAATCGAAAACATGTGACATCTGCAGACCGGTTTCGCGATTCAACTCGCTCATCAGTACAGACTCGGCCACAATATATAATTGATTTCCAATCGGTTTTGTTAACAGGCACTACGATATCTCCGGCACCCACTAAGAAAGTGAGCAGCAGAGCCATCTGTAGACACCACAGAAAGATTCCGACCAGTACCACGACTTTGTTTGAGTCGAATATCTAAATTTTCATCATGAAAAATATTTAAATATTTTAAATATGTTCACAAATTTGATCGTACACTGCTAGTTCGATAACTTTTTCAATTGCAGGAAGGGTATTAATAGGTCTAAAATTACCAGCTTCATTTCTGTAATTGATTTTTGGTATAGGAATAGCTATAATACTAGCTTTGAGCTCTTGTGGAAAATATCCTGTTGTTGAAGACCTATTAACAAAGTTGAGGATTATATGACCGATAACTTGTAAAATATTTTTCAATACTCTATTATTCATGTAGTCGGAATTACATCTGTTATCAAGACTGTTTATCAGTATTCTCAGATCGTTTAAAGTAACTAATTTGAATTCAGAAATAGAAATGGTAATGACTGGAAGACTGAGATCAGACCAATTTTCCGACTATGGTATCGTTGCTTTAATATCTAGTATAGTATCAATAAAAAACGAATTGAACTGCTCAGGTGTCTTCATCAGTTTTTGCCCTAATAAGTCACTGTTGATTATGAAAAACTAGTTCGTTTGGTAAAGAGTTATGTGGAGGTTTCAACAAAGTTTTCAATGTTTTCCACATTTGTTTTGCATCATGAGAACATTTATCAATTTTCCTTTAACAAGTTGACCACTTCATTTCTGTACTAGTAAGAGATTTGAGCCGGTTCTGGGCCTCCCCCCACTACTATGACGTCATCAGTGACCTTGGGGTGACCTTCAGGGATGACCTTGGTGCATAAGTGCCTGTGTGGGTCTATGACCTTGGGATGTCCTTGAAACGATTTTTAAATTTTGTAATTTTTGACCTTGATGTAGGTTTTGATGAGGTGTTCAAGGTTTTTGTTTGACCTTGAGATGACATTTGGGTGACAGAGATTTTTTTTCATACACGGACAAGTACTTTTTCCAAGTACTTATATATTTTTTTTACCTCCAAGACTAAAAACATTTATGTGAACACTTGCTACTATGCATGACTTTCATATTATGTACTAACACATGAAAATCTAGAGAAGGCACACGTCCACACACCACGGAGATCCAGTCAGATATGTGAACTCTGATTCCTCTCCGATATTTACCTTGTAGTGGTGGTGATAGTAAGCGTGTGTGACGTCATCCGACTATGAGGAGTGCATCTGAAGTAGCCCACGCTCGACGCTTATAATATATACGGACAAGTACTTTTTCCAAGTACTTATATTTTTTTTTATCTTCATGACTACTATTACCTTCATGTGTATGTACACTTGTTACTGTGCATGACTTTCATGTGAAGCGTGTGTGACGTCATCCAACTGTGAGGAGCGCATCCGAACACGATCCAGTCATACGTATCAGAAGCAACCCTCGCTCGACTCTCGCTATAGTGGGAATGGTCCGCTGACGTCACACATCCACACGATGCAGTTATGTAGCGACTACTGTTCACTCTTCATCTTGTATGTATCGATAGCGAGTTGGATTAGAAGTGTGCATGGTGGGGGCTCTGTGACGTTACACGAGTAGTCGAAGCGGATAGAATTTGTTCATCCTCTTCCCCACTCATTGAAATTATATTTAAAGGAGGTGGGAATGATTGTTAAATCAGTATCTCATAGAGTTTTGTGCTGAGAAAATGTATTCCTGTGACTGTGGTAAATCGTTTACTCGTAGTGATAATCTCCGTCGTCATCAACTTCAGAGTTGCCAAGGTGGGCCTTCTGTGAAAAGGATTAAGTTAGATGCGGCTGCATCGACACCAATGTACACATGCAATTGTTGTAATGTGACAATCCCTGCATCCCAAGTTAGTTCTCATAAAAGAACTCTCCAGCACAAGAATAATGCATGTGTCCAAGTTAGTGATGGCATACAAATTATAAGAAATGCTTTCAAGTGTAGAATTGTAAGCTATCGAGTGGAAAGTCCGAATGTGTACACTGACTATATGTCGTTCTTCAATGAGATCAGGGTGAAAGTTATTGGATTACTTGAAGAGGCAATAAAGGTTCACAAGATATTCAAAGTGAATATGGAGGTATTTGGCAGCTACATTGTCCAAACACGGGATTTGATTGATACCAAGTCATTCAACTCACAAAATAAAATTGTGGACCAGTCTACGGATTTGGATGCGTTATTTGATGGATTCCGTGATGCCATCATTGCTCAGACTACGGAATTTGAAGAACGTGATTCAGGTATGTTTAAAGTTTAAATTCTATATACACGAATATTAAATTATTTTTATGTTTCAGGATGGAGCTGTGAAAAAGTTATGTTCCTCGAAGTGAACATCAACAAGTACAGTCCACTCAGCGGATGTTCATATGTGAAGCTGCCCGAGTTCATTGAGACACGAAAAGGCGTTGTGAATATTCGCAATGAGGATCAACACTGTTTTGCATGGGCCATCACATCTGCTTTGTTTCCTGCGTATGGTAGAGTGTCAGAAGTTTCCTCATACCCCCACTATTCCAATATTTTGAATGTAACAGGTATGGATTTTCCAGTTAAACTTCAAGCTATAAAAAAGTTTGAGGACATGAATGATATTTCGATTAATGTATATGGATTAGAGTCGAAACTTGATAAGGGCAAAATGAAATACGAAGTGGTTGGTCCGTTGCGTTACTCACAGAGAAGACTAAGAAGACATGGTAATTTGCTACTTATAACTGATGATTCTGGCAATAGTCATTATTGTTGGATTAAAGACCTTTATAGATTAGTTTCAAGTCAGCTATCTGCGCATGAGCATAAAAAATATTTTTGTGATGGATGTTTATTGTATTTCTCTCACGAGCGATTACTATTACGTCATCAGTTGCATGACTGTAATCATTTGAGTACTACAACACTATCAGTCAATTTCAGAATTAATAAATATGGTAAAATGATACCGGAGAATTCACTTATGTTTGAAAATTTTGAGAGACAAATGAAGGTGCCATTTGTAGTTTATGCTGATTTTGAATCAGTTCTTAAACCCATTCAAACTAGTCAACCCAACCCTAAACACTCATACTCGAATAAAACATACAAACATGAACCTTATTCATTTGCTTATTCGATAAAATGTTCATATAATGACAAATTATCAAAATTTGTTACATATAGGGGTGAGGATGCAGCCGAAAAATTTGTCACAAAGATTGAAAATGATTTGAGAAATATTTATCACAATCATCTGAGATATCCAATTCCTATGGTTGCACAAACCCCCGCGGAAGAAGAAGAGTTTTCTTCTGCACAATTTTGTGGAATATGTGATAAACCATTCACGGGTGGTGATGTGAAAGTGAGAGACCATTGCCACCTCAATGGAAAGAAAAGATCACCTGCCGCTCATTCTGTATGTAACTTAAATTTCAAATTACCAAATTTTGTTCCGATAATTTTCCATAATCTTAGTGGGTATGATTGTCATTTGTTCATAAAAGAACTGTATAGAAACAAAGACAAAGTGGATGTTATCCCACAAACTAAGGAAAAATATATATCGTTCACCAAGCATCTATTCACTCACACATACACTGACAAAGATGGAAAAGAGAAAAAGAATTATTTGAAAATGAGATTTATAGACAGTTTCAAATTCATGTCAGATTCTTTGCAGAACTTAGGTGCTAACTTAACATCTGATCAGTGTATTGAGATGCATAAACATTTTCCACAAATTGACAATTTCAATTTGATGAGAAAGAAAGGTGTTTTTCCATATAACTTTGTTGACCATATTGACAAGTTGAATTATCCAACTATTCCCACTAAAAATCAATTTTATGACAATCTTAACGAAGAGCATATATCAGATAAGGATTATATGAGAGCAAAACTTGTTTGGCATTTATTCGAGTGTCAGAGTTTAGGAGAATACTCGGATTTATATTTGAAGTCCGATGTGCTTCTATTATGTGACATATTTGAAAACTTTAGAAAGATATGTTTAGATAAATATAAATTAGATCCGGCGCAGTATTATACAGCACCCGGATTATCATGGGATGCAATGCTAAAGTATACAAATATAGAATTGGAATTATTGACTGACATTGACATGATTCATTTTTTCAAGATAGGAATACGTGGCGGAATAAGTCAGTGTAGTGAAAGGAAGCATATTGCTAATAATAAATTTTTACCCGATTATAACCCCGATGAACCTTCATCGTTCATATCATATTTAGATGCCACTAACCTATATGGTCACAGTATGTCACAACCATTACCCACCAACGATTTTGCTTGGCTAACTCCCAATGAAATTATCAATTTGGACGTAATGGGTGCAGCATCTAATAGTCCATATGGTTATGTTCTTGAAGTAGATGTTCATTATCCCCAAGAATTACATGACAAACATGCTGATCTCCCTTTTCTCGTTGAAAGTTTAATACCTCCGCATTCCAAATCGAAAATTCCCAAATTAATTCCAAATTTAAATGACAAAAGAAAATATATTATACATTATAAAAATTTACAGCAGGCTGTGGCCAATGGTCTTATTGTCATGAACACACATAGAGTGTTGAGATTCAAGCAGTCATGTTGGATGAAACCTTATATTGATTTGAATACTGAAATGCGAAATCGATCCAACAACAAAGCTGAAAAAGATTTCTATAAACTCATGAACAATGCGGTTTATGGGAAAACAATGGAAAACGTTGATAACAGAATTGATGTTAGACTGGTTACGCATTGGGAAAGTATCAAGAGGAAAATGGGTGCTAGTGCCCTAATTTCACGTCCAAATTACAAAAGCTGTTCAATATTTTCCGAAAATTTTGTTGCAATTCAATTGGGAAAAGTTAATGTATTATACGATAAACCACTATATTTGGGATTTTGTATTCTAGAATTATCCAAAACAGTCATGTACAACTTTTTCTATGGTTGTATTAAACGTCATTACGCAGAAAATGCCACCTTACTCTACACTGACACGGATTCTTCAATTTTGTAAATACCGATAATTTTTATGATTTCATTATCAACAATATAGGTGAATTTGATACTTCCAATTACAAAGTAGGAAATCAATTCAATATTCCTATTACAAAATCAATTCTGGGTAATTTCAAAGACGAATTTCCGAATGATCCCATAATTAGCTTTTATGGTACCGGTGCCAAAGCATATTATGTTCAGTCTGTGGGTAGTGAATTTAAGAAAGCAAAAGGAGTCAAAAGATCCGTTATAAAGAATGAATTAACATGTAAAGATTATAAGAAAATTGTCGAACAGGGTGGTTTAATATTCAGGAAGATGAACTCGTTTAGAAGCATATTACATGACATGTATACTGAATTGAAAAACAAAGTTGCATTGTCATACCATGATGATAAACGGTTCATCATTCCCAATACGACACAAACTCTTCCATGGGGTCATAGCGATATAGAATTCTACCAGAATGATCCAGAAGAGAATATTCGTTGGGTTTCCAATATTATTCAATCTTTTTCTCAAGAAAGTCCGTTAGATCAATTACTTCATTTATTAACAGCTGAATTGAACAAATGAAATATCATTCTAAATGGAAAATTCACCACCACCGCCATAATTATTTATTTGTATTCTTGATGTGATTAAGCTCAATGGATAAAAGTCGAATTATACTAGTCAATTTTAGTAAATGTCTTGTTTTCCTGTTACCAAATATATATATTTTTAAATAAACACGTTATTCTGATGTCCCATTGTTTCATTTAAGTGAATAAAATACCTACTCAGAGATATATGGAAATGGTTGTTTTGAAATCATCAGTATGAAAGATATCGAGGTGGGAGAAAGATGTCCAAAGCTATTGATAAATTTGGTCGTAGACGAAAATGGGGTACTGTCAAAGTTCGAGTTCTTCAAGGTTCTCAGGGTCCTCAAGGTATAGGATTCAAGCTTTCACCTGATGACCAATATGATATGCAAGGTAAAAGACTGAAAAATGTTGGTGAACCGATAGATGAGAGAGATTGTGTAACTCAGTTATATCTCAATGAACAAATCAATGAGTCGAAGGCACTTGTCCTCAAAGCCTTGCAGGCTGCCATACTTGCCACAACGGCTCAAATTGTACCTGATGCCCGTCAAGCTTTTAACGAAAAAATAGAGGAGGTGACAGATGAACTGGATCGCAAGTACAGTAATCTAAAAAGTGATGTGGATATCAAAGTATGGGATGCTACAGCTACAATGACACGAAACATTACAGAGTTGACAAGTGAATTCAATCACAAATGCGATATTCTGAAAAAGGATTCGGATAATGCATTGGATATAACATCTACAATGATGCAAAAATATGACGATATTGAGAAGAGGTTAGTTGTATTGGAGAAGAAACATGAGAGGTTATTCGAATTGGAGAAGAAACATCCTGATATTTGGCTCACACATAGACCAAAACTTTGGGCTCCAGGCAGTGATCCACACCCAGCTGTTTGAAAAATGAATTTGTATTATCATAAAAATATATAGAATAAATTTAGTCAAACTAAAGTTATTTTTATTTCAATACTATCATGCTACTTACACATTCACGTACAATGATGTTCTCGCTAATACTGCTTGGGAGACTCGAACGCTCTCTACTCTTATGCAGAAGAATTGTGGTGGTGGTAACCCCCATACTCTGAATGAAACATATAAAAGAAGAACTGGTCACTGAATACTTCATTCGAATTTCATAGTTCGAATTTTCTATTGTATTGTGATGGATAGTTATATGGAAGTCCTAGCCAGCCTGTCCCACATGGACATTAACAACTTCGAGGAGTACTGGGACGACGACCTAGAGGTGGAAGTTGTGGATGGACCAGCGGTCCATGAGCTGGAGGAAATGGTGGATCAGCTGGTGTTCGAGGACCAGGTGGAGCTAGTGGAGCCGGAGGACCCGGTGGAGATGGATGCCGCTGAAGATGAGGCCGTCGACGAGGGCAATGCAGAAGATGACGTCGATGAAGGGATTGAGGCGGATTCTGTCAGCGAATTCGACTCCATCATAAGTCGTACCATACCAATCAACATGTCGGAGACGTTGAACAATTTTGCAACCAATTTGTATTGTTGCACATTGGCCTTCGTTGCAATTGATGCTGGTCATAAAGGCCAATTCTTCGTCTGCCGTATGTGTTATGTACGGTACTGTGGTATGAATGACAATGGTGGATTGTATGATGATCACCATTCACATGTGACTGTCGAGTATGCTGATACTCCAACCCACCATTGTTATGCATGCCAAACTCCTTTGTTTCAACTGACTCCACTAAGGACATGTATCTTTTGTAATACTTAGCGGAGTTGGAATAAGGGCGGGGTTATGACGGAGGGAAGGGTTTCGACGGAGGGCGGGGTTTCGACGGAGGGCGGGGTTATGACAGAGGGCGGGATTTAATTTGGGTGGGATCATGAGAGGGGTGAGTCATGCGCAATTCAACCATTGCGCATGAGAGGTAGAGTGGAAGGTGGGGCAATTGTTTAAAAGGAGAGTTCCCTCTGAATATTCTTCAGTTGACTTCGAGTTCTCAAAGTCAACATCTCCAGCACCAGCAGCAGTTTCCAGTCTCCAGTCTCCAGAATCCAATTTTCATCGGTAAGTACACAATCTTATATTCATGCATTTGTTTAATTATTTTTTCAATGTATAGCAATGGATCCTTCAACACCAGCGGCCAACTTTCTCATGGTAGCAGCAGCCCTAACTAACGTTAGGGTCGAGGAAGAAGTCAGACGTAGAGAACCGTCTCCGCCACCTCCACCAGGACATCGATGATGATGCCTTCTTCAAAGATGTCATGGAGACGATCAGGCAGGACGCGGATATACCGGAGCCACTGACGCCGATGGCTTCACAGGAGCAAGGTGGTGGTGTACGAAAACGATATGGCGATACCATTGGTGTTATTCCCGCATACCGTAAGAAATGCGATAAAACCAACCCTTACCAAGGAGGATGGCCATCATCCTCAAGAGCTGCGGTCCCTGTTGTGACTCCTGTCCCACCACCTGCTAAAGTGCAAGTCGTTAGCGTGGATGTAGTGGCACCACCGCCAGCTGTCCCTCCACCAGCCCCGATCGTGGAGGTAGTTGCCACCATGGATCCCGTCGCTGGACCTTCAAGGGCAAGGGAGCCGATCACACACGTCGCCTTGGAGCCTATCGCTTCCACGCTGAAGACGTACGTGGACCAGCTACTGGGGGAGGTAGAGGAGGCCGAGCGCGACTGCCAGCGGAGTCGACTAGCGCGGGCAGAAATTGCCCGCCAGCTGGCCGACCTGATGGTGCGAGATCGGCAGGAAGCCATCCTGGAGGCCGAAAGGGTCACCAGGTTGGAAACTGCCAGAACGCATGTGACGGCTACGACGGAGAGTATGTTGGCAGCCCTCCGACGTTTAGAAAATAAGTAGATAATTAGGTATTTTATATAGGTTTAGTTATTTGTAAGTGTGTTTTAAAAATTAATTTAATTGTAAGTTGTAAATATAAGTAGATATTAATAATAAAAAAAGATGAAGTGAAAAAAAGGAGTGTACATTAAATTTATTGGTTTGGTACACACTGGGCAATGCGATGTTTGGGGCATTGCTCTTCACTTAATCTTAATTGTATTTTCTGATACTTGTGTTATTTAATAAGTACCTATATAATTCCAACTCTGAAACATTATTCAGGAAATCATCTCAATTGTATTATTCAATAAGTATGTTGAGTATTTCTACCACTACCACCATCTATAACCTCCACCTTCTCTCCCACCACCTCATACAACCCCTACCCTTCTCTCCCACCATTTCTATCTCATGAGTTAGTATAAATTCAATGTAAACTCAGATTATAGTATCAGTCTTCTAAGATGCCTCTCCCAGACTCCACCACAGCTCCGAGACGTTGCGAGAGATTTGAAGACGATGCCGAGATAATTCGGCAGATGCCACCGTCGTTGTACCCAGTCCAGGTACATCAAATATTCCAAGGGGCTCTCTATCACGATAGGAATGATGATAGAGTTCCCAGAGGGCCAATTCAGGTGGCCGAGATCAGCAACTCCTGGGATACGTGGAATTTCCCGTCCCCGTCAACATCATCATCATCATCAGAATATGGTGATGAAATGGAGGAGCACCAGGAGGAATGGTCGGATGAGTCTGACATCTCCGAGGATGATGTGGTCGAGGATGACCACCTAGTAGATGACGAAGTGGTCGAGGATGTCGAATTCATCGGCATCGAGGATGTCGACATGGATGACCACCCGGAGGTGCATCACCTGGAGGACGATGACACCATCATCGTGGTATCATCGGATGATGACGATGACGATGTCATCTATGTCATCTGAGTTCCCTTCCGTGGTCGTCCCGCATAACTATGCGGGATGACACCCAGCTCTCCGGAGCACCCCATCGGCCCTTTTCAGGGCCACACAAAAAACACAAACATATGCATTTGCACCACTTAATGGTGAAAATGTACAAAGTTTCTATAACTTGAAGAGTTGTAGATGTTTAGTGATCTTTCGTCGTCTCACATAAACATGTGTAGATCGACATACCCTGGCTCTTCGAAGCAAAACAGCTCTTTTAGGGCTAAAAAAAGAGTACACACGCGCATGCGCACTTAACTGGAGGAAGATTATCGGATGTAGGTTAGGTTGTCAGATTTAATTGAGTAGAAAAAAAAAGAAAAATGTTCATCATTGCAGAAAAAAAAATGATAATAGGGTGCTAGAACATTGGGATTATTCCGCGGCCGCGAATCAACATCGCGGCCGCGGCCGCGACCCAATTCGCGGCCGCGAATTGGACCGCGGTTGCGTTCGCGGGTTTGATTCGTGGCCGCGATTTAATTCGCGGGTCGAAAAAAATTTTTCTATTTTGAGGCCGAAGGCCGAAGGCCGAAGGCTGTAGAATTATAACTTTACAATTTTCTACTTTTAAATTTTCCGGAAATTTTCCGCAGCCGCGATGTTGATTCGCGACCGCGGATTAATCTGCGGTTTAATTCGCGGGTCGAATTTTTTTTTTCTATTTTGAGGCCGAAGGCTGTAGAATTATAACTTTACAATTTTCTACTTTTAAATTTTCCGGTAGCCGGAGGCCGGGTGCAGATGATAGAAGGCAACACAAAATCCTCCAAAATTCTAATAGAACCTGCGCAAGCGCCTAATGACCACTACCACTAAGCTATGTTACACATCCCCACTCCGATCCTTATAAATACGATGACAACCTACTCAAAGTATCATTCAGCAACTCAACATGTCTTCAACAACAGCACAGGAGATCCCACATACCACAGCGCCTCCGCGGCACTCAACAGGAGAGCATGGGTCCGATGATGACAGTTTTATCGGAGATGCTACAGAATTTATTCGCGTGTGGGAGGACACGAAGGAGCGGGCTAGGGCATTCTATGCTAGGAATGTTGGTAATGTTGGTGAAGACTCAAGCTAACCAGTCTTCACCCAAACCCCCTTGGCTCTTTGGAGCAAAACAGCCCTTTTCAGGGCTACAAAAAAAATACACACTTCCATTGGGAATTATATCTACAGTGGATAATTTTTACTATGAATATATGCAATACGAAGGTGTGAATTAGAACTATGACTCACTTGGATCATTTTGTTCTAAATCACACCTTCGCATTATATAACAAAATGATTTCAATATTTATTGTCAATTGGGCAAAGTTTATGTCGGTGACATGGAACTACATATACATCTGGAGAAGACATCGGTTGGAAGAATACTGTCTCTTCTCAACACTTCTTATTACTATGAAATTTGTGGAGTCAACTCCTGGAAGGGAAATCTACCCCTTCTCCTCTTACGGCAGATTGTTGTCATATTCATGTGCGCATGTACCAGTCGGCTTGTTCGTATAAAACGTGAAGTCGCATCAACATCAGCACCATTTCTATCCACATCCCATTGGTATCACACATTCCCTCCGAGCTAAATAATTATGACTTCCCTACCAAATGATTCTGTTGAAGAAGGTGCAATGTCACGTATTCCAACAACAAATGATGAGTTTGGTTTTGAAAATATTCCGGTATATCACTTGTCATCCCAAGAAGGTTTCACCGATGACTATAACATTCTTGATTATCTGAAGACGGTAGATATACCGGAACCTTCAGAAAGTGTTGATCCAACCCTTTCACAACTGTCACTACCCATATGCCCTCCACTTCTCTCTCCTCTTAGTGTGGATACGAAACCAAAACCATCTAAGAGGAAAGGTACATCTACTGCTTCTAACCCTAAGAAAACAACGAAGGGTGTACGGAAACCTCGTAAGAAGAAGGTAGATGACACCTTCTTGAATGTGATGGGCGATTTGGAAGATGTTTCGCTTCATTCTTTCGGTCCACTGCAGCGCTGTGGGGACATGCTGAAGAAAGCGAAATGCCGCATTATAAAAGCGAAAGCCACCATCGTCAAATGCGATGATGATGTTCGAAGTGGCAGCTTGGACGAGGTGGCTCTTCAGGAGCTCGATGCAAAGATTGCATTAACAAAGGCTGAACTGATCAAAATGTGTGAAGATGCAGATAAACTCCGATTCGAAATCACACACAAAAATCAGTCCGCCCATTGTTTGAAAATGCAAGCAGAGATGGAGCTTCAGGAGTCAACAAAACTTTTTGATACGGCAGCATCTGTACGTGATAAGTGGCGAAAAGAGTTTGATCACGCATTTCAATCTGATATTGATTAGCTCTGAGGATTATGAAATGTTATCAATGTTGTGAGTTGAAAATATCTAAGCGGGAATGGGGTATGCAGTTAATTTGGTTTGGCATACACAGAACGTTGCGATTGGCTGGTGCAACGTTTACCGCTACAAAATATTTTTTTTTCAAATAATTTCAACAGAGTCTACTCGAAATAAAAAA
This sequence comes from Chrysolina americana, assembly GCA_958502065.1. Classification (NCBI taxonomy): domain Eukaryota; kingdom Metazoa; phylum Arthropoda; class Insecta; order Coleoptera; family Chrysomelidae; genus Chrysolina; species Chrysolina americana. The sequence continues at coordinate 41,374,313 of OY293415.1, read as the reverse complement.
AAATTGCTTTTAATAGTTTATTTTACGAAACATCTAAGTTAATACATATATTAAACCATGTCACGTTTATCAATCCATGAATTGTGTTCACTCGGAAGGCCTAACCACTTCACATACAGTTTATTATTTTTCTTCTTCATCACCTTTTCAACTAGATAAATGTCAGGATTTTTCGTTTTTAATAACTCTTCTTCATAAAAACCACCTTTAATCGGTTGACCATTCATATCTTCAAGAATATACGTTGTGGGATATGTCCTATTAATTTTAATGATTTTGAATAGTTCAGTTGTAAAATTGGCAGTGTACCCCTTTTCAAAGATATTTTTGTACTTGCTTATACGTACAATGTCATTCATTCGGAATTTGGAAAGACTTTGTTTTCCACGGATGACTTTGGCACTTTTAAATTTTAGTTTTGTTGTTGGCGTAACATTAATTGGTTCAATACCAGTTGTACGATGCACTTTATGGTTATATTTTCTTGTTATCATAGGAAGAACATCTAACCACTTGTTGTGTCCCATCGCTGAAAATTCTCTATATAGCCACGTCTTTATTGTTCGAATTACTCTTTCTGCTATGGCCGCCTTCATAGTGCTGAATGTTGAATAATGATTGATATTATATTTGCCCATTAGAGATGAGAAAGTTTTGTTGAAAAATTCTTTTCCTTGATCGCTTTGTAGATGTTTCGGAGAATAGTCGGCTTCTTTCAGCACATCTTCCATTGCATCCGTTACAGCACCACCTGTTTTATTTTTAATCGGTTTTGTCCATAGATATTTTGAGTAACAATCAATTACTACAAGAACATATCTATATCCTTTATTATGTTTAGCATAGGGTTGTAATTCGGCAAGATCAATCTGCCATAGATCTGCAAAACCTTTGAGGGTGGTGGTTCTTCTGGCGAAATTACGTCTCGCTGGTGTATGTAATTCATTGACAACTTGTCGTTTAAGATCACTTATTTCATTATCCATCCTCTCACTATAACTGTTCTACTTCGTCTCCGTACACATAATTCAACAATGTTACTGCATCATATAATGAGGACAAAGTGACCATTTTCTTGAACGTTTCAATATATTATACCTTCCTCACGTAATTCTTCAATTATTGAAATTATTTCATTGTCGTGTCCAGTATGTCCAGCCGATTTCGAGGATATCAACAGTCGTAAACGATCGACTAACTCGTCAGGTGAATTCCAGTACACGTAATTCGCAGGTTTGGTATAATACTTTTTTTGCATCCGATTGAACCCTTTACCTTTTTTGGTTCTACTCCTTGTCGACAGATGATGTGATAAGTTCAGTACTGGTTTGATAACTTCACGAAATTTTCTAGAATTCGTATGTTTGAAACCATGTCTTAGTTGATGTTGTTTGTATGGTGCATTCGTTAGTCTCAATATTTTAGCATATATATGACGAATTTCATCATTGAAATTGACTTCAGGTGGATTTTTCAAAAAAATCATGTCATATAACTCCGGACTACCTGGGAATTCATGATTTTTTGTTTTATTGTCATTCCAAAATATAATATTCCCATCACTGAAACGTACATTGAGACTACCCATTTTCAGTTTTTGTGTAGTAGGATCTAAACGTATACCATATATTGTATCATATGCAACATTCTTTGTTTTAACATTTTCCAAATGTCTTTTCAAAACATCTCCAATATTATCTTCAAAATCAGAGAAATCAGAATCACCTATTCGAGATGATGACGGTGTTTCGAATATGGACATTTCATTTTCTCCGAATTCTTTGATAGTACCTGTCTCACTGTCAGCAGATGATATTTCACTATTATATGAGGATGGATCCTTCCCTATTGGGGTACTCGTAACTTTTGTTGGAGTAGACTGAATATTACCTTGCTTCATTGGAAACGTTGACTTTTGTGATTTGATGGTAGCAGCTGAAGATAGAACCATTAATGGCTTCATTATGGGATCATAGAGTTTTTCAAGCGCCATTCGATTTTCAATAAGTCCACTCTTGATAGAATTGAATTTCTGCCGTACAGCTTCTGTTGTCTCAACCAGTTGACGTTTCAAATTCAATTCATTGTTTTTATTTTCAGCTACTGAATCATTTTTTGTCTTCATTTTGTTTTTGTCAAGAGAATACACTGAAGTAACCTCTATGCAATTCAACGATCGATTGAATCGATTACAATGTCATGGATATATAAAACTATCGAACCCCATGCGATATCTACCTTCATGCATTTTTCTATCCTTATCAATGACCAGAAATCCATATTGATCCTCCCAACATTTAACACACATCAATTGGAATTGTTTGAATGTTACATCGGGTGACACGTGATCAGAATAAATATGATGTAGATTCGTTTCATCTTGCTTGAACATTACAATAAAGTTTGTATTGTCTCGCACTAACTGTTTGGGCACTCGTGAATATGTTTGAGCAAGATAAAAACAGTCAACATCTTTATGACGTCCCATACAGAAGTATGATCTTATAATGTCCTGTTTTTCACATATTACATCATCGAAAATGAAAACAGAATTTGGTTTGGCATCGGACGGTTCCACTCCAGCAATGACTCGAGAGGCTATTAAGGGGATGGGATTTTCACTTAAGATGTATTCAAAATATCGCACCCTGACAAGAATGGATCGAGTGATGCTTGCAAATATGCCGAAGGAAGTAATACTCGCATGTGCTGCACATGAGATTGCTTATGTTTGGGAAAAGTTACCTAAAAGTCTACAAGATGATGTCGACATAATGAAATATAGATATTGTACTGACCACCACAATCTTGACGGCAATAGCATTCCAGATTCTGATGTGAATGATGGTCCTCCACCACGGAAAATATTCTGTTGTTACTGCAATATAAATGATATGAATATTGGTGCTAATAAAAATGAAATGGATATTGATGAACCATCTCCGAAAAGGCGTAAGTTGTCTCGAATGTGTTGTAGACAACAATAAATTGAAGTGTTATTCATAAAATTTGTCAGTCATGTCACGGAAGTTCGAACTACAAGCTGTCGGGACGAGTGTCTTGAGTGCAGACTTTTTCCCACCCATTGAATTGGACAGAAACAGTCGTTATGGATTGGGACTTAGGATTCTATGGATGCAACACAGTCAATAATATAACTGAAAAAAACAATGTGATCAGTTTCAGAATCAGTGATGTTAATTCACCAATATTTCAGAAATACACAATTGAAATACCATGTGGTGCCTATGAAATAGAAGAAATCAATGCAGTTATTCAGAAACATATCATGTTCAGATTGTTTCATGGTAGAAAACAAAACGATACCGATGCAGATGATATATTCTACCTACATGCCAATAATAATACTTTCAAATGTGAGATGCGATCAAAATATGAAATTGATCTAACTCATCCGAATTCCATAGCAAAGATGATGGGTTTCAATTTTGATAAATTCCAACCGAATCAGATACATGAATCCTCACAACCGATAAACATAACAACTGTAAGACTCATCCGCTTAGATTGCAACATTATATCTGGTTCATACATAAATAATGACGAATCCCACATTATTTTTTCATTCGATATCGATGTGGAGCCTGGATTCAATCTCACAAAAGAACCACACAAGATTATATATATGCCCATTAGTCCAGAAGGTCGTCAGTTGATTCACAACATCACAGTGCGTATTTTGGATCATAAAAATAATCTCATTGATTTTGGAAGTGCAGAAGAGATTGTCATAATTTTGGAATTGAAAAAAATCTAATAACTATCATGGGTTTTTGTTATAATAGACAGAATCGACGAGGATTTGAAAACTTTCCACAAACAGCTAAAAAGGAAGGTTCGGCTAGAAAAAGGCTCATTCCAAAAGTGTACGCTAAACAGTTAGCACACCACGCTCTGTCAGTGAGAGATCTCAAATTTTTGAAATCAATTGGACTGAAAATAAGGAACAATGGTGCTCGAAACAAATAGTGAAAAATTGAATATATTCGATGAGCCGATGCTCGATCATTCCCTCACAAGTTTACATGAGCACACATACAAACCATATGGATCACCATTATTCAGAAATTCAGATGAAATTCGAATTGCAATCAATAATCAAGATGTTATACTCGATATTGCTGAGAGTTTCATTTATATAGAGGGTAAATTCACACCTAAAGATGAAACGAAATCATATTTTCTCTCGAACAATGCTATCGCTTTCCTTTTTGATGAAATTCGCTACGAAATGGGTGGTGAACAAGTTGCTGTCGTCAGGAAGCCGGGGATAACATCTACAATGAAGACTATGATTTCATTTAGAAAAACACATGCTAATACATTATTAACCACTGGATGGGGACTTTCGGAAACTAAACAGGATATCTTGGATACAACCAGTCATGTATTCAGTGGCAAATTACCACTAAAGTATTTGATGGGTTTCGCTGAAGATTACAACAAAAGTATCTTGAATGCCAAACAAGAAATGATCTTAATAATCGCTCGATCTTTCAAGAACTCATATATTGGTGAGGTTGATGCTGATTTGGAAATTAATAAAATTGAGTGGAAAATAAGACACATAGTGCCAGAAGATAAGCACAAGCTAAAACTTTTGAATAGAATCAACAAAAGTGGTCTGAATGCTAAAATCAAGTTGGCTTATCGCATGTGGGATCTCTATGAACTTCCATCACTACGTGGCACATCTTCAGACATATGGGCTATCAAGACAACCAATGCCCTTGAAACACCTCGTTATATCATCATTGGATTCCAAAGCACTACCACGTCTGAAGACAGGGCAAAGGACATCACCAAATTCACAACTGCTGATATCAATAACATTCGTGTGTACTTGAACTCTGAAGTATACCCATATGGACGTTGGAATTTGGATTTCGATAAGAAACTTGATACTTCAGCATATTATGCCTATGAGAACTTTCAACGAAGTTATTATGATAAAGATATGAGTGAACCTCCCATGGACATTGGGGAATTTCGACAAAATCCACTATTCATCATCGATTGTTCACATCAGCCGAATGCCACAAAATCATCAACTATTGATATTAAGCTCGAGTTTGAAACTAGGAAAGTCAACTTCCCAGCCAACACCAAAGTATATGCACTCATTCTACATGATACATTTTTGACATACAATGCATTGGACGGATCAGTTCACAGCGGATATTGAAGACACACACATTTTTCATTATTTTGTATTGATTTTTTTCTTTCTTTATTCTTGTAAAAGAGGAATAGGTAAATAAAACATGTATGAACTATTTTATGTTTTTTATTCAGATATCACTAGCTTACAATTCAATTAGTCTTAGGTATATACAAACAATCTAATATAACTTCTTCTTCATCGTCATGATTTTCTTGACCATTTTCGATTTCATTACCATCGTTATCCAGTTGGTACTTTTGGATGATTCCATTAGGTAGGTATGGCAAGAGACGGTAGAGAAATCTTCTCAGCTCACATTCAACCATTGCATCGCAGAGTTGATCTAGATCCAAAGAACCATCTGTATATTTCTCACAAAGATCCACACCTTTCTGATAGTTCTCAGCGTCACGCAAACATAACTGGATCTGCTCTTCATCATAACACACGCTCAGGTCATAGTTGGTGGCATGGTGAGCATCATCACTCAAAGCATCCAATTCAGAAGTCAATCGTTCAACAGCTGAAGTGATGTCTACAGCTTCGGTCCAGTTTTGGCTAGCATACAGCATCCACATCTTTCTCGAAAATGAAACTGAAATCAAAGAAAAATTATTGAATAAGTATGCTATAATAGAATTCATAAATAAAACTTACATATACTTTCGATGATGCCAACCGCCAAAGAGTGTGTTTAACAATGTATGAAAACTTTTTATATTTTCCTTACAATTAACACCTATAATATAATTCGACTTAGCCTATGATATGTGAAAATTAACTATTACTCAATGAGATCGAATTTAACCAACGATCGTGTTTTCATACCAGCAAAGCTTTGTTGAGTCTGACCCAAATATGCTACGGTATATTTACCATCAGATGAATTGATGCAAGTAACATCGTCGTCACTAAATTGCTCTGAAACACGTTTTGGTAGCCATGTTTTGAACAATGTGTTATTGCTCACATCGAGTAATGTTAACAAAATGGATTTACCAAAACGAGTTGAACAAATTGACATATTCTTTATTGGATAAGCTTCATTTAGTGGCAAAGATGATATTACTCTTTGTTCTAATACTTCCATCTCTTGTTTAATTACAGAATTGATTTTTTGTAAATCCACCTTTGGAACTGACATGATGAAAATATATAAGGAAAATATAAATAATTTTCGATAGAAAAACACACTCACTGATATTCCTGTCTCTGAATGCACTGAATAACTTCACTACTCTTGCTGACTACTCGACTGCTAGGTATATAACTTCTGATTTTGTATCACAATATCCACTTCTTTTATAATGGATAGTGAACCACTCCCCCACCACCGACTTGTATAATATACTATTGCAGACATCATGTCACAAACAATCCCAGAGCGTCGAGCTTGGGTTGCTTCTGACTGGATCGTGTTCGGATGCGCTCCTCATAGTTGGATGACGTCACACACGCTTCCTCCCACCACCACTGTAAGGTATACACTGGCGGAGAGAAATCAGAGTTCACATATCTGACTGGATCTCCGTGGTGTGCGGACGTGTGCCTTCTCTAGATTTTCATGTGTTGGTACACATGAAAGTCATGCACAGTAACAAGTGTACATACACATGAAGGTAATAGTAGTCATGGAGGTAAAAAAAATATAAGTACTTGGAAAAAGTACTTGTCCGTATATATTATAAGCGTCGAGCGTGGGCTACTTCAGATGCACTCCTCATAGTCGGATGACGTCACACACGCTTACTACCACCACCACTACAAGGTAAGTATCGGAGAGGAATCAGAGTTCACATATCTGACTGGATCTCCGTGGTGTGTGGACGTGTGCCTTCTCTAGATTTTCATGTGTTAGTACATAATATGAAAGTCATACATAGTAGCAAGTGTTCACATAAATGTTTTTAGTCTTGGAGGTAAAAAAAATATATATAAGTACTTGGAAAAAGTACTTGTCCGTGTATGAAAAAAAATCTCTGTCACCCAAATGTCATCTCAAGGTCAAACAAAAACCTTGAACACCTCATCAAAACCTACATCAAGGTCAAAAATTACAAAATTTAAAAATCGTTTCAAGGACATCTCAAGGTCATAGACCCACACAGGCACCTATGCACCAAGGTCATCCCTGAAGGTCACCCCAAGGTCACTGATGACGTCATAGTAGTGGGGGGAGGCCCAGAACCGGCTCAAATCTCTTACTTGTACTTTTTGTATATGGCCCAGTTAACTGATTTGTCATATTCCGTTATGCCACTTCTGAACGCGGTATATGCAGTGTCCCTATGTTTTGTTAAAGAAATCACCTCGAAGTCATACCAAGGAAGTTGATTTTCACGAGTGGTATAAGATTTCAACGGGGATATCAAATGCACTTGTGTTCTTACATTAAATACAATATTAGAATATATCAAATCAACATTATTGGTATCCAAATTTTGCTCAGAATAAATCAATTGTTCATTCAAGACATCAAGGCTATTTTGGTTGAGATTTCGATACGATTTACTAATTTTATTAGGTATATAGGCATAGACTGGATTGAAATTATTAATATTTCATGATCTGTAATTTTTGGAACATCATGAACTTTATGAACGATATCGTTTTCATTACTCAAAATATAATTAATTAGAGTATTCTACTACTAGTATTTGTAATTTTAGTGGGTTCATTAACTAAACTGCTCAATGCCTGCAGAAGTAAGGAAATTTTTGAAATGGTTCACAAATTGTTGGTATCCAGGAAATTTTAATTGAAGTCACATATCAATATACATTTCTTGCGTTCTGAGAAAAAAATTTCAGACCAATTTTCAAAGTGATCTGTAAAATTATGACAATCTGAATTGGGAGAACGGTATAAATAACATATGAATAGATTTTGATCATAAACCCTAATTTTCAACACTAAACACCAATACACATTGTCAACTACTATTTTCTTATGAATTTTGAAATTATAATCATCACGTACATAAATCACTAGTCCTCCTCTATGTCTGCTGGATGAATCACATCTAACTACCTACTTTATAATCATCAATGTATATATCAAAATCTAATATATCTGCAGTTGTACGAGATTCACTCAACAGGATGATGGAGGGTTGGTGAAGTATTATTAGCAGTGGAACTTCTGGCTCGCAGCAGACAGACGTTCGAGGCTCCGGTACGGAATCTTTTTTCTCAAGTACACGGCTCTCTTTAGGTAGCCCTATTCCTTGTTGTGACACAAGTGTGATGTGATTTGCCTAGATTCCAATCCCGACGTCTGGTGCTTGTTTGAAGTGCGCACCGACCACCCGGGGTGGTGCGGTAGGAAATAATAATAATAGCTGTCCTCTATCCGCACAGGCTATGCCTTTGGGTACACTCTATGAGTGTTATATATTATTATTATAGTTGAATATGATAGGCAAGAAGACTCTGGATATTCATATAGTATACCGTTTATGAATTTGATTGTTTTATTTACTTCTCCATTGTTTGTTAGCTTGATGAGTTTAGCTTTGATAGATGCGTAGTATTGTTTCTGTATAATTGTTTATTCTCCAAAAATCATTATACCAGGGACATAAATTCTTTTTTTATTCTTGAGTACATGGATGACTACAACACTTTTACTCGGTATAACTTTAATGGGTCTGTTTTTGTTGCCAGTTAATTTTCCAAGTCCAAATGTTTTCTTTATAATTATATCCTCTGCAAGATCACTAAGAATCTTTTCCACATTTTCTTTATCATGCTTAGTTCGACCTGAATGGTTTTTTTCGTTGGATTCTTGTACGTTGCACACTATAACATTATTAGATGCTCTAACTTGTCTTTCATTTATTTCCTGAACAACACCGGGCTCAAGTTTCGTTTAGCTGAAATCGGTTATGGGAAAAAGGTTGCCATGATAACCGTTATCATGGTGAAGAGTGAACAAAATCGCTATTCCCATTATGTGGAAATGCATGGTTGCCAAGTTGGGCCAATTATAGTCAATTTAAAATCAGTTATGAAAAAACTGTTGCCATGGAAACCATTCCTATGTTGATTAGAAAACAAAAATATGATTTCTATGTTGCCCAAATGAATAGTTGCCAAGTTAGTTTAGCTGAATTCAGTTCAGATAAAAATGATGCTGTGATAAAAGTTGTTATGATGAAAACTATACAAAATTGTTATTCATGATACAAGTTAATAATAATATCAAAATGAATATTTTTCTTGATCAGTTTTTGGTATAATTTTAATTTTACGAAAATATCTCGGGACCAAGTCGGTTGGTTGGACTTATTTCCTTTTGTCAATGTTTTTTCGATCACAAATGAGCAACGCAATCGCTTACCCCACAGGGCTACGTACTATAAATAATGAAGATTTCAATAAAAAAATTGGGACAATGAACAAAGTACCAACTTGAAAACGAGCTCACTTGTGTATCTTGTGTTATGTTCCTTATATTTCGAGTTACTGTATAGTTTTACAATGCATAATCTATATGACCGCATTATTACATAACAATTGATATGAACCGTGAAATCGGAATAGTAAAGTTCAAACTGTGATACTATCGAGTATTCATATTACTTGTAGAAAATGGACAAGGTAGTAACATGAACGCATACGCGTCCGGCCGACATTTTGCAAATTCGCTCGCGTTTCTTGTGTTATGGATCTAATACAGAATACTGAGTGACTAATATGATCGATTTATACATGAGGACCCCATAATTGGTATAATAGTGAACTCGTCTATTCCGAAACAATTTAAGCATCGAAGTTGGGACTGGAAAAAAATTATCGAGTGGTGGTACACTTGCCGCCAGGTTTTGAAGTACTGTCGGGAAATAGCAACAAGTGTGTTCACACAAATGTAAATGTCTTCACCTAAAATCGTTGGGCCCGGGTTTTTAGTTTAGGTAAAAATACATTTTAAAATTTTTCTTCAATCAATTTTTAATTTTTTGCAATCCTTCATTTATTTATGTATTTGTATATCATTTCAGATCGATTAATCAAAATTCGCGAAAAGAAAGTACAATCGAGGAAGGATTGTAGAGGGTCACTTTGTTCTGAGATTGATGGCCGAAGATTCAAATGATTTGAGGTTGACCGTTTGTCCTGATAATCAAAAATATGCCGATACCTGAATACCGATTATCCAGCAGCATGTGTTGTAGTGGGTCAACAATTCACAGTGATACGTGGAAAGTTTACTCGAAACTTTCTGACTGTGGATACCGTCATGGTACTAGTAATCACAGTGTTGAATCTGTGGCTTCTGATGGTACCCACACTCAAAACATTTTTCAAGGGTCAGCGTATCCCTCAAGAATAATTCGCCGACCGACTATCGAATATCTATGGAGGCGAAATTGTGAAAAAAATAAAATAGATCCTATGTTTGATCTACCCATCTTCATCAGAAAAGAATATGGCGACTATAGGTAGGTTAAATGCATTTGAAAATTTCATATTTGTTGTTTCTACCTAATGAATAGCTTAGAACAATTTTTGATAGAAAAAACTTTTTTCTTTATTTTCATGTTGAACAACTTGGCAACCATGCATATCTGCAAAATCAGAACAGCGTTTCCGTTTACTCTTTACCATATCAACGTTTAGTAGGCAACGTTTTTTTCAAAACTGATTTCATCAAAACTAAAGCAGCCAATTTGCAAAGACGTATTTCCATACCAAGAGAATCTGGTCTTTGTTCACTTGTGATCATAGCTATGATTGCCATAGCAACATTTTTAGCATAACTGATACCAGCTAATTTGTAACTGGCGCAACTTGGCAACCACGCATTTCCGCAAAATGAGAACAGCGTCTTTGTTTACTCTTCACCATAACAACAGTTATTAACGTAACCTTTTTTTTATAACTGATTTCAGCTGAACTCATTAAGACAACTTGGCAACCACGCATTTCCGCAACATGAAAATCGGATTTTTGTTTTCTCGTTACCATAGTAACGGTTTCCATGGCAACAGTTTTTCCATAACTGATTTCAGCTAAACTATACTTGACCCCAATACCGTTGATATTACAATCACTGCTCAACTCCATATCTGACGATTTTTCTTTAAATTTTTCATTCTCTTCCATTAACACTTCAGTGATTTCAATTACTCCTCTCAGCTTCTGAATAATTAGTGGTACCTTTTTGAATCGCTCTCTGCATTCCGGACAAAAATTAATTAGATTGCGTTTTCATGTACCGAAAGAGAAAAGATTGAAATGGGATGTGACGAGTACAAAAGCAGTCTTCGTTGGTTTCATGGAAAATACCTGTTGGCACCTAGCCCTATAAGATCTCCGCCACTGACTAGGAGACCTGTCACCGTAGATAGTCCCAGATGGGGACACCTAATGCATCATAATATACAGTACAGAAATCGTATCACACAGAAATATACACCATCATACCGTCAAACGACAGAAATCGCACTGGTTCATATATTACAAGACAGAAATTTACAGCAGCTAATATATAGTTTCATAACGTAATCCATCACAATATACACCATCATAACGTACTATTTCATAACGTACTCCGTCATAACAACAAAGCATCATATTATCAATGCATCATTCTATCACAATAGCAACGTATCATAACATCAAACGATCATAACCGTATTCGGAAGAATTCGTAACGCATCATAACGTACTTCTTCAGAACGTATTATATCACAACGTAATGTTTCATAACGTACTTTTTCATAATCCTATAGTCCATGCGCTTGCTTACACTATGTGGTAAGAATGACGGTAGTGGAAGTGTTATACTCATTGGAGACCTAGAAGAGATATATGATATTTGGGAAGCTTGAATTGTCATTGAATAATTATAACGTATTCATTCATTGTTATTAATTTTTCATAATTCTTCATTATAATGTTAACTGGAATTTTAATACGGTTGTCTGCCTTGGAGTCCCGTTCACACCACAGAACTACTTGCAAACTAGGCTGAATCCAATCTGTCATTTGTTTGTAGGTTATCGAAAATTAATTTCGGTATAATTAATCTTTCACTATACTTTTGTTAAAGTTCCAAATCGTTTAACACGATACATTCTGATCATTAAGATCGAATAGTAATTGTGATGAAGAATTATTTTGTGTAACGAAACGTGATAATATAGCAAATTAAGGATCAATCAACAATATTTTGGAGATGGTAAATAAAATGTTTGGTTCCAAATTCAAGAGTCACAATATGAGCAGAATGTAAGTAGTTTCATTACATTATTAAAATAATTCCCACTTATATTCAAATAATTATTCTATCCCGAACTCTATATGAATAGTTTTATTTTTTTCCGTTAACCAGCTGTTTCGAAACATCATTTATTTCGTATTATCTATAAATTCATAAGGCTCTTGTTTACCTTCCTAATGGACAAAGCGTTTCTAAATAATTCATTGATTGAAGCAAAAGAGATAAAAGGTCAATAGCACAGGTAGTGAGTAGATGTCGTTTCAAAAGAAAATTTCAATTCCTAAATCGATGAGTTTTGATTAGTGTCTAAACTGCACACAGTAAACAGTTCAGGGTGACTATTCAATTAGCTTTTTATATCATGACATGACTCGCAAGAAAAACTGCCTTGAATTCAAATAAAATCATCTAAACAACCACCGAATTCAACTTTTTAATGCTCGCAATCACTCACATACATAAAACTCCATCCAGCACAATATAGGTATAGGAATAACTTTCAACTTTCTTTGGACAATTTTAAAATCTTGGTTATACTTTTAGTTCTGCTCCTAAAACCTCCCAAGGTAAAATGCAGTACGTGTGAATTGTGTTCTGATGAAAGGTTGATTGAAGAGGAAAAATTACCCACAAAGCCTAATAGAATATAGAAATAATTTCAAAGAATGTGCCACAACAATCATATGTGAGTAAAATTTGTTGTTTCAATTTGAACAATCGAGCATATGTACCGGAGTGATAACTAGCAAGGCGGCATTGCCAGCAAAACGGACATGGCAAAACACTTTGATGAAGTCGTACTCGGCAGCGTAGGTGTATTCATGTGATCACGTTTATTTTCGACCGTGTTTTTGAAATATTTTTATATGATCTTGCTTGGGAGATGAGAACCCCTTCAAAGTACTATGATCAATAACCATAGAGGAGACTGTATATTTTCGTCAAACTAATAAAAAACATGAATCATGGTTTTGGTATCTCTTATGAATATTTTGAGACTTTTAAAATTTTATCTGTAGCATTCAATTCACCTTCCGCCCCTCTAGAAATTATGGAAATCATATTTCTGGCTTCTATTATCATCTAACTGAATTTTTTTTCACAGAGAAATATTTTCTATATTCTTCGTCGAAAAAATCCTGACAAGGGTATATATCATTATCACCCGGAATCATTTTTTCAATTATTTCTTGAGGGGTGGAAAGAGGATTAAATAAATACTTTTAGGTTAACTTTTATATTCAACGAATTCAACACCTCATATTTCAATATTATACTTGAAAAATATCCTAACAAAATGATAATCAAAACTGGAAATAATTTTTTTATTATTTCTAGAGGGGTAGATAAGGGGACCAAATAAATATCAACTTTCACATCCAACGTGTTCAATGCTCAATTTTTCATTATTCGTTTTGGCAGAAACCCGACTAAACGGCTTTAGAAACATACTGAACAGATTTATTACATCCATAAGAACACCGCTATATCTATTTGAGTCGTGGTCTTGACGAATAATATTTGTATTTGGGATGTTTATACGAAATATTTGTTTAGTGTTGAAATGACCGTAGGGTGGGAAATATAGCGTTCTGAAGGTTACATAGGTTTTCATCTCTCCAGAAAGTTCACATAGAAATATTTCACCAACATTGATGGAGACAAACGTGATTAAATGAATTCCGTTTACGCTGCCGCGATCAATCTGTTTGTCAATGCCGTCTTGCTACTTTCACTCTGGTAACAGGTAGCATAGGTATGTTAATTTGAAATAGAAAACATCTTGTTCTATGAAGTAGTTGTATAGCATAAAGAAGATACAATAAACAACTAGATGTCATTATGGAATCACTTGTTTGAAACAACACATATATCCACTCTACTTGAATTTGAATTGAACTGATAGGTATTATACAGAAAAGTTACTGGTATCTACCGGGTGGCTACGGAAGTATTGCCTACGGAATATCTCAGTTATTGTATGAAGTAGGTTTGTGAAATTTGGAGCGTCGATATAATGACATAAGAGCTAGAATTTGAGCATATTGACATGTCGAAGTTAACTTCCGGTCTGACCGGAAGTAACATCAACTTTCTTATTTTAAATGGAAACCCTATTTTTTTTTCTTTTCGCTTTATTCAGCATTCAATTCCCTTTCTAATGACATATCACAAGTTGGTATCTAACCAGAAACTAGATCAGAAAAAAATTATTATTGAAATTCGCCGAGTAGGCCGTGGAAGCAAAATGAAAGCCAAAAAATGAAAAGTTGGCTATGGAAACCATACTACTGTGATATTTTATTTTCATTCGTCGGTGTTATAAAAAGACGCCAAAAAAATATTGGAAAAATTGGGTAGGTCCATAACTTAAATAGGAACATACTTTTTCTTGCCTGTAATATTCAGCATAACCATTCCTTTCTAATGATATAATAGAAAGTAATTTTTTGAAATGAAATACCAATATTTTTAATGTTATTTTTGCGTATGGCGATAATCTGTTTTGTTATTTGAAGAATAATAATTGGATTTTTTGGTATTTCATTTCAAAAAATTACTTTCTATTATATCATTAGAAAGGAATGGTTATGCTGAATAGTACGGGCAAGAAAAAGTTGTATGTTTCTATTTAAGTTATGGACCTACAGAGTATTGTTTTTTTCCCAATTTTTCCAATATTTTTTTTGGCGGCTTTTTATAACACCGATGAATGAAAATGAAATATCACAGTAGTAGCAACTGTTATCAAGTGACGTATGGTTTCCATAGCCAACTTTTCAATTTTTGGCTTTCATTTTGCTTCCACGACCTACTCGGTGAATTTCAATAATAATTTTTTTCTGATCTAGTTTCTGGTTAGATACCAACTTGTGATATGTCATTAGAAAAGGAATTGAATGCTGAATAAAGCGAAAAGAAAAAAAAATTGGGTTTCCATTTAAAATAAGAAAGTTGATGTTACTTCCGGTCAGACCGGAAGTTAACTTCGACATGTCAATATGCTCAAATTCTAGCTCTTATGTCATTATATCGACGCTCCAAATTTCACAAACCTACTTCATACAATAACTAAGATATTCCGTAGGCAATACTTCCGTAGCCACCCGGTATATACATGTTATACCATGGATGTTTCAAGAAATATATCACTCTAAGTCGTAAATATCTGAAACAAAATGTAAATATATACAGTGTGTCCCGCTTTTCATGAATACACCCTAATATCTCAGTTATTAATAATGCGATTTTCTTGAAATTTTGGTGGTGATTATATGTTAGGTAAATGAAGTATTTTGGCATAGTGAACATTTTCATCGACCCTAGGCGTGCGGTGTGGGGGGGTTTAAAAACACTGTTTTTTGGGAAAAGGATATTAGGGCTCATTTTAGATAACTTTTTTTATCAGAATTAGAATCAGCATCCCCAAAAACCCCCCAATCCATATTTTCGAAATCTCAAGAGCTGATTTGAGGAGAAAAAAAAAATTAATTCACTTTTTTCGTCAATGCACCCGAATATCTGTTATTAGCGATTTTCTTGAGATTTTGGTGGTGATTTTATGTTAGAAAAATGAAGCATTTGGCATAGTGATCATATTCATTCACCATTGGCGTGCGAAGTTGAGGAGAGAAAAAAGGCATTTTTTGAGAAATGAATATTAATGCTTATTTAAGACAACTTTTCTTATCAGATTCGGAATCAGCATCCCCAAAAACCCTTTAATTCATATTTTCAACATCTCAAGAGCTGATTTGAACAAAAAAAAAAGTTTAAGTGTTTTTTTTAATAAGTTCTTTATTTGTAACAGTGGTAACAAAATTAGGAATTACTTTATTTTAGCTTCTTGTGTTTTCAACATAACTACCTTCTGAAACAATACACTTTTCAACAATTCTTCTCAAACGTACATTCACTTTTCTTAAAGTTTGGGGAGTTATTTCCTGACACGCTTACCTAATTGCAAAGCAAAGTTCCTCTCTATTACGCGGCCGAGTAGCATACACTTTATTCTTCAAATGCCCCCACAGAAAAAAGTCACAAGGGGTAATATCTGGTGATGTAGGGGGCCATAGTTCCAAAGGAGAATTTCTACCTATCCACTTCATAGGGAAAATTGCATTTAAAAAGTTCCGAACTATCCCAGAATTGTGTGCGGGGGCCCCATCTAATTGAAAGATTGAGTTTTGTCTTTGTGCTAATGGCAATTCCATGAGAAAATCATAGAGACCATTTTGTAGAAAATTTTGAAAATTTTGTCCGGTCAGGTTATCCAGGAAATAAGGGCCAACAATCCGTTCGTTGAATATTCCACACCACACGTTAACTTTTTCACTGTATTGGTTTTTACAATGAATTATCCAATTCGGATTTTCAGCTGCCCAAAACCTATAATTTTGACTAGACAACACACCGTTTGTTGTAAACGTTGCCTCGTCAGTAAACATCATGTTCTTCAGAAAAATTCTGTCGTTAAGATAGTTACCCTGCAACCATAAGCAAAATTCAAACCGTCGTTCAAAATCACCATTTAACAGAGTATGTAGAAATTTTGGTTTAAATGCCCTAATCCTGTTGCGTTTCAAACATCTCCATACTTTGTTTTTCGTTAAATTCATTGTCCTCTCAACTGCCCTTACAGTACCATTTGGGTTGTTTCGAAATTCTGCTAAGATACGTTCGTCGTCTGGATAGTGTCTTTGATTTAGATTGTACGTCCCTGGTCTTATTTTGAAAACCGCTCCATTCCTTGCGAACAATCTGTTCATTTTGGCAACGCGCGGTATCGTGAGAAATTGGTTCTCGATCATGATGCCTTCCATTGAATATTCCAGCAACTTGACGCGTAGATCTTTCATTATTACCAAATAAGCGGATAATCTCTACTTTTTCTCCAATTGTAAGAACTACTCTTCGGTTGTGTGCCATCTTATTAACAGTTAAGTAACACTGCTTGACTTATTGACATTTCGTACTGATTACCGATGTCAAACAAAAACTTTTGTTTCAAAGCACTCTTTCATTAATTTGCATGAAAACTCAAATCGGCAAGCCAACGGTAACCAAGTGTGCGTATCTTCGGAAATACCTGAATTGTAGTATAAGGGCAGTTGCAAACGATACAGAATATAAGGAAACGAAGGTGTATGAAATTTAATATAGGATTAGCGCATTTGAATTAAAAAGTTAGAAATAAACAATGTATTGAAAAAAAGTGAATTTAATTTTGTTTTCTAATCAAATCAGCTCTCGAGATTTCGAAAATATGAATTGAGGGGTTTTTGCGGTCGCTGATTCTAAATCTGATTTAAAAAAATGTCTAAAATGAGCCCCTTATATCCTTGGAGAAGAAGTGGAGATTATCCGATTATTTGGTAATGATGAAAGATCTACGCGTCAGGTTGCTGGAATATTCAATGGAAGGCATCATGAACGAGAACCAAGTTTTCACGCCAAAATCAACAGATTGTTCGCAAAGACTAGAGCGGTTTTCAAGACAAGACCAGGGAGTTACAATTTAAATCAAAGACACTATCCGGACGACGAACATTTCGAATTTCGAAACAACCCAATTGGTACTGTAAGGGCAGTTGCGAGGACAATGAATTCAACGGAAAACAAAGTATGGAGATGTTTGAAACGCAACAGGATTAGGGCATTTAAACCAAAATTTCCACATACCGTGTTAAATGATTATTTTGAAAGACGGTTTGAATTTTGCTTACAAGGACTTATTGAAAAAAGATTTGAATAATTTTTTATTCAAATCAGCTCTTGAGATGTTGAAAATATGAATTAAAGGGTTTTTGGGGATGCTGATTCCAAGACGAAAAAAGTGAATTTATTTTTTTTTCTCCTCAAATCAGCTCTTGAGATTTCGAAAATATGGATTGGGGGGTTTTTGGGGATGCTGATTCTAATTCTGATAAAAAAGTTATCTAAAATGAGCCCTAATATCCTTTTCCCAAAAAACAGCTTTTTTTACCCCCCCACACCGCACGCCTATGGTCGATGAAAATGTTCGCTATGCCAAAATACTTCATTTATCTAACATATAATCACCACCAAAATTTCAAGAAAATCGCATTATTAATAACTGAGATATTAGGGTGTATTCATGAAAAGCGGGACACACTGTATAATAAATATGGTTTTATTTTATTTCATTTCAAAAAAGAAATAAGGGGGAAGATATCTAACTGAAGTTGGTTACACTCCTTACGAATATCTTTCCAATATGCATTTTAGTAATTTCAGTTTTTCAAATTCCTGTAGAAAACTAAAACATCATGGATTTGCTCAATAATATCTACTGAATTTTTTTCAACAAATATTTCAGTATAACTTTCATCTTTCTAATACTTAATAATAAATACTGTAGAAATAAAAATAAGTTTTTGATCCTAATTCAAAAACACAATAAATAATACTCTGTTTTTCGTATCTAGATTCCACCTATTGCTAAAAATGGAACTGGAATGCATCAAACACAACAAAACTCCGAGTTGAATTGTCCAATGCAGCATACCTACCTATCTAACACATAGGGAAGACGTAGCCCTCACCTTTTAACGTGTGATGCCATGCACGGATACTCAGACATACGTATTCCTCACATCAGGTCAACCAAAAAGAGGCCCCTGAATACACTCTATTTAAATTGAGCTCAGATCTCCTCGACTCTTGAGGTATCATAGAATTTTCTAGGGGACTGTGTTACTACTTCCGCAGGTGGTTCAGGCGCCGCCTGTTCTTGAGATTTGCCTATTGCCGAATATTGCTGCACAATGATACTATTTGCTTCATTAGTTATTAGTTTACTGAAAGAATGTTTGTTAAAGATATAAAAAGTTTTTGTGTCTTGAAAAAGTTGTTGCTATTCATCCATGAAATATTCATTTGAAATGTAAACTTCCTAGAAATTGTTGAACTTTTGTTAAAAAGACAAATGTAAAATAGCTTTCAATCATAAATATGATATCAAATGGTATAATGGGTGGAAAGTGTTTCGACATTTGTATGACAAATCATATCTTGATCCTGTACAATGATGATAGAATTGAAATAAAACACGTTCTTTTAAGAAAAAACCTTTATTTTATTAAAATATGTGGAGGAGAAAATGTGGCCACCAACTCCATATTTCAATTAAATACATTTTCAGCAAGTATGGCAGAGGTAATTGAAAATACAATTTCAATACAGTTATAGTTTAAATTCAGCTTGTATTTTAATACATTCATATAATGTGTTACTGTGTACATTGAATTAAAGATGGTTTTTGATCTTCCACAGCTCTTATATGTGTAGTTTAAATATTATAATTTTGTATTAAATGTGTAAAATACAAATACATACTTAACAGTTAATGTTTTCAATTATATGCTAATAAGATAATAGGCTGAATCACACTGTATAAGTAATGTAAATGATTTGAGTATGTAGATATGAGGTTACTTGAATTTCAACCTAGACTTGATGAAAAAAATGAAAAAGTAGTTGCAAATTTATTTGCGAACTGGAATATTACTATTGTAGCATTCAAATTGATCAATTTATTCTAGTTCTATTAAAGAATAGGTTATACTGATGTTCTCAAATTGAACGAGACAAGTAGAGGATACTTAAATAAGGCCAACTGATAATAATCAGCGATGAGCCCATGGCGGTAACAGAATTTGTGACGTATTATGAGCAGTCAAATGTAAATATTTCTGGATATTATGCCAGGGGTTATTCATTAAAAGGGAGTTGGGCAATAGTAAATTGGCCTTATTTGGTATTGGTTTAACATATAATACATCAGAGTAAAAAGTATGCTATCTTCTACGCCACTAAAATGAGTTCTTCCATACAATTCAAATTAAAGGTATTCGTATTGACAGTGTAAGTATGTGAGTTGTCATTCTGGTCTAAAAAGATGAAGTAAAGTACCCCATCTATTAGGAAAATCTGTACAAAAATCACAGTTTAAAACTGAAAACTTCAAAGAATGTTTAATAAGTACACAAAATTAGTAATTAAACAACATATTAAGAGATTACTCATTCTGAGAAGCATGATTTAAATTTTAAACCAAGTGAAAGCAAAACAACTGATGATAAACCAACTACTATTAATTTCTATGATCGACAATAACTGTATTCTGACAATTTTCATAGGCCAATTATTATGGTTCTCAAGCAAATTTCAGGTGTTTTTCAAGATATTCAGAATATAATAAACAATATGTGTTTGCTTGAATCATCTTTCTTTAGTTGATAGTAATTGTCCTAATGATGGTCCAGTACTGCATATCATTAGAATGTTGGAGTCTGCTACCTCTGATCCCTCGTTTGACTTTGGCTAGCTTGCTTACAGATATATCCAAAGTGTGTATTTAGATGTGCCCTTCAGAAATTTCATTTAAACAATATTTAGATCTCTCTATTTCTCCATGTCTACATTCTACATGTTCAGACCATTGGACTTCAGACTCTCAACATATTTTCATATCCAGATGCTTGAGTTTCCAATGTTTCTGAAAGAGAAATAGTGATCAAAGTAGTAGATATCAGTGAAATGATCCGCAACCACTATATAGTATTTATTGGGAATGTTGACATCACATGTCAAGTCCATGTCTGATAGGAGTATTTTTAGATAATGAAGTTAATCCATTGATTTATAGGACTATTGTCATTAAAGAATGCTCTGAAATAAGATGCATATTTTTGTAGAAACCATATATTTTGAGAAATTCTTGAAGGTATATCCTGTTGTAAACTTTTCATATTTTTTATAGACAGAAACAAACTTTTAAAAATCATTGCTCAAGGCTGAACATAACAGAATATGAGATATCTGCTAAGTACAGTGCATTCTTCATACTCAATTTTAAATCTTGAAAAAAGTGAATTTATCCGGATATTTAAATTTTTTTATGGCCTTATTTAAAATTGGTTGGAAACTAAATTCCTTCCATTTTGCAAAAACTAAGTGAGGTTGGTGAGTATTTTGATTAATTTACATAAGTAACGGGAATGTTTCCAAAAGTGAAAAGTTTTTGTGATTGAACCAATAGTATTACCTTATTATTGATTAATTTGTCACTGCTTCAGCGGGTTGCATTTTTCTATGCAAGCATATCGATGTAGTTAGTATCAAACACTACTTTCTAATTCAAGAGTTGGCCCTGAATTAATACTTGGTAAACATAATCAAATGGGCTGATCTCGGATTTTTCGTACCTGCTCAAACCTGGCCACAACGTTTTGGTTTAACTGAAACAAAAAATACCTACATGCTTATTCAATAATTTTTGGGAAAACATATGAATATAAACTTACGTTGAAAGAGTGTAGTCAGGGAACAAGCGAAAAATTGTGCTCCTCATTTCATCGGAATTCATAACCACCTAAAAGACTCGGTACCTACTTTTGAAATAAAATAACCGGACTTTGGTGGTTGGCCGCATTGTTTCAACAGAGTGGCTCAATCTTACATATTATTATTGAAAAATTAAACAAAGCAATATTTTTTATATTCGGCTTTCTAACTAAACTAATCACAAATCAATTCTGATTTAAATGAAAATTGAAAAAATTCATGTTCTATGCTGTGATAATCGAGACCTCTGCGCGAAGGGTGCGACACCTATAATTATTTCGTTGAACTGATGTAATGTTGCAAGATCTTGTTTTGCCATAAGAGCTAGTGTATCTATTTTATCTATTTTCTCATAATTGATCGAGTTTTGGACATTAAAATTGAGTTTGGTGATATTCTTTCATGTTCATAGTTTCAGAATATAATAACCGAAATAGCAGAATTAAGCAATCCAAACAATAGGCGTATTTGCTCAGTGCCCCAATGCTATGCATCATCAAAATAGTACCAAACAAAAAGTTTCTTTACATAAGTTTTCCATTGAAAACATAGAATTAGGCAAAAAATGGCAATTTCAAATATCGACATGTTTAGATATGTATTCAAATTTGAATGAGAATAAAATGAAACATTATGATCTCTTATGGAATTTGCAGGCTCATCACCATTACATAGTTTCGCGGCTAAATTCTGAGCGCCATCTAGCGGGAACGCATTTAGCGAATAAACTCATAGAGCGTAGATGACATATTCTACTTCATTGGGTGGCCACGAGTGATGGGCCGTTCAGCCAGGACCGACTCATGCGAACAAAAAATGTTCTCGAGTATTTACTGAAAGTTCCCTTTGGTAGACGAAATTTTTTTCTTGACTTGGTAGAAACTCTATTTGTATTCGAAGATGATATATCAATCTTTGACAATGTCAAATGAAATCTTGAAGGGGTTCAACAGTGGTGAGAAACCATAAGTTTATGCGTTCTGCTCGTTTTTCTACATTCATCCAAAAAGCAAAACTTTATTAAACTATATTCAGCGGAAAAAGAAGCTCTTTATTGCACTAGTACAATGAAGTTTTTATTGCACTCATCTGTTATTCTACTTCAACGTGCTGTCATCATGATAAACATAAACGTTCAAACCCACTACATATTTAGCAGATATTCTGTGAGATTGGCCATACGTTTTAAACTGCTACATATTTTATATCATTTTGTATTTTGATGTTAGCAGTCAGAGTTGAACAAACAATGCATTCCCGAGAATAACTCCATAATGAAAACCGATCCGCTATGTTCTAAACCGTCTACCTACATAGAGCAAACTGTCTGTACTATGACCACACCTCGTGATAACATACGCGCTCATGGCTACTATGATTTTGATTTTTATAATGCAACTGTGGTTATATAAACGTCAGTCAAAATTTAATTATGACAATTACAGAACTGAAAGTTTTAAAATGAGTAATATTAATGGAAAACTAGATGATGGTGATGAAATCGATAGTAATAATTATTTATTTAAATTTCGTATTTCATTTCCCTTCACCTAGTGCTGCACCTAAATAAATAATTTTTTGCTTTTTGCATGAACGTAGAAAAAATATTGTATGTAACTAGTGCAGAAAATGTATATTGCACTCGACCTGTTGTCCAACTCGGCCTAACGGCCTCGTCGGACAATTTCACGTCGAGTGCAATGAACACTTACTTTTTGCACTTGTTGCATAAATAACTATGGTATACTTTTTTTTTATGAAAAAGTAGTCCATCAAATTTTTGCACATGAGTATTGAACCCGTGGGTCAAGTCAAATTGTTTGGTCAATCTGTCAAACTGTGTTGCAAAATTGTTGACTATAGAATTTTATATATATATATATATATATCCATAGTGAACGGAATCCACCACTGACGTGACCATCCATCCAAAATTGGATAAATCTTCCAAGCTAGACAAACTTGATCTACAACTGCTCTGGATTGGAATTCTTGTATGTCATACACGTCTCCGAGAGCGACTGTTTGGTAATCACGCGTTGTTTGAGGTGTGTTGTCTGTACAGGGGCCCGATTCTCAAATGTCAATTACCCATTGTCGCATGCGACAAAATATTTCCATTTCTTTTCAATTCAAATTTGAGAAATGCGATGGATATATTTTGTCGCATGCGGGCCCAGAACTCATAATTATAATAATTATGTGTTCTGTGGTTGTCGGTTGTCGTTGTTTACTACTTTCAGTCCTTTTTTCCGAGGGTTTGTAGCAGCTCTTCTAGCAAGTAAAAGAAAAGGCTTCGTGACTTAAAGTAAATGATCTGTCATATATAATTTTCGATCCTCTATGCAACCAACCATCATAAAATTATTGGAATTGGAGAGGCAGACCTTTTTGACGAATTTTTTAAGCTGGCAGTAATACCAATTCTGCGATTTTAAGTAGAAATGATATAGTCTAATTCTTTCTTTTATTGTGTAGCTTTCTCTCCTTATGAAGCTAATAAAGATTAGCGAAATATTGAGATCAAGAACAAATGAGTTTCATTGGTAAACAGACCGCAAACCTGAGAATTCCCAAGTTGAGTTTGTTTATATACCTATAATATATAATATATATATATATTATTTACTGGTTTTGTAATGGTTTATTTTGATCGATTTTTTGTATTGCCTGAGAATATTTATGATGTTCAGAACCTACAACAACCTAAAAATTTTTCTTTTTTTTTATTACAAATTGCAATGTTGTAAATAAAATGTCGATTCATCTCCTTTTTAATTACCTATCCCAAATTAGTTAGTACCTACCTAATGATTACAAATAATAACTTTGAAAAACATCAATATGAATTCAAATTCAATGAAGAAGTTGAAAAATATAATTTGAACTTGTTATTAGAGTGTTATAATTTGTGATTGTGTGAAATAACTAACTTGTGAAATTATGCAACATCCCAATCTAGTTATTAATAATAAATTGAAGTATTCACTTCACCTCACATCAACACCGATATGCACATTTTGTTATCTAAGTGCATAGGTATACCTATTTGTGTTAAAATATTGTGAAAGGGTTACTTGTGAAATTTATTATTGGGCCACCACATGCAGAACATCCACTCATCTTGATTTAGTTTTGAATAAAAAGAACTACTTTTTGAAAATCATTTTCATATCATTTATTACCTATACAAAATAAATGTTACTTTACCCAATATATGAAATAATTCGATTAACATCCCAGGTTTTCATTATCATGTATCAAATAATAATAATAGCTTCATTGTCCAACACTAGAACCATTTAAAGGACAATTTATGCAGATAGTTACAATAATGTGCAGACAGTGTTTTAAGTAACAATATAAATCATTTTTATAGGCAAACCTTGGCTACACTAAAAAGTTCATTAATTTTGTTTATACTTATGTCACAGTTCACAAATCTTATTATAGTTGTTACACATTACATAGATTAGGGATTTATTTAAAATACCTATTGGTTCTAGCTCTCTGCTCAGTAAACACTTTCAAATAATGAAGCAAAACCATTAACAATATAACTAGGATCACTAAAAACTGTGTCAGCGAAAAGTATGGTTGCATTTCGATATTGTCATAAGCCATGGTGTCATGCAGGTTAAACATTCGCTTCTCAATCCAATCATCGATAGGTGTATGGGTGCGAACCTCAGCGGGGTCACTGGTTTCGTGCATGGCACCACGTTCAAGAAGGTGAGGGATAGGTCTTCCCTAGGTCACACACATCTCTCAAAGAGTTCTGAGTGTTGCTTGGAGATTATCTGGAAAATCTGATTTAAGAATATTTTCAAATGTTTCTAGAGTTTTCACAATATTTTTCTCAATAACAGTAAAACACATCATATTACTGTCTGATTGAAGATTAGCACGGCAAATAATAATAATAGCCGTCCTCTACCCGCACAGGCCATGCCTTTGGGTACACTCTACGAGTTTTTATGAGGGAGTATTATTATTATTATTATTATTATAATTGTATAAACGAAATATGTTGTTCAAACCGATTTGTCTGTAAATTCATCTAATTTAATGGAAAGTGGTTCGATGTTACTGCCATACTGCTGTATCTGTTCCGAGACTGAAAGTGAACTGGCTACATCCAATGAAAGCACTGAACTGATAAAAGATTTCCAAATCCTATAACTTCTGCACCATCGACAGTGTCTAAACTTGAAAAGTATTGAAATCTTTAAACAATTACTGTTAGAAAATCCTGTAACCATTTTCTTCCAGATCGATTAACATTTCGTTGCTTTGATGAACTAGTTTCTGAAAGTTTTTGATATGGAATGACCCCTTTCATCAATCCTCAGCTTTAAGTAATTTCTGGCACTTTTGGTTTCTGGGAAAAGAGTGCACGGACACATTCGTAGATAAATAATTCTTGCACTGCGGCACTGAACAACACTTTTTTGACCTACTAGTCATATCAAAGCTATGCTTTCTGCATTGAATAAAAAAAATCGAACCAAATATAGAACGACAAAGAAATAATCAACAATTTGTTAACATGAGATCTTATGGCACAATGCAGAATGTTTGTTTGACGTACACATTTCAAAATGTAGATGTTGCCCAATTCGTGGCGACCCCGAAAAACGCGATCGCCATCTAGCTTTCTTAGTTGAAAATTAAGAGGAACTATTGAAAAACTGTAGAAGGTTCCTACTTTATACATGAAGTGTTCACTACCAAATATAATTTGTATTGTATTAACTTTCCCGTTTTCTGCAACAGTTCAAAAACCAGATATTTTCTTTCCCTTTTCCAGTATTACCTATAGACGGTATCGAATCTAAAATTTAATCGCCACTTATTAGTAAGTAGTTTCAACACATCAAGTTGCGACTAAGGAATATTGTTACTCAAACAATGATCTACGACCTGACTGGGAGACCAAGTCGTCTCCCATCGGATATAATCGTTATTCCATAAGATTGTCATAAGGCGGATTTAGCGGATGCATAAACATAATTTATTCACTAATGTACAATTCATTAATATTCTGAACTTTATCAATGCATAAGAGATTAGAAAAATATGATTTACTACTTCTTCAATGCATGAGCATAAGTACTTGACAAGTGACAGTTTACAATTTCTCAACACAAGAAAAACTCGAATTCTTTGATGAAAAAACCATTCTACATACTCATTCTCAAAATAAAACACCGACCAAACAACACTTTGGCTCTAGACCACGGGATTTTAAGTGAAATATGTTGCCATCTTCAAATTTTGAGGCTACACAGGAGCATAACTTATTTTTCCACTTCATTAGTGCATAAAGTTAAAAGTTGGAAACTTCATAGTTATGCATTATGGAATGTGAATAAGTATCAATTATAAATTATGAAACGAATAAATCATTTAATTTGAGTTCGTGTATTGAAATTTTATGAATTGTGCAATAAAATTACGCATAAGCAATAAATAATGCATTATGAATCCGATAAATCCGCCTTTACTATCTTATAACTCTTTATACTATGGTTTGGTGGTAATATTCATGTTCATAGTTTCAGTGTTTCAATAAAAGTTGACAGATGTCAGATGTACTTTTACAGCCGTATTTAGTGATCGAATAGTATCACAAACAGAGATTCTTCGCATTATTTATAGAAGGAATTGATTCAAATTTGAATTAGAATAAAAATTAACACTAAAGTTTTTTATGGAATTTGAAAGATGATCACCACAATACTGCTTCGCGCCTGCTTAGGTTTACTAACAAATTTAAAATCCAAAAAGGCTAGCGCCTGAATTATGAGCGTCATCTAGTGGGGGCGCATTTCGTGAAAGCGTACAAAATAGTTATAATAAGCCCGTGGCTCACAGTCAGATAGCTTGATCATATTGCCTTGAAGTGACGGCATTTCTAGTAATTCGTTTCTCACAATTTGAGTGAGAGAATGTCACTTCAAAGCAGTTTGATCAATCTATTTGACCGTGAGCCATAGACTTCAAAAAAATAATAAAAAGTAGTAACAGTTCTGGTCGATCCACTTCTAAATGAATTAACAACGCTTTCGAGCCTCTGAAACCCTATGGTAAAAAACAGGTTACTATAGAATGTAAACCAAAGACATACAAGTTGTCAGTATAAGACAAAATATATGGCCGGTTATTTCAATCAATCGACATTCATTTATAATATATTACGTTACATTTCAGATGGTATCAGGAATCCATTTTTCTTGAAATTATGTCAAATGCGTCGATGAAAGCTCCACAGACTTCAACTATCACTCGTTTATCCAAATGCAAGATTGAATAGCACCGAATAAGAGTGTGAAACATTAATTAAATACATATAACTTTGGTGTTCTTAGAAAAAGTCAAAGTAAAAGACTTCAACCAATTTCTACCCATGTTTACGATTTCCAAACATAGAAACGCTGGTGCTTTTTAATTGGAGAAATAATTAGGAATTATTATTATCATTATGATTATTGTATTCTATACTAAATGCTGTAATATTAAATATGATTAGCAGTAATAGCATTCACTGATTTCAGATACGGCTTATGAAATCTTGCAATTTTTATCGCGATTTCTGTTGTTTCCGAGTCGTAACATCTTCCTCAATTTGATAGAGAAGTATGCTCAACTTCCGCCAAGTACATATTCTACTAGTAGTTATTCCGATTCGAAAATATTTGTTCAGCGCAGCGACTATAATACCGGTAAGCTATTGTGAGACGGTCTTGATGCGCGCCCATCCAAATTATGAAACTTTACGTTCTGAAATATTACGTATTCTTCTCATTACGGATATGATCGAGTACATATTCTGTTCAATACGATTTCTGTCCTGTAGCGTTATGATACGTTGACTTTGTGATACAATGCGATTGTGATGCTTTACGAATTTGATCTGATATCATTTCTATACAGTACGTTTTGAACTTTTACGTTATGAAAAAGTACGTTATGAACTTCTACGTTATGAAAAAGTACGTTAAGATGTTTTACGTTGTGAATTAATACGTATTCTGTATGTTACGATTATGATCCTGTAGCATTATGATGCTTTTAAATTTCTCTCCATTGATGTTATGATGGGATACTTTATGATGAATTGAATGGACCCGTCACAGATCAGGTCGTCGCAGACACGTCCAGGTATTAATTCGTCTTTTCAATCAAGTCAATGAATAAATACGAGCCTTGTCAAGCGATTACATAATAATATGTATAACGTGTTGTTTTCGAGTTTGTAACTTTATTAAATTGTTTATATATGTGATGGTGCTTGTGTTGATGTCATTTGGGATATAATCTAACATCAGAAGTGCGATTTACCCACGAAAACTCACGTCCGCTCGAACCGTGACAGATCTTCCAGACTTTTGTTTCCATCCTACAGTTTTTCATCATGGAGAAAAACACTGTGACTGGAGAAAACAGAAACATTGACGTCAGTTCTACTTTGGAAAACTTACTTCGTGGATTTTTGGAACGTGCAGATAGTCGACCAAATACATCGATTGATTTAATTAATTTACCAAAATGTTTACCTGGTAGAGACGATCCGCAAAAATGGACCGATGAAATTTCTGCTATAGTTTCGGATTTTGAATGGAATGATAACAATATCATGGCTCGCATAGCAGGATGCCTGGAAGGGGAGGCAGGTGAGTGGTTTAGTTGTTGGAGCCTTGTTGATGGCCGTCGTTCTTGGGCAAATTTTAAGAAGGATTTGTGCGATAGCTTTATTGGCACTTTGAATTTTGGCAAATTGATGCATGAGGCTGTTTCTTATGAATCCAGTGGATGTCCAACTTATGGATTTTAAGCCCGTATGAAATTGCAAAAAATAAATGCTCTGGGTGTTTCATTTACTCAGGAACAAATTGTCAGTTTGATATGTTTTGGCATAACAGATATTTCATTGCAAGCTCAAATGACGCAGGTCGGCCATCTATCTGCTACTTCTTTGATAGCTCAATTATCACGTGTGCAACTGAAACCAATGGTAGCGTGAAACCGAGTCCATACAAAGCAGATGTTTTGAAAGCTATGCAACCTCCAACGAATGTGAGAGGAGTACGCCAGTTCCTCGGTCTGGCTGGCTATTTTCGCAAATGGGTACCCGAATTCTCCGTTAAAACACGAGTGTTATCTATCTTACTTAAGAATAACGCCTCTTGGGACTGGTCCGAGGAACATAACAAAGCATTTCAGTGCGTTTTGAATATTTTGTCCAATGTACCTGTTTTAGTAATTTTCAACCCAAGTCTTCCACTTGAACTTCATACGGACGCTAGTAGCCGTGGCCTTGGAGCTATAGTCATACAAATTCATGATGGTCAATAAAAGGTTGATGCCTACTTCAGTAAGGCCACTTCTGACGCTGAATCTCGATACCATTCTTATGAGTTAGAGACTTTGGTGGTAGTATGTGCTTTAAAACATTTCAGGCATTACTTTGTCGGTGCACCGTTCAAATTGGTGACAGATTGTAATGCACTGAAAAGCTCTCAACACAAAGGCGATCTAGTACCACGAGTGAGTCGGTGGTGGTCGTACCTCCAGGATTTTGATTTTACAATTGAGCATAAGCCCGGAAATCAAATGGGTTATGTGGACTACTTGAGCCGTAATCCACCAAACACTGTTGAAATAGACCACAATAGGCTACCTTTGATGAAGAAGATACAGAAAATGAAAATTTGATGCCTAACGGTTGGTTATTTGTACAACAAAGTTCGGACAGCGAAACTATAGAATTGAAAGAGAAATTAGCCAATGGAGAACTAGATAAAAAGCAATTCTGTGTTATTGGCAGCACCTTATGTCACTTGAGCGAAATCAATTCGGAAGAACTAACAGAATATTTTGTTCCAAAAAACGCATGTTATGCTTTAGTAAAAGAGTATCACGATGGGCAAGCACATATCGGACTAGAAAAAACGATTTCGAGTATTTCCTCTCATTTTTGGTTCCCTAAAATGCATCAATTTGTTAAGAAGTACATTCAGTCTTGTTTAACCTGCCTCACTCGAAAACGCATACCTAAGAGAGCTCTCAGCGACGTTCACTCGATTCAAAAAGTTTACACTGCATTCCACACCATCCACATCGACTGTTTTGGTCCCTTACCGAAAACCGACAATGGCTTCACTCATGTTTTCGTAGCAGTAGATGCCTTTTCCAAATACACGTTTCTTTATGCAGTTGAAAGTCTGAAAACAGAAAACATGGCAGACTGTTTACAAGATATTATATTTTTGGTTGGTACACCATCCCGAGTTATAACTGATAATGGTACCTCATTGAAAGCTATGAAGGATCATGCCCTCCTGGCAGAATGGGACATCGATTGGCATTTCGTCACACCTTATATGCATCAAGCCAATGGCCAAGTAGAGAGATACTTGAGTTTTCTTGCGAATTTATTACGTGTACAAGCCGACGTAACAGAAGAATGGAGCTCCATGGTATCCCGTATCCAGCTCATAGTCAATTCAACGGTTCACAAAACAACAAAATGAACCCCTCTTCAAACATTGTTTGGTTGTGATAATAGATTACCGGAGATAAAACGTATTATTGACAATGCTTCAGAAGACAAACTCCCCTTGGCTGATGTTCACCGCGAAAAATGGAGACAATTCGTGAATATACACATACAAAAAAATGCAGTTTCCCAAGAAGCTTATGCTAAGAAGAAGCTTTCAGCAGTACGGAAATCTTTCAACGTCGATGACTACGTATTGATTTCAAGAGATTCTCTGAAACCGAAGAAATTAGAATCGGGCTGGAGAGGACCCTACAAGGTGACAAATGTTTTGCCACATAACAGGTACGAGCTTCGCAAAGTCGGCGATGTTGCAGAGTCCACTAAGACGACGGCAGCTGCTTCCAGTCAAATGCGTCTTTGGGCTAAGGAATGGACACCAGAGGATTGTTCAGATATTTTGGAAAACTATATTAAGGACGATGATAATAATACTGAGGTAAGCATTATTATCATCATTTTCTTCTTGTACTATCTAGAACTAGGCCGTATTGGCCTAATGTAACATGTCATATGAAATTTACACATCGGACGTATGGCAAGGTGGGTTTACACCTCGGCCATATGGCAAGGTGGGTTTACACCTCGGCCGTATGGCAAGGTGGATTTACACCTCGGCCGTATGGCAAAGTGGGTTTACACTTCGGCCTTATGGCAAGGTGGGTTTACACCTCGGCCGTATGGCAAGGTGGGTTTATACCTCGGCCGTATGGCAAGGTGGGTTAACACTTCGGCCGTATGGCAAGGTGGGTTTACACCTCGGCCGTATGGCAAGATGGGTTTATACCCTGGCCGTATGGCAAGGTGGGTTTACACCTCGGCCTTCTGGCAAGGTGGGTTCACACCTCAGCCTTCTGGTAAGGTGGGTTGACACCTCGACCTTTCTGGCAAGGTGAGTTGACACCTAGGCCTTTTGGCAAGATGGGTTGACACTCAGGCCTTTGGGGTATGGCTAGCTGACATCTGAATTGCATGATATATTTGCGTTGGGATTTCAAACATAAAATTTGCCTCTTTGCAGAATGACGAAGTTTCGAATGACAATCAGAAAAGTCAGGATGAAGCCGAGCTTGTTGGGCCGAGAGCATCCCAATCTCAGGATGGGCGTGTTGGCACCTAGCCCTATAAGATCTCCGCCACTGACTAGGAGATCTGTCACCGTAGATAGTCACAGATCAGGTCGTCGCAGACACGTCCAGGTATTAATTCGTCTTGTCAATCAAGTCAATGCATAAATACGAGCCTTGTCAAGCGATTACATAATAATTTGTATAACGTGTTGTTTTCGAGTTTGTAACTTTATTAAATTGTTTATATATGTGATGGTGCTTGTGTTGATGTCATTTGGCCGTATGGCAAGGTGGGTTTACACCTCGGCCTTCTGGCAAGGTGGGTTCACACCTCAGCCTTCTGATAAGGTGGGTTGACACCTCGACCTTTCTGGCAAGGTGAGTTGACACCTAGGCCTTTTGGCAAGATGGGTTGACACTCAGGCCTTTGGGGTATGGCTAGCTGACATCTGAATTGCATGATATATTTGCGTTGGGACTTCAAACATAAAATTTGCCTATTTGCAGAATGACGAAGTTTCGAATGACAATCAGAAAAGTCAGGATGAAGCCGAGCTTGTTGGGCCGAGAGCATCCGAATCTCAGGATGGGCGTGTTGGCACCTAGCCCTATAAGATCTCCGCCACTGACTAGGAGATCTGTCACCGTAGATAGTAACAGATCAGGTCGTCGCAGACACGTCCAGGTATTAATTCGTCTTGTCAATCAAGTCAATGCATAAATACGAGCCTTGTCAAGCGATTACATAATAATTTGTATAACGTGTTGTTTTCGAGTTTGTAACTTTATTAAATTGTTTATACATGTGATGGTGCTTGTGTTGATGTCATTTGGGATATAATCTAACAATACCAAAGGCTACAAAGTATTCATACCTGATTTCAGAAGAATCGAAGTGGCTCGTGATGTTATATTCGGACCCCAGATGAACCACATTGTACAAGATTTTTCTAAAAATGTTAAAATCAGCAACTCTGAAAACAAACTTGTCAGTGTCATTTTTGAAAAAGTTGATTGTCATCCAAACATCTTGCAACATAAACGAAAATAAAATAAATCACACAAATAGTGATGTGGATGCTGCGGAACGTGAAAGATCTGTTATACATGATTCCATAGAAGAAGAAACATCAAATGAACGTTATAATCCGAGGTGCAGAAGTAACTTGAAGAAGCCTCAACGCTATCAAGCGGACAATATGAAACTAGTTATGATTAGCGAAGCTGAAAATATAGATTTTGAAGAAGCTGTAAAAGTTAATGAATGGAAAATTGCTATGGATGAAAAGTTTCAATGATTTTAAATTTGAAATTTTCAAATGTCAAACACGATTAGGTGAACTGGGAAAAGTACTTTTTATTTTTTTTTATTTCCTGAAAAATGTGCTACATATATTTTTATTGAGGGGCCAAAATTGTAAATGATTGAGACATGTTTGGCGTGCTTCATTTAAGGCGGTAGTGACGTTATTATGTAAATCACCTTTTTTATTATTCATGTCATGAATATCTGTCTTATAATTTTTGAGTTTTATTCAAGTTACCACAAAAAAAGTCTTTCATCAATTGTAAATATTAAAACAAGAAGAATAGATTAACTTTACAATTATTGCATCTAGGTTGTTGGGGTTACGTCGTCTTATAGAAAAACCAGTATTTTTCAACAGGCCAACGTTTCGGCAATATATTTTGCCATCCTCAGAGCTCTGAAATATAAAATGATGGACGATTGTTGTTATGTAGATAAATATAAATAAAAAAAAAAGAAGTTTATAAAAAGTTTATCTATCTCTAAACATCTTTGAAAAAATTTCAATGAAAAAACATGTTTTCTATTTTGGTATGTGTAGATAAATATAAAATATAGGAACAAATATATTTGAATTTTCAATATGAAATCACGTGTAGACGTTTATGTCATAAATACACTATTAACAATACCAGCGAAATTCAAAAACCAGTCTGGAGAAATTATTTAATAAAATTAACAAGTAAACTTACGTGAAGGGTTTTGGTTTTCCTTCGTCAACATAAAGTATAACACTTAACATAAATGAAATCAAAACTAGACACGACATAAAATTGAAATGAAGATTCCCCGAATCAGAAAATATCATCGAACATTCTCGCAAGGCAAACTTCTTTTTACTACTGAATTGATGCGGGTCAGGTGTATTGTTTTATGAATATAAAAACCTAAATGGTATCTTTCATTTCTTTTGCACGATGGATTAAATTCATATAGGCAACATTAAGATTTTCAGTATGTTTCCTATAATTGACAGTCATATTTAACGATACTGATCATCTCTTGGAAAGTACGTTTGAAAAGATATTTTTGATTGCCCACCACTTTTGTGTTTTCGAAATTGAAATTATGATAATTTTTCTGGGCATGTTCTACAAGAGATGTAGGATTTTTAAGGCTATCTTTTTTCTTCAAATGTAGTTCATGTTCTTTCATTCTCGTTGTTGTATAACGTTTTGCTTGCCCTATTTAATATTTATCACAATCTCTAAATGGAATTTTTTATATGACATTTGATTTGTGTTCAAAAGGTGTGGTAGCTTTTATCTTTGTGAAGAATGTTTGTTTTGTTGTATTTTCATTTTTATATGAAACGTTTATATTTATTGTCTTGGTTCAGTACTGCACCAAGTTTCTCGGAAAGATGTTTGACATAAGGCATTTTTAAATAAATGCTATTTGTTTTTTCGTTTTTATTTGAAGGAGTATTAGAAAAATCAACCTGTTCAATAGCTTATTTGGATAATTATTATGTAATAGGTATGATTTTAATAGTTGTAAGTTATCATCAACAAAAAAGGAACTGCATATTTTCATGATTCTTTGTTTCAAATTCTTGATAATATTGATTTTTTGAGAGAATGGGTGATGGGTTTATTTGATAATTTTATTAAATAGTTTCTCCAGACTGGTTTTTGAATTTGGCTGGCTGGTGTATTTATGACATAAACGATTACACGTGATTTCATATTGAAAATTCAAACAGATTTGTTCCTAAATTTTATATTTATCTACATGTACCAAAATAGAAAAAAGGTTTTTTCTCTAGAATTTTTTCAAAGACTTTTGGAGATAAACTTTTTATAAACTTCTTTAAAAAAAATGTATTTGTCTACATAATAACAATTGTCCATAATTTTATATTTTAGAGCCCTGAGGATGACAAAATATATTGCCGAAACGTTGGCCTGTTGAAAAATACTGTTTTTTCTATAAGACGACCTAACCCCAACAACTTAGATGCAATAATAACATAGACGGTCGAAACTTCAACAATACAATGTTGAAACTCTTCGAATAATCCTGTATGGTATGGTATGGTTCTTCAATTGTAATAATTACTTTATTGTGAAAATACTGTATCGTATATAATAATTTGAATAATAATAGTTTTGTATTTTAGTTTTGGTAATAAGGTTTTGAACTCATCATGTTTGACTTTTACTGATTTTTAGCTAGTTAACAATACAGTTTATCTGAATATCGACTATTTTCAAATACGAATTTTTCGATCGAAGATATAACGAAAAATGCCCTCGTATTTTTTCAGACGTTAATCTACCTAATTTTTCACTAGCACTATACAGAAACAACCGTTTCACGCAAAAAAAATTACCTTTCCATAACCACAATCATAACCTTCCTTTCAGTAACTCTATTTTCGCCTTAAGTTGCCGTCTATTCAAATGCAAATATGAGCAAAAAACTTCCCCTATATTCATTCCCATGTTCAATTCTTTAATTTTTGCCATTGCTCTAATTCATAACAATTTTAAAAATTGATCTGAGAAATAGACTAGAAAGAGCTTATAGCATGCTAGCAATCCAGAAACAAAAGAAGGGGAAAATGACCTAACCTAAAAACTAACCTTGCTGTCCAAGTTAAATGCAGTTGAAGAGATTACGAGCCTGCTAACAATCTAGAAATAAAGCTAGCTTCGCTTGCTTTTCTATGGATTAATAGACTTAAAAGAAAGGGAAAACGACCTAACCTAAAAGCTAACCTTGCTGTTACAATTCTGAAACAAAGCTCGCTATCTTATGTAGAAGAAGAAATGGAACTAACCTAAAAGCTAACCTTGATATCCAAGTTGAATGCAGTTGAAGAACTTACGAGCCTGCTAACAATCTATAAATAAAGCTCGCTTCGCTTGCTATTCTATGGCTTAAGGAAGGAAAAAGTAGGAGAGAATGACATAACCTAATAGATAACATTCTTATCTAACTTGAATGCAGTTGAAGAACTTATGAGCCTGCCTACAATCCCGAAAAAAAGCACGCTTTGTTCGCTATCTAATAGATATATGGAGACAAAAGAAGGACAAAACCACCTAACCTAATAGCTATAACCTTGCTATCCAAGTTGAATGCATTCCTTTAACAGAAGGATTTACGTCGCTTTCTTATTAAAAATTTTAATGTTCCAAGAATATATTTCGGGATAAATATAATAGAGGAAAAAATTGTGAGTATTTTTTGCTGTTAAAATCTGTAAAAGATGGCAACGTCACATCTGCTTTTATTTGTAAAATATAAGAATATATAGTTGACAATTTGCACTCATTCATAATTTCATGAACTCCTTTCAGTCAATGAATGTCCTTCATTCTTATGAGAATTGATGCTTATAGTTAATTACCAGGTATTTAGGTTGATGAATGAGTGGATCCATGAAGGGAGTATTAGTGAAGTGATGAAGTGACCACTCGAAATCATTTTCGTCGAAAACATGGTCTCATAGATAATTTCGCGGAAAAATTTGGATTATAATCATGGAACGAACATTTTTTTCGTATTCCATCTCTTATAGCAGGGTACCTATATGAAAAGTTCATAATAATGACTATCACATGCATATTCGTGTGAATAATAAATAAAACTCACAGAATAAATGAATGATACTCCATTCTTTATAGAGGTAGATACATAATTTTGAAGAATTTTTTTGCTCTTTTGAAACTGAAATAGAGCATGATTTGAATTTTCTGCATCTTTGAAAAAAGAGTATATCAGGATACGACATCAATTTCTAATAAACTCTGATATAAATACGCCTTACAATAAAATAAGGTACCAATTGTTAACACTCGTCTATTTACTTGTTCTGAACTACTCCAGTTCTTTCAACAGTATTTGTTGCCAAAGAAATAAAATTAATCATTGTCAAGCTATAAAATGAAGTCATACTGTGAGATGAACAAACAGCCAAGTGACAATGAGACATTTTCGTTACATCTGCCTTCTTGGCATTAACAGGAAATGCCCCTTTTCGACAATGACACTAACTTGTTTCTGGCACGAGTGCTCTACCATTGATCATGAGGAATCGGTCAAAATCAAGAATCCTTTTGTGGCACCACATGCTATCTCAATGTCTTTGTTATGTTCCCAACAGAGCAACGCTTTTCTGAAATTAGAGGTAATTTAACAAAGACATCGATTATAATACGGTGTGCACGCGTGAAGGCCGAAATAAAATGTTCTGAAGTTTGTTGTGGTGGTATAACTTGCAGCATTAGTCTTGTTCAAATTTTGCACGAATTGCGATAATGGAGTAATCTTTGGTTGGATTATTTTTAGCAATTCTTTCGTATTCAGTAGAAACCTTTGACTTTGATCTTTTCACCTTTACGTGAGAATGTAAATCTTTAAGGATTATCACGAGAAAAACTAGAACGAAGGTAGGAAGTAATTGATGTTATTTGTTGAGGATATTCACCACAGCAGAACTTTCAGCAAACGTTTAGTTAAAACTTTCGGCTTTTTCCTGAACGGTGCTGGCTACTACCATATTCCGTTGTTTGAGGAGGAAGTAACGTTTTTTTCAAAATCTTTAGCAATAGCCCGAGGAAGATTATATTTGAACCATCAATTGTTCAACGGTGGTTTCTACTGAACCATATTTGATCAAAATATATTCTTCTTACCGTGATCGGTATTATATATCCATCTCTTGATTTAGTGATGGATCTGCAGAAGAGAATCGTACTCCTTACCAAGAAAATACTGAAAAAAAAACGCGAACAACATGCCAGGCAGATGACTTGTATCTCATACAAGATAAAGCGGTATTGTGGGTACTGCTTGCTGGAGTGGAATGAATGTCAAAAGGATTTATTTTCTATAGATGGGGTTGATGGTGGAGAAGAGTCAAATGTATTAGCAGATTAGTTATTGATATCAGGAATGCATATGGGTAATCAATAAGTCATGGTACTACTCTACCTCATCTGTTTTGTTTTATAATTTCAACCAGGTATCGTTAATGACATTGAAATCCACCTGTTACATCTTTCTGAGAAGTCCAGTTTTAATGATGGGATCTCAAAGAGATAGCTATAGGAAGGGTAGTCAGATGATGAGGGAAACAAAACTGTTAAACTACATCAATCATTTCAAATTCATTTGGCTTCTCCTTCCTCACGTTGGTATGGAGTGTTGTTTTAACAGTTAAGGCAAACACTTTTTTTAACTTAAATAGGAATGGCCATCATAATCAGGAAAGAGTTCTACCTTGCCATACATCTTTTGTTTTATAATTTGAACCAGGCTACGTTAATGACATTGAAATCGACCAGAGTATTGATTCGGCTGTTATATCATTCTTCGAAATGAAAACCAATTTTAGCGATGGGATCTCAAAGAGATAGCTATAGACAAAATATGTGTCCCTTGTATTGACACCTGTTGAACTACATTAATCATATACAATTAATTTGGCTTCTCCTTTCCCGCTTTGGCATGGTATATTGTTTTACAAATGAGGCAGACACCAATGTTGGAACTTAAATGGGAAGTATGATCATAATCAGGGAAAGAGTATCTTGACCTCGTTACTGGGTAAGTTGACATAAGTTTTCGTTTGGGCTAGATTATCTGATTTTTCTTTATACGTTGTTATCATTGGTTCATTAAGTTATTAACTATTTGATGTTTTCACTTTATTTTCTTAAAGATGGCGTTGTAGTTGAAGGTTGTAAGGCTTTCTGTTTCGGTCAAGCACTTACTATTATTGGCCCAGAGACTTCGGCAGACTTAAACGTCCTTTCAGTGCCTCGGGTGCCAGCTTTGTTTGGTGTGCTCCAATTACCAGGGTATCAACAGATGGGAATACGATCGGTATCCAGGTCCAGTTATGTTGACCAAGTGAGTGCAGGCACGGTGACACGAAAACAGAGTATTCAGGGCTACGAAAATTAACAGTAATCAACTTTGTAACGTAAAATTACTCTTGCCAACCTGCAAAATAGTTTTCACAAGGCCGATTGCGATATGAGGAGATTTGGTCAACTCATCAACGGTTAAGTAAGGTTTTACCCAGTTTTTCCGGAATACACTAAGCAGGTGAAACCTGGTCAATCGGAACACAATCCAGTCTTTAAAAAAAACTGAAATATTCATCAGTCACTTCAAAAGGTTGAGTTACAGGGTTCATTTTTTGAAGTTAACCGGTACATCTCGATAACCGATGTTTCAGGTTTTCAACGAAAATATTTTAATTTTCATCATTTCTTTATCCGACAACGACTTGATCTATTCCTAACAAAACCAAGGGCAATGCCGACATGCAAATCGAACAGTCAGCTGGTGAAGGTACTTTCTCTTGAATGACTTCCTCGGTAATACCAAGAGCAAAACCGACCTGGCAGATGGACTGTTAGCTGGTGAACGCAGTTTTCAATGAAAATGCAACGCTCATTGGCCTACGACTTGATATCCTCCAGGCATTGCTAGTGGTTTATCGATTCTTTAATCAAATAGTTCATCTATGTGGACAGCTATGTGAATTTCGAACGAACGTGATACTTATCAGACGTTCATTTCCTTCTCAACTTCTTCCTAACAAAATCAAAAGCAATACCGACCTGGCACATCGGGCTGATGGCTGACGAACGCAGTTTCCAGAGAAAATGCAATGTTCGATGGCCTATGACTCGATTTCCTCCAGATATTGCTATTGTCAGAATCAAGCAGTTAGTTTTATATACGCAAATAAATATGACCAACTGCGGGATAGTACTGACTTTCGACAGAATACAGTCACAGAACTCACAAGTAACACCCAATGAAATTATGTCTCGAAAGTTATATGGCGGAATTGTCGGTGACGATAAGACAATGAAATAAAAAAAAAAATAACCGTTGATTATGCTTGCGAGGCGTAAAATAAATTAATCATCGATAGGTAATTTTGTAAATTTATTCAGGTAAGTAAAAGTTTAAATTCACAATGTAAATTCATAACTAGAACTAGAAAAAACTATGAACTAAAAAATTGTGGTTCAGGCTGAGCTACCTAAACAATGTTTGTGTTATAGTCATCAGCCTGAATTGTAAAGTTTATTTATGTTCTGAAGTGTGAGAAGAGATAGTAAATTTAGTTAAAACATAAGTTGAATTTGTTACGATATGGAAGAGAGAGAGTATGGTAGTATATATTTAAATATTTTTCTTTTTCTGACTATCAGTCGAGTTCATACACGGTTTTTAGTTCATTATAATTTTGGTTCACATATTCTTTGAGTTTTGATTTCATTTTGTAATAATTAGGAATGACTCTAATTTCTATAGGGACTATATAGGTTCAATAATTTTGGCCCAAAGTATGATATGAATCTTTGTGTGTGAGTTATTCTACAGAGAGGAGCATTTGTTTTCTGTTCAGATTTAGCACGTGTGTTGTAAGTGTGGCTAATTTGTGAATTGGAATTATTTTGCATCCATATAGTAGGCATTGATAGGTATATAGTTTTCTTACTCCAAATAAGCCAGTTTCTTTGTAAAGGTCTTGAGTTGAGTTTCTTCTATTTTTCTTAAAAATTATTTTCAATATTGTATTTTGCATAACCTCTAGGACGTGCAATAATATTTTACTGAGACCCCCTCATATAATGATACAGTACCTCAATAAAGATTCAGCAAGTGAGTTGTAGATCATAAGAAGGAGTTTGTTATTATTAAGATTTCTGAGTTGATAGAATTTATAAACTAACTTATTGGGTCTTTTGACTGTATTGTCTATTTGTTCTTCCTATCGCAGGTGCTGGTCCACATACACACCCAAATACTTCATGTTGTCAACTTTTTTAATTCTTAGACATGAACACTGCGTTGGAGTTCGGCAGAGATATTTATGAATAGTGAGGGTGTTATTCAAGGGTTGATCCTTTTTTTTGTGGTGAATGCAATTAATTTAGGGTTTTTCCACATTCAAACTTAGACGTCCTCCTAGGAATCGCCTTCAAATAAAAGAGCTGTGTCGTCCGCATAAGAAATCAGTCTGCCATTGATGTACATTATTGATGTAAATTAAAAATAAAATTGGACCTAGTACTGTACCCTGGGGGACGCCTATGGTGACAGGTAGTGAATCGCTGTGAATACTGTTTATTTTTTTTAATGAAACGGTGTATGACAGAATTCCGACTGCGGAAATCTAGCAACAGATAAAATCAACTCTTGAGTTATCTAGATAGGTACCTGTGGGAATGTCAGCAAATTCACT
The DNA here is from genome assembly GCA_958502065.1 of Chrysolina americana. Classification (NCBI taxonomy): domain Eukaryota; kingdom Metazoa; phylum Arthropoda; class Insecta; order Coleoptera; family Chrysomelidae; genus Chrysolina; species Chrysolina americana. The sequence continues at coordinate 41,332,367 of OY293415.1, read as the reverse complement.
GAGACTTCGAAAATTTTTCTGGTCGACTAGCAAATAGTGATAAACACTGGAACTGAATGCTGAATAAGCAAGTTATTATCTCTAAAATGAAATAGTCATATTCATATTAGTTGATATTTTAAAAGAAATTTGACAAGAAACTCGACCAGAAGCTGATAGGATTTTTGCTGTAAATCAAGTAAGAACTGATGGAAAAATTGGAATGTTTGTTAATGTAAGAACCAACTCTGTTTTTTTTAGGATAAAATTCAAGGTTGGATTTCTTTCGCAATTTTCCACGGATTTTTGATATTACTGGAAAGTACTTCGAAAATGTGCTCGAAAACATGTTTTTGATTGACGTTTGATGCAACTTTTTGACAAGTTATCATCGCCCTTCCCATTTGACGTTGAATAATTATATATTATGTGGACGACTTGAGTTTTACTTAGCTCCTTTATACTGAAACTGCACTTGTGCAATTTGAGTATGAACTACTTTCTTCGTATTACCATAGAAACTTTTTAGAGGCAAGCCTAAATATCGACTGATTTGCTTTAGTGATATTTTGTTAAAATTGTCAATATTTGACCAATGATTGTGTTAAGAATCGAATTATTTACCCACGCGCCTCCACGGCAAGTGATATGTGATATGTCACATCGTATCTAACACCGATTCTTGATATTGAATATCAGGCAGCAGAAGATGAATTGTCTACAATGATTTATCTGCATGAACAGAGGTAATTGTGTATTTTCAATCTGTGATTTCAGAACTGCTACCAAGGAGAATATTTTAACACATCTACCTACTGTGTACGCCTATAAACGTCAACTGCTTTTATGATTATAATTAAAAAGTTATAGTTAATTGACTGTTTTATGTATTCTCATATCCAAATGTGAATAACATAATTTGAAAATAGTTTTTTCTGTATATGAAACAGACACAAGATGAATGATCAATAAAACATTGAAAGCTGACATTTTATCGTTTCCCGCTAGTTATAATGACTTAATGTTGCCTATACCCTTTTATTGATTTCCTTACAATAGAGGCAGTCGTAAAAGATGTTTATTTACTATGTCCCATTCGAATACGGAACATTTGTTGAGTGAGTTTGTCAATTTGATGACTTCAGAAGAATTTTTCAAATATTTTATTACACGGATGTTAGGCTTAAATGTGAAGAGAATTTATTCAACTTCAAGTATTTAAGACAGGTTTTTTAAGAGTCTTAAGAATTTTCTTACTTTTATTCGGAAATTTTGTGCTTTTCATTCAAATAGAAAAGTATGGCCCATTAATATCATGAAACCCGTAGAGTAGTTTCATGCGAAAAACACATTGCTATGGGCCTGTTAATGATTGGAAGCGTCGTAAAATATTTCTGAATTAACTTCGAACATTTGGCAATTTTCTAAATTTCCGCAGAGTAATCTCAATACACTCGTTCTTGTTCTCTTCCGTAATTAGGGCTTCGCGAGACCAAGACCAAGACTGATCAGTCTTGGTCTTGGTCTCGAAAAATAAATGTAGTCTTGGTCTTGGTATTTGTCTTGATGTTTCAAGACCAAGACGAGACTGGCTCAGCCTTGGTCTTGATGGTCTTGGTCTTGATAGTCTTGGTCTTGGATCAAAATTAGTCTAGAAATTTTAATTATTCAATTCAATTGTCCAACAGTTTATATGCATATAATAGTTATTTCGTATTTCTCAGTCTTTAACAATTGTCAATTTGTACGGGTAAAGTAAGCGAAATAAAAATTTCTCATTTCATCATCATAATAAAAATTTTAAGAACTGCGACCTTACAACATACACCTATTCGTTGTAAATTGTATAACTGCAATACAGATTACGAAAAATGAATTTTTGATTTTGAATGGACAAAATTTAAAAACCTACTATAAGAAAAATAAATAATTGAAATAAAGTGCCATAACATTTTCCATAAAAATGTATTAAATATTAAGTAGATTTATGTTCACTATTTTTCTTTCGAGACCAAGACCAACACCAATACTTTTGGGGGAGAGTCTTGATCTTGGTCTTGGTCTCGAAAGTCAAGTCTTGGTCTTGGTCTTGGAAAGGTTTATCAAGTCTTGATCTTGGTCTTGGTCTTGTATCAAGACCAAAACAAGAACAAGACTGATATCTTGGTCTCGCGAAGCCCTATCTGTAATATCGAATTTTATTGTTTGTTTATTGTTAGAATCAATTGGATGTTCTAAAACTCATATTTCACTATAAAAGTAACATGATCTAGATATTTGGGATCAGTTGTAGTTAGTTGTTTCATTACAGGTATTTGCTATAAAAGTCTACATGAACTGTAGGTGGATGGGAGTGAAAAAAGGTAAAACATTGGTTGTCAATGACTATCGATACTCAATGATCTCCCTAATGAATTCTTACCTTTCTGTTCAAATTTCTGACTGAATCTCTTATCTCAGATAATCCTTGCTCCACCTTGTTCTTCTTGCAAGGTGGAGCGTAGACCACGTTCCATCAGTGTGAGACCGTTACTTGAGGTGGCCGTTTGATAGCATGCATTCTTACCTCGAGATATCTGAAAAAAATCGACAAAAATCAACAAACTGATTAAATGAACTTTTCTCTGCTATTTCATCAAAGAGACAGACCAATTCAAATCGTTGAGACTCTAACATAAAGAAAGTCTAGACACATCGTGTTGAGAAAAATAACTAGAACTAAGAATTTAGAGGCAATGTTCCAAAACCTGGCAAATAACCTTGTCACACTCTCCGGATTCAGAACGATGCTCCCGAATTGTGCTTCCCATATTGCTGGTACTGTTAGGCATTCCGTGAGGATGTGAGTGGCTGATTCCTCATCCTCCAAGCACCATCTGCATTCGATAATATCTATAATGTTGGGGTGCTTCTTGAGGGGGCAGTTACCCATTAGGAGCCATACGACTATTTTACGAGTTTCCTTTCTGCTCATTGAGAGCAGAGTCTTGGTCCTCCTAGTAGAGATGAATTCGATTTGGTCTGCCAGGATTTCCTTCATGCTTGAGATGCTCCATGATCTAGACACTCCTAGGATAGATTCTGGTCCAATCGTTGAGCTTTTTGAGCCTTGTCTGGCCAGATTATCGGCCTGCTCGTTTCCGGACACTCAAAGTAGCTTTACCTTATTGGCAGTGGATAGTCTTTGCAGATCGTCAATGCATTCAGACATCAGCAGCGAACTAACTTTGTATGAGGTGATGGCCTTGATCGCCGCTTGGCTGTCGGTACATATCGTGATTTGCTGGCTTGCTGGCCGTTGTAGCCTCTGCTGGTATCTTCTCTTACACAAGCGAGTACGATATGAACTTCTGCCTGAAATACATAGGCAAATTTTTCCAAGGCGTAACAGACTTCCGCTCTCGGAGAATGAGAATCCCCTTATACCCCGGCGCCGGCTGATTTACCTCTCCTGGAGCCATCAGTGTTTCCCGAACGACCGTTAAGACTGTCTGTCGAGGTACCAGCCGAAATTAATATTTCCTGACAGATCTTCTGTTGCCAAGCAACAACTAAAGAAGATATTGCTACAAATGCGGATCGAACAACAAAAACGTTAGTCACTTCATTGATTAGTAGCTCACGTTTCCCAATCTCTGTCATCAGCTGAAACAACATGAAGTGTTTTTATGAAGTAGGTATAGAATAAATTCAATATTTCTGAATATTTGGAAAATTACTCGATCACTACAAATGCCATGTTTACTCGAATGCGAATAACCCTATATATTTCGAGTATGGAACTCTCGAAAATATATCTATTCCTGAATTTTACAAAATACGTTCGTATTAGGAAATAGTGAAGTGACAGATGCAATCAATCAACACTAATGCTGATTATGGTTAGGTATGTTACGTTTCCAAAATTGGTTAAACCATATAGTTCACCGATAATGGCGGACTGGTAACTATTGGTTGACACATAGGTTCGGTTAATATACGGGTATAGTTTTTTGTCCTATTTTTTCTTCTGTTAGTTCCATTTTGATATGGTTGAATCTTTATATGAAATTGGTCATCTTGAGAAAGATGAAAATGACAAATTATTTTACTATTAAAATAAACACAATATTGATAACATCGATCTGTCATCAATGGTGTTTAATGTTATATGAGAAGTTGTAGATGAATCAAAAAGAAGTAAGTTCCAGTTCCGTGGAAACAAAAAAAATCAAATCCAAGTAGTGGTGATGGTAGGCACTTTCATCTTCTTCTGGATAAGAAACAGATAAAAAGGTATAGAAATGACATTAGTTATTCTGTAAGATTATTATAAAATTATTTCTGCAACTTTGCAGGCCTTCAGTATGCTCAATGACGAAGTCAATAAAGTTGATAGAATTGAGAAGTTGGACATAAATGAAAATTAATAAATTACTAAGTATTTCATACAGAAATAGTGCTTATTTTGTTAATCAGAAAATTTATAACGAATATATTTGATTATTCAAAACAAAGTTTTCCTGCGTTTTATGCTTTATTTTACACTTTGATTTACACAGACTGAGAGATGGCCAATAAATTGTTTTCTGCTAGGTTAATTTATGGTGGATCATAAAAAGGGAAACCATGCATAACAATAAGGTCAATAAAAATAAGGGCAGATGTCATTCATAACTTGAATGAAATTTAAGGTAAAGTATCAACCACTATTACAAAAGAGTAATAAAATGGCTACATAAAAAATAGCGGTTACCCAAACTAGTAAAACTTTCAATTTGTACCTTCATTGTGATTCCTGATGAATCGTGTAATGTTTTGAAATGCAAGTTGTATAAAGGCACTGGGAAAATAACGCGCATTCTAAAGAAAGGTCTAAAAATTCCAGAAATCTTAGAACACATAGTGAAGACGCATCACAACTAATCATCTACCTCCTCTACAAAAAAAAGCAGTTCCAAAAAGATTGTTATGTATGTAGCATAAGTTCACATGAAAAAATTTCTGGAAAACATAAAATTGAATCCTAATTACTCATCAAGAAATAGAGAGAATACGTAAATTGGAGATATCATCAAATAAAAATAGACAAGAAAAAATCACATCTATCCTGTTATTTGGTGAGAGCCATGCATAGGACAATGAAACATAACCAGAGTTTCGAACAAATAATACCAATATGTGAATCAATAGAATTATACAAAAAACTTACTAATATGTTTTCAATATTCAGAAACTGTACACCGCTCTTTTATACAGGGCTATTCAAATTCGAGTCTATGCATGGGGATCTCGGTGACGTTAAAAGATAAGTCATTACAGCTGTTATGGAATAAAAAAATAATGATTTTACTGCTAACTTCCAAATCACTCTGTAACTCAGATGAAAATACTACGCCAATATGAAATATAACTCTTGACATTTGAAAAGTGCAATAAAAAATGCAGGCCAATATTTGAAAATAAAAAGTTGAGGGTGGCCCAGGTTGTACGATACTTTGTATATAATTTTTATTTGTATATTTGGGTAGTCTGCAAAAAATTGCCATGGCAAATTGTCATACAACATTTCAAATTCAATCTCCACGAAATAAAAAGATATAAGTAGGCAAAAAAAAAGAATTCCGAATATTTTATTTTTCCTGTATAACTCCAGGACCAAAGCAGCTGGATCAGATTATTTTGTTTTACGTATTTGACCTCTGAAGTACGCAAATATGCCCCCATCCAACCACCCTTGTATCTTTTACCGTTACTGAGATCCCCATGCATAGACTCGAATTTGAATAGCCCTGTATATTTTCAATTATACTGACACGATCCTTTGTTGAAAATAGAAAAGCATTTCAATTAGTAATTTTCTTTTTACATGAAAGATGGCAATAGTGAATTCATCTTTACAATACTTCCGAAACTCCTTTATACAAATTCCAAATTGATAACGGCATTATTGATCGTCCCTGTCGTCGATATAATAATATGATGAACTATATAGGTAGGTACTTCAATCGTTGCTTACACCGCTATTATGTGGGTTGGAATTATTTTTCAAAAAGTAGTATCAAAGCGTTATTCTCTATTATCTCGTTTCATAGATAATTAAAAAATTTGATCCAGACCTAGAAGAGCAGTATTCGTTATTATTCAATGATAAAAACGCTAATCTGAAAAACTTGAGTAAACGAGAAACAAATACTGAATCATTTGGTGAACTGCACTTCATCAAAGAAGTTATATTCAAAACGACAAAATCTTCTATAATTAATATAATTAATAATATAATAATTTATTTCCAGAAACAATTTGTAGAATATATAAATATCGGGGATGAACATAAAAGCGTATGGACAATGTATATAAAAGAGTACAAGATAAAGAGTATACATGAAGATATTTATGTAATAATGAATTATGGTGGATTACGTAATCCAATCTTCCGCAAAAAACCTATACAATAGGTATGGTCGTCGGCAAATATTCAACAGAAAACAACTACTGCCCCCTACGACCATTTAATTATATCTGTTTAATACTTGGCAAAGTTTTCTACAAGAACCACTTTGCAATGCATTTCAAATATCAAAGCTGAAATTATTTTTCGACTTAATTGCGGGAATACCTCCGTACCGGTTTCATGGTCATTGCCAATCATCAGCGAAAGCTAGTTCGACCCAATTGAATCGAAAAATCCTTTCATCCTAATTGGAAATCCCTGAGACAAACACTGAAGTATGAATTCAGCGCCATCTCTGGGTTCCAGATTGAAATGCACTCCGACTACGTGTCGACTTCAATATGAAGCCAGAAACATCATGAAAGATGGGCGACACTACTTGACGGAAGATCATAAAACTAATAATGAATTATGGTGGATTACGTAATCCAATCTTCCGCAAAAAACCTATACAATAGGTATGGTCGTCGGCAAGTATTCAACAGAAAATAACTACTGCCCCCTACGACCATTGAATTATATCTGTTTAATACTTGGAAAAGTTTTCTACAAGAACCACTTTGCAATGCATTTCAAATATCAAAGCTGAAATTATTTTTCGACTTAATTGGGGGAACACCTCCGTACCGGTTTCATGGTCATTGCCAATCATCAGCGAAGGCTAGTTCGACCCAATTGAATCGAAAAATCCTTTCATCCTAATTGGAAATCCCTGAAACAAACACTGAAGTATGAATTCAGCGCCATCTCTGGGTTCCAGATTGAAATGCACTCTGACTACGTGTCGACTTCAATATGAAGCCAGAAACATCATGAAAGATGGGCGACACTACTTGACGGAAGATCATAAAACTAATAATGAATTATGGTGGATTACGTAATCCAATCTTCCGCAAAAAACCTATACAATAGGTATGGTCGTCGGCAAGTATTCAACAGAAAACAACTACTGCCCCTTACGACCATTGAATTATATCTGTTTAATACTTGGCAAAGTTTTCTACAAGAACCACTTCTGTCTGCTCGATGACGTTCGTCGAAGAACCACCCTTTCAAATCTGTACCCCTGTCGATTATAGCGTTTTTAATGCAGAAATATTTGAAGTCATTCTTTTGGTCCTGATCAACGTAATTTTTTACAAATTCTATGCACGAAGTCGAATTTACTTTAATCTTTTCCAATTTTTTCAATAAATTTTGAATTGTGCTTTTAAAAATGGTATAAGCATCCTGAAAAAATTGCCTAATATGTTTATGTGTCAAATTAATTATTATACCTGTACGTAAACAAGAAGAAAATGCGGTTTTTAAATCTTCTCACTTTACCCTTGACGACAATTTTGATGTAGCCGCTCCCCTACTATCCGATTACCCGAATTTTTTATTAAATTCCTATTTAATTTCAAATGTCCCGCCAAAGTTTGGAGTCGACGTAAAACCCCCATCGACTCTTCGACTGCTATGGCACTATTCAAGAGTCGAACTGTAGTTTTGCATTGCGCCAACCAAGCTTTTTGCTCTTCGGCGGTGAAACGCTCCAACAAAATTTTCTTCACTTATCGCAAATTTTTAATTATATCACCAGCTAAAATGACAATGGCTTTGGAAACCATTTTTATTAGGAAAAAAATATATTCAAATTCCCTGGAATACATGGGCAGGAAATACTAATCCCATACCTGTGCCGTATATTGAAGGCTTGCATAGCATTGCGTCAGTATGCGTATCACACACAGACAGCCCTAATTATAATCGACAGATGGTGCAAAGAGGAGGAGCTGACATTGAACACTCTTGTAATCACAATAGTTATATTTACAGGAAAAAAGTACTGGAAGGACTATGGTCACCTGTACTGAACGGGATAGAAATACTATTTGTCCAATAGGAAAAATGTTTAGGAGTAATCTTCTACCAAAAGTCAACATGAAGTCAACAACTACAAAAAGTTATTGAAAAAAATACAGTAGTCTTCAATCATTGCAAGAGGATGTGCGGAAAAAATTGGGAGCTACAACCAAAAATTACTATATGGCTATATGCTAGAGATACCAGACCCATCGTGCTAGGAATCGCACGTTAAAAAGTAAGACCTCCTTTATCCTTAGCTCACACAAGTTTTGAATTCTAAGGGATGTCGTTCGTAGGGGATGACAGCTGGTTAACGGAAAGAACAAAAAAATTATAAAGTACGGGTCGGTGGTATGATGGCCAATGAACAAGCAGGTGGGAGAGGTATGGCGACTTGGCACTGCAAAGCATCTCTGAGTGCCACCGGCGTCATGAGAACCACCCTAACAGCCGTACTAGAGGTGTTGCCCTCCACTACACATAAAAATTTGAGGCGATGATGCCAGGTCAGTCACGAGCAGGTTGCTCAGAGAACGAGTACCTATAAGCAACATGCACGGGAAAAACTACAACAAGCTATACGAAGAGTTGTAAAACAACACCGTTACAAAAATTCCATCAGATGGCATACTTCCTAGATACTTTCAGCTCTGACAAAACTTTTAAGATGAGTATAACGAAGAGGGATGCATGGAAGGAGGGACCTCCCATCAACGCGGAAATCGCTGTCTACACGGATGGCTCAAACACTGATACAGGTTCAGGAGCCGAAGATAAAAATATTATAGAGCGTAAGTATATTAGCGACGATATTTTAAGCGAAAATCGTCGCAACACCATTTCCCCCAAGAGCTTATAAGGTATGAGTTTTCAGAAAAGAATATTGTCATTTCGATGAAAGCAGTCAACATCTCAAAACTTGTTTCGGACAGCATTGAAGCCCTGATAGAGCTGGGTAGTCAGAACAGTCTGACCCTAGCCTAAGTACCAGCACACACAGGTTATAGAGGCAATGAAGAGGCCGTTTCACTAGTCCTTGAAGAAGTAAGTAAGGTCTTGAATGGCCCAGAATCGTTCTGCGGTATGGCAATAGCTATACTAAAACAAACACCAAATCATGGATACAACATAAATCTCAAGAATGATGGAAAAACTCACCAGCACAGGGACTCCGATGATTAGAAATGTTTCATAGCATCGAAATGTGTCGAGAATGTGACGTCATATTCGAACATTAGAGGAACACTATTCTATCGTGGTGGCATCTAACACGTGTAAATTCATTATGACTGATAAATATAAAGGAAATAAAATCTTCTAACTGACACAAAGAATATACCTATACTTGTAAAGCCATGCTTACAATTGTTTAGACACACAGTGTCGAGTTAAGAACACTACTTCTCACGTCATTGTAGGCTCAACAAACATGAGTACAATCGGTCTGCTAGGAGATATGCTATGCAGGTTCTGTCAGGAAGAAGGGAAGGCGAATGTTCCTAACGCTGGGTGAAGAAAACTCAAGAACTACCAGATACATAGGAGTTTTAAAAATAAGCCTATAGAGTCTCTTAACGAAAACAGGGCTAGATAGAGAATAATAAACAATTTTGAGGGCACACACAATAGATCTAAAAAGGTCGCGGAGTACAGGCTTGTAGTTCGAAAGCCCCAAACTAATATAATCTAGTGCCAGGGACCTCAGTACCCATCAGACGACTACGGAAGACACCATCGTGACAGGCCATTATAAATCACTCAGTTTCCGACTTTATCCTACTGGATCTGAGAAATGCAGAGGAAACGTTTTTGGATGAGCCAAGGTCTTCAATGTTCTTGAAGAAGACCTCATGCATTGTCTTATCCTTGTGTAATTGCAGGAGACCCTCACTTTTCGCATCTTCGACGTGGGCTTTGTCTGAACGAGTTCCAACTCGGGGACAGAGTTCTGGTTTGTCCTTTCACTTTCAAATACGAGATCTAGTTCATCAGCTGTACGGGTTGTTGCTTCGGAAATAAATGCTCCAATCTCCGTTTTTTCAGCTCCATCCAGTACCATTCTGTTATGTAGACTCTCCAAGCTCTAAAGTCTATGGACTCCCCGTTGTCTGGGAAGTGGAACAATCGATTCAGGATACGAGCTCCTATGGAGATGCATCATTTTGCGAGTTTTCATGTCGAGTTGTCGCAGCTCTTTCCGAGTCCATTCCACCACTCCATAGGAGAAGAGTAGAATCAGAACGGCGAGCATAACAGTTGCAGCAACTTTGTTCATCTCCGACAGTGCTCATGGCCAGATCTGTCAGATTGTATGCCGATACTCTTGCCTCAAAGAGGGTTTCCAACTGTGATTACTTCTTTGGAGCGGCGATGTTCCACCTCAGGTGAGTATACGTCTCTCCGGCATCAAGATGATGTAGAATTCTTCCGTACACGAGCTGAACGTCCTCTCTGTATTCCTTGCATCGTCCTTTTTTGAGATGAACCGTGACACATCCCGATAGCATGGGCGTTCTCTTCCACCACCCTTAAGGTCTGATTTAGATCCTTTTCACCCGAGTCATATAGTTTTAGGTCATCCAAGTGAAACAGATGGTTGACCTTATACCTCCTGCTGCTGGAGGTGCCGCAGTGGTTTCTGCGGGTTTTCCTACAGTGACAACAGGAACACGGTCCTTCTCAAAAATAACCTGCTGTTTGAAATCTGCCACCAGATCTTATGGTAAAGCGAGTCCTCCAGAGCGGCATCAGCTGTCCAATGCATCTCACTTTTTGAGCAGATACCGAGAGGTATCTAAGCAAATGCATGATAACCCCAAGCGATGTTGTATCAAATGCCTTATATATAGATATCGATGATCAGGTTCTCCTTGCTGCAACAGACCCCCTTTCTTGACCCTCTTTGCTCGTATATCCGTTTATACACAGGATGAACTGCGTAGTGTATTGGCATGTATGAGTAAAAGTCTTATAATAGGTATGCATTCAAGAATGTTATCGATCTGTAGTTCTTTGGTTAAGACAAGTCTCCGTTTTTGGGGATTCGCACAGTTTGCTCCCCATCTAGCCATGATTTAAAAACTCTTACTAGAGGGTGGTAGGTACTTGGAAATATTTTCCACCAAAATTTATGTAACCCACAGGAGTTATCGAATTGCACAGTTCTTTGTCCTCAGGCTAACGAAGCCTCCTGCAGAAAGCTTCCAACTGCGCTAGGGTTGGGGTATATACGTTGTTAAGTTTTTGCGAAAACTCGTAAATATTCTTCCAGAAGGTTTCCACTCGATCAGCCGTCGGCGGATTACCCACAACACATGGAGGCTCTTAGTTATAGCGAGAAGTGATTGCTTCACGTATTTTCTCGCCGACTTCAAGCCTCCCAATCATAGTTGTGGTATCGGTTCTCTCTGTTCGAGACAGAGTCTCAGTGGTGTCATACACGGCAGAGTTAATTTGTCAGAAGTCACTATTTTCTGGAAGGAAATTGTTAAACTCCGCATCCACCCGTACCAGCTGTCTTCAGGGGCCTGGTGTTATGAAGCGCCTTGTGGGTTGTGATGCCTTTCATTAACAGTATGATGCGGGCCTCCTCTATAGCCAGAATGATACGTGACATATCTGCCAGTTCGTTAACCGGCGAAGGAGGGGCTCTGACATAGCCTCGACCCCGAAGCTGAGATACATAACCCCTCAGATTTTGAGCAGAAATGGTGGCATGCCCCTCAACTCATCCGTTCACTCAAAGCATCCATTGTTATTGCGGTTGTCATTCCTCGGCAAGTCATCATTGTCCAAGTAATTGGGTATATCGGGGAGTCAACCTAGTACACCCACGGCCGACATCAGAGGAAATGATCTTTTCCGCCAGGGTGTGCCTTGGCTACTGGTGTGCTTTCACACCTGCTGCTCAGAAAAGTGGTGTCACAACTTACCAAGATCTTGGATGATAGTATTTTCCCCCTACTTCGTTAGTATTTTCACTATTATTATTATTATTAGGGAACATTTTCGTGTATCAATATATGTACGAAAGGAATGTTCTTGAATTTTTTTACATTGGAATGAATAGCTGAGAGAAACCGAGTCTAAGTTTGCAAAATAAGCGAGATTTAGAGAGTGGGAAACTGAAAGTTATTTCGATGCACTCCATATATTCCATACAGTCCATTGTTCAACTTTATAGTACAATAATTGTTAATTCAAAACAAGTAGACATACAATTCATTCACAGCAAGTAAATTCCAAAGTTGAGTGAATTTGAGTAGACAATTTGATTCAGGCGGAGCTCAGATTAGAAAGATTTCAGCCGCTGAAAATGCTAACCTTGTTGGCGAAACGCGCGTCGACTAAAATTGTAGATTTGGTATGTGGGTAGTTTCTGTTTTTCGAACATAAATGTGAAAGTCAAAGTAAACATTTGAGGGGGCAATAAAATGAGAGTTTGGAGAGGATTCCCTGATGCCATGCAAGTGTGATGAAATGCCTTGGAGACATCTAGAACCCTACCAGAGTTTCACAATATTTTTCGGTGAATTGCTGCCATATATGAGATATTCAAGTTCAGAACTTCAGACATTCCAAATATGTTATGAGCTGGATGTTTAGATTGTTTCCAATAACTTTCGAACTAACAGATAGCTGTGCTATAGTTGTTGAGAAGATTTTCTTTGCTTTTTCTGTGGGTTGAGTCTTTTCTCGCTAAACTACAGGAAAGATGGAGGTACTTGAATAATAAAAGTGGTTGATTAACTTGCCAAGAACTGAGCTTACTTCGGGGCACATCTTGCGAACTATGAATCAAATGATGTATCCACTGGCATTGATGGTGTTGTGACCTAAAAAATTCATTTAGAAGTATTTTGGCGAGAGGTGATCTCAGACATATAACTATCAATAGGAGTGAAATTTGTTTTCCAATAAATCCAGAGAATAATTTCAAACAAACATGTGCCCAAAGATAATAGCTTTTTCCTAAGTGGTATCTGTAAGTGGTTCATCTTCCTTGAAGACAATGAGCAGGAAATGGAATTTTTCATTTCTTTCCATAACTTTAGTTCAATATCGTTTTGGACATTGTGAGCCTGCTCCGAGGATTCGAAAATTTCCTTTCATATGTTGAGCCTCAGTGAAATCTGCTCTGATCTCAGAGTCAGAATATTCGCTCCATTTATGGTATGCCCCTCGTTTAGACACCACAGCTCAAGACCAGTTTGTGCTGAACCAGGATTTATCAGCTCCTATCCTAGCCATGTATGGTATATATGAATCTAGTTTCATAACGTAAAATAACCCATATGACTGCCTTATTTTATTTGCACAATGAAAGAATCAGTAGGTACTAGGCAAATGAAAATCAATTTCATAATAATTAAATTCCATTCAATAAAAGCACAATATTTCTCTCATCGGCATACGACAAATACATGCCACGTTAACTACAGTGTACGTATTTATTTTTATTTTCAGTATACTGATATCGGCGTGTTTATGTAGAGAGGGGTATGGAAGCGTGTTTTTCACTTATTGAATCAATTACTGTCCGCTAAGGGTTGGTAAAACTGAACACGAACACAGTTGCACCCTGCGAGATAAAAAACAAAGAAAAATCGTAGCGTGTGTTTAACGAAGCTTCACTGAAGTGCTGACGGCTATTTTTACGGCATAACTGACTCAAAGACTTCCAACAAAACGTTTTCAGTTTGGAGACATAAAAATACCGGATATAATCAGTTGCTTTATTTAATCTACTCTGATTTCGATATATTTTTCCTTAGAAAATAGGAACGTCAGATGATTTGAAACTCACCATCCCTAGTTAGCTGAAGCTCTTATTAAAAATAAATTATGTGTTCAAGAATCGATAAAAACAACAGGAAACAAACGAATTATTTGTTTCTTTTGTAATGAATTGAATCAACAAAACCTGTCGATATACAAAAATTCAGACACTAACTCATTCACTGTTCTAGTGTGGAGACTCAACAAGTTCGATTTTGTTGAGGATATTCGTATTTTGACATAATTTTTTGGACATTCAATCTTCCACAGTCTAAAAATTAAGTAATGTCAAATCGAGAAAATCTGTGTAGAAAAAGTAGTATGAGGAAAAGAAGAAGCACAGGAATGCTAATACACAGATAATATTTTATTATTTATGATATAGCTGATAATATGATAAAAAGTTCACTTTATATTATTTTACATGCCCTAATGAAATGGTGTGAGTACAAATATAAATTGAAATTATACTACTATCACACTTCAGGTGAATTTCGTTTTTTTTTGATGTATTTAATGAGCCTTTTGTGTTATCTTTTGCGGGATAATCGAGAATTTCATTTTATAGTTAACAATGAATTAAATTAGGAATTTTCCAGATATTATTTGGATTATAAAAAACATGAAATTGTAAAATATTCTGACCTCAACAGATAACCAATTGGGAACCTTCAACATGGATATTAATATATCTATTACATTTTAAGAAGAAATAGTAAGGAATGGCAATTCTAGTGAGATTATTTTTTGACCAGTGGAGGGTTGGTGGAATTCCATTTTTGACTGCTACAATACTTTCTTTAAAAAATGAGATTTATTTATGGGATGATTTTGGTGTTTTATCAGCATTTCAATTGTATCCCATTTTTTCTGGTTTCGTGAACAGAAATGAATCCCTGCTTACCAACAGCAAGTGAGCTTTTTATTTTTGAGGAGATTATATTGCCGTTTATACGATAGTTCAAGAATTTCCTATGTTAGAAGGTCGGATCTACAGAATTCCAAGCAAAATAGCAGATAGCAGAAACGGTACTTTTACTTAGGACGGCAGAGAAGAAGTTCATTTATATTTTAAATCAAGAAATTCGCTATAAGTCAATTTCAGTAACTCAGAACGTTTTATTCTATTGTTTCGAGTCATTTCACAGTATTTCAATCTTATTCGCTTGATAGGGATTTTTAATCATGAAAATCGTAAAGTCACAATCATGTTGGAGTGGGGGTAATTGGGATTCTTTTATGTACGAAGTATACGTGAGTGTAATACCGCTTTTTTAGCTCTTACGGTTCTCTCTGGAGGCGTATACTTGCTGGAGGTGTACTTTTAGGAGGCCTTTATTCTTCTTGGAGACCGTATTTTGGAGTTCTAGTTGAAGGGTCTGGAGACGTTTCTAAAAGCCGTTTATGCTAGTAGTAGTCGGAGTTTTGCTTTGGGAGACTGCAGATCCAAGGCTCTGCCACTAGACGGTTGTTGAAGAGCCCAAGATCCAACGATTCCTATTCCAGACTTCCCGTTGGAATCACAAGTCCATCTGGTTCAGGTAAGTGGATGAAAACGTGGAATATTCAACATTTGTTATTTATTAGTATACAGGCCGTTTATTTTATCATGTGGTAACATTGCTATATTCTAAACCGTAATAGATACAAAGACGATTAAATGGGAAAAAAGGTAACTATTGTGGTGAGCAGTAAATTGGTCATAGATAATTTACGGGGATTCTCGGCCTTCCCAACTTATACAGGGTAAACTGAAAATGCTGTTTTCGGTTTTTTACGAATAGAATTGTTATTTCAGAAAATAAAAAAAATTAAAAAGGAAAGTTCTATTGTGTTCAAAATGTACTAGAACTACGTAATGATAAATTTTTAATCAAACATTTCATGTCAACACCGCCATCATCAACAATTTTTTTCAAATACGGACCTGTCTATTTCATCACAAATATTGATAGAGCGATAAAATCACAATTCAATGGTATATCACACTTGACATTTTTGTAACGTTTCATATAAAATATCTAGCATCATCAGTGACAACAATTTTCAATTACGGTCCTGTCGTTAGTTTGTTTATGAATTCCACAGAATCTAACGCCTCGATATAAAAATTATGAGTGACGTTTTGAATGAATGTATCTATGAAAATTGTATTTATACTATAAAAATTCATAAACGATATCTGCAGTTTCAGAGACGAACGATAGCAATTTACTCCAGAAATAAACTTACTTAAGAGGAGAAGAAATCAAACAAACAGAAAAACAATTTATTTCGTAATGAAGGAAATAAAACCAATACAGAAAAAGAATTCTTTGTCCATACAATTTCTGTGGCAATTTTCTAGCATGATGGTTGTAATGCTATTACATGCATCTCTTATTTTCTGTTTGAGATGGTCGATATCGGTACTAGGTGTCGAAAAAACTTTATCCTTTATGTATCGTCAGACAAAAAATCCAAAGGAGTAAGGTCTGGGGATCGAGCGAAATACAAATATTTCGAACTTCACTATTTCTACGTCTTAACTTTCATTAAGGTGATGAACTTTGCGTATCCTGTAGCATTTGTATTTGTTCTTTTTCAAAATATTTCTGGTAGATTTTACAGATATCCCAAGTTCGTGGGCAATTTCTCGTAAAGAACAATCTTGATTAGAAATATTTTTGTGACTGACCAATCCCAGATTTAAAAAAAAATACGTTATTTTTCACTTTTTAGTCTTTATAAGGTAATATTTGCTTACACAAAACCTTTATTTGGTTCCTTATACTTCCAGTAACAACACATTTGCTAGTTTTATTTCTGTCATATGCACCACAGTCTCTCAAATTTCTTTCTAATCGTCTAAAAATTTGAATGTTTGGAATGCGACGATTCGGGTATAGCTCACCATACATATTTCTTGCCAAAAGAAGATTTTTGTTTGATTTTGCATAAGTAAATAGCATATCAGTCCTTTCGTCATTCGAATACATCTTAAATATGTAATCGAGTGCTTAAATGTCTGACAGTTCTTAACAGATATCAACAACTCATTTATTTTTCCTGCTATAGAAATCAAGCAAAGCCTACGTGTTTAAATATGGTAAAAGAAGTGAGATGCTATTTAATTGTACCAAATTAGACAACACTTGTATTTTGATCAAAAACTGATATTTTCATTACTTCCAGGATTGAGAATTATGAGAATAATCCGTGTAAAAATTGATACAGGAGAAATCAGCCTTGAATCAAGGATTACTGTAATACAAAAGTCCCCAAAAAGGAAAAATACGAATGTTCGTTGTGTTGGAGTATCTTCCAATACTTTCGTATTGGGTAATGACTGAAGTATCCTAATAGTTGAATGAGTTTTGAAGAAATCAAAACAATTTACAAAAGAACTAACGACAAGACTGTAATTAAAAATTGTTGTCACTGATGATGTCAGTTATTTTATATGAAACGCTATAAAAATGTCAAGTGTGATATACCACTGAATTGTGATTTCATCGCTTTATCAAAATTTGTGATGAAATAGACAGGTCCGTATTTGAAAAATATAGTTGATGGTGGCCGTGTTGACACGAAACGTTTAATTAAAATTTCATCATTACTTAGTTCTAGTACATTTTGAATACAATAAAACTTTCCTCATTAATTTTTTTATATTTTCTGAAATAACCATTCTATTCGTAAAAAACCGAAAACAGCATTTTAAGATTTCCCTGTATAAGTCGGGAAGAGTCCCCGTAGATTTTCTCTGACCAATGTACTGATCACCACAATAGGTACATTTTTTCCCATTTAATCGTATCTATTACGGTTTAGAATATAGCAATGTTGGTCAAAGTCAAAGTCAAGGCCGAAGCCGAAGCCGAAGCCGAAGCCGAAGCCGAAGCCGAAGCCGAAGCCGAAGCCGAAGCCGAAGCCGAAGCCGAAGCCGAAGCCGAAGCCGAAGCCGAAGCCGAAGCCGAAGCCGAAGCCGAAGCCGAAGCCGAAGCCGAAGCCGAAGCCGAAGCCGAAGCCGAAGCCGAAGCCGAAGCCGAAGCCGAAGCCGAAGCCGAAGCCGAAGCCGAAGCCGAAGCCGAAGCCGAAGCCGAAGCCGAAGCCGAAGCCGAAGCCGAAGCCGAAGCCGAAGCCGAAGCCGAAGCCGAAGCCGAAGCCGAAGCCGAAGCCGAAGCCGAAGCCGAAGCCGAAGCCGAAGCCGAAGCCGAAGCCGAAGCCGAAGCCGAAGCCGAAGCCGAAGCCGAAGCCGAAGCCGAAGCCGAAGCCGAAGCCGAAGCCGAAGCCGAAGCCGAAGCCGAAGCCGAAGCCGAAGCCGAAGCCGAAGCCGAAGCCGAAGCCGAAGCCGAAGCCGAAGCCGAAGCCCAAGCCCAAGCCCAAGCCCAAGCCCAAGCCCAAGCCCAAGCCCAAGCCCAAGCCCAAGCCCAAGCCCAAGCCCAAGCCCAAGCCCAAGCCCAAGCCCAAGCCCAAGCCCAAGCCCAAGCCCAAGCCCAAGCCCAAGCCCAAGCCCAAGCCCAAGCCCAAGCCCAAGCCCAAGCCCAAGCCCAAGCCCAAGCCCAAGCCCAAGCCCAAGCCCAAGCCCAAGCCCAAGCCCAAGCCCAAGCCCAAGCCCAAGCCCAAGCCCAAGCCCAAGCCCAAGCCCAAGCCAAAGCCAAAGCCCAAGCCAAAGCCAAAGCCAAAGCCAAAGCCAAAGCCAAAGCCAAAGCCAAAGCCAAAGCCAAAGCCAAAGCCAAAGCCAAAGCCAAAGCCAAAGCCAAAGCCAAAGCCAAAGCCAAAGCCAAAGCCAAAGCCAAAGCCAAAGCCAAAGCCAAAGCCAAAGCCAAAGCCAAAGCCAAAGCCAAAGCCAAAGCCAAAGCCAAAGCCAAAGCCAAAGCCAAAGCCAAAGCCAAAGCCAAAGCCAAAGCCAAAGCCAAAGCCAAAGCCAAAGCCAAAGCCAAAGCCAAAGCCAAAGCCAAAGCCAAAGCCAAAGCCAAAGCCAAAGCCAAAGCCAAAGCCAAAGCCAAAGCCAAAGCCAAAGCCAAAGCCAAAGCCAAAGCCAAATCCAAATCCAAAGCCAAAGCCAAAGCCAAAGCCAAAGCCAAAGCCAAAGCCAAAGCCAAAGCCAAAGCCAAAGCCAAAGCCAAAGCCAAAGCCAAAGCCAAAGCCAAAGCCAAAGCCAAAGCCAAAGCCAAAGCCAAAGCCAAAGCCAAAGCCAAAGCCAAAGCCAAAGCCAAAGCCAAAGCCAAAGCCAAAGCCAAAGCCAAAGCCAAAGCCAAAGCCAAAGCCAAAGCCAAAGCCAAAGCCAAAGCCAAAGCCAAAGCCAAAGCCAAAGCCAAAGCCAAAGCCAAAGCCAAAGCCAAAGCCAAAGCCAAAGCCAAAGCCAAAGCCAAAGCCAAAGCCAAAGCCAAAGCCAAAGCCAAAGCCAAAGCCAAAGCCAAAGCCAAAGCCAAAGCCAAAGCCAAAGCCAAAGCCAAAGCCAAAGCCAAAGCCAAAGCCAAAGCCAAAGCCAAAGCCAAAGCCAAAGCCAAAGCCAAAGCCAAAGCCAAAGCCAAAGCCAAAGCCAAAGCCAAAGCCAAAGCCAAAGCCAAAGCCAAAGCCAAAGCCAAAGCCAAAGCCAAAGCCAAAGCCAAAGCCAAAGCCAAAGCCAAAGCCAAAGCCAAAGCCAAAGCCAAAGCCAAAGCCAATTATATTCGGTGTCACGAAAAGGATCATTACAATGGTTAATGGAAACTTCAGGGGTGTAAGTGTGGATCTGATTGAATCTGCCCTTATAGACGTACATACGTTGTGTAGGGAAGAGAATCTCATGGTCAAATACTAAAAAGTACAATTGTTCCTTTTACCAAAGAAAACATAGGTTTTCGAATCTTTTGGTGGAAGCCTGAAGATGTCAGGAGAAGCAAAATTATTGGGGTTAAACCTGTGATGGAACAAAGGACAATCAAAGGTAGACTAGCTAGTTTATGAAGAATGACCATGCTTGGAGTCACTGGAGCTATATATGATTGTGAACCTCCCTCTTCTGCGTTTACATAATGCAGCAACAACCTATGCCACTCCAACATTATGGAGATCATAAGAATTGACACATGTCGTCGTACGAAATCAGAAGCCATACCAATGCTGTCAAGAGGGCAAATCTGGTAAACGGATGGCTTTAAGGGCAAGTTATACCAGAAAAGTTCACCAACGGGTCAACTGAACTCGGTTTACTTAAACTGTTGGTGAACTTGTCTTGTAGAACTCGTCCTTAAACAACCGATGGAATGAGTGCTGGAATAATATAACCCATAGTCTTCTCTCCCACAGTCAGGGGCATTGCGATCATGCTTGGGAATACCGACTTAGGAGCTGAGAGCAAGATAAAACCTTTCTGGGTATGAGGTCACAGCGACATCCAGGGAAATGAGAGCACAGTTGCCGCAGCAACAATTCTCATTGGACTAGATCCAGCCCGTGAAATCCCATTTTTGGGATATTGAGTAGGAGACGAAGGAAAGAGTTGAGAACTTCCAACAGTTCCTCTAGGAGAACGCATACTCACGGAAAAATTATAAAGCTGGGAAAATCCCACCGGCCATCCATACCCCTTTTCGAACTGAGCCGGGACTCTCTCAGGAGGGTGATAGGACTGCTGACAGTGCCCTGTCACCTGGAAAAACATCTTCATCTGCTCCACACTGTGTAGGTGATGTGATGAGGAGGTTAAAATAGGCTCACATACTGTTTGAATGCAAATCTCTGGTTTGCATGATGACGGATATTTTCGAATACTGCCATGCAGACAATATCATTCCACAAGAAAATATCGTGAGAAAACCTCCGGGAGTTCATCGGCAGATCCGTAGTACTCAAGAGATAGACCTAACAGCTGAGTGCGGAAAGGTTCTATACAGAATTACCTTAATTATAGCTGATGGACAGCACCGCCGATGAATAAATAATATCAATAGTCATCCTGAGAGTACATCGCATTCAGTGAGTATATTCATTTCGTAAATAGATAACAATAACTCCAGTACTTATATCTGATGGATGAATTAGATCTCACAATTTTTGTTAACTTGAATTGATCTATTCTTACCATTTATGAATCTATCAAACCGAAAGGTTTCCTTAATATCAACCTCTTCAGAAAGATAACCAAGTATTTTCATTATATTTTCTGAATCATCATAACTCTGGCAGTGTGATTTTTTAAATTAGATTTGTGAATGTAGCACACCACTAGTTATTGAATACTCTGCCTCTCTCTCTTGCCTGTGAGTATTTCTAATACAAGTGTGTTAAGATTGCCTTCCATATTGTCTTCCTTAGCTTTTGCGAGCATTTTTTGTGAATCCTGTCTATCGACATTCAGAACTTCATTCAGCTTTCCAATAATTCTAGGGATCTTCTTGAAATTATCATCGCAGCTAGGGCAAAAGTAGAGAAGATTACGTTTCGGCATTACGATAATGTGTGAAAAATAAAAAATTATAATTATACACTTTTTGTTGTATTCTGAATATGCCTGTATGAGATATTTGTTAAAAGTATCGAAATAATTGTTGATTGGAAGTTTGAATTTGTAAAACTTTCAAGGTTTTTGTACCACTTGTATTTGTAACGGTTTCGACGAAATTATTTTATTTCATTAAATTGCTATTTTCTCAAAATACCCTTTTCAAAAGTAGTTCGTCTTGTTACGACAATATAATTCTTAAACAAAATGGTCCAAATTCAAGAATGTATTTTCATAAGGAATATAATTGTTTTTCCCAATTAATTATCCAGAATTAACACTAAAGTCTTGGCTTAGCGTAAATATTTTGCTTGGAGATATCCCAAAAACATAGTATATGCCGAATTAACATAAAAACACTTCATATTAGCATTCATCCAATTAATAGGACACGCTGTCAGATTTATGTTTACCTAAAACAAATCACAGGAAGTCGAGATTAACTCGACATGTTACATCACATATTCTATACGTGTGTATCACATTTCAAAGACGGATGAGCCAACTTTCACAAATGATTTGGATTCAAAAAATTTAGTTTTATTTCCTTCCTAAGGATATGAGAGTATTCACATGAAATACATTTTCAGACAATGTGGAATGATGACTCGCATATACCAGGTGACTCAGGGAGTCGGTTGTTCACATGGCCGATCTAGTATAGCATTTAATGATTCCTGTACGTACCCAAGATTTATTTGGTGACTACAAAATATAAAATTTTCAGTGTTTTCCAAAAAAAGCAGCTATAAAATTTCATGATTCTCATCGGATAATATTTCATACGATACCAATATCAATTCCAATTCTACTGAATTATATTGATGGATGGAATTCTCTACTTGAAGAAGTTGTGATTGCACCTAGTATCAACACTTTCAAAAACAGATATGACCAAACTTTGTGAAGTGAATTTGTATTTTTGTTACCATTGGGCATAATAAGATTCTTCCTCTGTCCTCATTGTTCTGTTTGACAATAATAATATTATATACAAGATATTCCATTCCTTACTCTAATGAAGGGGATATATCTATGTATGTCCATAAATACATACGGTTCGGCATATACCTGCTTGTTGTGTTTATACTTGAATGCAATTATGTACTTTTCTTATTTTTGAAAAATGAATCTGAATGGATTCGAAACTGAATTGTAACATTTATTTATTAGTCTTGTTTATACATATACATATTGGTTGCCATGGTGAAATATGTCCAAAGCTATCTAGGAAATTCCTTAAATATTAATACAGGGCACTTGGTATATGTGGCTTGTACACCTGCTGAAAGATTCTAAGAAATTTGAAGGAATATTTTGAATAGTATCTATGAATAAACTCATATTCACTACGAGTGATGTCGGAAGAATCTCAAAGTTTTGTAAGGTCATCACGGTATTTTTTACATAACCAGAGAATGCAGTATTACTTAAAAACTCAGTACGTTGGAAATAGCTTTATGAGTAACAGATCTCTCAGGGTAAGAGCAAATTAAAAAATTGCCGGAATTGCAATAAAATGGTACTCCCAAGGTTCAACTCTTAGTGTACTCTATTTCTGATGGCAATGAATAATTTAGTGAAAACTATTCACCTAATCAAAACATGTTTTATGCAGATGACTTGGCAATACATATTACCAGCAACAACGTAGTTTCAGCAAACAAAACAACTCCTTCAAACTGCTATATCAAGCCTGGGAACCTGAGCGCACAATACTGGTTTCCAGTTTTCTATAGGGCAAAAAAAATGTATGCCATTATCTCCAAGAAATGAGTTTGTGAAACCGAAACTTGGACTCCAAAATGAAGATCTGAAAAATGTTATCGAACACACCTTCTTAGGTATGGTGTTCGCTTTGCAAGGAACCGGACAACTTTACCCACGACATCCTATCCTATAACTGATCAACCTTTACAATATTAAGGCATTTATAAACAACTGATAATTATTTGTATTCCATCCCACGTTGGAATTCTGGGTAACAAATGGGCCGATACTGCTGCAGAGAAGAAAATGAAGAATATACTAGCCGATTGTGGATTACTCGATGGCATAAGACTTATAACAAACTGAAGGAAATAAATCCAAACATAACGAAACACAATCAAGAGGGGACAAACAGAAGAAGTCACGTTATTTTGTCATACAATCCACACCTACCATCATAGCCTCACCAAAAAAGAAGCCAGAAGATGTGAAAGATGCCAAACAAACCTCACCGTCGAACATGTTTTATCGGAGAGTCCCGTTTATCAACGAGAAAACAATGAAAAAAGCCTTTTCAGAGATGATATCGGCTTCCTGATGACCATTCTGAAGTTAACCAACCAATTTTTCTAAGTCATTTTTAAATTCAGTCTACCACCGCTTATAACATTTTGAGGTTGATGCGGTATATTTTGAATGAAGAAAATAACAAATTGGAGTTTTGGGGTAGAAAAGTAGATTTTGTGGAGACAGCCGAAGACAATTCGCAACTAACTGAACTAACGCTTGTGTGATTTTTATGTATTTCAATTCTTATCGAAGAAAGAGGTTACCCACGAAAAATTAATAGTTTACAAGTTGCACCCCAAAAAACATGTACAATGGAAAAATCAAAACACCTTTTTTGCCAGAGGCACTTTTGAGCACAAATGCAAAACACTTGCTTCAAAGACCAACAATGAACGAGTGGTTGTGAAACAGTCGAAACAATGATTTCAGAAATTACCATACTTTTGTATAGATTTTATGGCACACATGGCAAAAAACAGTGACTTTTCAGTCTATTTTAGCCTAAAATACTATTTTATTTTTCAATATTTCCTACTGGTTTGCTCTGCAATCTGATGTCGAGATGAGCCTGTGACGGGTTATCTCGTCGTATGACAATGGATACTCGTAGCGAGACTACGCGTGAACATAAAAGTGATTACCTAGGATGGATTGAAGAGGAAAAAGAATTTTGAAAGCGGTTTGCAGTTGGTTTCCTCCTGTGAATTAGGCAAAGTACTACTATTTTTATCATGCTGGCATGACATTGAATTATGGATATTTATTCATAAATATATCTGACAGATGCAATTAAATATTCATCGAGGAATTAACAAAGAAAGTAGTTGTCTTCCATTGGGCGTAAGCCATAAAACCTATGGAAAAATAATAATTTCCGGAAAGATTGTTTTGTACTTTGGGAGTCACTGTTTTTCTCACCTTAGAAAAGAGATAGGAAGATCATTTCATTAACCAAATACGTTCTGAATGTTCTATATGCGGGTAACTTGATATATCACCGCAAATTATTTCACATTTATCAGTTTTACGATTCTGATTTCGATGTATTTAAAACAGAAGTCAACTTCTCTGACACTTCGGTAGCAAAACAACTGGCAATATAAATTTTATGATTTGTTTTCACTGGATTAGAAACTCTCTATTTCTCTACAATGAAGTTTATGAAGGTATGAGGGCGTAGGGTAAATAGATCTCTGGCCACCATTTTATGATAGTTTTCACTTCTTTATACTGAGATTTATTGTTACAATATCTTTTCCACTTTGGGTCGGTAGGTGATGGTTGTTTATTAAAATTTATGATACCATATCTCCAAGAACCGCATGCGGTCGTAGATATTGTACCAATTTACCAACTATTTCAGGAAATGAAGTTAACTAGGGCCTTAGTTGAGTTTAAAACGATATGACCTATTTTCAATTCAGCAAAGACTGATAGAATATGAATAAGATGGGGGTCATAAAACCAACAGCTCTCACAGTGAATA
This sequence comes from Chrysolina americana, assembly GCA_958502065.1. NCBI lineage: Eukaryota > Metazoa > Arthropoda > Insecta > Coleoptera > Chrysomelidae > Chrysolina > Chrysolina americana. The sequence continues at coordinate 41,307,089 of OY293415.1, read as the reverse complement.
TACACGCAGTCGATTGTTTACAATTCCAGGAAGAAGCAATAAACACATTGTTCTATCTATCACTCTCTAACCAAGTTTTTCCAAATGGCTTCACTGTAATCAAAAAAATTGTGATAAGAGCCTGATCTATTTTGTTCACTATAATTCTATTAATTTTCATAGGAAATACTTCGTATTCACATTAGTGTGGGCTAAATCGCATGTGTTTATAGGGTGAATAGCGCACACTTGTAGGAAAATGTAGTTCTATCACACTTTGTTGGTATATCTGATATCCCGAAACAATATCTTTCTCCAAAGATAAAGTAATTGTTTCATCGTTATTGGGTGGGATTCAAAACCCAGTGTGTCTAAGTGAGGTATTTGTATTGAGGAGTATGGAGCATAATCCTGCAACCCTGAAGTTATCATGTATACACAAGTATATACAAGTTGCGATAAAATTGCCGATTATACTTCAACTTCACTTGACCAGTTATCATAAAATTTTAATATACAATTTGGATTGTGTAACACGAGATGTATCAACTGAAATTTTATAGTAACGAGTAATTCTGAAGGAGAAGAACAATCAGGAGAATTTTATCGGTACGAGTTGTATTTTATATGAGAACTAACAGCGAAACCCGGCGTTACTCGGGTTGAGATACATCGCATGTTTAATGGTATAAAACATATATAGGGATACATTTTTTACCATAGATATTATAGATTTTTATTTTCGATATTGAGAGACTTATTCGGCCATTAAACATGCGGTGTATATCTAGATTATATCTAATAGAGTAAACTAATTAACGAATTAAAATAATTTTAAGAAAAAGTTAAGTAAATGAAAAATTCATGTTTAATTTACATATTTACATATTATATTATATACATATTACATGTTACATTATATATTGACATATATTATGCATTTACTCGTGATTTCAGTTGATTTTTACTCAACTGCAACCACGATTGAACTGACAGAATGAAAGAATTTCGGTATATATACCATCAGACACCGAAATTTCTAGTACCAGATCACTCTAGAATATTAAGATGAACATCACTTCGATTTGGTTCTTTTAGATCGATAATAACACTCGTACACTAAGTTCTAAGATAGTTAGGACGATAATTCAAGAACTACATATAACTAGAGAACTGTGTCTATATCTAGAAATTATTGTCGGACATACAGGGTGAACCAAGGAAAATCAACAGGGTCAAATGCATTTTTTTCAAATGAAATGCTATGTACTTCAATCCATTTTTTCAAGCCTTTTAGTGGTCTCCATCCACACCTCCAATATCCTTTACTATCTCCCAACCACTGTGTCAAAAAAAACACCGTTCTCAAGATTATGGAATACAGGAGGTTATGATTATAATCCTATTCGTCAAACATATGAGTGATATTTCTGAATCATTATCATTCCCAAAAATTATACAGGATGACTGAAAATGATTTTTCAATTCGGAACTTTATGTAGTAGTAGTAGTAGTAGTAGTAGTAGCAGTAGTAGTAGTAGTAGTAGTAGTAGTAGTAGTAGTAGTAGTATATAGCTATAACTGGCTATCATATTGTATACACAAGGGGCAATCTTTCTCCTGCTCAGTTCCTGAAGAATCCCTTCCCATGTTAAAAGCGTTCCGAACATCTACCGTTATCATAATGCAACGTTTCCTGCCTATTCTCTTATTTGCCTCATCAGCAGCAGCAGCAGCAGCAGCATCAGCAGCAGCAGCAGCAGCAGCAGCAGCAGCAGCAGCAGCAGTAGCAGTAGTAGTAGCAGTATCAGTAGCAGTAGCAGTAGCAGTAGCAGTAGCAGTAGCAGTAGTAGTAGTAGTAGTAGTAGTAGTAGTAGTAGTAGTAGTAGTAGTAGTAGTAGTAGTAGTAGTAGTAGTAGTAGTAGTAGTAGTAGTAGTAGTAGTTGGCTATAACTGGCTATCATATTGTATACACAAGGGGCAATCTTTCTCCTGCTCAGTTCCTGAAGAATCCCTTCCCATGGAGCTGAGTTAAAAGCGTTCCGAACATCTACCGTTATCATAATGCAACGTTTCCTGCCTATTCTCTTATTTGCCTCATCAGCAGCAGCAGCAGCATCAGCAGCAGCAGCAGCATCAGCAGCAGCATCAGCAGCAGCAGCAGCAGCAGCAGCAGCAGCAGTAGCAGTAGCAGTAGCAGTAGCAGTAGCAGTAGCAGTATCAGTAGCAGTAGCAGTAGCAGTAGCAGTAGCAGTAGCAGTAGCAGTAGCAGTAGTAGTAGCAGTAGTAGTAGTAGTAGTATGTTCGAAAACGTTCTAGAAATTTTCCAAATTATCTGGAAAGTTCTAGAAATGTTCTGAATGATCTGGAAAATTCCAAAATGAGTGCAATTGATTAAAATCGATTAAGAATTTCTAGAATAATGTGAAAAATTCTAAAATGAGTGCAATTCATTATAAACGATTCAAAATGTTCGAGAAAGTTCTTAATACTCCTAGAATGATCTAGAAAATTCTAAAATGATTTCAATCTAAATCTGAATATACCACTGAACATGCGATATATCTTAACCAGAGCAACGCCGGGTTTCGCTGTTAGTTATATATATTTAGATTTCACAAATTATAATAATTAATGGAACTAGCGTTATATTTCAACACATTCAGATACATAGATAATTACAATTCATTACAATCGAAATTTTCAACATTTAATGTTAATTCTGAAATACCATTTTTGAATTTTTTTTTGTTGATTTTTTGGCTCATTAGAGCTGCTGCAAGAGTTAACGTTTTTCTTGACATCGCTGAACTCGCTCTTATTTTGTTGAGGATTTCAGAGTATCTTTTTGGCTGCATGATCATATAGGATTGTAAAGAAGTGGAACTGATGCTGTGTCCTGTTATCTTTATCAATTCTTGTTCAGACACCACAGCCGGGGCAAGGTGAGTAACAGCAGTAGACATATGGCTGTGATTGCAGAATTTTTTGATCTGAATATCCAAACCTATTTTCTAACAAGTTTCTTTAGTCCATTTTGACATATCTAGATTTATTTCATAATAGAACAATTTTTCAATTATGTGAAGTTAGCCACACTTTTCCAGCCACTATCAGGATCCATCTAGGATTCGGGGTTAGGAAAAAGCGGTTGGACGTATAATATGCCCTGGGCGTTTCTAGATCACTTTGTGAAATATGCAAACAGGGCAATCATCGGGATTCGCAGTAGGTATTTTTTTGTCAGCCACTTGCTTGGAGTACATGATTATGACCCACCTTGATTGGTTTTGTTGAATACGGGATTATATTCAATACGTTCAGTCGGTCTTCCAAAATTATTCTTTTCCACTATAAAAAACTAACCTTCGAGTAATATCCTTCATTGCCCCTCCAAGCAAATTCTTTGGCTGCAATGAAAAAAAAATTCTTGAGGAGTCCCTCCGGATTGTTTTCTTTCCAATATCTCAGTAATCTTATATTTGCCTCAAATGTAAAAGCAGTTGAACTCGTTTTACTCTTTTCACATTGTTATCATTATAGAACTTGTCTTTTGGAGCAGTTTGCGACAACATTCCAATGTTTTCAATCGATTTTATAACAGTTTCTTCATATTCACTGCCATCCTGCTTCTTTATATTGAAGGCATAATCTTTCAATATATTCGTAATTTCCACTAGGGTAGTTTCCTTTTCGACAATATAATTTCTATTTCGACAAAAGTTTATAAATTGTTTCCAAGCATACTCTTTAGATTTCCTTATATGTTTTGGCGTATTCTGTGCAATTGCCAAATTAATTTTGATATTTGTAGGTAGCAGTTTCCCATTTATTGGATTCCTACCTAATAATTTTCCGAACGCAAAACGATATTCAAACGTCAGTTATGCGTCAGATTTTCCGTTCCCATGGATATCGAGATACTTACTAGAATAATAGTATATTAATTCGCTGCAGGAAAAAATAATCAACATTAATTCCCTGCAGGAAGAAATAATCAACAAAGCTTTAACCACATTAGGAAAAATTTCATTGGTTTATTGACAGTTGCGTGAAATGCTCAATGCAAGATGCATAGAAAGGATGGACGTACGCAAAACATACATTTACATTTTTCTGTCAAACCTGGCAATGTCGCGTCGCATTAAATACATCCGATATCCGATGCTCTGCTTGACGAGAGATGTCAAATATAAGAATATTTATTTAAAAATGTGCACTTCTTCTTGGTATCATGAGCTCCATGTAGTAAATGAATTACCAGGTATTTGGATTGGCAAATGAGTGGACAACTCCATGAATCGTCTTCTAATTGAGGGTATCAGTGAAGTCATGAAGTGACCACTTGGAAACATTTTCGTTGAACATTTTATGATATTTTTCACAAACTGTGCAAGTTTTATTGAAATCGGGCTTATGTCCATATTTTCAATTTTCACCAATTTTCCTCTTTGTCCATCTTCTTGATTATTGGCAATTCATTTGGCAACGCTGTATATTCACATACGATGTTTTGTGATTAAAATTTGACTTTTGTTTATAGAAGAAATCATATACAAATATTTATGCCTTTTTTCGAATTATTGGATGTTATCTGAGAAAATCTAGTGGAAACATGCACTGTACTGTTTGGAAACCTTTGGTGTAGTAATGAATATACTGGAGTTTTATCCCAACACCAAACCACTATTTTCAACACCTCGACACGTGTTTCGGTCACCAAGTGACCATCTTCAAGAGGAAGATTAAACTAGTTGAAACTATTGGAAACAGCTGAATAAATTGTGTTGCTGAGAGAGAAGGAGAGGGAAATGTAGTCCTTTGACGTTCCTATGATGAAATTCCACAACTCCATAGTGTTTTTATTATATTTTGATTCATCTATGAAAGTTTCACTAAAATCGTAGATGTTCCTGTTTCCGCAACCTTTGCCCAGAGCGAACAAAACAGTGGTAATGTTTGGATTCTTTCACCCAGGAAGGATATTTTGGATGGATATAAAGTTGAGTTCTATTTGACATGTTGGAACAATGAAGTGATATATAGTTGTTATTTTCAGAACTTATTTCAAAGTTGTATTTTTTTACTTTTTATTTAGTTATTAACGTACAAGGCCGATATGTAGCAAATAACGGATGAGGTTGAATATTTTTTGTATTGTATCCGAGACGCAGCCGAGGATTATAACAACCGAATCCGTTATTTGCGTATCGGCCGTGTTTCGTTCAAGACTTTTCATAATCCCGCTGAAAGATTACATTTTGATGCCGAGGATCTTAACGGCCGCCGGCCGTTAAAACATCTTAACAGACGAAGGCTGTTAACATCAACTTTTTATTTGTCATCTGAATACCGTTAAATCAAAATATCAGTATGGGTAAGTATTTTCATTTCATATCATCTTGACATTAAGTCAATGTCATCATCAATTAAATATGATGAATCAAGTATCTGTGACATTAAACTATAACTTTTACGTTCTCTTCCACAAAGTCCTCTTGTCATACAAGAACGCATGTGAACAAATAGTCATAATTGTACAAGTAATACCCCTTGTTGTCAAAGTTGTGTATATTTAATTCGCGATTGGGCTGCTTTTTTGTCAATTCCTGGTATTCTGTGATAAAATTCGATCTCTTGAGTATTCATGAAATCAATGACTATTTCCATTTGCACGAGAGAGATTCTATTCTGAAACCAACCCATTGCTATTCGCTACAACGAAGTCAGGCGGCAATAAAGTCCTTCAATCATGCAGGTTTTCTTCCAAATTAATTCGAAAAATACACAGAAATGTCGACATAACAGGGTGAAACTTGTCTTGGTATCAGGTCGCAGGAGCATCCAGGAGAATAAGATCGCAGAAGTCGTTTGGGGACATGAATCAGGACACGAAGACAGGAGTTGGGAACATCATCAATTTTTCTGGGAGAATGCTTCAGGCAATACTCACGGAAAAATATGATAATGATGGCCAACCGACCGGCTATCAACAAACCTTCTCGAACTAATCCAGAACTCTCTCAGGAAGGTGGTAGGACTACTGACTGGGCACTGCCACCTATAGGAATATCTGCATCTTCTGGGGATATACCAAGACTCCACACTATGCAGGTTATGTAATGAGGTAACAAAACAGCCAAAAATCTTCAGAAAAGTTATCAGAAGATCCGAAGTACAAGATAAACCTAAAATTGGGGTGTAGAACTGCCTGCATTTCAATAATAATAATAATAAGTTTATGATACTTTGAATTACACATTCAAGATATTTCGTTGAATATATATTTCCTGTAATACCACAAATTGCTACAAACTTCCTATTTTCAAATGAGTACACAATTTTTTTTTATTTAATTTTTATTGCCTACCATAATGAATTATTCTTTTGTGAATAATGTTCTGTATCTAAAATGAGGGTTTTATATAGAAAAATTGTTTTTTATGTAACAAGTTTCGTAAATGTGTGTTTGATCTAACGCGTTTCATATTGTACTCTTTCTACGAACTCATTGAAAAAATTTAATAAATACATTCATCTCGACAGTTTCAATTTATTTCAATATTTACTGTCAGGTGAGTTTTCAACCACTGAAATTAAACTGTAACCATAGAGCGACGTATTTAAGGAATGAGAGAATAAAAAAGTATCACTTTACGCACTGTGAATAAAACATTAATTCACGCATTGTTTCAGAAATATAAGTTTAGAATTTCTGTTTGCATTAGTTCTGAATGGACACACAGAAAATGATTTACAAAAATTTTTCATACTGAATTTATTTTGTCCTTTTCAGATTTCTGTCCCCTTACGGCAAGGTTCGAGGGCACGTGAGCATAATTTTACCAAGGATCTCTATGGCCAGAACCACCATTTCAACAGATTAGTTTGGCAAAGAATGAATATCGTTATTTTATCCGTTTTATTGGCTTGTATTTTTCATAGAGTGGGTATTAATGAGTATCTTCAAAATATTTTATATTACAAAGTTGTTTTCAGGCAATGGGCCGCGGAGGTGTGCGGGTTGAGTTCAAAGAGCGTGAGTTCGAATCTCAGCATTGCCACCGGTCTCGTGCATGGCATCACACGTATTAAAAGGTAAGGGCTACGTCTTCCCCTAGCTCGCACAAGTCTCTGACTTTACGTAGGGGTGCAACCGGTTGACGGATATAACAATTTTAACATTTTTTTTTTAACAATAATTATTCATGGAAATGGAACTGAGTGAATTTTCAGTAATTATAAATTGTACATAAACTCTGAGCATTATAACATCACTTCACTCTGCATACTGTTGCGAAATACGGTACTCCAGAATAGTAACGTTACGAGGATTCAACACAAACTTCCAGTTAGTAGTATATAACGGAACATCGATATAGCCTAACAATATAGCTCAGTTGTATCCAACTGATATACTTATACAGATTTAGTCAAATGTATGGTCCTGCCTATTTTTCTCAATTAGTGTGAAAATGACTAGAATGATCTTCATATAAGAGTTAGGCGGTATTTTACTCCGCATTTTTTTGTGAACTCAAATATTTTTTGAAGAGCTATTGGTGGAGAAGTGGCGTAATCGGCACTTTTTTTCAAATGAACTAACTATATGTCATATTCAGTATCATTGGAATTATTTTTTTTTTCTCTTTTTAGTAGTACTGATATAATTCAAATTTTCTCGATAGTGTGTTTCGTATTTTTGTGTCTACCTCTGTAATTCACTTACCAATTGATTGATTTGTTCTAAAATTTACCTGCTTAGTTGAGTAATTTAGCCACACGGATAATCTGAGCGATATGACAATTTGAATCAGACAGTGACTATGTAGTTATAATTTTCCCAGATGCTTATTTTTTGATAATCAATACTAGTCACTTTTCTTTTGGAAATTGAGAAAAATACATAAATAGTTATTATTATTGATGGGTTATTTTAATTTTTTTAATAGTTCAAAAAATTCTATTTTTATAATGAAAAAGGAAGTATCCGGACGTCGTATCAGAACGGCGATCTCATTAATTCATGAATCCTGAAATCTAATTTTCTATTTGAACCCGTGACCTGAGATGAAAAACGTAACGTTTCGAATGGATGAGGAGATTTTGAAAATATTCCATAACCATTATAGACCAAGAGCCAGCAACGTATTTCAAATTGTCATTTCATAAGTCGTGAAAATGTTGTTATTGAATCTCCCATACCTGCTGAACAAAATAAGTCGATAAATCAAACAAATTTCGAAAAGTGTGTATACGTAGAGGTATCAAATAAACGAAAAGAAATTCCAACCGCACGGTAGAAATACCCTTCTGTCCACACATTTCCATAAAGTGGAATAATAAGGCAAATATTTGACAGAAAACAACTATTTTCCCATATGGACACTGACTTACATCTGTCATCTATTTATGCAATGTTCCTCAAGGAGGACACTGTTGCTGTTGCAAGTGCGGATTGTAAAGGAGCCATTGAATATTATCCTTCATTTTGTTGTTGATAACCACCTGCATACATGCATGTTTCAAAGTGTTTTCCTCTAATAAGTGCTAGGATAGGTCAGACAACAATAGAGTCGTGTGGTAATTTTTTGGTGCAAAACTGATGGTGGAAGATAATCAGATCAACATTTTATTGTATAAAAATTGAAATAGGAAAAAATGTATAAATTAAAGAGCATAAATATTTAAAACAATATACTATAGTTTTTCAAAAACGTGGCTTTCTGTGCCACCTAGTTCACATTCATTCATCCCCATATCTAACCTGCAGGAACAGTTGCGGCCAAACAAAATGAGACAGTTGTTATTTTTGCTATTATTCCACCTTTCGTCACTGCATTTATATGCGGCATAATCACTTTCTAATTTGGAATTGTTTGACAGATGTCAAATGTTCATTGTTGCCATATGACATATTCATAACACATATTCAAGCAGAATTAAACAAAAATCTGCTATGAGAGTTGTCCCATTTTGTATTCGCCGCAACTGTTACTGAAGCACTGTTCTCATATACAGTTCAGCTCCCATATATACACTGAGCATTTGGATTATTTTCTGAACTGAACAATTTGTCTCATCGCTGATAGGTATTTCCCTAACAAATAAGTTTTAGGACCATTGTCTTACCAACACTTGTCTCCGCTATCATCTGCGCATCATTCGTGCGCATTCTCTTCGCTGAAACTTAGTTCTTTTACCCGGCAACATATTTTTTAAAAGTTCATTTTTGACTTTGTAACTGCTTTTACAACTAAAAATTCAACGAGCTAGTTGCTGTGATATTTTGTTATCCAATAAATTGCATAACTTGCTTGGTGTTAGGTAAGTGATATTTTTATTAGAATTATTCAAATTATGTATAGTTTTCAATTATTGCAGAATGCTACTGTAAAAATTCTGATTTTGATAAGTGCCCCGGCAAATCATCACTATTGAACAATCGAGTCACTATGGTTATGACATAGTGTGACGTTTACTCAATTCAATTTTCAAAATGTTAGTCCCTTCTAGTAGATATGGAAATATCTAAAATGAGTCGATCGATATAATTATAAGTGACAATTCTATAAAAAAATTCTTACTGAATATCCCTCTGCCTCTGCCTTCGGCGTCGGGCTGTTACCAAGTAACTCGCTTTCCAAAGTATACGACAAATTATTTCGAAATTATCAATAGCCTTGGGATAGGTATTATAAGTGATAATTTTCTGCTAGTTATCAATTGTGGATTTGAAATTGTGCTTCCAAATAAACAAGTATCTTAACAGCATGATTCCTTCAGAACCCTATAACAGACTCTGCTAAAAAGATATTTTTTCTAGAAGACCACAACGTTCAGAGATAATGCGAATTTCTATATTCCTTCCCCAATGATAGGACTCACATTCATTTCTAAATATTTACCTACCTACAATTTTCTTCTTTCCGTAAAACTGGAAACAAATCCTTAACTCACTTACTCACTAAATGATTTTATTCCTCTTCGCATAATTCCCAACCAAATCTGATGTACGGATCTGCTTTGAGAAAAAGATAGCATCACTAGGACAACCCCTGTATTTTTGAAATTTCATTGTGAGCTATTCATGTTTACGCTATAAATGTTACCGAGGAAATGTGTTGTCACAGATTTATCCCAATTTACGGCCCCCATCGTTGTCGTCAATTCAGCATTATGCGTCGACACGGCCCAGGTGGCTCATGTCTTGTTAATGAGATGACTAATCCACCATCTCTGCAAACACATGTAACCAGACACATTCATGATTCATGACATATATAGCTACGTACACATTCAAAATTCAGTGAAATATATTTCCCTTCATTGAAAATTCTGTCTGCACGTTGTGGAAATAAAGCATGGCAGACTCACAATGACAAACTAAATATCACGGTTGTGGGGTACATGAATATTATTCCTTTGAATCGATTCATATTATGGACAATTCAACTCATGTATTGAAAATCGTATATACCACAGTGCAATTGCCACTTTGACAGCGGCAAAAGTTAGCTGCCACTTATACAGAGACAAATGCAATAGTGGTTTTTTCATTTATTCATTTGTTCATCAATTATGGAGGCGTTGGTTGCCAAAATAAATGGATTGCTATGTTTGTCAACAACTCATTGCATTTCTAAGCACTAATAAATTAGTCGATTCGGCGAGTCTACGAACTCCGAAATCAGTCAAATTGTTAATGCATGTATGCCTACTAATACAGTTGCGACACAATCATCAATCCAGCGACAATTTTCTACGTTTTGCGATGCAAAAAATATAAATTTGATACAGACACATCCATCGAGAAATTGAATGTAATATTGCAAGATTGGGCATTTAATATGCTAAAAAGTATCGGAGAAGACTACGAAGAAGCGGTAGTTAAAATGAGTTGGAATACCACCTGCTAAAATGCTACAAATTAAATATTATAACGAATTCAATATTTAACCCTTTCACCGACGTTCAGTTTAATTCTTCACGAGCTCCACGTAATGCTAAACATAAAATCCTCCAAGCACAATCCGAAAACCCGAAAACAGAAAATATAGTGCATCAGCTCTTAATATTTGCAATGACCAGGACTTCGAAAGAAATTATATCGCATTTTGGCGTTTGAATTAGCTTGGCGCGGAGGAGAAACAGCTTACTGAAAAACCAATTATTATCTGAAATTGAAAATCATGGAAAATAAGTTGGACGTATCGAGTATAATCCTCTATTTTCGAAAACGAATCAAGGCGATTACAACAATAAAGTATGTGACAGCAAATGAATAATGCCTACTACTTAGATATTTGCCCAATACGTTTATTTAAAAAGTTGATAGAAAAATTAAACACTTTTATAACATTGGGCAGAGTATTTCTTAAACCAAATTCCTTTTGAAAGAAGAAAAATTCTAAAGGATGGTATAAGATTGTGCCGAATTTCCAAATAGACTAAATAGACTTACCTAATGCTCAGCACAACGCATTGGTAGATGTCAAACGTGTCAAAATTACAAATCACCCAAATCGAGCGGCAACAGTTAGAGAATTAAGTATAAAAGCAGAATTGAAGAACAAGCTCTAATAAAAACAACAGGACACTAGCAATTCATCATCAATAAAACCACAGTTACAATTTGACAACGAGTAACATTCAAGTTAATTCAATCAATAAATTTGGAGAAAGAAAAAACTACTACAGAAACGATTAGCTGCGGTATCTGCAGCGACATCACTGTTCCCAGTATGAATTTCTTAACCACGTTTTTAATAATTGAACATTCAAATAAAAATGTGTTTAGATTTAATGTTTCATAAATTAAGTTGGCATTGATATGTTTATATATTTCTCATTCATTAACACCTTGAGTACCGATGACTAGTTAACTAGTCCTGTTGGTTTGGAATTGAGGACCAAAACTATTCTTATGATTTTTACTGAAGGCCTGCACGGAATATGATAATAGAGAGATATTGCGATAACGCCAGCCAGTATTAAAGGCAACTTTATTTTAATAAAGAACAGAGATATTGCAGTTTTGTCTGTTCGTTCCGTATTTACACTGGCGTACGTTATTCGTAACCTATAATTGAAATCTAGTTTCTAAAATTTTTCATTCTACATAATTTATTGTATACTAAGATACATTTGTTGTGATGATAGAAGGGCCAAAGGGGGCTTCGATATCGATTTGTGTTGAAAAAGTCATATAATTATGAGTAATATTGTGTCCACGATCTCACCCGAAGTGGAAAAAAAAGGAACTTAAAATCATAGTCCTCTAATAAAGGCAGGCAGTATTTTAATATAGTTGTCCTTATTTCAGATTCAAATTGCGCGTGCGTATATGTTAAAATAAGGACAACTTCATTACTGACTGAAATAATTATGAACTGCAATATCTCTCTATTGTTTCATTCAATTCCTTGTATATTCTGCAATGATAATAGTTCAGAAATAATTTTAGAACAGTTTGGGATGCCTCCAGTGTTGACTAGCAAACTAGTCATTGGACCACTCATTCCATCTGGGTTGTTTGCTAAATTTTCTAGTTCACTTTGTTTCAACGGCTGTAATTTCCTTTTTGCGAGTTTTGATATCTGAATATTTGCTGCATCTAAAATTAAACCCGTATAAGAATCATTCTTTGTATAAATCAATATTGACTCACCCTGGTATATCGTGATTGTTCATTATTTAATACGTATTTTACTATTATTATTAACTCAACATCACGTGCACACTATGTAAGACAACACACTTCTGTTCTCCAAATTAATATACATTTATTATTTTTTATTCGTATGGGAAAGTCCCATGACCATGGACATCTGTTGTTTTGTGCGTACTTTCGAAAGGACCCGGCAGCTTATGTGAGCTATTTCGTGGCACCCGCAATAAAATGAAGTACATTACATTAAAGAAAAATCGTGACTAGTTCACTAGTCTTGGGTCCATACGAAAAACCCACCAGAACTAGTTAACAAGTCATTGCGTCTTCTTGGAAGAAAGTTGCACAAATATCTGTCAGATGTAGTTCAATATCCGTCGTGGTATTAGCCAGGGAAGTAGTTGTTTTCTGACAGATGTTTGCCTTTATTTTTCCACTTGGTGGAAACACTAAGAGAGAAGGGTACTCTGTTGAAGGATTATCTTCGTGTAAGATTTAAAAAAAGAATTGGTTCCGTTCATGTACTGCAGACCTTTCAGACTTCAAGTAAGTTGGTTTTTGGCTTTTAAACTTATGTGAAACAACTCTTTTTTCTGAATTTAATTTCACCTTCAACTAATCCATACTTCACGTAGTTTCAATCTAAATTAAGTAATAATATATAAGAATAGGAAAGACTTACATTACTAACTATAGCTATCCAAAAAGGAAACCTACCCTTTTAAAACACTCACTCTAGCAAACTAACACAATCAAATTTTAAAAAATGTTAACGACCTTTGACCCCCAAAATAATACAAAAAATTCTTCCTTTATCAAATATTAGTTAGACGTGTTGTAGGTACTGCATCAAAATTATTTTCGCAACAAAAGACACAACTTTTTGCTCCGAGTAGACCAGCCCTCTTCATGATTTTTAGGTTCGAAAGGAACCATAAAAAACAATTGTTTGGATGCATCAGTAGTTGTATTCAAACACTTTGGCATGAAAAATTAATTTGTTATTTTCTAGATTTGACATTTTATCAATTTTCGACGCAGACCTCATACACACATGACGAGAGCAGAGCACGCAATGAGTGACTTGTGAAGTGACATAACAGCGACCGATGAGTTCGCGTCTGCACTCCTAGCTAAACAATTGAATATCTCGAATACTATAAAACGTATAAAAAAAATACAGTATTGTGAAGTAAAAATCAAAATTTTATGTTTTGATGACATATGCTATATGCCGATAATATTTTACCATATCTGTATATGCTCCCACCGACACATTTCAAACGAATCCAGTAATTGTTTCAATAAAAGCGGTTTTCATCATATCTACAATATTTTCACGTCTCTCACCCATGATAAGCCGAAACGAAAGATCTCCTGAATGAAAACACCCCCTATAAAATCAGTGAATGGAGAAGGTGTATTACCATGAGGGCATTCTGTTAATATCCTAATTTAATTGAAATCATCACCATTGACGGTGTTTAACATGTAGTAATCCAAACAAACAATATCGACCGATTCCAAGTAGGGATATCGTGAGGGATTTTCATGCGGGCTATAAATTGAGATAATGAAATCGATGGAAATCTCACGAACATGAATGGAAGAATCATTCTAATAACCCACATCACGAAATATGTTCGTGAAAACATGAATCAGTAACTGACCTTCATAACGCGATGAAAATTGTTATTTTATAATTCAATGACTTAATGAGAAATTATTATCGAAGGAAAAAGTTTCACATAAAAAACATATCAAAATTCAGAATTTAATAATTTCTGATGAATTGTAAAATGCTTTCGCGGCCATCGTTACTTACATGATGTCTTTCCGAGTTGTTTGGCCGCGACGTCCATAACGAGTTATACTCGACGTTTCGTCAACACGAGTCAAATGGCAAGCAATCGATAGTGAATTTTATCAAGGGTGCTCGGTAGCGAGGAAGTTAGATGCTGACCCTTAAAACTTCCGCTTGCGTTTGGCCTATTTCATAGGAGTCGATAGGTAAGGTAATTTGCCTAGATGTCTATCCCGACGTCTGGTGCTTTTTTTGGATTGCGCGCCGACTACCCGGGGTGGTGCTGTAGGTTTTCCGGGTTGTTCTACAGAATTAGCGATCAATTATCAATAAGTCGCCCCATAGTCATGTGAATGAGAATGAAAATATAGTTGTCGCTTTCCTAAATTCCGCCTATTTGCCTATTTGCTAAATGAGTGTAGCGTCATTGTTTTTGAGGAACAAGTTGTTTTGAAGGGTGCTTTGGCTGGCTTCATATTTTGTATTATGGGTGTGGTCTACATTTAAGAATCCATTGATTTTTGAACTGTTCTTTGACTTTGACAAAATTGTCTTATATCTCAAATAATAATTTTGATGAGCATTTAAATGATTTGCAGTAAAGAATTTTCAAGTTTTTCTTTTGCAATACATCTAGATTTTTCAAATGTGTTGAGCGCCACAGCCAATAATAATAATAGCCGTCCTCTACCCGCACAGGCTATGCCTTTGGGTACACTCAACTAGTGTTTATGAGGGAGTATTATTATTATTATTATTTTTACCCTATGTAAGAATTCCATATAATAATCGCGATTCAATGAGTGCGTAGGAAGTGATACTCATCTTGGTGATGTCCAAAATCTTTCTTAGAAATTTGACGTACAAATTGCTACGTAATGGTTTTGTTACTTGATCAATATGATATTTCCACTTCAAATGTCTGACAAGAAAACGGTAAGTACCACGTTTTTTCATAATTTATCGATAGAATCTTTTGATTGAAGCATTAAAGAAGTTTACTCATGTTATGTTCTGATTTTATTTTCAGCTCAGCTGTATCATCGGCTACAGATCACTGTTCCAGTGCTACTGGATCTAAGTCAATCAATGTAAATCGTGAAAAGAATGGACCTTTAAACAGTTCCTTGTGAAATTCTACAATCCTAGGCCAGTAATACCTCTAATAGCTGTGAGTGATTCACATTATCGATGGCAATATCCAAAAATACACAGAGTAATAGTTAACTTTATTAATTATTTTCAGATATTTTGTATGTGAGAAAGCATAAATATAGCGTCTTGGGTGAATACCTCTTCTTTGAGGCCAAAATAATTTTTTGAAATTATATGTTTATTGATGTATGAAACCATGTGGTGCTGTAGGTCGAGGTGGTGCTGTAGGATTCCCGGGTTTTCCTACAGCTGAAAAGTGAATGCGCCACCAAAAATCAGTGAGTCGCCCCGAAGCGCCACGGCAAATAATAATAATAACCGTCCTCTACCCGCACAGGCTATGCCTTTGGGTACACTCAACGAGTGTTTATTATTATTATTATTATTATTATTCTGTTGCTGGCACTATGGACCAACTTTTCACGCATGTATCTGACAACAAACTTCTGCCTGAAACACAATCTGGTTTTCGGCCTCTCCACAGTTGTAAAACGGCAATTTTGAGTATCACTGATGATATATTTAGGGAAATGGACAACAAAAGAGCTACAGATTTTGTACCGCTGGATTTTTCAAAAGCATTTGATACCATTGATCATGATGTTTTCTGTGCTATCTTGGAATGTATGGGTTTGTCAAATGATGCAGTACAGATTTTTAGGAGTTACTTGAATAACAGAATACAGAGAATTAAAATAGGCGATACTGTCTCAAATCCTATGAAAATTTCTAGGGAAGTAGGTACCACAGGGCTCTATATTGGGACCACTTCTTTTCATTTTATGCACTGCAAATTTCAGGGATGCAGTATCTCATTCTGAAGTGAATTTTTATGCTGATGATACTCAGTTACATATTTCTTTCCATCCCTCCGAATTGAAGAGCTCTACTCCTTCAACAACTGCCAGCGGTCTGAAGTAACCTTTTCTTGTCCTTCTTCGATCTGAGACATGACAACTAGAAGTTCCAAGTTGCTTGCGTCCGTAACCAAAATGAACTTTCCGTTCAGAAGGGGATAACGAAGCCGTTCTCAGCGCTCTGAACAAATATTGGCATTCCTCGAACTGTATTTACCCTTCCGTAAGTTTGGTCAGTGGTTTAGCGATGTTAGCAAATCCCAGCATGTATCGGCGATAGTACCAAGAAAACTGGTGTATTTCTTTTGTAATGGGCTATTTCTTAACAGATTCAATCTTCAGCTGATACTCCCTCACCATAGACAACATGACCGAGATATACTTCCTTCTCAAACGAATGGCACTTCTTTGAGCTTATTTTCAATCTGGAGCTTTTCAGTCGCAGAAACATCTCCTCCAGGTTTCTCACGTGGTCCTCGAACGATCTACCAACCATAGTTATGTCGTTGAGATACACCAAACATGTATTCCAGGACAATCCTTTCAAAACTCATCAATTTACCGAATGTGGCTGGAGCATTACAGGGGTAAAATAGCATAACTGTGAACTTCCACAGTCCTGAACCGATGGTGGAAGCTGTCTTTCTCTGATCTTCCTGAGCCAGTTTCACCTGCCAGTATCCACTCTTCAAATGTAGTGTCGAGACAATCGTAGAGCCAGCCAGCGTGTCGTCTATTCTCGGTAGAGAGTAACTGTCTTTCATTGTCACGTTGTTCAATTGATGATAATCTTCGCAAAAGCAAGTTGATCCATCTTTCTTCTTCATCAGCACAACTGGAGAAGATCAGGGTCTATCAGTTCGATAGTCCCTTATTTCCCATGTCGCTGACTATTTTGTCAGCCTCTTTCTTCTCAGTTTGCGCGGCCTTCTAGCTGACTATCGGATCAGATGGGCATCTCCAGAGTCTATTTTGTGCTGAACACCCTTTGTTCTACCCCCTTTTCCTTGTTCGGTATGGAAGATGTCTCAGTACTTTGAGACTAATTCTCTCAATATGGGCTGTTGAGCTTGTTCTTTGCCCTTGGAAGACGTGACAACCAGCTTTCTGATTTTGCTGCAATGTTGTTGGCTTGGCTGGCAGTGCTGCGTACACTCCTCTCATCACAGAGGTATTTTGATGAGCAGTGCCCAAAAATTGTTCCCTCCTCCAAGGTCACCGGGTAATAATTGACATTCAGCACCCTTACTGGCATAAATGTATCAATACGCAACAAGGCTTTTCCTAGTACGATACCTTGCCCAATTTTCTGGTCGTGAAGTTTGGGCTCGAACATTACCACATTTCCACTGTTCGCAGCCCCGTCCAGGTGAGTCTTCAGTATGGTCTCAATCTTCTCATGTACGCTCACATCTTCAGTTAACAGGGCGCGAATCATTTCTTCACTTTTTCCATGAAGCACCAACTTTTCTCCGTTGACACGTAGCATGCCGACTCTGAAATTCAACTCGAACTTTCTGGAATTCATGATGTCCATTCCAATGATTGCTGCATCCCCGGTATTTCACTTTAGTGCTGCTTAAAATCAGTTCAATTGGTAGCTGCAGCTGGCTCCCCTGTTGCTGTGCATAACTTTCAAGTTGACAGTCTCAGCGAGAGCAGGTCCAAGGATTGTTCTAGTCGCACCTGTATCTAGCAGCATGGTGCAAGGCTCGTCTACGAAGACACTTTGTTTTGTCGTTGAAGAATAGCGACATATGCGTTGTTGTTTCATCGGGGCTTGCTGGATACAAGCTGACGACGGCTCCTCCTCATCGACATTCTTTAGTTTTCCTGCGTCGGTATCGATTCTTTGAATGCTAGGCATTTACTATGAACATGCCCAATTTTCCCGAAATTCCAGCATCTTATCTGTTTTCTCTCAGGCAGCACTTCCTTAATTGATTTTATATCACAAAAAGAGTTTTCAGAATAAAACGAAATCTTCATTCATGAGTCTCAACTTACCTGTATGCAGGTACAAATTTCATTAAATACATTCAGAGAGAGGCCAGGAAATTTACAGTAAAAGTAATGTGTTTCAATGGCTGAACAGACAATCGGCAATAAACAAATTGATTATCTATTCAGAGCTCATAAAAAATTACAGTATTGGTCAAGCTTTAATTATTTTTTTTTATTTATTTTTATATGTTAAGACTATCCCAGTCAGGCACTGTCTCCGGAGCCCCAACACTTGCGGAGGGTACGCTGGATCTGGAATAGTCACTTCCCACGCCGTGGGGTGAGTGACTATTAGGTCCGAGAATCATGTGCCCTGAGTAGGCGAAGTGAACCAAGAATTACGGCATTCTGCATTCGTCCGGATGAGATTTCTGCCATATTACGGCAAGCCGGTATGATTTTCAAGTTGGAGAGCAGTGTGTCTATCATTCCACCAAGGACCCCTATTATCAGAACCACCATTTTCACAGAATGGTTTGAGTAAAGCCTGAGGAGTTCAAAGAGTAGGTCTCGTTCTCCGATCTAGTAACACAACCTAGATGAGTAATACTCAAACAATACTGAAGGGAACATCTTTCCATAATGTTATCCCTCAAGTCATGAAATTGTTGTCATGTCGCAATTTTTTGAGCATACAATAAGCACGTCAGCTAGATTTTGATTTCTGTCGGGTATATTCATGGCAACGAAAACCCAAGAATACTGTCTTGGATGAAATATATAACAGTAAGAAGGCAATTGGGAGCATGTAAAAACTATAATATTTCCATCACTGAACGGAGATTCTTCGTTGTCGATATAGTCTGGTCAGTACGGCTACGCTGCATTTGATATTTGACATAATAATCATTTGAAGCTACCAGTGTCATAACTATCGAGAGAGGGAAACCGAATTGGAAATGGGTAAAATGAAAAATAAAATTATGAAAAAATGTCAATTAGAGCATCGGCCGTTCTCAGAATCCTGTGGAGATTCTTCCATCATAATTTTAAGTTTTCATATTAGGTTTCCATTATTTCTATTTTAATGAACCTTAATATTCCTGTAAACAACGCACGATACTGCCAGTGAGGAAAGATTTCCCTTACAAATAAAGTTTGAGCCGTGAGCGGCGAGTTACTCATCTAGGTTGTGTCATGTGATCGAAAGTCTCGATATTTAGTCCGATTGTCCTCCTCATTTCGGACGATGTTCGTTTCGCCAGGGGCTGAAAACTCAATGACGAAAATCGTCCTACTTTGATGGTCGAGGAGGACTACATCAGGCTTATTGGCTTGTATTTGGCTGAGGGTGGGGAATGAGTAGTTCCAATAGATTCAGTACTTCTCATTCTCCACAACGGACTCATTATCCCCCGTAGCATAAGGCAACACCGGTGTCTCGTCTACACCGTACGAGTGTCGTAGATGGTATTAGATTGATTACGTAAAAAGTTGATTTTATTGACATACTATTGAATTCTACCAAGCAATTTATTGTTTCTTATTAATAATTATTTCTATATTTCATCCTAATAATAATATCGAAACTTGGGCGTAAGTATAAAAGTAGAAGTATGCCTAGAATAACACCACGCTCTAATTCAATGGAAATATCACTCTCTCCAAAAATAATTATAGTATGTTCTATACCATGGTATAGGTATGGGAAAAATGGGCATTCTTCTGTAATAAATTGCCAACTTCACGTGGTTATGCTTTTTTCAGATAATAATATCAAACTTTTGTTAAAAAAATTGACGAAACTCAAATCTGGCATTTCTCCTTCATTTTTTGAAAAATGGTTTCACTTTCTCAACAACTGTTCTGTACGTCTGCAGCAAGGATATTTGAATTGGTCTCGATTTGTAGACCTGAGACTCAAAAATCTAAGGGGAGGTAGAGATTTAGTAGAAATTCAAAAAATGCCCATTATCACGAAAACGGTGAGATTTTTACTGAGGTGAAATTCTGATATTCTGATCAGTCATGACCTGGTCTATCGCCAATTTATTAATATTGACACCCTGTATAGTTCGCGAACAACTCACTTTTTGTCGAACGAAATTTTGTCTGTGAAATCTTCAACGGAAACTACAAAAATGTTCAAGATATTGCTCAGAAACGACAGTAAAATTCTGCATCGATAAATTGGTTCATATGTGTTTTGCCAATAGGGTAACTTGAAAAGTACAATCACATGTTAGATAGATTCAACTGATCGTAAATAACCTCATATCGAAACAAATGCCACGCAATTTTGTTTTTCTTCCATAATTAAAATTCAACGAGCTGAGTTAACAGAGCCCAAGGGATGTGTGTGGTAGCATGATCAATTAATTAGAAATATGTTCTGTAAGTTTTTCTTCAATTTTTTTGGTTGTTGCGTTCACACCTGAATGCAGTTTGAAAAATGAGACTGTTACGTATATTAAAAATAGTGACAGGTTAATGAATTAATTCTCTTCAGTGACAAATTATGCAATATTAGATAACGAGTAACTAAATAGAGTAGATATATGTTGATTTTTCATTTGCATCAATGAAACCACGTATTCCATGGGGATTTCGATGATTATATTGACCAAGCATTAGACATTTTCTGAACAGTTTGAGTTCCAGATGATAGATCATAGATATATGAATTATAAATCGAGTGAATATACGTATATGATGGTTATTTAATGAACAATGGGCCGCGGTGGTGTGCGGGTAGAGTCCTCGCCTCATAAGCCAGAGAGCGTGAGTTCGAATCTCAGTATTGCCACCGGTCTCGTGCATGGCATCACACGTATTAAAAGGTAAGGGCTACGTCTTCCCCTAGCTCGCACAAGTCTCTGACTTTTGAGGGTTGCACGTAGGGGTGCAACCGGTTGACGGATATAACAATAACAATAAGGGCGATTAACAATTGAGATATTTTAATGTTAATCTTCGAGATTGTTAATCCCCATTTTGATTCACGAGTTCGTTACAAAACTTTTCCGTTGGCCGTAATTTGAAAAAAAATAAAATAAAATGGTTCCACTTGGGGATTGAACCCTCGACCTTGCTATCACCTCAGGACTCAAACCATCATTTTACCAGCTGGCTGCGTGACTAGCTATTAATGCTACTGACAACTTTACTGATATATTTGATGTCTTCTGATATTTTTTTACTAACACAGCTACTTGATTTCAAAATAAATGTTTTAGCGGGTAAGTATAGATATGTATCGTTGCATACGCCACAGGTCACTATATAAATATAATATGTATTGGAGCAATGTAGGTTCTGTTTTGGGTAACACGGCGGTTGCCCAAATTATCTCAACCGAATACATATGCAAAAACCTACTATAGGAGGATTTCACTCCATATGATGTGAGCAAGCCCTTAACTCTACATTTTGCGTAATTCAAGTATATCCACTGATTATGATGGTGTTGATATGCAATACAATCTGTCTTACCTGTAGTATCATGGCGAAAGATAATGTCAGGTATTTTGCAAAAGTTTCAACGTGAATAATGTTGACAACTTTGAATCAATATCATCCTGTTCAATAATCCTGTGAAGAAGAATGCCAGACAAACACAGAAACAACCACTACCCTAGTTACTATCGTGACGGACATTGAATTGAGTTTTACAATTATTTGTCGAGCACGACACCAGCAATTGATTCTTGCAATGAAACATCAGAGCTTCTGCTTAACTGGGACAAGGTGAGTGCAGTAAAAACAAATGTATTGCTAAAATCATATATGTATTGTGCCTAGCATGTTGAAGACTGGAATCTAGACACAATTTCACCCGAAAATAATGTTTTATGGTCAACTTTCAATTATTTGCATGATAGGTTTATAGGTTTGAAAACACTGGACGGTCGTTATTGTCAGGCGAATGAACCTTAACAAGTATTCCAATTACACGCCATTTTTCCAGCTCCTCTCTAACAGCTAACGATGCTGTTTCATTTTATTCAGTGTTGTAAACCTTGTTAACATACAATAGGCATTTCGAGATTCGGATTCGTATTATTTCTTCTGTAGATTTTATTTCCTCCAACTAGAAATGGATTTGTTGGAGGTATATTATGAGTCATTCTTTTTTTATCAAGTGTGGTGGCGATGCAATGAACAACCCTAATGAATCGAGTAAATTTTATAATTTTCTTCTTTTACCTCGCTGACTTATCATTAGTAATAGAATACCACAAGTGATTGAATTTTCGCGATAAGTCTGTCAATTCATTTCTGAACGAACCTGAATCGATTGATTAGAAGCAATTCAGTTCAGTTCAGAAATAAAAGACAGACTTATGACTTCAATTACGAGTGGAATTTTATCAGACTCTAGACAAAAATCGAAAATCAACAAAAGTGTTAGTTGATCTGATCATAAAGTTTAATGAACAGAAATCATTGACTTCGAACAAAATAGATATTGAATTTAACTAGTAATTTGCTCATTTTTAAATGTGTGCCTTAATAATGATAATAATGAAAATATAACTTCATTCAGAATGAATATATGCATGGTAAATATAGTAGTACAGAGATAAGTTCTAGGGATAAGTGCCAGGCAATTGTTTCCCCAGAAATTAAAAAATGTAAATATAAATTTAGATATAACGATAAATATAATATCTAGGGAAGTAGGTACAATGAAGGTCGAGGGAATACAATTGTAATCTACTATAATATAAGATATCTCAAAAAATGAATAAATAAAAATTCAATAAAAAACAATGACGTACAATTGAAATACAATGATAATAATACAAAATGTGAAATTTGTTTATTTATAATATTTTGAATCAGACATTCGATTCTATCATTTCGTGATTATATATGTTTGACATTTAACTGTCAAATTGAAAACACCGAATTCGACAGGCCAATAGTCAAGATTCAAGTTTGGTGTTATTGAAAATTTCACTCATGTGATAAAATGTCCATAAGAAGTGTGGAATTATCGCTGAATTACAGCGGTGGTCCACTTACTACGTGAATTATTGCTGTAATTCAGCTAAATGCTAACAATGATTGTAGTATAAACCATAACAATGAATGACATGAATATTTTAGTATTCTTGAAAATTTCTACGAAGTACCATTCGTGATTTAAAAATAAAATGTTGAAATTGTTTTTTCCGTTAACTAGCTGTCGTCCCTCTATGAACGACAGCCCTCAGAAGTCGAAACTTGTGAAAGCCAAGGATTAACGAAGTCTTACCTTTTAACGTGTGATTCCTAACGCGAGACCAGTGACCATGCTGGGAATCGAACCTACGCCCCTGTGATTGAAAGACAAGCGCTCTGCCATCATGACCACTGCGGCCCAAATAAATTACCAAATAATTCTGATAAAAACTTTTTTCTTAAAAACAAAATCTGAATTTTCGGTAATTTTTAAAGCACTTAATTGTCCCCGATAATCGGAACTGGACCAGAGCTTCTGATTGATTCATTTGACGAGTGCGTGAAATAGTCATCTGTAAAAATAAACTTTCCACTCTGCTGTTAGAAATGAGTTTATTGTTTCTGAGGCGTGTTTAGAAGAAATAAATATTGACACAATCATTAATAACTGTTGGTTGAAAATGTTTTCAGTTCTAATTGATAGTTGTCTGCACAATTGATCAATCATTTTAGGATGCAATATTCCACACATGTTGTATACAGGACGATAATTGAAACATTTCTATGCTATGTTTCTGTTAGGAATCAATAATTCTTAATGAAATTTTGGTAACACCCATTCTAAATGATTGCAATCCAGTGGCATAACAAAATTGCTAACAAATTTTTGGACCCTGAAATTTCGAATTTCATTTGGAATTTATGACACCGAACTGAAATTATTGCTTAAGAAAAACTTGAATCGGATAGTAATTTTAAATTTCAGAGGGGTATACATTGTGGTTTAACTATGTTCGAAGATCGAGTTGGGTATTCCTCTCGGTAGTCGTGGTAATAGAAATTGAGAAAAGAATGATGTTTATTACTTTCTGCATATAGAATGCATTTATGGGTGTATATAGAATTCAGTGTGAGAATTCGATTTAATTTGAATACGACATGTTTCTTTATAGTCTGAATTGATCACCAATCGTATAATCCTCTTTCGAAAAATGAAAACTCTCATGCACCCACTGCACCAAATGATATTGTGAGAAATGTGGGAGTAAAGTATAGCGTAGTAACTGCTGATCAACTGATTCGACATAAAAAAATTCTGTTCAAATATAGCAGAATACCCGCTATTGGATTTCCTGGAAAAATGAATGATAGTATCAGTGGTTCAACAGTGGGAGTGATTTGAAACCGCAACGCCCTGTTATTCTGAAACACAAGGACTGATTTTGAAAAATGAGAATTTCAAGTTATAGTATTTGACGAGCTCTATTCACAGATATTGACAGATATGAATTATTTATATTTTCAAAGTCTACTGGGCTCTGTTAAATGGGTCGAAATTTCGAAAAGGGCCATTAGGCATTTTTATTCTCGAAAAAGTGGATAGCCTATTTGATTGGGGCATATTATGAATACGTATATACTGCCGTGCTAAGCATAAAGGGCGTATCTTTCAAATTTATGAGTATCGAATTTGGGAGTGTTTTGATTTATCTGTATCGTTTTACACCTATCTTACTAGGATTGAATGTAGTAATTGAAAATTAGCCGATATTATAATTTTATGAAAAATGTCATATCTGCAAAAATTGCCCCCAACCTAATAGTAAA
Organism: Chrysolina americana; assembly: GCA_958502065.1. NCBI lineage: Eukaryota > Metazoa > Arthropoda > Insecta > Coleoptera > Chrysomelidae > Chrysolina > Chrysolina americana. Next base: position 41,281,906 of record OY293415.1, on the reverse strand, counting down.
TCATGATTTTTTTCGAAAACATGAAAACTGCAAATACGCCCTTTATGCTTACCACGGCAGTATACTAAGTTTCAGTCTAATATCTCATATCTTTGTCCAGCAATATCTCATATAGAGTGTTAGTTACATATAGTTATATGATGACAAATTTCCAAATTCATGCTTTTTGACTGACCCTATATGAAAAACTGTACATTTAAAAGAAAAGGTGGAGAAATCATTCATATGAGAAACACATCGAATATTCAGATTCAAAGTTCTATCATCGTAACCTGTACAGATACATGTCCCTAGTTCAAACAAATATCACAAGTTAATATAGGAATATTCATATTGTTTAGTTTTTTGATACAATAAATTGTAAATCAACGATTGTGAAAATTCCCCTAAGTTTCATGCTTTTTTTGGAATATTTTTCCCACCCGTGACTTTTGGCATATTTCTCATGAATTCATTTCATACGGCCAATTCATAATATTAGAGATAGTGCGTTTAGAGGGTGATAATGCTCGTCCTAAAGGACTTGTGATTGTATATAAATTCGGTTTGTTTGAATTTTTTGCCAAATAAACGTGTTTGAGTGATGAAAATAAAAAATTATCGATATAATTTGAAGAACGAGTTGTATCTTTAAAATTGATTTTTTTCGCCAATCTGAAAAGTGAATAACCATTAATAATAAGGTAGCTTTTCATTCATTTTGAAAATGTAATGATTCATTATAACGTTTCATATAACCCGGTCAATAAAATCGACGCAGATTACCCTATTTAGTTTGAACAGTTCAAAGGTAAACAACGTTTTATCGAGGACCAGGTAGTTTTAACAGAATGAAACCGAATATTTGCTATGCTATTTCCAGCGTCGCCGCTAAATTCAAGTTAAGTGCCAAAGTGCTTTGTCGAACCTTGGCCGATGGCGCGCAGTGACTAGGCCAATCGGCTGGTGGCGGGGTTTTGGCTGGGAAGAAGAAGAAAAACTTCAAGTCAACTGGAACTGTAGAGCTGAGTTTTCATGTACACGAATTATTCCTTTTTCGTACGAAATCTATCAAAAGCCGTTCAAAAATATTTCGTGGCGGAAAATTTTAACTGATGGTACGAATAAATTCAAGAAGTTGAAATAAGGTCAACTTGTCCGAAATTTTAAAGGGAAACAATGATCAGTGTGTGGTTATGTATGTTTGTTTCCAGGCATATAAAAAATTGTAATGTTAAATATGGACAGCAATCTCATGATTTATAATATAAGGATAAGAAACAGCCGTAATATTTTATATTATACTTATTTTGAAAATTACATTGCAATTACCACAGCTTAATTAACGAGCTGAGGAATTTACTTGAGGAAATGGACGGTAAATTAGAGGGCTGACGTTGAATATTTCATTTATTCCGTGAAGGCATTTCGCTCAAAATATCATTCGTACGAAAAAGTGACATATCTTTCAAATTTCCTACGAAAAACCGAAAATTCGGATGCATGAAAACTTAGCTTAGGTCATTTAATTAATGATGGTTATGTTTTGTTGGTTGAACAAATTGCAAATCAAATACCACAAATGAGGACAGAGGGAAACAATGAACCTACCAGTATGATAACAGAGTCGTAAGAGACTTCCTGTTCGGAGAGAGCGGCAATTCCCCGAGTATAGTTATACCTGGTTCACAGATTTTAACGTTCTAACCTTGAGTTGTAAGTAAAAACAGTTTCAAAAACTAATAGTTTACAGGGCAAGCATGCAAATGTATAAACCAATAGGTAGAGCTGTCAGCTACAGTAATTAAAGTTAACACAGAATACAGAATAGCAAATAAGCAGAAAGTCAGCAAGCAGTGTGAAATTAACGTATTATGACCCTTAAGCCATGCGGTAAGCGGAATGAAACACTAGGAGAGAAAGTTATGTAATTATAGTCAGTTGTAGGGTAGTATGCAAACCAAACTAGCAAGAGGTACGCTTAGAACTATCAATTAGCTGTAGCGAGCAAGCTAGAATGCTCAGTATGTCCTAGGGCTACGGACTCCTCCTGAAGGGTCCCGTTGGAGAGGAGATAGGCCACTGGTGGTGGTGATCCAGTAGCACTCCGCTAGGTACCCGGAATGTAAGCTGTGCTTGCAGAAGTCGTGCAGGTAGTAGGTGGATCAATGCACTAGCTACAGATAGGCTGCTTCCAGTCAATGGTTAGGTCTCTCAAGACACAGGAAGTAGAAACAAGAGTGAGAACTTAAGAGAGAGAAGGACGATGAGCGAAGAGTGAAGAGCGAAGAACGAAGAACGAAAAGGCCTGAAATGGGGGAGTCAAGAATAAGTTCCTCCGAGTATCATGAACTCAGGAATATAAATGAAGCAATAGGCAAACATGGACAACGAAGGTTCGTATAGCTATAATATGCAATAAAATTGTAATATACCTGAGATGATGTGTGGCCTCAAAGTGATGTGCTGTGATGAAATTCAGTAATAATCAAATCCACAAAAGTGATTAAGAAGATTCTTCCATGAAGAAAAATTACCAAACTCACTGATTTTTCACCAAATTTCCCAAGAAAATCCGCAAAAGCGCGTGGATAAAATCTCTTATCTTTTCGGAAAATATGCAGCTGATAGCTGCCTAGCTTTTTGTGACAAAAATCCAAATGTCATGAACAGCACAGCTGACTATCATTGACATCCATCTGTCTGTTGAGGCAAGATGCAGGTTATATTATTGTAAACAATCAGCCCTATGCTGCATCACTTCCATTTAAAATAACGTCACCGTTATTCGCCATTTCCGTTATTTTGCTATTGCTTGGTAATAGCAAAATAACGGAAAATGCGAATAACGGTGACGTTATTTTTGACGGAAGTGATACAGCATAGCTGATTGCTGGTTGGATATAAGCACCTTGCTTCCTGAAATATGAATGGGACTGAATAGAGTTAGAGGGGTATTCTCATTGAACAGGGTAAACAGAAATTCTAGAGGGCAGCTTATTGGTTTCGCTCTGGCATAGATGCTACTAGCGAGAAGGGTTCGGAGGAAGCAAGAAGCACCTAATTTTTGCTGATTGTTTGCTCATTTCGGCTCCTATGGATCTCTGACTCCAAGGTAGGTTATGTTATCATGAGGAATTATAGGTTTTTGCCTCATATACAACATGACATGTAACATATTGGCCAGAATTATTTGCTGCTATTGGTTAAAATACCAGAAACGTCAAAATTGGACATGTGAAAACCACTAAAAAACCTAAGAAAAAGCAATTTAATAAAATACAATTGTTTCATTTCAACACTTTCTAAATAGTACCTATACTGTTTATATTCATTTAGAATGATTTTCTAGTATTGTTGATTTCAGTTATATTATTTTCCTCTGCCTGGCTTCTTATTATGCACTATGACACGTTTAATAACACAATACAAAAGAAGTATTCAAGAAAATTTCTATAGACCAATCAACACTATTATAGCGCAAGCGTTTTCGGATGGCGAATTATTTGATAAAATTGAACCATAGGACAATAATTGCACTCTTAGTTGGGTTTGGACTGACCCGACAGCTGCCACTGATTTTTTACCATTGAGCAGAAATGAAATAAATGTATGCATTCAAATATTCCAAGGAGAATCGCCCTTCAAGATCAGCATTCAGTTATGAAACACTCTATATATTACTATAAGCCAATAGTAATGATGATAAATTTTCTTCATATAATTCCTAATATTTGAACGTGCTCAATGAACTGAATTTAATCAGAAGTATCATTATATTCTTTAAACAATTTTGTGAGTTTTTATTCACTGATGACACACTTGATTCTTCAAGTATTAGTGAGTATGCGTCGCGTCGTTCATACGCGAACCCCGCACGAATACCAACTCATTGGATATTTGGTTTCCCTCGGTGATTAATCCAGTGTGAATAATACTCTTCAAAACGATTGTTTGTGGTTGTGTAATGTTTGATGAAGTATGTAGAGTTGGTAATACATTTTTCAATAACCCTGTCCAACCTCTAGGCGTATTGTTGAAGTCAACACGAGGAATGAGCATGAATAAAGCCATTTACTTATAGATTGTTTGATTTCACCAGACCGAAAAGTGATTTCAGTTGAGATTAAACCAAATGTCCTTTCCTAATCGCACAGAAATAGGGTTTAATTGTAATGGATCATTTTGTACCAACCACTTCGTTAGCAAGGATCAATGAGTCATTGTTGGGCATATTGTTTTATATATGATTTTTTATAATTCTACAAGGGATTGATTTATTGAAGTACATCACTATATACTTAATAATAAATAATTAATTAAGTCGAAGGGATGTACCATATCTGCAAATATTGTAGTTTAAAAAATCAAATTGAATTTTCACATATTAAATGAATCATGCAATGTTTAGATTTTCTGTATTCTTCACTAGTTTCGAGTCACTATAATCTTTATGATATTGTATAAGGATCATGCTTGGATGAAAATGATGTGAACCATATGGAACAATTGCAAAAATCATGTTTCAGGTTCATTTTCATAATTTACTTACTGAAATGAAATCCAATATAGCACATTTGAAACCTTCCTATAGAAAAAATATACCTCGGACACTTTTACTCTTTCCACGCATTTGACAATTTTCTCAATATCAATTCTAGTATAGGGGTGTACGTACACCCGATCTGGTGAAATTTATCCATCAAAGGAGTCAGAAAACTAAAAGAAGAAATATATGGTCGCTTTTCTCTTCCAACTCCCCCCCTCTTCCCCCACCACATATAATGAGAGGAAAAAATTATATCTGGATTACTTTGAAATGCATCGTCAGATGTTTGAACATGCTTGAATTAGGGAAATATCACTTTTTCATGATTATCCCCTTTCCCCCCCGAGGGGACCGAAACAAAAAAGTTTCGGTGGATTTTTCTGAATTTTTTATATGATGCAGTTCATGTTATTGTGAATAGAGATTAACTAGGTGATAAACCCCAAAAATGGATATTTTGATGCTTGGGGGCTTCAAAGTCAAACCTTGCTCAGAATAGACTATTTATTATTATAGGAGGGAAAGATATTTGAACGTGTTTAATTTTAGATTACGATGGGTCATATTGCAATTTTTCACAAGAAGAATTCTAAAACCTCCCCCAACCCCTATTTCAAAACACTAAAAAATAATACTTGACTATACTTTTAAAGGCGCAGTCAAAATTAATGTTTCATTCAGCTCAAATAAGGGAAATCATACTTGTTCATTTATACCTCCCCCACTTAAAAAAATGAGGGTGAATGACGCGATTTTTTTTTTCGTATGAAGTGAAGGAAATATTTTATGGAGAGGTAATGAGTCTCAAAACCTCAAAACTCAAGACCTACTGTGAGACTCCACTGATTCTCAGATGTCAATGCTACTCACTAAAACCTCCACCTCTATGTAGGCCCGTCAGGCTAATGCCCCCGGTGACACTTAGGCCTTGCCGCCCATTGTATCATGCCTATATTAAGTATTGTCATAGTCTTGTAAGACTTTGTAGAAGTTCAAACATCAACAATTTGAATTTGGGGTTCTGCTGGATTTGGATCAATTTGTGCAGGCCTGTTGGCGGCATCCATTACTACATCCAAGAGCGTCGTCCATGGGTATCTGATATTCAATTTATGGCGTGTAAATCCCAAGAACCAGAACATGTGCACAAGAGCCCAAAGTTCTTGCCCCCGTTTTGCAAGTGCAGTAATATCCTAAAATTGGCACAACCTCCTGTTCGCCTTGCATGTTGGGGTTAAAAGCAATCCAAAGCTGAAGTTTGAAGAGCCTGGTATATCTTGAGTAAATGCGCATTCTAATAAACCCATTCTCATTCAAATGTTCATTTACTTGAATAGTTTCACCCGCACCTCTCTGAATCTTGTCCTGAATATAAGATGGAGCCAGCCCAACTTGATAGAAACCTAAAATCATAGGTGTGAATTAAAAAATATTCCAGAAGTTGAAAATCCAGTTTAAGTCTTACCTAGAGTTAACCGTTTTAAATATTCCAAAGTAAGGCGAGGAAATTGCGGCAAATATGACTTTAACGCCCCCTAGCATCAAAACTACCCTAGGTTTGGGTTTTTTCACCCAGTTAATTCCTATTCACAGTATCATGAACTGCATCATATTTAAAATTCAGAAAAATACAGTGAAATTTTTTTGACATCGGGGGAGGGGGGAAAATCATGAAGAAGTGCAATTTCCCTGATTCAAGCTTATTCAAACATCCGACGATGCATATCAGAATAATCCAGATATATTTTTTGCGTTTCATAATAGGAGGTGGGGGAATGAATAATTTTTTTTATAAAAGAGCACAATCTTATGCAACATTAGCTACAATGAAACTGGTGGAAATGTTCTCGGTTTTGAAAATTAATAGTCAATTCTGAGCAAGGGGAGATTTTAACCGCCCCTAGCACCAAAACTATAAATTTTTTGGGTTTTTCACCTGATTAATTCCTATTCACAATAACAAGAACTGCATCGCATTGAAAATTAAGAAAAATCCACAATTTTTTTTTTGTTTTGTACCCCTCGGGGGGAGGGGGATAATGATGAAGCATGTTCAAACATCTGACGATGCATTTCAAAGTAATCCAGATATAATTTTTTCCGTTTTATTATATGTGGTGGGGGAAGAGGAGGGTGGTGAAGAATTTTTAATTATAAAAGAGCATAATCATATGCAACATTATCTACAATGAAACAGGTGAAAATGTCGTACCCGGTTTCGAAAATAAATAGTTTATTCTGAGAAAGGGGTGATTTTAACGACCCCTAGGGCAAAACTGTTCATTTTCTGGGGTTGGTGCAATGGTAACATTGTTTGAGAATTACATGGACTACATCATATCAAAAATTCAAAAAAATCCACGTATACCCAAATTCCGTAAGGATTTTGCGGGGTCCTTTGCACTACAAGTTAGTTAAATATAGGGATACACCTATTTTTCTCAGTTAATATGAGAGTAACTGAAAAAGAGTTTGAATGAAAGGTAAACGCTACTTCAATCTGCATCTTTTCGTGAATTCGAATATTTTTTTGATGAGCTCGATAGATACATTGTGTTTCGTATTTGTGTGTCCACCTCTTTAATTCACTTATGTATTGTGTGATTTGTCCAAGAATTCACTCAGTTGGGACTGACCGATATTCTAACGGTAAAACCATCTAAATCAGATAGTGGCGTACGTGCGTTTCAATAAAAAATATTTTTTAATGATACATTAGCAGTTGTTTCATTAACAAACCTCACATTGTTTGAATAATTTTCAGTATCAAAACTATAATTACTGATAGTTGAAGACATATTTGATATAAAGAGAAAAGAAATATTTTATTTCCTTTTTAAATAAAATAACTGCATACAATGCTCGAACTGTAGTTCATTTGTCTCTTGACAATAAATAAGCAATGCCCTGAACCCGCGCTCGTCGTCACACTAGACCACTAGAGATTGCAAATAGAAAAATCTTCAAGTTGTATTTCAATCAATCAAATATTATTTCTCATCCTCTTTATGATTTGTTTCAGAACAATATGGCTTCTGGAAGCTGCAGATTCGACTTTCATTGTTCAACAAGGTGTATGGAATTTTTAATACCAAAATTTTTACGACTTATGAAATGACTACTTGAAATGCGTCACAGGCTCTTGGTCTATAATAGTTGAGAAATATTTTTCAAAATCTCCCTCGATACATTCCGTTTTTTGTCTCAGATTACGGGTCCAATAAAAAATACTAGTTTTCAAGACTGATTGAATGAGATCGCCGTTCTGCGTACGTCGTCCGGCAACCGTAATTTTCATTAAAAAAATTTAGTAATTTTCTGAACTATTGACAAAAATAATAATAATATAACAAAAATAATAACTATTTCTGTTTTTTTTGTTCTCTGACTTATTAAGGAGAAAATCAGGATTAGGTAAGGAATTATTCTGAAAAAAATTTTCTAGTGAAGTTATAATTATATAGGTACGCAATTGTCTGGTTTGAACTGTCATATCGCTGACCAACTACTTGTTACATCGTGGAATTCAGTTCTATTTAAAAGTGTGTATTGTGAAAAAAAACTTGATTTTCTCTTGAAGAATAGGTAAAGGAAAATGAAAGTTAATTTGGTTGCATAAATGGTGCCATGAAAATACATAATTTCAACATCTTAGTAAAAGAGGTAAAAGAGAATCCACCCTGCATTGCAAGTTGAACAAAAGTATATTATGATACAAGTGTACAAATGAGCTTTCAAAGCACTCGTAACGAGTTCAAGGAAACGACTCAAAAATAGTATACAAAGTCCGGTATTGGACCCGAGGACTAGTATTAGTGGCAACATAATTGTGTTGTTATACTCACATATATATTATTTTGACGAGTAACATTTTCTGTTGCCTAACAATAACCATGAAAAAAAGGTTTATTTTTTTCACATTTAATTTTTTCACACTTTCTGGGCAAGCGCGTTTCTGCTGCAAGTGCATGCCTTACTGTAGAATATTCAAATCATCAAACAATCTATAATGGAAACTCTATTTCGAAATACAAAAAAAAATTGCAGCATTGGATCAGGTTCTGTCGACTGCCCCATCACCAAATGTTGCTTTCGGCTTGCAAATCGTGGCAGTAGTCATAAAAACTTCTATTCAGAAAGCATAATCTTATCTCTAGACTACATTAAGGTAATTGTGTTGAATCTCAACACCTTTTCGTTCTTGATCTCATTACATGATTGTTTATAACAATATAAAATCGACATACATCGAAGAGAGCCGTCCTGGCAAGTATTCGGTGTTCCAATTAGTATGTTGTTTATTACTCACCATAACATGTGTATTCTTATCGGATAACTCACACTGAATGCTCGTTCTCGACAGGTTTTCAAAGACCATGTTTGAAATTCCAATATTCTGAAAATTTGGGTCGATCAGTGTGAATTTGAAAGTTTTTATTGATTCTGTCAATTTTTGGTCGTTGCTGGACGGTCGCGGACGGTCGATCCTGGTCGGTCAGTGTGTTTCCTAGCTAACTGCTATACCAGTTCATAGTAGACCTTTGGTGTAAGTTTTCGTGAGTTACTGCAATAACTGTTTTTACAAATCTATGAATGTTATTAGTCTCTTCATGAGAGTAATAGCGAATATTCTTCAGTTGGATAAATCTTCAATTGATAAATCCCCGCAAAAAAGTTTGAAAGGGCAAGTGCGTACGCCGGGATCACACTAGCTCAACTTGTAACTGCACTAGCCACAACATCAATTGATAGTGGCCAATATTTATCCTAGAAGATACATAAACTTAAATTTTGAACTTAAATAATAATAATATTTTCAGAAAAAAAAAGCGTTTTTGAATTTCCTTCTATTGATTATGTATATATCAGAAGAATCAGAGCAAGAAAGCATCTTTGTTTTGCCTCCTGCCTACATAGGACGTCGGGAAGAAATATCATTTGATCCTTCATACGAGAATTCAATGAGATTTCTAAGTACTCAGTTTCAACGGAATGTATAGTGTACATCAACATTTAAAGTATACGTTGACATTTGTTTCAATAAATACTTTATAACCAGTTAATCTATTTATTTTTGATAACTTTCAATAGTACATAAAACATTACAATATTTACTGTTAATTGATTGGGGAAAAATAACAGAGTTCAATGTTTGTGGATTGAAAGTGTATAAGATCATTGATTTTATCTACATTTTTCAAATACGAAGGAATCGAAGCTGATTTATCGGATGATTTTTTTTTCAATAAAATTAAACCAAAATCCTCGTTGAGGTCTTCTTGAACGACACATTCTTTTGAGGAGTTTTTTGATGTTAACAATCAATCTCATCGGTAATGTATGGAGAACTTAACCAATAGATGCCGAGTTTTGTTTTGAACTAATTTTCCAATTCTGTGCGCGTATTCGATGTTAATTTTCGTAACGTTCAAGATCGTTTGCCAATAATATATCCTGAATAGTATCCGAACAATTTTTCTGGAGTTTGAGGACTGAAAACACACTAACCCCAAAGTAAGGAACAAGAGTTTAATACAACTTAGTCATTATATGAGTTGAATTGATAGGTATATGTGTTTCGAGATCGGGCTTCCAAAAATATCTCCTTGAATTTTCAAACTCTCAGATGACTCCCAATGTTTTTGCAATGGTCTGATTTTGAAACCAAACAATTTGTGGTCACACTTTCCTCGACTGATTTCGGTAGATATTTTTAAATTCAATAATTTACCCCTCACGCTAACGAAGTTCTATGAACAATACAAGATTTTTCCTTTTCATGGAATCCACAACATAAAAAGACGCTTGAAGCGCACAAACTACTCAAAGTGCACTTGATTCTACTAATATAAAAAATTACCTGAATATAATGAGTATTTGTTATGATAAAGGGGTCGAATGGATGGACTGAGAAGTTGATAGGTGTACGCTTTAAAAACCTTTTATTATAGTTGAAAAATAGAGACAAAATGCTTGACATGCGTAACTGACAATTGTGACATAAATGAACTGAATCTAAAATAGGTATATGATTGAACAATATACAAAGGGTGAACTGTTATAAATTGTACTGAATAGGAACAATCACTTCACTATATTCTCCCCCACTTGATGAATAACTCTGCAGACATGCTAAAGAATGTAGTATTTCAGAAAGGATGGCCTCATACGCTGTCTGGAAGGCCGGCTTGTGTCCGCAGGTGTTGGCTGACTGGACTGGTTCGTTATTGGTTCATGCTGGCTGGACCATCACTGGACGAACTACCATTTGGTGGTGGAGTAGATGGAGATGACAGCAATTCGAGAGGAATCGGCCTCAACTAGGATTCCATATCCCGGATGTCGAACTTCAGGCAGAGCAAAAGATACTCGCTTCTTTGGTACCAGAGTAGCCATGAGTTGGTTGATGTGACGCTTCAAGATGCGTCTCGAGTCGAATTCAACTATAAAATGATATTGGCCAAGCTTCCTCGTACCAAACTACTAGACATCATGGTTTCCCTGGTGTATTTTAGCCCGGAGTTGATGGAACCAGTGCTTTGCTGTTAGGCAGTAGAGCATCAAGGCAAATTCGAATCCTTCTCTTTAAGTATAGTTCTGCTGTTAAAGGTGTTGCTCGGTAGCAAAACATTATGTTCTGCAATTTGGTAGACAATGGAGCTGAATCCTCTACAGCAGCCTTTAGTCTTCAGGGTTTGAATACTGCGCTTCGCGAGGCCATTTGTTGCAGGATGGTTCGATGCACTAAATTTTTGAAAAATTCCTCGTTTTTTGCAATGGTTCTGAAATTCTTCGCTTTTGAAGATGGTGGCGTTGTCCGAAACCAGAATGAAGGGGTACCCATGGACTGAGAAAATTTTTTCCAAGAAAGATATGGTTGTAGCAGAGGATGGGGCATCTCAGAGTATGCGAACTTCTCAATATACACTCGCTCCCAGTTCTCTTCCGGCTGATCCCACGGATGGATTGGTGCTTTCGGAGGACTGTAACGGACCTTTGCACAGGGCTCACAGGTTCTGACAAGTCGCTCTATGTTCTTGTCGATACCTTTCCAATATACGTATCTCCAAGCAAGTCGTTTCAGGACTGGGGTTTGGAGGTTTTTCGGAATTACAACCCAATCCAATCGGAAAAGCATGTTGCTAGAAATAGTGAAGGGGTTATCTTTGCGGCTGTTCTTGAGTTCGTACAGCAGGACTCGTAACTCTGGTTCTCTTGCTGTTTCTTCTGCAACAGTGTCTGCTGTGACTGCTGGAGATATTGAATAAGGTTTCTGCATATTGTGCATTGATTTCGTCATCTATTTGTATATTTGGAGGTTTACTTGCTGTAGAGACTGGGACACGCGATAGACAATCAACGTTCTCATTATCCTTGCCCTTCTTGCAGCGTACTGTATAGTCGAGCCCACTGAGAAAAGAGGCATATCTCAGCAAACGTGCTGACGTCATTCGAGGCAGAGGACGATCAGATTTGAAAATGCGAGATAGTTGCGGATTATCCGTGACAAGAACAAAACTTTTTCCAAAAATATAATTGAAGAAATGTTTGGCTGCGTAAATAATAGAGAGAGCCTCTCTGTCCAGCTGACTGTAGTTAGATTCCGCCTGGGTCAGAGCTCGCGAAGCATATGCCACTGGTCTTTCATGTCCATTGATCTCATGACTAAGGACTGCAGCTATTCCAGTCGGGCTTGCATCAGTGGTGAGGATTACTGGTAGCGATGGATCGAAAGGAATGAGCACCCTGTCACTACACAATTCTGACTTGAGCTTCAAGAAGGAGGCCTCAGCAGCAACTGACCAAAAGAATCCTTGACCGGTTCTGGGCAAGAGACGTAATGGCCACGATTTTGAGAAGTCTGGAATGAATTTCGCATAATACGTGACCAGGCCAAGGAACCGTCTCAATTCCTCCACATTCCTGGGTCGAGGCATCTGGGAAACTGCTTGGATATTTGTTGGGCACTTCTTGATTTGATTAAAACATACAACATGTCCAAAGTAGTTTATGCTTTCCTTGAAGAAAAAGCATTTTGCCCTGTTCAGGTGGAGGTCATTTTCTTTGAGACGTTCCAAACATGTGAGGAGATTTCTGGTACACTCATCGAGAGTAGCACCATGGCAAATGATGTCATCGAAGTATGCTTCGACATTGGGCAAGTCATTCAACAATTGTGACAAAATTCGATTAAATTATGATGGAGCAGTTTTTATTCCGAAATTGAGACGATTCATTCGGAATGTGCCTTTATGAGTTGAAATTGTCTGGATCTCACTTCCTTCCTCGTCCTCCTCAAAATGTAAATCGGCTTTGTAGAAGTCCAACTTACAAAAGAATCTAGAACCTCGGAGACTGTGAAGAACTTCGTCTATGCGGCGGATAGGGTGATTAGCTGCAACAAGTTTTTGATTCACCCCACATTTATAATCCACACATAACCTTACACCACCATCAGGCTTTGCTATAACTATTAGTGGTGATACCCAATCGCTCGATGCGTAGGACTGATGATTCCTTGAGACTTCAGTGAAGTAAGTCCCGCAATGCAAAAGGAACATCGCGTTCACGGATGAATACCGGCATCGCCCCTTCTCTGAGTTGCAACTTGACTTCTACATTTGGAACACATCCAATCCTTTCTTCAAAAATAGGTGAGTATATCTGGAAAATTTCCTCAATGGAAGTGACTGAGTTTACAGCAATTGGATTGAGAGCTGAAGACTGGTGACTATCTATTTCATTCAGGCTGATTCCGAGTCCACGAATCCACATCCGTCCAAGCAGGGCATTATGTCCGGGAGGTACTATGAATAGATCAGCATCCATTGACTTTTTTCCATAAACGACAGAGACAGTGACTTTACCCTTGGGTTTTATGACGTGATCTGAGTAAGAACGGAATGATTTTGAAGTCGGTTGAAGAGTTACATTGAGGCTGAGCTTACTGAAATCTGTTTCTGAAAGCAGTGAAGAACGTGCGCCTGAATCAACTTCAAAAGATTGTGGCTTGTTATTGAGAGTGACTGTAACGACATACTTATCAGTGTCTGGTCCAACTTCATACAAATCCTCAGTATGTTCAATTCGTCCGATACCATACTCATGGTTCGAGTAACTATTTTCATCTTCAGGAAGTTGGTACGATAGGTTGTGGGTTTTGGATTTCTGCAACAATGTGGTTATGCAGACCTTGGTGACGTGACCGGGTTTTCCACACTTCAGAGAGTTACGATTATTTCTGCATTCACGTGACCTATGACTTGAATGGCCACAATTCAGGCAAAGTTCTTCTAATCCTAATAATTTATAATTGACACGGTTTTTCGAGCTTCGTGACTGGGAATAATGATGTTGATGAGGACTAGACTGATGACCATTACCAATTGAATTGTATTGTTTATGATAATAATGATTGGTCTTTCTAAGATCTAATACGTCCATCTATTTTCTATGTGTCAGTGATTCCTTCTGATGATTCATCAACGGATTTGCATAACTGACCTGATTCATAACGGGATTCTTCTAGCGCAGTTGCTTTCGAGAGTAGAACATCGAAATCTTTCAGGGATGTGTCTTGTAGGAGCTGCTCGCGTATCCAATTATCTTTAAGACCTCTGATGTAATGTTGTATTTCGCAATAATGTATAATTTTGTATCAACTACTTATTTATTTCAGTTTTACAACAACTACATCATCATGAGATGACAACTGACAACTGTTCATATCTGACAATTTCAAAACATGCGCTTAAAGCGCGTTTTCAGCGTGGCGTTAAAGCCCACGTTACACTGAGCACGAAGGAAAATATCAGCTATGGAAATTTTCAAATTGCAGGTGCAGGTAGCATAAAAATCACTCACAACTTTTCAAATTTCCCTTTAATGATGCGACAAAATCTGAGATGGACTGGTGTGACTGTTGAGTGACACTAAGAAAATAGTGCTGAGAAACAACGGTAGACACTGCAGGTGATAGCATTGTCGTAAAATGATCAATTTAAGTCGTAAATAATTGCTTAACCTTAACAAACATGAGAAAAACTTTTCATTCTTGGCATCATAGTTCTCATCTGAGGTTGATTGATTTCCGCCATCTATAATGCTTGAACAAGAAGATCACCCTTCTGGAATTTTTGTATATTATCTTTTCTGGTTTATTCTTGATAGAGGTGTCCTTGGCGTGAAATTCTTTTCATCACGGACAGCTCTCCCTCTGTCTGGTAGGTACCGAAATTAAGAAAGCGGTGAGAATGATGATGGTAGTTCCGCTAGTACTACATAGATGTCGTTAACAGTTAATTATTCTCAACCAGTAAAAACGCATTGAAGATTGATGATCGGAAATCTCAACACTTATAAAAAGATTATATATCATCTTGACCAATATTGATTTTTCAGAGGTGAAATATTTAAAGAGTCAAAGATAGTCGATGCCTGTGGAATCGGAATTGGAGCAAAACACTATTGCCATCTAGCGTGATTAGTTGAAAACTAAGAGGAACTACGAAAAACTGTACCACTCATTACAAAATAGTTCTTTGCAATTTCAACATATTTCACAAATTGAATAATCTTGATTCTGGAATTTCATCACCAAATATATTTTGTATCTATAAACTATCCCGTTTTTTGCACCAGTCCAAAGAATAGATTCCGAATGGATGTTTTGTTTCCTCTGTTTACTGTCATAATTATATTGCCACCTATCAGTTGGTAGTTTCATTACATCCTCAAACACTGACTGGGATATCAGAGGTAGAATGGGGTAATGGCGGTCACTTAACCAACATTTGACACAAATTTCAAAACGTAAGACATATATTTATTTTGATAGAAGTAGAATGAAACATAAACGATACTCTAAATCGTGGAACACAGAACAAACTGATAATCAAACATTATTCCGTAAAAACTCTCGTTTAAATAAAGTGACTTTGACCGGTATTGTCGTTAACATTCGGGTATTACCGGTCATGGCATGGGTAATACCGGTCACATACAAAAATCACAAATCTATCCGTCTGGAGAGTACTTTCCAGTACACAGGGGATTGTGCCCATTGTCCACATTGGACACATCGGTACCACATCTCGTTGTTTGCCCCATATTCACCACAAATCACACATAAAACAAAATCTGTCTCATTGTTTTCGTTATCTCTGCAGATATCAGAGTTAGATGATGTTGAATTAATTCTTTTTCTGATTTTATTTTCGGTGTTAAAACGCTTCATCTTTGGTTTTTTGGCAGTGCTGGTTCTTTCAGGCGAATTTGGTAGTTTTCTCTTGACTTCGTCAACACCTTTTAGTTTCTTTGTTCCACCCTTGGTCTTCTCCAGTTTTGCTTTCTTCTTCGCTTCCTTTTCTTCCAGTGAGTCCTTCAGTGGTGTAGAAGTAAGAATACTTGAGTGCTGTTTAGCTCTCCTGTTCGGTTTTGTCACTTTGGTATTTATCTTTGGTTTTGGAAGAAGGTCCTCAACACTGCAATTGAGAGAAGTTGCTGATTTTGAAGTCGAAGGAATTGCCTCGGAAATTGCAGCACCTTCATTTTTCGAAGAGCAACATTGCTGAGAATTCTCTACAAGTTCTTGATTGGATTTCGGAATTCCTGCTGAAGAAATATCTTCGTTAACGTTTGTCTCAACTCCATCATCGATGACTGCTATTTCTTCTGGATCATTTAAAGCATCAGCCGCCAGAAAATCTTCATCCTTAAAGACAGAAGGGTTAATCGGGTAGATTCCTGTACTTCTGAAACCTGATTCTCCTTTACCCACTGATGCAGCAAGAGAAAAAGCTTTTCGAAACAGTGAAGCAACTTCATATGGAGATATTTTTTCTCCTGCATGGGATTTCATGTAAAGATTGCACTCATTCCTATAATATGATTTGAGTGGCCCATAGAATGCAACGTCTAACGGCTGAGTCCTATGCGATGTGTGGGGTGGAATGGATAACATGATAATATTATTGGCTCTGAAAAAATCATAGGCTGCCAGGGAGACGTGACTGCTATGATTATCCAATATTAATAACACATTTTCGTTTTCTGATGGTTTTGCATGGACGACAAAGTGCTGGAGCCATTTTATGAATAGTTCCTCTGTTATCCAACCATTCTTGGAACATTCATATTTTGCTGCAATAGGGCCATCTTTCTCCAACAGAACTGAATGTCTTCGACGAGGAAAAATAAACATCGGAGGTATAAAACCCCCAGCAGCACTCATTGCATAAACAACTGTGATGTTGCGACCCCTTTCAAAGCTTGACAATAAAGAAGCAGAAGCAGGCATAGTGATAGATACTCAATGCAAAAGGATAGTTCTTATCCATTTGTGCAAGTGAAAGTCAAAGACAAAGAACAAGATCCACATCCTACACTCTGTGGTGCAAAATCATTCGTAACGGATTGGGTAGACAACATTCCTGAATTATCGAATAGTAGCGTATATGATAATGCTGAGGCAAACTTGAGAAAACAGGACGAAGACAAGTCTGACATAAAAATACTGTGCGAATCGTTCGGATATGTACTGAAAACTGCAATTTCGCCAAGACAGGTTATACATTTTGTTCTCGTCATGCAGCTGAAAAGGACTTCCCCATTTTTGATGGAAAATCAGAAGAATGGATCACTCCAAATATCAATTCAATAATAGTATATTCTGTAACAAGGTTAGAATGAAAATTCGATGCGAGTGGAAAGTACCGAGCGCGAGCCGAAGGCGAGCGGGAGGAACCACGAGCCTCACGAATTTTCATTCTAACCGATTAGCAGACTATACTTTCTCCACGATCGAACATTTTAAAATATTTTCAAATGGAAACTGTTGTATATTGGATTAAAATAAAACTGATTCGCTTTATCTGACGGAAGAAGGCAAAAACGCTCTCGACCGCTTTTTGTATATTCGAGATATCTCTGAAAATTGTAGGCAGACCGGCAGAAGTCAGTATTGAATTAAACTCAATGAATTGAACATCGGTGTTTCATTTAAAATAATTATAAATGCAAATTCAAACTAATATGCATTTATAACATTGGCGACGAGGTCTTTTTTTTACTCACGTACGGTACAGAATATTAGTTAGTAGATGGTACTAACAAGAAAGTGATAAAGTAGTGAATAGATTTTTGGCATACTATACGAAATGGCGGAAAGTTTTGGAATCTTGGGTACTCTATCAACGTTTGACCCCAAAGTATCGGACTTTTCGGTGTTCAAAGAAAGAATTAAACAATTTTTCATCGCAAATAAAATCACGGACAAGGATCGCAAAAAGGCAATCCTGTTGAATACCTTAACCGAAGAATGTTATGTGTTAATTCGCAATCTGTGCGTTCCCGAGCTTCCTGAAAGTAAATCATATGATGATTTGGTTCTGTTATTAAGTGAACATTTATCACCTGTGAAATCTCACTTCGCTGGTCGTCTGGAATTTTATACAGCTAGACGTAATCTAAGTGAAAGCGTCGCTGAATGGGAAGCCCGAGTGAAACAGCTAGCGTCCAAGTGCAAATTTGGGGCAGAGCTCAGCACTGTCATGAGAGATATTTTTGTAATTGGCATTAACGAAGGAAGAATAATGGATCGACTGTTTGAAGAAAATGCATCTGATTCAACGTTAACTTTGGCCAAATTACTGAAGACTGCTCTTTCGAAGGAATCCACCATCAAGGAACAAACCACACGTGAAAGTCCGGGAGTCGTAATCAAACAAGAACCAGTGCATTTTCAACGCCAGCGACGAGGAGGCAGCAATGGCAGCAGTGGCAGCAGACCTCCAGCAAGCAGACGCTTCAACGCTGTTGGTAAGGAAGGGAATCGGAGTTATTCGGTAAGCCAAAATAGCAATTTTGATAAACATATTGAGTGCTCGGTGTGCGGCCGAAATAATCATTCAGTGCGCGACTGCGCATACAAAAATTATAATTGCCACAAATGTGGCGAAAAAGGACAACTTGCTCCCAGATGTAAGAAAATATCTCACAAATTTTTAGAACAGTCCGAAAGCTATGAACAATTAACAGATTAGTCAATTTTCAATCTGACAGAAATTAATAATGATGTAACTGATAACATGGGTAACGTCAAACCCACCTACGTTAAATTAGTTGTAGAGGGTATTCGGGTATTCGAGGCCGATTCGGGTTTTTCTCATTCCGCAATTTCGGAAAAATTATATTTGAAGCATTTTAAACAAAAAAAACTTTAAAAAAACGACTTGGCACTGCGAGATTATGTTGGATTCACATTTGAGCCATTAGGTTATTTGAATTTCAAGGTAAAATTTGAAAATAAATTTCATATTTTGAAAACTTACGTTATCAAACACGGAGGCCCCCCACTCATTGGAAGAAATGGATTAAGAATGCTCAATTTAGGTATTTGTAAATTAAACGAAAATTGTGAAAATATTATCGATATAAATAATGTCTCCAATGTAGATTCTATGGCCATGATCGAAGTTCTGCTATCCAAATATGCGAAAGTTTTTGAACAAAAAATGGGAACATTCAACAAATTTGAAATTTCGCTACAACTCAAGGAAAACTCTGTCCCCAAATTCTTCAAGCCCAGACCCGTTCCTTTCGCTCTCAAACCGAAAATTGAAGAAGAAATTCAGCGGTTAGTCGATAATGGGGTTCTTGTACCAACTGAATTTTCAGAATGGGCCACGCCCATCGTACCGGTCTTGAAGGAAAGCGGCAGCATTAGAATATGCGGCGACTTCAAAATAACACTTAACCCAAACCTGCGGATTCAACATTTCCCTTTACCCCGTATAGAGTATTTGTTTACGCAACTTCAAGGTGGAGATAGGTTCTCAAAAATTGATTTATCGGAGGCTTACCAGCAAATTGTATTAGATAAAACCTCGCGAGAATTTGTAACGATCACAACCCATAAAGGGATGTTTTCTTATACACGTTTACCATACGGTATCACATGCGCAGGGGCTATTTTTCAAAACATTATGGAACAGTTGTTCGCGAATATAGAAGGAGTCGTTTGTTTTCTCGACGATATTTTGATAACTGGTGAAAATGACAAAGAACATTTAGAACGGCTAGAAAAGGTTTTTCGGCGTTTACAGGAATGTGGATTGAAATTAAGGAGGAAAAAATGTTCCTTTTTCCAGAAATCCGTCAAATATCTTGGGCATATTATAAATAGTTCGGGATTACATACTTCTGAGGAACGAGTGCTCGCAATAAAGAAAGCTAAGGTTCCTAAAACAATTACTGAACTAAAATCCTTTCTAGGAATGTTAAATTTTTACTGCAAGTTTCTTCCCGATGCTTCAGCTCGTCTGAAACCACTGTATAATTTGTTGAAGAAAGATACTGCGTGGGATTGGAATTCGGAGTGTGCAAGAAGCTTCGAAGACGCAAAAACAATGTTGTTATCTTCCCCGGTTTTGGCACATTTCGATCCAACAAAAAAAATTAAGTTAATGGTGGACACTTCCAGCTGCGCGTTGGGCGCGTCTATTTCACATGTTTATGACGATAGATCAGAGAAGCCAATTGCTTTCGCGTCACGTCTTTTAAATTCCGCAGAGACATCGTACTCACAAATAGAAAAAGAGGCCTTAGCGATTATATTCGGAGTAAAAAAATTTTTCCAATATCTTTACGGTAGGAAGTTTATTTTATGTACCGACCATAAACCGTTATTATTAATTTTTGGCGAAAAAAAAGGCCTACCAGTTTTTGCAGCCAACCGTCTTCAAAGGTGAGCACATATTCTGGCAGCATTTGATTTCGAGATACATTATGTGAGGAGTAAAAATAATTACGCCGATTTTTTATCAAGGTTGCCAATTGAAGATGATTCGATTGGACTAAGCAAAACCTTATGTAACTTCAGTGTTACTTCAAATATATCTTACTTATATTATGTGAGTGAATCCGGCTTCCCTATTGATTTTATGTCGATAAAAAAAGAAACGGCGATCGATACGATCTTGAGTAAAATTATATTGTTCCTTAGAAGTGGATGGCCTGAAAAGTGTCCACTAGACAAATTCAGACCTTTCTTCAATAGGAAAACGGAGATAACAATAGAGCAGGGCTGTTTGATGTGGGGGTACCGGCTGATAGTACCTGAAAGGTTTAGGAACTCTGTTTTAACTGAACTCCACAGTTCCCATATGGGCATAGTGAAAATTAAGGCATTCGCACGGTCCTATGTCTGGTGGCCTTCTATCGATTATCAAATTGAAAATTTTGCTAGAAATTGTAAATCGTGTTCGTTTTACGCCTGTAATCCCCCAAAAGCAGACTTAGTAGTTTGGAATTGGCCCCAAGAACCTTGGAATAGGCTACATGTGGATTTTTTTGGTCCTATGTTCAATAGATTTTTTTTAGTGCTTGAGGATGCTACTTCCAAATGGATAGAGTGTGTAGAAATGTCCAGTATGACAGCCTCAGCAACAATACGGGTGATTCGTGAGATGTTTAGCAGATTTGGTCTCCCATTTGAAAT
The DNA here is from genome assembly GCA_958502065.1 of Chrysolina americana. NCBI lineage: Eukaryota > Metazoa > Arthropoda > Insecta > Coleoptera > Chrysomelidae > Chrysolina > Chrysolina americana. The sequence goes on along the minus strand of OY293415.1, from coordinate 41,260,880 downwards.
ATGCACTGACAACGCAAAAACATTTCAATCTTTTTTGAAGTCTAGTGGTATAAAACATACCACAGGAGCCCCCTATCACCCTTCTACTAACGGACTTGCTGAGAGTGCAGTGAAGATTATAAAAAATGCTATTTACAAAGGTCGATTTGAAAACAAAACTTTGGATATGGATTTGGTAATCAACCGTTTTTTATTTCAATATAGAAATACTCCCCACTCTACCACAGGGGAAACTCCTGCAAAATTATTGATAGGACGGACTATGCGTACAAAGTTTGATTTGTTGCTGCCTTCAACAAAATTTGTGGTAGAAGGTAATCAACACAACCAACGCAAATATTATCGAGGTAACAGAAAAACGGAATTTGGAGCAAATGATCGGGTCTGGGTCCACGATTATAGAGCAAATATGCCCCAATGGTGTACGGGGGTAGTGAACAAAGTTCTAGGCCAAAGAACTTATACATACAGAAAATGGACTTATTTGGAAACGACACATTGATCAATTAAAAAATAGATTTCCTTGTGATAAAAACAACAAAACGGTTATGATTAATAATCCCTCAGAAAACGAACAAAAGGAAAAAGTTTCATTCCACGATCTGACGTAACTAAGAAAATAGGTGAAGATGATCTCAACAGACCATCTTCAAATGTAAATATTGTATATAATAAGGATAATAGTGATGATCTTCAGAGATCACCTCCAGATGTAAATATAGTAGATAGTGATACAGTGATACACCCCGAATTAGTAACGAATGTTAGTGATTCGAATATTTCCAACGGCACGGCGGCGCCTTTAGACACAGTGCGGGTTTTGCGGCGGCGTAGTAAATTGTGCGAACCCGAAAGACTCACATATCATTAGATTTTTTTTTGTTCATTTAGAAGGGAAGGTGTTGTATATTGGATTAAAATAAAACTGATTCGCTTTATCTGACGGAAGAAGGCAAAAACGCTCTCGACCGCTTTTTGTATATTCGAGATATCTCTGAAAATTGTAGGCAGACCGGCAGAAGTCAGTATTAAATTAAACTCAATGAATTGAACATCGGTGTTTCATTTGAAATAATTATAAATGCAAATTCAAACTAATATGCATTTATAACAGAAACGAACAAAAGATAATTTCCACACGAAATAATAACTATTATTTAAAAACACTGTTTATCAGAAAGGACTAATTCTGGACTAACCAGAACTAATTTTTTAATCGCAAAGATGCATTAAGAATAAACTATTGTCGATGGCTTGAACCCACGACCTCTCGTTTACTATGCAAATGCAATACCATCTGGGCCATCAGGCCTCTCAATTAAATATGTTTGATAAATATTATAACAATACTACGAGTCTCAATTATTCGGGTGTTTTGGTAGTAAACTTTCCAGTATATTATTTGTACTCTTTGTAATTTCAGGTGGTGTATTTTCACACTCTGATTCTGAATCACTAGATAAATTCATGATACTTTTTATATTTTCAAATGAAAATGTGACAGCAATAATTTTGACACTACTGAAATTTGCCACTACGGTGACAATCAACTACGTCAAGGCTATTGTTATTATTCTTATACAAGAGAGAGAATGTAAATGCATTTGAATTGCATGGGGGCAGAGGTGTTGCAGAATAATTCTTCAATCTCAACAGAGAGAATTCCAGCATTCTGTAATCAAATTTCATTTCAGAATTAGCAAATTCTGTGATGATCGTGGAGAAAATATCTACATATTGTGGTTTTACTCTCGAGGAATGCATGATGAAACTGCATAAATGTATGAGAGGTTACGCAAAATTAGCAGTTGCTGGTATGATGATGACTCCCAACAATCTCGATATGGACTCCCAACAATCTCGATATGGCACTCAAAGCCCTCGAAATGAGATTTGGTAGACCCGACCAAATTATTGACATCTTATTGTCACGCGTTAGAGAATTGTCATCTATTAAGGAACACGAGAGGGAATCATTCAATTTTCAAATCATTTGACCTACCTTGTGTCGACTATAACTTTAGACTATCTTAAACATATTCAGAATCCACAAGTTCTTAAAGAACTCTGCCAGAAACTACCAGACACTTTGAAACTTAGTCGGGGTGAAGTGGTGATGCATAAAAAAGGGAAGACTAATCTGCAAGATTTTTCTGTTTGGCTCCTAGAAATCGCCTCTGCAGCATGTTATGTAAGCACTCCGACTACCCAAAAACTATCGAAAGTTAATAATTTCACTTCAAGAAAGTTCGAAAAGTCTCCACCAGGTCATCAGCCAAAATGTTATGCTCATATTTTTTAAGAAAGGGTCATAAAATAGAAGTTTGTGAGAAATTACAATCTGACGACATAGACGAAAGATAGAGCGAAATAACAAAGAAAAAATTATGTTTCTCATTTCTGCACCGGAATCATCCAAAAAAGAACTGCAGAAATCGTGAACGTTACAATTAAAATGGTTGTAACTTAACTCAGCACAAATTTTTGTATAAAGAAATGCCTAAACAGATCGTTAAAGTTGAAAATTCTGACAAGACTTCGAACGGATCAGGACCAGAAAAAGAGAACGTACAAAATTTCAGATCATGGAGTGAAAAACGTCTTTTTGAGAATAGTAAATGCACGAATTTATGGCCAAGACTCATCCTTTATCAAAGTGGTGGCTCTTCTGGATGAAGCTTCGACGGTCACGTTAATGTATGCTTCCATTTCTGACGAATTAAATTTGACAGGCAAACGAATGTCGCTTTGTCTCCAATGGACTAATGACATTGTTCATCGCCATGGAAATTCACAATGTGTGACTGTGATTATATTGGGTGATTCTGATAAAGCAAGTCTATGAAAAATGACCGTACAGTCGAAAATATACCACTGCCTTTCCAAAAAAAATATACATATCTGAATGGACTTCCAATAGGTGATATAACTGAACGGCCTCTGATACTTATTAGTCAAGATAATATTCGTCTCAGCATCGCAAGAAAAGTAGTACAAGGTCGAAAAACTAATTTTGGCTGGACACTACCCATTCAAAATTCATCTGAACAGTTCATGTTCCATATTTGTCACTGTCATGAGAATTTATTTTATAGCAATCTACACCAACTCGTGAAAAATTATTCTTCTGCAGAGTCTTTCGGAATAACTCCAACAACGAAGTCTATATTGAATAGAGCGGAGACCAGAGCCATAGACGTTATGCAGAGAACGGTGAAAAGAATAGGAAATAGATTCGAGACTGGACTCCTTTGGTATGATGGCCGCATACGATTGCCGGAGAGTAAAATGACAGCTTTTCAGCGATTGTTATGCGTAGAGAAGCAGATGAAGAATGATCAACATTTCAAATATAAATATTGTGAAACTATTCAAAGCTACGTCAAGAAAAGATATGCACGGATGCTGGATCCCATTGAAATTGAGACAGATAAACCCAGCTGTTAGTATTTGCCACACTTTAGTGTTATAAACCCAAATAAACCCAATGACGCCGCTTCAATGGAATCACCTCAAATGATAACCTGTTAGTTGGGCCAGATCTCTTGCAATCATTGGTGATGATTTTACTGAGAATCCGGGAGAGAAAAATTGCTTTTAGCAGCGATGTTAAAGATATGTTCCATCAAATAAGGATGAAGAAAGAATATCAGATTTCACGAAGGTTTCTACGGAGGGATGGAAACGCCAATCAACCATTCCATGTGTACGAAATGCAAGCTATGATTTTTAGTGGCACATGTTCGCCGACCTGTGCCGAATATATCAAAGAGTCAAATACTCTCGAATGCGCACCTTCAGATAGAATTGTTGAAGCCATTGTAAAAAAAACACTACGTGGACGATTATCTCGATTGCACACACACGGAAGAAGAGGCACTCGATATAATACATGAACTGAGTCGTATCCAAAAATGTGCAGGTTTTGAGTTGACTAAATGGACTTCGAATTCAAAAGAGGTTCTGCATTCCCCATCGAGTAATTGAGAGTTTTCGAAACACCTGAATTTTTACGTTGATAATAAACAAAGGGTCTTGAAACTTTTTTGGCATGCAAAAAACGACAATTTTGTATTTTGGAAAAATAAATGTGCTGACAAAATTGAGAGACCTACTAAAAGAAAAGTATTAGGGACAGTTATGTCGATATTCGACCCGCTGCACAGTGGGGTATTTCGCCAATCTAGCCGGTGATAAATCAAATTCTAAGATATTCACGAAGGTGGTAAAAAACTGGTTAATATTATTGCTAAATGACTAGAGAATAATATAGGCAACCCATCCCCGTTTCTCATCGACTGCTTCGACGCTCTAGTATCGGTCGGAACATTACCATCTCTGCGAAAGTATGTATCTTTTTCGGCTTCCGCAATGTGATCATTTCAGTTTAAAAGTAAAAATTTTTGTAAACACTGATATTTATGAGAATATTGTTATGGATTTAAATCAAGAAGGTAAGAACACATACTTGTGCAATTATTTGCTCTTCTATTTCTAATAAAATATTATTTTATCGTCTTTTGAAAAATAACTTCAGGATAATCAAATTTTCCTCTGAATTTTTACGTATAAAAAGGATTTTGTTGTGTTTCCGGGTTCGTCCCGGTTATTATTTCAATTGGCATTGTGGGATAGTTTGTACAATATAATCATCATCAGATCAGCCGCACATAATCGCACTTTTTCGAGTAAGGGGTAATTAACCATAATAGTGAAAAAATCGAAAATTTTAAGTGAAAACTCACATTTTGTTAACGTTATAATTATTCTGTTTCAGGGTCAGCTGGAGTGTCAGGTGTGAGAATAGTGATCCGTAGATTACTGATTCCTTCAAAACCATGATGAATGGCTGAAAACAACATTCATAATACCGAGAATGCAGCAGCAAAGCTGGAGTCGGCCATCAAAATCGTTCACCGAATTGATCAAAAAGGGAAGTAAAAAAGTGGTTTCAGCCGAACGTCGACAAGTCATCAAAAGTTTTGTTCAAATTGAATTTCCACATAGTAAAGACAACATTATTATTATTATTAAGTAGAAGAAGAAAAATGTAGATATTGTATTGCGGCAGATGATGACGAGTTAATACAAGTTGCAGGAACGAAATTATGAACATCTGGAAAAAGAGATGCTTCAAATATATTTAAACAAATTGTTACTTCCCCAACGAGAGCAACGAAGTTGACGAAACCAAAAAGGCGCAATAAGACAAAGAAAAACAACTCACGCTGTTAGCAAAGACTCATGGAAGATGATTTATCTCGGCAAAAATATGAGATTATTAGAAGTGACAGTAAAAAGTTTAATTCGAGTTCGAAGTATCCTTGTGCCTCTTCGATTCTTGAATATGGTACCAATTAACAAAAACTATTGTGGCAAAACCAAAACCAATCATCAACGCTATATTGTCGTCCCATTCAAATCAGATTCGTTAAAGAAACTGTAGATATTACCCAAGTCATCATAATTCTTGTATAACAGAAGAAATAGGGTGGAATTGTGCATTTTGTGTCGAAATTCGAAAAATTACCTATTCTTCGAAGCGCCATATCTCGGTAATCAATTGACACACAAACATGTTTGAGGCAACAAATTCGTAGGGAATTTGACGATCTACAAAAAAGTAAAACGACGTTTTTGCTGTAGAACGTAAAGCAAAAAGTTATTGAGGTCAAACCACACCAAGGTCGAAAAATGTGCAGTTTTCCCCCCCTACTTTTTCAGCACAGTGTCCTCGAGGTCCACAACTTGAGAAAATGTTCCCTGAACAACATCTTGAAGTTTCATTAACTTCCGACCTTTTTCTATCTGAAACTACCTGTCGACTGAACTAATAAATGTTTCGGTAGATTCGTTTCAGCAAACATTGACCTTACCTCATTCAAAACTGTTCTGTTTGCCTTTTCACTAACTCCGTTTTTCTCGATACTGTATAACATTTTGCCTTCAATTCTTTTAAATAATTCATGAGATTATATTGAGCTTCACTTTTTTGTTTCAGTGAATAAACTGTTATGAAGTGAGAATGGTCATCAATTATCGTTTAATTATACTTTTCATCATTGATTGTTGATGTTTGAATTGGTCCTCCTATATCTGAGTAGAGAAGTTTTCAAATTTTCTCTGACCTTGGCAACTGTTGTCTCTGAAAAGGTTCCCTCGTTGCTTTTCCCTCTTTACATGGACTACATATTGTTTTAGGTACTGGCAATTAAATTTTCTCCATGTAAGCCTCTGAAATATGTCCTAATCTCTTGTGCCAAATGTCACCTGTAACTATATTGAATATTCCATGCGAAAGTCTGAAACTTGCTACATATGAATCTTCCTTTGTCCTACATTCTATATATCTTTCATTTTTGTTGTCTATTATAGCTTTTTCTTCGTCAAACAATACTCGATTTCCTTTTTCATTAATCTTTTTAACAGATAGTAGATTGAATGTCAAGTTTGGTACTATCAGAGCAACAAAATACTGATTTTCCTTTCTTGCTTACAGTTAGTGAATGTTCATTGGCTACTCTAATTTTTATTTCTCTATCAAGCTTTACTATATTTGTCATGTATTGTTCTATGCTTTCTGTTATCAAATGATTTATCGCACCACTGTCAAATATGAAATTAACTACTAGAGTTGTTGAACTGGACTGTTTGCTCTTTTACGCTCAAAATTTCACTTCACTTAGAGCAAGCTTCCTCAGTATAATTTACTTCTCTTCTACCACGACCTCGAAAACCCCTTGAACTACGTCCTCTAATTCTTCTTGACATTCCTCTACTAGTATATTGACTCTTATTGCTCTTTTTTGTACAATCACGTAAAAAATGATCACCTCCACAACCATAACATTCGTTGTTCTGTTCACCTCTCTGAATTTTCTTCGAATAAAATACAGAATTCTGACTATTGCTTGTTTCAGGTTGAGATTCCTTGAATTTCAATTCTGCGTCGAGAAGCCTGCTTTTCATAAATTCCAATGTCATATTTGTTGTAACAGTTTCAATTGCCGTGATAACAGTTTCATACTTTTCAGGCATCGTTAAAAGTAGATAACAGACTTTGTCACTCTCGTCTAATGTAGCTCCTGCTCCTTTCAGTTCTCGCAGCAAACTTTCTACTTTCATGAAATTCTCCTGTAGCTCAATTTCAGTAACTTTTTCATTATGTTTAACTTTGAAAAAGTACTCTTTCTTTCAAACACATTCTGTAGATTTCTCATAATTTCTTGTGCTGTTTTTGCGTCTTTGATGTACTCCAGATGCTTGTCTGTCATGCATTGCACAACGATACACCTCGCTTTTGTATCATTCTAATCATGCTTAGTTTTATCGTCGACACTTAGTTTTTCATAATCCACCTTCTTCATCGTAACCACTTCTTTCACGCCTTCCAACATAATTTCTACACGAAATCTCCAATTGTTATAATTGCAACTCGTTAGCTGGGGGAAAGGTAATATTCCAGAAGACATAATTTTTCTTTTTTATTAGAATTTTCTGAGCAGTCAACTCTCAATAGTTACTTGCAATATTGGGCATGAACTGGGCCATAACCTATTGATTTTTGGTGAAAATTCTATTTAAAAATTATTTATAAAATGAAAATATTTCTTAACGTCAGTCATTATTATTTTTCATACATCAACTGAAATGTCATCATACAGGGAACTCTGACAAATGAATTTCAGATATTCCACAAAAGCAGCATGCTCTGAATATATCCCACACCACAGAGCATGCATTCTTGCCATGTATCTTCTCCAGACGAACTCACTGCTCTCATGTCAATGCAGAACACCGTCCCTTAGGTCGTCCGTCCACTCAAAGCGTCAGTTGTCATTGCGGTTGTCCTTATATAGCAATCCATCGTCCTGGACACCACTACCGTGCCTTTAAACCCTATTTCAAAGGGGTCAGTTGTGTTGGCCTCTTCCTCATCAGAGGGAATGGTCCAGTTTTGCACATGTTGCTCAGGAAATTGGTGTCGCAACTCGCATTGGATGGTAGTTGTCCTTGCCTTTTATTATTATTATTATCATTATTTATATAAAAAGAATTGAAGCAACTAACTAAGTCTATATACCGGGTAGCTACGGAAGTATTGCCTACGGAATATCTCAGTTATTGTATGAAGTAAGTTTGTGAAAGAAAGAGAACTGAAGAAAGAGCGTCGATATAATGACATAAGAGCTAGAATTTGAACATATTGACATGTCGAAGTTAACTTCCGGTCTGACCGGAAGTATCATCAACTTTCTTATTTTAAATGGAAACCCTATTTTTTTTTCATTTCGCTTTATTCAGCATTCAATTCCCTTTCTAATGACATATCACAAGTTGGTATCTAACCAGAAACTAGACCAGAAAAAAATCATTATTGAAATTCACCGAGTAGGCCGTGGAAGCAAAATGAAAGCCAAAAATTGAAAAGTCGGCTATGGAAACCATTCGTCACTTGATAACAGTTGTTCTTGCTCTATTATCGCCATACGCAAAAATAACATTAAAAATAATGTGGAATGATAAATTATATCCTGTAGGTTCTAGGTTAAATAGGAACATAAACGTACTTGGTCTGTGCCATCGTCCATAGATATTCTAATATCTACCTATGGACGATGTTTGTGCTATTCAGAATAATCATTCCATTGCAATAATCATTCGAACCAAAATATTAACGAGTAGGCTGATTAAGATGTATTTTGGAATGAAACAAAAAAGAAACGAGAGCTCTCACGAACGCTATCCATATTATTTTGACGTTCGAAGTAGTGTTTTTGATTCTGCCATTTTAAAAGGGTTTGGAAATCTAAATCAATTAGTGGAATATTCAAAAAATGCCCCGTTATTCACGAACCGAACAAATTGACATGCTTCTCATTTATGGTGAATGTTTAGAAAATTCTTATGCCGCTGAACGATTGTATTTAGAGCGATATCCAGGGAGGCAGCAACCGTCATGAAGGTATTTCCAGTGGCTTGAAGAAAAATTAAGAACTGAGCCTGATGTTCACGAAGACCAAGAAGCATTTGTTATTAATGAGGAAACTGAAATTAATGTATTAGCTTTAGTACAATATGATAGCACAATTTCCTCAAGGCAGATTGGCGCCGAATTAGCTATAAGTAAGGACTCTGCTAGGAAAATTTTGAAAAAAACATCGACTTAAATCCTTCAAGTAGGATCAGTTGCATCAACATTTGTATGAAAATGACGGTGAAAGGCGCCTGGAATATTGTAATTGGTTTCTTCGACAAAATGCTGAGAATCACCTATTTAACTATTATATCTTGTTTACGGACGAGTCAAGATTTACCAACAATGGATTATTTAACAGGAATAATACAAGGTAGGTACTGTACTTTATTTGGATTATTGTCGATAGTCGAAGTGTAAAGTGCTAAAAGTGTGAACGGTCTTTTGTTTCAGGTACTGGGCGATAGAAAACGAGCACCGGTTTCGACAAGGTGGCTTCCAGGAGAGATTTGGTGTGAATGTTTGGGCAGGAATAGTTGGAACTCATATTGTTGGCCCCATTCTTTTTCAAGACCAACTAACCGGAGAGAGATACTTCAATTTTTTAACGAATGAAATTTCGGAATTCATTAACAACCTACCAGCGGAAATAACTGAGAGAATGTACTTCCAGCAAGATGGCGCCCCTCCGCATAATTCAAGAATAGCGAGAAATTATCTTCAAAATCACTTTCAAGAGAGACTTATAACAACCCATGGTCCAGTCAGGTGGCCACCAAGGTCACCTGATCTTACTCCGTGCGACTTTTTTCTATGGGGGCATCTTAAAAATAGATTGTATTCCACACAGCCTACAACTCTACATGAGCTAGAAGTAAAAATTCGTAGAGCTTTCCAAGATATCACGCCCCAAATGTTGAGAAACGTTTTACATGAAAATATCACCAGAGTCAATAAATGTATTGACGCTGAGGGAATGCATTTCGAACATTTGTTTTGAATTCATTTTATCTTTAATCCTATCAATTTGAATTTTTTTTTCGATAAATCTGTTTTTTTGTTATTTGAATAATAATAATTGGATTTTTTGGTATTTCATTTCAACAAATTACTTTCTATTATATCATTAGAAAGGAATGGTTATGCTGAATAGTACAGGCAAGAAAAAGTTGTATGTTCCTATTTAAGTTATGGACCTACAGAGTATTGTTTTTTTCCCAATTTTTCCAATATTTTTTTTGGCGGCTTTTTATAACGCCGACGAATGAAAATAAAATATCACAGTAGTAGCAACTGTTATCAAGTGACGTATGGTTTCCATAGCCAACTTTTCAATTTTTGGCTTTCATTTTGCTTCCACGGCCTACTCGGTGAATTTCAATAATAATTTTTTTCTGATCTAGTTTCTGGTTAGATACCAACTTGTGATATGTCATTAGAAAGGGAATTGAATGCTGAATAAAGCGAAAGGAAAAAAAATAGGGTTTCCATTTAAAATAAGAAAGTTGATGTTACTTCCGGTCAGACCGGAAGTTAACTTCGACATGTCAATATGCTCAAATTCTAGCTCTTATGTCATTATATCGACGCTCCAAATTTCACAAACCTAATGTAACGATTTCGAGACCGGCCCCGAGACCGGCCCTGATCTTATTAATTATGCACCCTCGTTCAACTACAGCTGCATATCTTCTGGCGTACGCATCGCCGAGAACAAGCTGGAATAATCGATTGTTCGATACTATTCGAAGAGCCATCTAGACGAAAAGTTCTATACTCCTGAATATTCGAGAATCGTGAATGGGAATGCTTGGGAGTATATAAGCGGGACAGTCAGAAGAAGAGTTAGTTACAGTTCCAGAGTTCGCTGATAGATAGCCATAGTAGAAATAAATTGAAAAATAAATGTTTTAGTGAATAATCGTTGTAAATAGTGTTTCAAATAAATTAGGAAAATTAGTTAGTGCAGTTTTACTACATTTGTTGTCAGAAGTCGGATGTTTAAAATAAACAAGTGTTAAAGTGTTCGTCACGTTGAAAAACTGATAGACATTTATCGCGCCTAATAGAGAGTTAGTGAGTGACACGTTGAACATTTGAGTGCAAAGTGGACAGTTTTGCGCGTCGCGGGACAATAAACTGAAAACTTTTTGTGTGAAATAAATAATAGACTGATATTTCGGCAAAGACAATAAGAGACAAAATGTTTCCGAGAAGAGTTCACCTAGTTGACCTTAAAGTTAGTGAATTAAAGCAAGAGTTAGAGGAGCGTGAATTAGAAACAACTGGAAAGAAGGCCGTACTACAGAAGAGACTTTCAGATGGACTGATTGAAGAAGGAGAAGACCCCGAAACATTTTTGTTCGAAGTTTCTGGAGTCGATTTGAGTGCTATAATGAACAAACTCGAGGAAACCACGAATAGCTTGAAGGAGAAACTTCTAGAAAATTCTGTCAGCCTGAAAGAAGAACTTCTAGAAAATTCGAAAAATCTAGAAGAAAAGCTTGAAGAAAATTCGAAAAATTTAGAAGTGAAGCTTCTAGAAAACTCGGAGAATTTGAGAGAAGAGCTTCTAGAAAATTCGAGAAGCTTGAAAGAAGAAGTTTGCAGTGTGGCGAATCGGTTGGAAGAAAGAATGGGAACTGTTGAAACAGAGATGGAGAAAATCAAAGATGAAATGGAAGAAGAAATGAAAAAAATTAAGGAAACGCTCCACGATGAGATAAAGAAAAAATTTAGTGAGCTAGAAAAGCGAATGGATTCTGTGCACATTCCAGAAATTTCCAACAGAAATTCAATGCCGGATCTGAGTACCAACTTGGAGGAAGTTCAAAAATACATCAAAGATTTCAAGGTCAGTTCGGAAACAGGAAAGCTCTCATTGAAACCGCCTCAATTCGACGGAAATACTCCATGGTCAAACTACCACCGACAATTCGAAGCTGCTGCCAAAGCAAATGGATGGAATGCTGGGGAAAAAGCTTTAGCATTGACACTGGCATTGCGTGGCGAAGCAACAAATATTTTACAAACGCTCACCGCCCAACAACAGGAAGACTATGAACAGCTGGTAAAACACTTGGAACTTCGCTATGGCCAAGCCCACCTTGATCACGTATATCACTCACAGCTGAAGAATCGATGCCAGAAATCAAGCGAGTCGTTGCAAGAATTTGAAGCAGATATTGCACGCTTGGTTCGTCTTGCGTACCCAGCTATACCGGAAAATGTAATGGAGCGACTAGCGGTCCAAGCATTTTTGGATGGACTTCGTGACCAGGAAACCCGGCAAGCCCTAACACTAGCTCGCCCCGCACATCTCGTGGATGCATTGGCACGCGCTCTGGAATTCGAAGCAGCAAAGCAATCCTGCAAAAGCCAGAGTAGGGTGCGGATGATCGAGGAAGACCCACAGCCACAGGAGCCCGCTAATATCGAGGCTGTCATGAGAAAAGTGCTGAAGGAAGTTGTGCCTGAGAGAAGACTGATTCGATGCCAAAATTGTAGAGAACTTGGGCACTTGCGTAGCAAATGTCCAACATTGAAAAAATCGACATCAACGATGAAGATCAAGAAGGAGCATTCGTCAGCCCGTTTCCAACAAGCCCCAGTTAATAATGCATACTTCAAAGACAAGACAAAGGGGTCTTTGTAGACGGTCTCATTAACAACGAGCCTCGCACCATGCTCCTTGATACGGGTGCGACTAGGACAATTCTTGGACCTACTTTTGCCAAAACACCGGCAATAATTGAATCGTCGAATTGGAAGCTACGCACAGCAACTGGAGAGCCGGCAACTGTGTATGGTGAACTTCCAATTGAACTGACTTTGGGCAGCACTAAAGTGAAACACCGGGCTCTAGTAGCGGATATAGAGGACGAGGTAATAATTGGAATGGACATCATGAATTCCAGAGGATTCGAGCTGAATTTTAAAGACGGCGTCCTTCGTGTGAACGGAGAAGAGCTGATACTTCATGGGAGAAATGAAGAAATGGTTCGAGTTCTGCTGGCTGAAGACGTAAGCGTACCGGAGAGGGCTGAAACCATTTTAGAGGCTCGCCTGGATGGAGGTGCGAGCAGTGGAAATGTGGTGATGTTCGAGCCCAAGCTACATGATGAGAAAATTGGACGAGGAATTGCACTAGGAAAAACCTTGTTGCGTGCTGATAAATTTGTGCCAGTAAGGGTAATGAATGTCAATTATTACCCGGTGACCTTGAAGAAGGGAACGATTTTGGGGCACTGCTCGTCAATTTCCTCTGTAATCAGGAGTGTACGTGGCACTGTTAGCCAAGCCAGTAACATGCCAGCAGAATTGGAGAAGTTGGTTGCTATCTCGTCCAAGGACATGGGGCCAGCACAGAAGCCTAAACTGAGAGAACTAGTCAGGAAGTATCAGGACATCTTCGATACCGGAGTAGGCAGAGGCGGTAGAACAAAGGTGGTTCAGCACAAGATAGATACTGGAAATGCCCGACCAATCAGGCAATCAGCCAGAAGACTTCCTCTCGCAAAAAAGGAGGAGGCTGACAAAATAGTCTGCGACATGGAGAAAGACGGAGTCATCGAGCCATCCGACAGTCCCTGGTCCTCTCCAGTCGTGTTGGTGAAGAAGAAAGATGGATCAACACGGTTTTGCGTAGACTACCGTCAACTAAACAACGTGACGAAAAAGGACAGCTACCCTCTCCCAAGGATAGACGACACGCTAGACACGCTGGCTGGATCTACGATTTTCTCGACCTTAGATTTGAAGAGCGGATACTGGCAGGTAGAACTGGCCCAGGAAGATCGAGAAAAGACAGCTTTTACCATCGGCTCCGGATTATGGCAGTTTACAGTTATGCCATTCGGCCTCTGCAATGCTCCAGCCACGTTCGAAAGATTGATGGAGACGGTTTTGAAAGGACTATCATGGAAAACGTGTCTGGTGTATCTCGACGACATTATTGTGGTTGGCAGATCATTCGAGGACCATATAAAAAACTTGGAAGAGGTATTTCAGCGACTAAGAAGCTCCGGACTGAAACTGAGCCCCAAGAAATGTCATCTGTTTCAAAAAGAAGTACGTTATCTCGGCCACGTTGTCTCTAGGAAAGGAGTGGCAGTAGATGAGCAGAAGATCAAAGCTGTTAAGGAATGGCCCGTTCCGAAAGACATTCACCAGCTTCGAAGTTTTCTTGGCTTGTGCACTTACTATCGCCGATACGTGCTGGGATTTGCTAACATCGCAAAACCACTGACCAGGCTCACGGAAGGACAAACAAAGTTCCAGTGGACAGATGACTGCCAAGATTCATTCAGGAAGTTGAAAGGAGCTTTGATCAACGCACCAATCCTGAGCTACCCCCTTCCAGACGGGAAATTCATCCTGGACACGGACGCCAGTAACGTGGGACTTGGAGCTGTCCTGTCTCAGATCCAAGAAGGACAAGAGAAGGTCATCGGTTACTTCAGCAAGACCCTCAGTAAACCGGAGCGGAATTACTGTGTCACCAGGCGGGAACTGTTGGCTGTTGTCAAGGGAGTTGAGCACTTCTACAAGTACGTGTATGGACGAAGATTCCTACTGAGAACTGACCATGCAGCTCTCAAATGGCTCCTACAGTTTAAGAATCCCGAGGGTCAAGTGGCACGCTGGATTGAGAGGCTCCAGGAATTCGACTTTGAGATCGAACATCGGGCGGGGACCAGCCATAAGAATGCGGATGCCCTATCGCGAAGACCATGTCCAGACGACTGTTCGCACTGCCGACGAACAGAGGAAAAGGAGTCGACACTCTGCAGAACCACGGCGATCGATGATAACTGGAATGACCACAAGATCCAGAAAGACCAAGAGAAAGATCCAGATCTTGGTTTAGTCATCGGCTGGAAGAAGAGCGATCGAAGACCGTCGTGGCAGGAAATAGCCAGTTGTTCTCCAGTCGTTAAAAGTTACTGGGCCCAATGGAACTCTTTCACCTTAGACAATGGAGTCTTGAAGCGTGTGTTGGAGTCGGAGGATGGCGGGGAAGAAAGACGTCAGGTAGTAGTTCCTAGAAGCAGAAGACAGGAAGTGCTCCGAGAAATCCATGATGGGGTCACCGGAGGACATCTGGGAGTGACGAAGACCCTCCAGAAAGTTAGGCAACGGTTCTACTGGGCCAATTGTCAAGCTGACGTCAAGGACTGGTGCAGAAAATGTGCTGTATGCGCTGCCAGTAATGGGCCTCGAACAAGACCTAAGGCCCCGATGCGCCAGTACAATGTGGGCAGCCCATTCGAAAGGATCGCCATTGACATCGCTGGCCCGTTCCCACAATCTGAACACGGGAACAAGTACATCCTTGTGGCGATGGATTACTTCAGCAAGTGGGCCGAAGCCTATGCCCTGCCCAACCAAGAAGCCATCACCGTTGCCGACGTCTTGGTGAAGGAGTGGATTTGTCGATTCGGTGTCCCGTTAGAACTGCATTCGGATCAAGGCAGGAATTTCGAGTCAAACCTGTTCCAGGAGATGTGTCAGATGCTGAACATCCGGAAAACGAGGACCACAGCTCTACATCCGCAGTCCGATGGAATGGTGGAGCGGATGAATAAAACGATAAACCGCCACCTGTCCAAGGTAGTCTCTGACCACCAGAAGGATTGGGACCAGTACCTCCATCTGTTCCTGATGACGCATCGTTCCGCAGTTCATGAGTCAACCGGCCAAACCCCTGCAAGTGTTATTATGGGCCGAGAGCTGCGACTTCCATGTGACCTGAAGTTTGGGACGCCACCAAGGCAAGACACTGCGGGAGATGACTACGTCAGCAAACTGCGACAGAGAATGGACGACATCCATGAACGGGTCCGTTTGAACATCCAGAGTGCCAGCGACAGAATGAAGGAGACCTACGACATCAAGGCGGATGCTGGTGGATATCAAACAGGTGACCTTGTCTGGCTATACAACCCTAAACGTCGCCGTGGACTATCACCGAAACTTCGGAACTCGTGGGAAGGTCCATATAAGATCATGAAAAGGATAAACGACCTCGTCTACCGCATATATAAGCCACCACGAGGAAAACCTAGGGTAGTCCACTTCAATAGGTTGTCCCCTTACGCCGGAAACCACGATCAAGTCCGCACCGTCAGATCACCAGAGGACGAAATGACGTTTCAGAGGTTCATGTCCCTGTACTCGAACGGACAGAAAGTTCAATATGGGGTAACCCGAGAGGAGTCACGAGATCTTTTCAAGGTGCCTGCCAATTACGCGTTAGCTCACTGTGTGGCAGAAGATCTCCAAATGTCCAGAGGCATTGCAGTGGTTTTCTCCAAGAAGTTCGGTCGAATCCAGGAACTGAGAGAACAGAACCCGGAAGTTGGAGGGGTGTTACAGCTGAGGAAAGGCCAGAGAAACATCTACTATCTGGTTACCAAGAAGCGTTCTCGTGATAAGCCGTCTTATGAAGATGTTTGGAAGAGCCTCACGAGATTGAGAGACACGATGCTGGACCAGAATATTGTAGACCTGGCAATCCCAAAATTGGCCTGTGGGCTTGATCGGCTGGACTGGAGAGTTATAAGAAGCATGTTGGAGACAATATTCAGATCCAGCGGCATCAACATTCTGGTGTGCTCCAACCATCTTCCTCGACCCAAAATGAAGACTGTGGAGTGCTACTTCCATCGAACGTCCAGGTGCAGACATGGAGAATCTTGCAGATATCTTCACACTCCAAGAATGACGTTTCGGGGCGAAACGTCTTTAAGAAGGGGGCAATGTAACGATTTCGAGACCGGCCCCGAGACCGGCCCTGATCTTATTAATTATGCACCCTCGTTCAACTACAGCTGCATATCTTCTGGCGTACGCATCGCCGAGAACAAGCTGGAATAATCGATTGTTCGATACTATTCGAAGAGCCATCTAGACGAAAAGTTCTATACTCCTGAATATTCGAGAATCGTGAATGGGAATGCTTGGGAGTATATAAGCGGGACAGTCAGAAGAAGAGTTAGTTACAGTTCCAGAGTTCGCTGATAGATAGCCATAGTAGAAATAAATTGAAAATTAAATGTTTTAGTGAATAATCGTTGTAAATAGTGTTTCAAATAAATTAGGAAAATTAGTTAGTGCAGTTTTACTACACTAATTCATACAATAACTATACTTCCGTAGCCACCCGGTATAGTGCGGCTTTTAATAGTCTTCCCCTGTTAACATTTGAACGGTTTGACGTACAACTTAAAAAAATCGTTTGGAGGGTTTCATCGATACTACTTTTTCGAAAGATGGCACGGGGAGCATATAAACTAAAAAAAATTAAATGGCATGGGGGGCATGTGTCACATCGTTGAAAAGATAATTCAATTCTCTTTTCAGATTTTCGTCAATACGTTTTTCATGCCATTTAAATTTTTTAGATGATGTGCTCCCCCGCGCCATCTGTCGAGCAGTCACAATGTGTTTTATTTCAAAAAGTAGTATCGGTGAAACCTTCCAAACTGTTTTTTTTAAGTGTGTACGTCAAACCGTTCAAAAGTTAACAGGGGGGTGGGACTATTAAAAGTCGCACTGTATAGGTTGAACTGTTAAGGAGTATTGAAGATTGAAAATATTTCCATGAATTTTCAAAATCTCAGATGACTTCCAATTAATTTTTGCAATGATCTGAATTCCAACCCAAACAATTTGGAGTCACACTTTTCCGAACTGACTTTTGGTATTTCGATATTGATTGATGATTACGCCTTCACGAAGTTCTCTAAGCAATGAGAGATTTTCGTTTTCGTGGAAACCAGAACATAAAAAAATGCTTTGTTTCTACAGTTGTAGAAAAATACCTGAAAACAAATAAAATAATCCATCTATTTCCAACACACAATAATAGTTGGCCGACAATCAATGGAATTACCAAATGTTTTATAGAATCGCCGTCAAATATTCTTGAACAGGTAGATCACCCTTCTGGAATTCTTTCATATTATCTTTTCTGAAAGATGAATTATTCGCTTTATGTGGCTTTGGCGTAGAATTCTCTTCATCACCAGCAACGCTCACCTACTCTGGCTGGTGCCGAAATAAATAAACCACAAAAGCAGTGGGAATAATGCCGGTAGTTCTGCTATCTCTACATAGATGTCTCGAGCAGTTAAAATTATCAAAGTACAAATTTATCTTAAAATAACTAGTTCACTTTATCTAACCAGTAAAGCGCACGGATAATTACAGATAGGAAATCTCAACTGTCATTTGAATCCAACTGAAAGTACTTAAGATTGGTCTACTATCTTTTTTCTCTATAAACAATGCAGCATGTAGCATTTTTAATGGCCTTCTCGATGCCGAAAACAAACAAAATTTGACAGTAGCGTTTTCAAAATTATTCATAAAATTATATTTCTTTCAATGAAATACCCATGCATTTCGATTCGTGATACCATTCTCAACAACAAAGCTTATATCACCTCTTTCTAAAGTGGAAAATGAGCGACTTATGTGGAAATATTTATTTCTTTCACTAGTACAAATTTTTTTTTGTACAAAATGATAATTTCCATCTCAAAGCCATTCCGCCAGCCGCATTTATTTTGCGAATCAAAATATGTCTGCTGTAATGATAACTTTGAAGCCGTTTTTGTACAGAACAGAAAATACTCGAGGGTCATATGAATGAAGTTGGAAAAAATGTGTTTGATTCGATAAAACAAAATTATTATGAGCAATCAAGTTGCCTTAAAATTTTGTTGAAATACTATTTGTCAAATATTCTCAAGTATATCATGACAATGTCATAAATTATTATAACTGTCAACTACTGTTCGAATATTTTTCGAAATGCCGTTTTCCCATCAAGAAAAATGTGACATGTTAGAATCAATCCTACTTGGTTTGCCAGAAAAATAGCAAGGGCGTTTGCACACACACCGGCAAATACGGTGCCGGAGCCGGTGCCGGCATCGAATGCAATGTAATCAAATTGTAATTTTCACACATAGCCCGGTCCAACCTATTTGCCGGTACGGCCGCCGATTCCGATTTTTGCAGCCGGCGGGGATCTCGACAATCGGAAGATGGAACGGTCTCCGATTTGTCGGTTCCTGTGGTTTCTTATGTATGTTTGTCCACTACACAGGTTCTGACATGTCGGTGACGGAGAGTAGGTATTTTGATACGTGTTTTGTTTATATCGCTTAGTATCGTTGTTGTCTTCATAGGAATGAGAGTATTTTGTATTGGATTGCACATTGTTACTAAAAATGAGTAAATTGTTCAAATACGATGTTGTTACCCTTATTGAAGTCGTAGAAAGTATGGCTTGTTTGTGGGACAAGACTGCCGATTGCTTCAAAGACAGGAATGAAAAAGAAAAGGCGTGGAAGGAAGTTTATGCGTTCTTAGAGGACACTTTTCTACAATTGGACAAAAAGGAACAACAGAAAATAGGTATGTTATATATTTTTTAATGAAATACTAGCTCATAATTATAGATAAATAGCACAGTTATTATATTTTATCATACTGCCATGGCAACGCTCCTTCAGCAGTCACAAAGTAGTCTTCAAAGCGATCCCTAACATCTCCTGCAATTCTTGTTGGTCGAGTACATGGTACTTTATGTAAATTTCGTAGCCTTTGCTGGCTTACATACATGTCAGATATCTGCGCATCCCGCATTCTCACTACATTATGTAGAACTACACATGCTTTAACAATGTCCGTAGATGCCTTTTTTGACACATTCAATGCTCTATGTAGAATTCTCCATTTATTAGACAAAATACCAAAAGCACATTCGACGTATCTTCGTGCCCTAGTTAACCGGTAATTGAATATTCTCTTTTTTTCCGTAAGACTATGTCCTGCATATCCCCCACAAGTACGAATGGAACATTTTCTTCACCAGTTGAAAGTAAAGGGCAAGGGGACGGGATGTGTAACTGATTGTTTATCAATAAGTTAAAAAATACTGTTTGTTGGAACACGGATGAGTCGCAGTCTTTGCCGTAAGCCCCTAAATCAACATAGGTAAATTTATAATCAGAATCGGCCACTGCCATGAGAACAATAATAATAATAATAATAATAATATTTCCTCATAAACACTCGTTGAGTGTACCCAAAGGCATGGCATGTGCGGGTAGAGGACGGCTATTATTATTATTTGCCGTGGCGCTCCGGGCCGACTTACTGATGTTTCAGGTGATGTATTCACTTTTCAGCTGTAGGAAAACCCGGAAAACCTACAGCACCACCTCGGGTGGTCGGTGTGCACTCCAAGCTAGTACTAGACGAGATTGGCATCTAGACAACTCACCATACACTTGCTTTTCAACAAGACATGCGGTCGCCTATCGATCCGATATAAAGTAGTTGAGAACAATTCTCGTACCTACATCGGACTCGAACCGACTATCGCTATGCTGGAGTTTCGAACGGCCTGTGCCTTAGATCGCTGATCCACCGACCACACTGGAAAAATAGCCCTTGTAATTGAAGTGCATTGAGCCACTATGAGCGAAGCGGTTAAGTCGTATATGTTTCCCATCAACTGCACCCAAGCAGTTGGGAAATTGGGCGGATTTTCTAAAGCCATCAGCTATTTGTAGCCATGTTTCTTCTGTAGGTCGGGGAATAAATTCATCTTTTAATAGGTCCCACAAAGAGTTGCATACCAAACGTACAATTTTACTTATTGTGCTTATTCCCATTCTGTAGTAGTAATGTAGATCAGTAAAAGTTGCTCCAGATGCGACGTACCTGTAATTAAAAAATTGTTTTCAATAAAATAGATACTAAATTAGTACATGGTTAATTATTATAAATAAATCACCTCTTATAATTCTTATCTTTGCCTATAGAAAAAACGTCAAATAAATGTTGAGTGATTATGACTGCATTTTGTTAAAATCCTGTCTAAAGTCCAGTAGCGTTCAAATTTGAGGATTCACATTTCTCATTTCTAGGTGAAATAATTCGTGGGAAATGGCAAAATATACGAGACTCTTTTATGAAATCGTTGAAGAAACAGTCTTGTCAAGCTACTACAAAGAAATATATATACCATGATAACCTCTTATTCTTGCTAAAAGTGGTACAAGCAGACGAAACGCAGTCAAGCATTGATGAATCCCAGAATAACGAGCGTTCCCTGTTAAACGAAACCCAAGATGAAGCGGCAGCAGAGACCGAACAAGAAGTGCAAATCCAGAATAATGTTAATGCCAAACATAGAAGAAATTGGAATGCCCCAAAAACACCTCGCTTGCAAGAGGACGTTGACAGAAAATTTTTAAATGCCTTGGAAAATCCCATTGACGAGGATGAGGCTTTTTTCATTTCAATTACTCCGTCTGTACGAAGAATGTCTAATGAGGATAAATTAGAGTTTCGTATGAATGTATTGCAGTTGATAAAATGCATGAACAGCCGTAAAAATATCCAACCACCAGTGTTATCTCCCCACACATCCATATCAACTTCTCGATCATCCTCACCATTCTCACATCGTCCTTTTGCATTTACTGATACTTCTAATAATAGCCAAACAGCCCATTACGTTCAACATAGTCAACAGCACTTTTTACCCTATGCCACAGCACAACCAAACTGTAACGACTCAGATACAACTTTATTTGTACCACCTACAAATTCCTCTCTGCAGCCTCTGTAAATATGTGCATTTCGTTGTAAATAAAAGTTTAAAGAGTTATTACTGTATTATTTTAGGATTTACTTACCTAATTGTTACTGCAATCATTTCCTTCGGAGGAATACATGCTATCATTGGAGTATCCTGATGCTTAATGTTATTTTCTAGTCGTTCCACCAGAAAATCAAATGTATCTGTACTCATTCTGAAGTAATTGAAGAATTTGAAGTTATATTCTCTTAGTCTTTCATAGAGCCTGTAAAAAGAACCTTCTAAGTATCTCACAGTCAACAAGGGATGTACCCACTGTTGCCTTTTATATTTGCCTTTTCGGTATTTTCTCCTAAGGTACAATAACCCTAGAAGATAACGTCTGTTGACAGCAGTAACAGCACACATCTTTCTTCCTGCACTGTTCAACAAATACTAAACAGATAACGGCACCGACATGCCGGCCTGTGTGAAATACGGTGTTGTCCGGTCCAGAACCGGTTGCAGCACCGGCACGGCACCGGCACCGGTTTTGCCGGTGTGTATGCAAACGCCCTAAGAGCACTCCAACACTAAAGCAATTCGTTCCCCGATCGTGAATTACCTAATCGGCGTTTTTTTGCTGTGCTTCATCGTAGATTCAGGAACAAAGAAAAAGTTTTCGAGAAGAGGAAAACTAAAAAACGTTTTGCAATATCTGAAGATACAGAAATTGACGTTTTATCCTACTTTGAGGTATATCCAAATAATTCCATCAGAGATTTATCTAGAGAAATTGCTGTTCCACTGTCTAGTATTCAAGGAATTCTGAAGAAACATAAGATTTCTCCTTTTAAGTTAAGACCAGTGCAAACACTAGAACCTGGTGATCCTCAGAGACGATTGGGGTTTTGTCGGTGGTTTATGAATAAATGCATACATGATCAAAACTTCTATAGAAATTCGAACAATCATATATAAAAAATCCAGAGACAGGAATACATGTTTGAAATAATTTTTTTGAACTAGGATTTATATATATTTTTGTTTGATATATTTTAAAATTGATAAAATTTTTGTATTTTTTTTTTTAATTCAATTTATAATTATTGACGAGTCCTTAATGCCACTTAAAAAAATCCTTCATCACTTTGAAATGGATTCTACAAATGAGTAGGATGGTTCTAAGGAGTTTTACGTGTATCATTCGAACTTATACAGTGTGTTCACTTAACTAGGCTGCATAAGCAAAACTTTATATTTTTCGCCTCAAGAAAAGTAATTTTTTATAAGAAGTTCCACATTTACTAGAACCTAATTTTTAATAAAAAAATCCTGAAATTTGTCAGCGGTATATGAGTACTGTAAAAATATATGAATTTGATAGAAAAGTTGATCACCTTTTATTGGTGACAATACCAAAAATTGCAAGTATGAAAGTAAAGAAGCTGCACTGATTCAAAAATCAATTCAATCATTTTTACATGTTAATCTCCATAAAGATTTTTAAGGTTCACTCTGGCAATTTTTGGCGCATTCATGGTCACTCCTTAGATAGACAAAGCCGATTCTTAACCATTTCTACACCAGATTTGTCACTAGATATTTTTTTTCAAAGTTGGTACTTAAGTTGGCACACCTTTCACACCAGATTTCTCTCTAGATTTAGTGACGTCATAGGGCGTGGTCATCCGGAATCCAAGATGGCCGCCTTCATGTTTATGTCATGGGGCGTGGTCATCCCAGCACTGGCCAATCACGTGGCCACGTCAAAGCTTGTCATAGGGCGTGGTCATCCCAGCCCCCCCACTTACCAATCACGTGGCTACGTCAAAGCTTGCCGTAGGGCGTGGTCATGCCTGCACTGGCCAATCACGTGCAGTATCGCTGAGTCATCTATCGTATGTTAATAATAGCTTATCTGTATCACCCAGACATCCGCTGTTTATGTTATCTGCCAGCTCATGACCTCGTTAAAGCCACGAGCTGCTAAGTCATCGATAGTATGTTTATATTAACTCGTCTTACTTACCCAGACATCTCGTATTTATGTTATCTGCCAGCTCGTTGGTCGTTGAATTCAAATTGAAGAAAAAAGTTTTATATTAGCGGAGAATCGAACACGGGACGTTCGCGTGGTAACAAAACATAAATAAATAAATAAATAAATAAATAAATGTTTATTTTTACAAAGTTAATCAATCCGTCTACACATCATTTGCTATACAAAAACTCCGTCCTAGCTCAACTCTTCGCCCAAGAGGGACCAGGGGAGAGGAAGGGTCGGGAGGACGCACTGAGAGCCGCCTCCCTTCCTCCACAGACATTGCTGGCTGCAGAGCAAGGGAGCGCTTGTGCCAGGCGGCACATAGGGTCCCGGTCAGAGACGCTTGTGTCCATCCCCGCTGGTGTTAGCGGTTAGCCGAGTATTCCAAACGATAGTGGTTGCAGTGGTAACAAAACATCCTAACCACTAGACCATCAAAATATATGGTGAAAAGTTGTATGTAAGCACCGACAATTGGGGGGCCCTGGACGATAGGTACGTGTCAGTTGAATAAACAAAGCGTTTCGCCGCCGTCTCAATTACCCAAAGTGTTTATGTTATCCAGCAAGATCGACACGTGCAGCATTGCTGACTTGCAAAAATTCCTGTCTAGACTTGTCTGTGAGAAGCGAGGTCATGTCTTTATTTAAATGAATAACAGTCGTGTGTGCAGGATGAATAATTTGAATTAATTTCGCCTTTTTTTCAATTTTAAAGTTGCTAAAAAAATTATGTCATATTTGATGCAAAGTGAGTCAACTTCTAGATTTTCAAATTCACTTTCAAATCAATGGGCCATTTAAATTATCCAGAATAATACTAACAAATCCATCAAGTGGCACTGGTATGCTGTGAAAAGAATTATAGTAATAGAAACAGGAAATACCAGATATTGAATAATAAAAGTTTATTAACTATAAGGCGATTCAAATGATAAGAACTGTATGTACAATGTGGATTAGATTTTAATTATATCATTTCGATATATCTTCTATCACGCTCAATGGTTCTCCTGGGAACTTCGTTGACAGCGTTTGTTGAAAACTGAAGAGACATTGTAATAATTGATTGTCTGTAGACTTTTTGCTTCAAATATCACCAGGATAACATCTAGCGGGGTAAAGTCTGGCGATCTGGGTATCCAGGGAATGTCTTATATTACGCCCAATTACTTTACCTCGAAATAGTTCCAAAATCTACTGTTCAACGACCGCCAAATTAACGCGTCGTTATATTGAAATCATAGGTTTTCCTCTTTCATTAAGGGGCATTCCATCTTAAAACTTGAAGTATTTCATCATTTGAAAATTGAAAGTATTTTTGTGGAGGTGAATTTTCCCGAAAGGAATATGGGCCAATTACCCAGACGGCACCCAATATTCCTGGAATATGCCTACAACATCCTATTTTCCAACAGATATTGCAATATTCCTGGAAAATTCCATGAATATTTATTTGATCTAATACACATTGAGAATATTCCTGGAATATATTTTCACGCATATCCATGAGATATTCTCCTTGAATATTGCTGGTTTATTCAAAAGGCATATCAAGCAGAAACGTAAGTTTTTGAATATTCTGAGAATATTCAAAAGGCATGTCAATTTGAAGAAACGTTTTGTTAGAAAAATATCAAAAGTTTCTCGAATATTTTAATAAAAACTTTTTAAGTTTCGTAGCCAAAATGAACCATTTAATTGGTAAGTTTATGAAGTAGTACGTTTGAAGTTTGAAGTGGAATTTCAGTCATTCAAATATTTCGGTTAACTACGCTCGACGCCGGAGACTGACATATCAAATGTTGATTGGCACTGCGATCAGTTTATGGATATTTGACATTGTCAGCTGTAATTGTCATTTGTCATTCGATTATTAGTAATTATAGCTTGATTGAATGGTGAATGCGGTGAATTACTGCTCTGGTGCTCTGTATTTATGCACTATGAAATTTGTTTAGATAATGTTTTCAGTGAAAGTGAAAGCCCTCGTACGGGTGGAAGTGTCGTAGTGCTGTTGAGATTATTATTACATATTCCAGAAAAAGTTGCTAGAAAATATCCGCAGTTGAAATCACCAACGACTCCTGGTAAGAAAATTCGGAATCTCCTTATCAAAAGTTCCAAAATCTTTTCTGTTTTCAGTTTTCATTCGTTAGTATAACAAATAATATCTTTTTCCAGGTTATAATTTGCAACTAGCCAGCTCGTCTCAGTTTGTAACAGTATCAATGGACTAAGAAAAGGAAGTGAACAGTAACTCGGATCTGTCGAATTCAAGAATCTATTTTACCGCAGCAAAACAAAAATGTTCATCCTGTAAAAGTAAGTAAATCTCTAAAAAGTATATTTATGCATTTTTTTCATTGAACTTTTCTTTGTTTTTAGAGATTCTACTGAAAGTCCTATGAGAATTCCGAATATTTTTAAGGGAAGTGCCAAACAAAATGCAGAAATGATAACGGCTATAAGAAATTCTAAGAAAGGAAATAATATCCAAGATAATCCAAAATCAGTAGATATCGATATCCCAGCAGAGTCTTTCATAAAAGAGTTGATGGAGTTGGATGGAAAACTTATTGACAAAAACATAGTATTTTTCACTTCCTTCACAAATACTTTGATAGTGCTTGTTGTTAAATTGTTATTAGTGCACTATAACTGAAAAGATGTAATAATTTTATTTATAGATGACAAAGCTTCTTCATGTTGGACGCATCAGTGTATTAGATGTATGCCTCAGTTAGTTGACGATGATGTTTTAAGGCACCTTTAGCTAGGTTGGAGGAAATGGAAGAAAAAAATTATCTAATCTAGACATGGCTACTTTGATAAAAGGTAAAAATATACCACAGAGATGACGTCAATTTGAATTAAAGTTCACCTTTACTTAATTTATAATATGTAGTTGAACATATTCAAAAACGTTTTTTCTCAATGTTGATCAACTGTTCTAGAATATTTAATATTTTTTCTGTATTTCCATAATCTGCATTCCTATATGTAATAACAGACAGTGTATATAAAAATTAGACACTTGGTCATTACTTCAATTCAATTAAATGTTTTTACAATATTTGAATGTCAAATTCATTATCTATTCACTTACATCATTTTCAAGTATTCCCCCTTTAAAAAATATCGCTTCTATTCAATATATATGTTGCAAATATAATTATCAAAATAAATATAATTCATCAATTTTTTCCGATAATATTTTCAGGGATATGTATGTATATCCCACTCACATAGCAATTTACTGAGAAGTCAAAGAAGATACTATTTTCCTGATCTAAGCTACTGAGAGTTGCAATAGAACACTGTAAGTAAATTTTTGTACAACGAGGTTTGTTTTCTTCTAATTGTTTTTTTTTGATATTAAGAAAAACAAAGATCCTGAAGAACTGAAAAGTGCAATGAGACCGATTTGAGTAATTTGTGTTAGTGCCAATGCAGAACTGAATTTTCAAAGGTCTTGATAATTGCCAAGAGAGTGTATCAGAATACATATGTATGTTGTATTTGTCGTTTTTGTAATAAATAATTTTTTCTGTATTTAATTTTTCATTCTTACTCAAAATAATACTACATTGGACCTCATATTTGATATGTTCTGCATTCATCTTCTAGAAGCATACAAAAATATATTTCGGGCATATTTTTATGGTAAGAAAACATATATATAGCATGTGCCATGAATGTGTTTTAGGATATTCCTGGATAATGTTTTGAATATTCCTGGAATATGCATATCACATGCTTTGGAGGATATGGAATATTCCTGGCATATGCCAATATGCCAGTGGAAGATGTATGGAATATTCCTGGAATATGATTCATTGTGACCTTGAATATCCATGGAATATGCATAGCACATGTTTTGGAGGATATGGCATATCTCTGGAATATGCCAATATTTCGGTGAAATATGCATAGAATATTCATGCATATGATTGTGCCGTCTGGGATACTCAAAACACCATACCACATATTTTCCTTAAAATAATATTGATCTCTTTCTTTTTCTTGTGCCCACCACCTATAGTTTTGTGAAATGACTACGCCATTTGAAGTAGAAGTCGCCTCTTCCGTCCGTGAAATTTTAAAAGGGAATTTTGGATTTTGTTTTGTTTGTCCTTGTCAAAATCTCCCTCGGCTTGAATTTATTACAGTGCAGAATTTCTCTCAAGGCTTCCTTTTGAGCACTGGTCCTACTACAAATATCTGTTATAGCAGCTTGTCCATGCTCTACTACATCCAAGCAAGCCCAGTTTATTTGGCAATAAAGTTCTACAATTTTTGCATATATTCCGTTATTTTTTTGGACCAAAATTGAAAAACAGAACAAAAGCAAATATATTATTTCTTTCGGGATTCTTGAGATGGTAAAAATTTCCTAGGTTTCCAGGACCGGTATGGCTCAAGCAATTTTTCATAACTTCCTCGTTATGAACTCTGCCACTTTCATTTTCCAATAAAACAATGGAATGTGTTGAGAAAAAAATACACGATCGTTTACATTTTTCCGGGTATCCAGGACCAGTTTGAGCCCAGCAATATTCATCAACTTCATTACTATGCACTCAGTCACTTCCAACTAGACTGGGTTGAGGAAAAATCACTCGATCGGAATAATTTTTTCCACCAGCAACATCTCTCAACCCCCTTTCCTCCTTATTATGAACTCTATCACTTTCATATTTCAGTTCAGCAATCAGAATGGGTTGAGAAAAAACGCATAATCAAAATGAATTATCCGGGAGTCCTGGGACTTCCTTAATATGAATTCTGCCAATATTATGTTTCAGTAAGATAACGGGCAGAGAAAAAAAAACACATACCTAATAAATAGATTTTATTTGACCAAGTAACAAATATGTTTTAAGAAAGTCAAGTAAACATTCTTCAAAAAAATATTAAAAGTGGTAAAAAATTGAGTTTCAAAAATAGCAAATGTTAAATAATTATTTAAGATATGCTTTCTGACTTTTGATTTGACACAGTTCAGATTCAGACTCTGTTCTCTTGGGGTAGAAAGTTGTATAGTTCGACATTCATCGAGTTTTTTTTTTGACTTGTTCAGTCTAAGAAGCGGAGGTCTCAAGTGACATGGCAGTAAACGTGGAAAAAGTTTATTTCAAATTTCATAGAAAATGTAATTGTTCATAAAGATACCTGTATCCTCCCAAACTCAAATTGCACTATCTACATCTCAATTATATCCTTTGGTATACAAGGAAAATGAAAAAATAAAATAGAATTGGCCAAGAGCTAGAGCAGTAACTTATAATTCATCAGAGAGTATTCCAAATTTGAACTCACAGCCTCCTATTCCGAAAATGAGTTTTCACTAATTGTCTAATTTTTTTCATCTCACCGCACTATGAATTATGAAGATTTGTAATATCAGAGTAGACTCATCATTAAATATTATCTAGACGACCAGATAAATGTAAGTTTCAAACTGTCATCTAGAAAATCGCATTAATTGTACTTGGTGCTGACAAAACTTCATTTCTTGTAGACAAATAAAAAAAACACGTATTTTTCAAAATCAGCTACAACGAATGTCTGCAGTTCAAAATAAAAATAAAAGCAATTCAACTGTATTTTAACCAACGTGAAAACAGGTTTTCTCAATGATCGTTTATTATCAAAACGGAGTTCTAAACTTCAAATATATTCAATGAGAGGCATCCAAATAGAAGAAGGAGACTTAGATGCACGTTTGTATTTTGTTTTCTGGTTCCAAGGCGCAGTTGAAGAAGTTGTGGGTCCAGTGTTTTTTCGGCAAAATTTGAAGGTATTTAGAAATGTAAGAAATGTTGTATCCGAATACCTTGACATCCTCCCATTACGTGTCAGTGCCAACATGTTTTTTCAACAGGATTGTACATCTATCTACTCAACTCAAGAGGATAGGGCATTTCTGAGTACGTAATTCCCAAACCTAACCCCAATGTACTTTTTTTGTGGGGTACCTCTAAGAGAAAGTCTATAGACGATGGCTATTTGGAGTTATCAAACATTTGGAGGATACATTAATAAATTGTTGTTCAATGATCACCCCGCAAATGGTCAGAAACGTACACTACGAAATGCATAGAAGAACCATCAGGTGCATTCAAAATGAAGGCCGATACATCGAGTCATACAATAGGAGCTCCGTTTTTCATTGTGTATTAAAGATGAAGTTGTTCTGAGTTGCCTTCTAATCTTCACAGATCATATAGTTACGATCTGTCTTTTCACGGTGGTTGTAACACAATGGATTCTGAACTTCAGATGTCATTTTGTTGTAGCTGATTTCGAAAAATACTTGTATTTTTCTGAATGGCCACAAGAAATGTGGTTTTGTCAACACCATATACGATTAATGCAGTTGACAGTTAAGCGAAACTTAAGTTCATCAATGATGTGTCTACTCTGATTTCACAAATACTCATAATACATAGAGTGGTGGGATAAAAAGGGGGAAAATCAGTGAAAACTCGTTTTCGGAATAGGAGGCTGTGAATTCAAAATTCAATAACATTTTCTGTGAAATTTGAAATGATTTTTCCATTTGTGGCCATGAATCAGCCGGTCACTGTATATGGTTCCTTTATGTGTATATCAAACTTGATAATTTGGGCATTACTGATCTACATGAGACGACCGAGACAGTTTATCGTCCATAACCACCCCGAGAAGTTTAATACACTTGCCATCTACATTTTTGATAAAAAAACGAGTTCGTCGGTTTATCGCTTATTCAGGGATCTAACAGGATTTCACAACTTCCTCATTATGAACCCTTTCACTTTCATATTTCAATATACCTAGTTATCAGAATGAGTTGAAAAGAACCACATGATCGAAATAACTTTTCCGGACGTCCAGGACCGATTTGATATCAGAAATATTTCTTAACATGCTTATTATGAACTCTGCCACATTTAAATTTCAGTATAACTAGGAATCGCACGATAATGGTGAGACCTCGTTAATCCTTAGCTCGCACAAGTTTCGACTTCTGAGGACTGTCGTTCGTAGGGGGACGACAGCTAGTTAACGGAAAAAACAACAATTTTAAAAAAATAATTGAAATTGGCAGATGAATAAAAGGTATGATAGTAATAAATTACTAGGGCGTGCAGGATTGGTTTCACACCATCAATATTCTTGATCTTCCTTTTTATGAATTTTTCCATTTTTGTTTCAGTGAGATAAATCACATGATTGTGGGTGTTCGGGGCCGGTATCTCCCCAGCAATGTTGATCGTCTATACTTGTCAAATTTGACAGTTCTTCTAAGAAATTACAAAGTGTTAGGTTATTTCCAAATAATTAAAAAAATATTAAATGAAAAAGTTGTTATTTTTTGGTTTTATATCCACCTACCAAATTTGCACCATTTCGAGCAAATTTTATATTTTTCGCGTTTTCTCAACCTTGCGCTAATCTGATTTATTCTGTTTGAAAATGTTACTACAGCAATATCACTAAACTTCCTCTTGATGAATTTTGCATTTTTTGTATTTCAGTATGACAATTAGAATGGTTTGATAGATTGAAAGAAAGCATGATCGGAATGATTGAAAGGTTAGGAAAAATCAAAGTTATTCAAACATGCGTAAATTTGATAGGTGGGTAGAAAACCTAAAACAACTTTTTATTGAAAATTTTCCGAAATATTAGGAAATGACCTATGACTCTGTGATGTTTTGAAAAAATGTCAAATTTGACAAGTGTAGGCAATCAATAGGAAAACATCTTAACCGTCATTTTGTATTATTTTCAAAGCACAAACTGTTCATTAACTCTATATTTGTAATAAATTACTAATTATAAAAAAATCCCTTATAATGAGGACTATTATAAAGGTGACACTTCAAGGGTTATAAAAAAAAGTATAATTGCGATTTATACAGATTCCATTAGTTTTTGAGACGGAGTTTTCAAATTATAGAGTATGATTCACGGTAACGTCGAAGTATAGGTATAGGAAACCTCATTTTCATCTTATGTCATTCGTTGATTATTTCAGATTTGTGCTTGAATTTCTATGTAATCTTGGTATTTTATTATCAGAGTACTGTAAAATGTATCCAATAGAAAACATCACAAGCTGGGATTCAGTAAGCGAAGATAAAACATCGGGAAGAGAGTATTGACCTTCATCAAGTTCCGACTCTTATGAGGTTAGCAACGATAAATGTTTTTACAATGAATTACTAAGAAGAAAAATAACTAAAAACATTAAAAAAACATTGAACAGTAAAAGTAAAACTCATTCGAATAAAAAATAAGGATTCTACAAAATATAAGAATTGAAAATTAAAGTGAAGAAATGAAAGAAAGTGAGCAAACATCATCTGCTGCAGCTTATCAGCTAGGAGTACCTTCTAATGAAGAAAATGTTAACGATGTTGGAGATAGAAGTTTTCTGATTGAAAAATATCTGAACAGCATTCAAGATAAGAATATCAAATTATTTCAGATAAAGACAGGACTAATTTTTTCCCGAATAGTTATATGATTATTTTCATTCAGATTATATGAAATGATTTCTCCACGAGAAATGAGTTGCCATTAATTCGGATCTCTCTCAGAGTGTGCAAGATGAAGTGAGATCTGGCATCACTGTAGGATACACACTCTTGATGAAACGATAATAATTGCAACTTATTTCTTGTGCAGAAATATTAATGGCATCGGAGGCCAGAAATACTTTATAGGCCATAACTCGGGAGATAGTGTGTGTAAGTGCAACATTTTTATAGCTATATACTTACCACATAAATCACTGCATATATATTTCTATATAAAATTATGCCATAATTGGGGATATTGCATGCGTTTC
This sequence comes from Chrysolina americana, assembly GCA_958502065.1. NCBI lineage: Eukaryota > Metazoa > Arthropoda > Insecta > Coleoptera > Chrysomelidae > Chrysolina > Chrysolina americana. The sequence continues at coordinate 41,228,408 of OY293415.1, read as the reverse complement.
CATAATTATTGTGGTACGTGTATGTGTGGCTAGGAAAGTGTGGGAAACTTCATTCATATTCATTATTTAAAACAAAGTAGGAGCTTATGGTTGACTTAAAATGCATCAAAACCAAAGTAAATAAAATACACCACACAAAAGCACTACAAAAAACACCAGAAAACGTTACAGCTCCCGATAAATGTTCCTGAATATAGGGGTCTATTCTGTAACACTTCCGTTAATACTTGGACGCCTCTAAAATTTTGTGGCTATCTATATATCATAGCCACAAAATTTTAGAGGCGTCCAAATATTAACGGAATTGTTACAGAATAGACCCCATAGAACGTAAGTTTTCGCGCATGTGCAGTCGAAATTTTACCAATGCATGAGCATAATACAACAACTACAACTACAAGCCATCCTTTCGTCGTTTATAATCTTTGAACCTAAACAACTCCTCGAAGCTGAACTGTTGCAGACTATACTGCCGTCCTAAGCAAAAAAGCCGTATCTACAAAAAATGTGAATATGGAGAAATTGGTTTCTGTAGTCTTGAAACACTATAAATTTAACTTTCTCCAAAGAAAAAATTGCGTAAACTAGATTTAAATAGCCAAAGTTATTCAATCATTTTGCCTTCAGTATACAAGTTTGAGACTTTTCGTACTTAAGATGGTCGAAACTACAGATTCTCAGTTTCAGAGTTTTTGCAGATACCGCTTTTTTTGCTTAGGACGGCAGTATAAAGAGTTGTATGGTACTACGTAGGTATGGAATGTCGATAGAGCATCACTTGCGATTAATTACTGTGTATTTCCCAACAAGACAGGACTGTAATGAAGTTGATTATAACCGCGAGTAAGCTGGACAATGGAACCGACATTCTCGTGAGATCCATATGAGAAGTCCACATACCGGGTGGCTACGGAAGTATTGCCTACGGAATATCTCAGTTATTGTATAAAGTAGGTTTGTGACATTTGGAACGTCGATATAATGACATAAGAGCTAGAATTTGAGCATATTGACATGTCGAAGTTAACTTCCGGTCTGACCGGAAGTAACATCAACTTTCTTATTTTAAATGGAAACCCTATTTTTTTTCCTTTTCGCTTAATTCAGCATTCAATTCCCTTTCTAATGACATATCACAAGTTGGTATCTAACCAGAAACTAGATCAGAAAAAAATTATTATTGAAATTCACCGAGTAGGCCGTGGAAGCAAAATGAAAGCCAAAAATTGAAAAGTTGGCTATGGAAACCATACGTCACTTGATAACAGTTGCTACTACTGTGATATTTTATTTTCATTCGTCGGCGTTATAAAAAGCCGCCAAAAAAAATATTGGAAAAATTGGGAAAAAACAATACTCTATAGGTCCATAACTTAAATGGGAACATACAACTTTTTCTTGCCTGTACTATTCAGCATAACCATTCCTTTCTAATGATATAATAGAAAGTAATTTTTTGAAATGAAATACCAAAAAATCCAATTATTATTTTTGGCTTTCATTTTGCTTCCACGGCCTACTCGGTGAATTTCAATAATAATTTTTTTCTGTTTTCTGATCTAGTTTCTGGTTAGATACCAACTTGTGATATGTCATTAGAAAGGGAATTGAATGCTGAATAAAGCAAAAAGAAAAAAAAAATAGGGTTTCCATTTAAAATAAGAAAGTTGATGTTACTTCCGGTCAGACCGGAAGTTAACTTCGACATGTCAATATGCTCAAATTCTAGCTCTTATGTCATTATATCGACGCTCCAAATTTCACAAACCTACTTCATACAATAACTGAGATATTCCGTAGGCAATACTTCCGTAGCCACCCGGTATACAACGTATAAATTTGCCATCATATCAAAATAAAATGAATTCAACTAGGTACTTTCTTTGCCCTTATATAACGTGCACTGCATTTTTCTTTTTGTCCACTTGACTTCTTCGTTAGCTATCTACTAATTTCGAGTAGTTGAATCGGAATTATATTAATTTCAAGTTGTAAAGTCGAAATTATAATAATTCCCAGCTGAGAAGTCGGAATTATACTAATACTGACGTGCAAAGTTGGAATTATACTAATTCCGTGTTGCGAAGTCGGAATCACACTAATTCCGAGTTACTTAGTCGAAATTAGGCTAATTCTGAGTTACGGAGTCGGAATTATATTTTTTATTTCTTTGTGGCCTTTCTGCGCTTTCATACTATAATAATAATATAATAATAATACTCTCTCATAAACACTCGTAGAGTGTACCCAAAGGCGGGTACCTACCCTTTGCGGGTAGAGGACGGCTATTATTATTATTTGCCGTGGTGCTAATACCCTATATTGGAAAATGCATTTTGCGTTGTACAAAATGCGGAAAAAAATGCACGCACTTTCTTTCGAAATGGTTGCACAATTTATTGTCTTGTTATATCGGTTAAATACATTTTTATAGACACGTGAAAGAAATTTACCATTTTTGAAATCGATGAGAATAATAATATCCACCCTCAATCAGATGTGCAATGAATACCAATTCTGTACTTCAGAAACATAATTTCACCCCAATGCAGATATATATTTTTAGAACTTCATTCTTTCCTGAGTGGCCTTGTAATAAAGACAGCCTTGACAGGCATTCCCATTAGTTGTTTTCTTAAGATCCCCTAACCCTACCACAACTCATGAATTCACCGTTCCGTCTTGCTTCAAAATCCGATTTCTCCCTGGTTCGTGAAAATTCCGTTGCGTCGTTATGGTGAGCGCTAGTGACGGTTTTCGATTTTCCTTCAGTAGGTTATTTCCCACCGGCTTTGTGTTTACCCCGTTAGTTATATGACACAATTCAACGAAATACGTGATGCTAAAATTGTAGAGCATCACGGAGAAATTTTAATAGTGAATGTATAATACCTCTGCATTTAGTCACTACTGAGCAGTATTGTAATAATAATAATTACTAGGTGAAATAATATTATCGAATAATGCACGTGTACCAAACCCGTAGAAGTGTCTTTTTTTATCGTGGAAAATGCACTGGAAAACCGCTCATAAAGATTGTGGGTGATTTTTCTTCTTTATACTCACACCTCAAGTTCAAGGACTTTTGATATATCCTTAACACTGAGATAACAGATGGTTTAGTTATTTGATTTAAGTGCTACCAAAATAAAGCCCATAAAAATGGCTGGAGGGAGGAGGGGACTTGTCGCTCCACAAAACACATTTTTGGAAAATATAATCCGAAGATCAAACTCTCAACGTAAGTGATTACTACCCCTAGTTCCGTAATTGCAGACGTACCAAGGGATCACAAAATATGATACGCCCAAAATATTTTCAGATATAATTATAAGCAAGTAGTTTTTCATCAACATTATTGAAATTCAACCTCCACAACATTCTATATCGACAATCACTATTCCACTATTTCTTACGATTGTTGAGTGAATCAGAAAGTCAGCATGCAAACACGTTAGGTTTCTATACGGTAATCATTGCACACTATGATATACAGGGCTACGGCAAATAATAATAATAGCCGTCCTCTACCCGCACGGGCCCTTTGGGTAGATACACTCTACGAGTGTTTATGAGGGAGTATTATTGTTATATAATATTTATATCGGAAAAAACAATAAACATAAACATGTCAAACGAACTAAAGTTACTGAAGGAGTTGAAAGTTCTACAATATATGAACCATAATCTATGTTTTCTGGAACCATCATTTCAGCTGCATCAGTTATTCCATTTGGGATATGAGTGGATGGATATTACACATTCTGTTCGTATCTGGCATATCCTAAAAATATATACCTGAAGTTCTAGCTCCCGACACAACTACAATAATAGTGAAGTTCAAAAGGTTAATTTTCGATATCATCTTCAACAGTGGAAGCTATCAAATGAAATACGAAACCTGAAGTAAACTCGCATTTGCAAAATATTCGGATCCTCCATCATTTCATCGAATTGAAGAATAATTTGTTTTTTCTCTTTGAAGTTTGTCGTGAATATAACTTTTTGCCAAGTCAACATGATAAATTTCCGTCAGCTGTTGCGAATAATGTAAATCCCAACGAGAAAATTCAGGTGCGTGCAAGTGGTTCAATAAAATCCAATGACTATTCCTTAAATGTAGGTTTTCAGTTCAAACTCTTGTTTCATCTCATATTTCCTGTGCTGTTTGTAATGTATCAGGCATGGTTTTTGGGGAATGGAATTTATTTATTAGAGCTCCAGCTATCTGATAATATTCCTTCATATTAGGGGCATAGTGTTTCAAAATTGTATTTTTCAAGTATTTGAATATTGACTTCAAATAAATGTCCATTACGAGATTCTACTCTTCAACATGTAGTTGTAATATATCGAGCAAAATTTGCATGATGAGTTTCCAATTGAGTCTGTCCTCTCACAAGAAGAGATGGGATAAAGACAGTTGATACCAATCTCTTGCAATAACAAAATCGAATCTTAATACTTTCTGTCCACAATTGCAATGTCCCCCTCTACAAACCAATTTCTCATTCCATTTATATCGTTGTTTAGCTCAAACTGTAGAATAGTGGCATCACTATTTCGGAAGTCGTAAAAATATGGTCCATTAATAGTATCCATTGGGAGCGACTACCAATTCAGGTTTTACCATATGCTGCATTTTTTAATAACAGTAGCCAGGCTGAGAATTATAAAGGTTGTTGGTAAATCCTGAGACATGTCTTGTTATAAAGTTTTCTCTAGTGATTGCATCAAATGCTACATTATATGATACATGCCGTTACATTAAACACAACCGTACCTTATTTATAATCGAAATAGTTGTTTGTCGAAGAGGATAATGGAATATTATTTTCAAAAAATTATCTGATTAGCCATGTTGCATTTTCAGGAGGAAAGTGTTTTCTTGTGATAACTATACGATTTCCGTTATGCTCAAATAAATTACAGGTCTCATAAAATTCATTGAAGTAATTTTTTGAAATCGATGTTAATGATTTGAATTCATCGTCTGTGAAATCATCCATATTTTCATAGTTTTGATCGTGATTCGTGGTTGCAGCTGTTCGAAGGCACTGGAGAAATTGAAACATATCGTTTATCACGTATGGTCGGTTGGGAGAACGTAATCCACCATGCCACATGTTCAAATGAAGGCCATTTTTATTGAGATGGATGTTGACATATGCGTACATAGTCAGGAATAACTCTGTTCGAAATTCAAAGTGGGACCTCCACTCTCCACGAGCTTCACTTCTCAAAATTGCCAGTTCTTGCAGTAGAAGGTTCTCTTCGTCATAAAGAAGATTCGTTTGTTGTCTATTATAATTTCTGCTATACACATAGCAATTCGCTCTATTCGCCATAATAAATCCAAACATAAACAAAAGTATTTATGGAAAACTGTCTGAAGTCAATAGTTTATGACACAGTTGGTACGTCTTAACGATACACTTATGAACTAACAGTTTATTTTTGACAGATAAGTCTGAATACAAAAAACTTTGTTGCTTCAGATTTTTCAATATGAATTCATGTTATTTCGATTGACTGGCTTTTAAAAACGTCATGAAAATAGAGGCAGGGACTTTTTATATTTTATTTTGGGAAATACAGAGGGTCGATGTTTTTAAATTGAAGAGTTTGATGATAATGGGTTACCTGTTGATGATGTAATTTGTATTGGGTATGATAAAACGAAAAACGTCAAATTCAGATGACAAATAAAGTCGTGGAAAAAGTTTAAGGACAGTGAAAAGGTGTTTTCTCAGTCGATGTAGGGCCTGTATATGCGATGTAAAACCCATTAGCAATAAAGCCGACTTAGGGGAACACATCTGAGTTGCTGCAGCGTAAATATCAGAGAAGTTTTCGAACGTGTACTATAATGTCATCAAGTGATTATAATGTCATTGAGAATATTAGTAACCTACAATAAGTGATTAAAATAAAAACCGTCTATTGATACTTTGTCAGAAACGTCCCCTGTTGGAGATAAATGGCAATATCTTTTTACGATTACAAATCTCTTGTGTTTTACCATGAAATAGGCAATTTATTAATGTAGTGTGCAGCAGTAGCCCAGTTCATTTTGTTTTCACTACGATGTAAACTTCATGAAAATAAAATCTAATTCCAAAACTTCTTATAAAATCATTTCTCACAGCCCCCCTCTGTATTTGCGTAACGTATAGAAGTTACAATAATTATTCAGCAATATTTCACCGAGTTGATGAATCAGATAAGTGTAAAATTGTAGTACCAACAGCCCAAAAAAACTACTGAAAGGGGCAAGAATTCATAAGTTTTATAAAAATTAAATGTTTCTTTTGTGACTTTTATACGGGTGTATTTTTCATAGCAGGTAGGGCACCCTTTGATCTACATTATTCTTCAGTGTGACGTAGTCTTTATGGGACACCCGCATATGAAGATAATAATGAAAGGCTTGTCATCATATTGTCGGGATAAGAAAACTGATCATAGCAAGTTGACAAAACTTCTACATCCGACCAACAAACTCCAAGTAAAGGTAATATAAAAGTATCATAAAAATTCACCGAAGAAATATTTAAAAAAATCGATTCTCAGATTTTCTTCCATACATATCTTTTGAATAGCCCTGTAGAATCATATATAAAGTAAATCAATTTCAAAATGACTTAGTAAGTGAGTAAATAAAATTTTATTAAATATAGGAAACAGGGGCGATCAACTTTCTGACTCGCTCTGTGAACAAAATTTGCATATTTTATTATTATAAACCAACCAGAAGCAAATCCAGCCAGATACTGAAATTCCAGAAAGTTGAATCATGTTTCACGTCAACGTTTCATTTTTTTAATTTTTCTGTAGCAGATGAAACTTTCTCTCATTAGGGAGTTACATTTAGTGTCATTAGAACACTATCACAGGAAAAAATTCTTGATACATTGAAGAAAACAAGGAATACATGCTTTTATGAAATGGCTATTTTCTATCTTTAATGTATCTCTGAAACTAGTCAGAGGAATGAGTTGAGCTCATGTACACTATTGTTCAGAAAGTCGTCAACTAGAATATACTAACAATTCATGAAATTTCACCAAAGCGCATTTCTCCATAAGCCGGCTGCCTGGTCCTTTGATGAACGAGATTTTTGAGGTGAGAAATCAAAATGTGGTATTCATTTTTATGTAGCACTTAGAGGGCACTTTTCAATTTGCCACAACTTTTTTGAAAGTGATCCTTTGCGATTTTTTATATCTAAGTCTCATGTTTACACATGTTTTAAGTAAAGAGGACAACGTGCTCATCAACGCTAGTATGGCAACTGTTTTCGAGAAATTTACAAATTTCTGCATCGAAGCAGGTTATGACATTACTTGAGCTCCAGAAAATTGCTCCGAACTTGACAAAAACTGAGTATGATATAGATCTCGCTGAAATAATTTTTTTTTTTGTCAGGATGCCTCGAAAAATTATTTGTTCTCAAAAGTCAAGGTGTTAAATTATTGAAAATATCAGTTTTTAACACCTTGTATCTTGAGAATGAATTATTTTTCGATAACTCTTTATGAAAAAGTGGTTTATTTTATGGATATCCATCACATACTCCGTTTTTGTAAAGTTCTGAGCAATTTCATCTTGCGCCTGAGTGACCCTAAAATTTGCATCAATAATGCAGAAATTCACAAATTTTTCAAAAACGGTTGCCCCTAGCGTTGTTTAGCACGCATACCTTTTTAGCTAAGAAAAGGTGTAGGAATAAGATTCGAATATCTAAAAATCACTGCAAAATAAGTTTTACAAAATTTGAATAAAAAAAATTGGATTTATCACCCCAAAAAAACTCCGTTTACCAAAGTTTGTTCAAAAATTTAGTTTTTTCAAAAGTTATTCAATGAAAATAAATTTCAACTTTAACACCCTGTATCTACGAAACGGTTCACTTGCGAAAACATATCCATATGTACTTTCTATCTTGAAATTATTCCAAGATTTATCCTTCAAAGTTTGTACAAGTACTCAATAAACGGCCTGTATATTATACAGAGTGGTAACTTTTAAACCATAAGAGTTAGAAGGTCGGTCAAATGGAGAAAAAGTTGCATTCATAGAAGCATAGGGATGCAACCGGTTGACGGATATAACAACAATTGTCAAGCAATTCAAACAAATCTTGATTCTGTCATTATGATTTTTCCTTTTTTACTACTTTATTTCAAATAACATCAAAAAATGTTACAGAAATTTTTTATTCGACAGTAAATTTTCCTCAATTTGACGAAATCTGATTCAGTGTCCCACGTTTCGTACTCTCTGGGCCACCCTCAACCTCATTTTTTTCAATACGGACCTACATATTTTATGACACTTTTCGAAATGACTTTTGACGCTGAATTCAACGATATATCATACCATGTCATTTAAAGTTGATTTTCAGGTGATTTTGACCCTTATCCAAATTTCTTTTGGTGGGATTTGTAATTTCCTTTAAATTCATTTTATTCGTGTCCACGAACAAGACATCTCTATGTATTCAGTGAAAATGTTTTTCTATAAGTATCTATTTATGCAACTTTTTCATTGCGTTTCACAACATGTCTTAATCTCTGAAACTAACCAATTTTTGGTTTAAATCAAAAGTTATTTCAATACGTTTTTTTATCGTTTCATTTATTGAAAATTATGTATTATCTCGAAGGGAGTTCTGATAAGCTACCATCAACCATTTTTTTTCAATTGTTAAACGTATAGTCGACTAAGATTTCTGGTTAGGTCACATTTTCATTTTATCGGGTCGATTGAGATTTCGGTTTTGAAAAATGTTCGACTCTGTATATAACAATTTTTTCTATGAAAACTAGTCTAAAAGTAACGCCCTAAGGGTGAGCAATAGAAATCGTGCAAAACAATTATATCTTAGGTGTTTTTCTAGGAGAAATATTGCCACTTTCCAACTTCAGCACCCTGTCTCTTGGAAACTTCTCATAGAATTGAATAGTGTTCGTGGATACCATTTTTCAGGTGGTTGAACTCTACAACAAATCAAGAATTTAGAAAAATAGTCCAGTTCCTAGAGGATTCATCATACAAAAGGTGGGGTAGAAGATTTTATTTTTTTATTTAGTTTTAATGAGTATAAAGAGTACAATATAAAAAATGTGATTGAATCTGGGCTCGGCACAACTTTTGGTAGCCGAAAAATCTCTTTTTCTTCTTCGACCAATAGGGAGCGAGGACCGTCGAAACGCCTAAGAAGGAAGTGAAGTGAAAGGATAACTTCTCTTTTCATTGGTCAATTTTTCAATGTTTTCATTGCAATGAAATACTTCACTTGTTTAATGCAAGTTTTTTCCATACACATGTATTCTCACTCTCTTGTCTCCTTTATTCCTTTAGTTGGTGATTAGCACCATATTTTTGTTTCACTGTATTGACTTTAGGCCCTGATGAAGCTTTAAAACAAAGCGAAAACTCGGCGAATAGGTTGAAGTGCTTTTTCTCACATTGCATCGAAAAATGGTCCATCTTTGAGATGCTGCTGTAGCTCGCTCCCTATTGGTCGTAGAAGAAAAAGTTATATTGTAGGGAATTTAATTTTCTACAACTTTGTATAGGGACTGTTTTTCGCTAGAACCACTCCTTTTCGACATATTGTGAAAGAAACTAAAAATGTCCGAAATCTTCGAGGTTTTTCGGCTACCAAAAGTTGTGCCGAGCCCAGATTTAGTCACATTTTTTATATTCTACTCTTTATACTCATTAAAGCGAAATAAAGAAATAAAATCTGCTACCCCACCTTTTGTAAGATGAACCCCTTTTTTGGTCTCTGGGAACTGACGTTTCTTTCCCTTGTGGGTTTTGAGGTTTTGATTTGAAGAAAAAAATTCTTGATAGCCAACATTTCGTACTTAGAAATGTAGAGGTCGATAGGTATGTTGTCGGTATTTGATAAATTTAAAATTTTCATTTGTTCAAATGAAAGAATAGCAGGCTGGTACACGTTTGCTGTATCCCCGGTATATCGCAACATAACTCAACTGGGCATCTATATGCCCGAAAAGAGATACCAATACAGAAATTCTGATTCAATATTAATTGTCACAGTTATAATTGAAGCTTTGCAATTATAATCAATGGCAATAAAACTCTCCACGTGAAGCACAGAGTGTATGATTTCACTCTTATTAGGAATTCCATCAGTGCACAACCGCTACTGTGGATACACACTAATAAATAATAACTCAGTTTCATCGTGGAAGTTCGCTGCCACGAATAATATAAAATTGGGCCAAAGTTCTAAAAATAACCCGATACCTTTGTGATCTGTGCATTTACGTGAAAGGATGAATGCAGGATGTGTTGGATTTCATTTCAGCTAATTAAAAGTTCGAATTTATTGAAAACGCTTTTCTTCAGCATTGAGGGAATTTGAATTGACATTCTAGAGTTCGTCTGAAACGAGAAAGTAGAACATACATTCCTGGAATGAATTTTGCTACCTACGTAACCCTGTGCAATAAAATAGAGAATTATTATTGATCGATATTCAAGCCAATGATTGAGAAATAATGGGTGTAGTTGAAATAATTTATGATCAGGAATATAGAGTTGACATATTCTCGATAGCAGAAGTATATCAGTGACTATCGACAACACAAATTCATTTTCACTTTCAAAAACATAATATGTTTCGAAAAAGATAATTTCAGATGGTCATTGAAAATATCTCTTAGTTATAATAGATCATTCAACGATTATTCACAACGTATGTACATTTTAAATTTATGCCAGTGATTACATTTTATAAAATCGAATTCATATTGATTTTCATAGAGTATTTATATTGACTTTGGGTCCAAATAGTAAGCTATCCATTGAGTTATCGAAGAACCTTGTCATCATGTGTTTCCCTTACATAGTTCTTGTGCAGAAGAAGTCAACAATAACCGGAGGATCTGCAATATCAAGTTTCAAAGTTTTACTGCCAGTTACTTGGAGAAGCTCTGATGTATTCTTGTACAAAATATCCCCACTTATCAGAGACGCTTGAATGAGTCAGCTTAAAGCGAGTGTGCAATTTAAAGTTTCATCCAATAGTTATTTAAAGAGGGCTTGGATTACTGGACAGTTCAGGAATGATTTACCAGTGTGGTGAAGTGTAAACATATTTTTTGTTCTCGATATTTGATAAGATCGTTTTGCGAAATACTATTTCTGATATAATAATGAAGCATTTTGAAATCTTCTAGACATATATAGCTTATTAGAACTGCAAGTCAATATAAAATATACGTATACATGTTCAAGTGGTCTGAAAAAATAAAATTTTTGCGATGAGTTATGTATAAGCCCAGTGAATAATAAGATGAGTACAAATAAGCAGCAAACGTCCAGCAGCAAATTTTGAACCCATCACCTTCACCAAATTTTTGAATACATCTAGGTATGTAAGTATATGAATTGGATCATACACCACCTATAGGTACAGTACTTACAGTTTTTTCTCGTTGAGGCGAGGATGTCGAAGAAGAGACTGACGATGAAGAGGGAGGGTGAGGATGAAGAGGGAGGTTTCGAATGCTGGGGGTAGTGACTTTCATAATTTAGAGGTTAATTAGTTGTAGTAGTGGTAAGTACCAACACACACTAGATCCGAGACGCATGTTGTCACGCCGACTCGATCTAAGCTGTGATCTTGTGTATGCGTCGCTTATGCCTCCTAATCAGAGGGTTGCTATCCCTCCTCTATGCTTGTGACAAACTTCAAGCGGCGTCATACTCGGCAGATCCGCCACATGTCAACTACTTCTGAGAAAGAATTTCGTGGAATTCTGCATCCACCCGTGCCACTTGTTGTGGCTTGTGACCAATGTCATATCTGCAACTTCTTTCACTTCGCTAACTGGCAGAGGAGGAGCGCTGGAATTGTCTCGAACCCAAAGATAATGTACATTATTCCTCAGATTTTAGTAGATAAAGAAGGTATGATCTGGGTTGTGTCTCACAACACAGAGCAAGCATGTATCCTCTCCGATTTGTTAGTCCACTCGAAGTTCCCTGTAATGATCACATTCGCCGTTTATTTGCAATCCAGCTTACTTGTATCTATCATTGGGGAATATTCCAGTCAAGCACTGTCACCGGAGTCCCTCACATCAGGAGGGCGCGAAGAATCAATAACCAAAAGAACAAATCCACATGTCCGTGGACGGCCTTCTGCATTCGTCCGGCTAAGATTTTTGCCATATCACGGCAAGCAATTTTTAGATTCGAGTTCGTTATTCCGTGAAGTATGCCTATGATCAGAACCACCATTTCAACAGAATGGTTTGGGTAAAGTCTTCGAAGTTCGAATAGTCGATATTTCGTTCGTTTTTCCTTCTCGTTTCGGACCATGGTCGTTGTTATGAAAGATCTAACTGAAACTTGGCTTTATTCAACACACAACCACATAACATCACAAAAGTGACATTGTCAAAATAACTAAACTGTACAGAAAGATTCATGCCTGAATTGAACAATAGCATTCTTTTTTCTATTTTAAAAACGCTCGTAATCTTCCTAATACTTTGGTGGTAATCTGTTTCTTTGTGGTAGACTTAGATACTTGATTTAGAGATGATGATCTATTTGAACTTGATTGTATCATATTTGTCTGCTCGTCTGATGTGTCTGTTATTTTGGATCCGACTTTTGATAACTCTGATGTAGGTTGTTCATTTGGAATATTGTTGTTTACATCCGAAGGCTGTTGCTTAACATTGGGGATAGAATGTGATTTTTTTGCCAAATGTCTATTCTAAACAGTCGTTTCTGTGGCATCTAGTAGTCTAATATGAGAATAATTCGTGTTGGCTTCAAGTAATTGGACTTCTCCTACGACCGGCTCATACTCATTTGCTCAGACATATCTTTGCATAAGTACTTGACCAAGAAGGCAATGATTCACCCCTCGTAGACATTCAATGGTGGAAAAACATTCTTTCATGAGGAATTGCATTAGTAGAAGTGCATAGTAACATCCGTATTGAATGAAGTGCCTCCTGTAACACTATTTCCCATTGAGCAGTTTTCATTATTATGGAGCACAAAGCCAATTCTATTTTCTTCCAAAAAGTACCATTTGTTCTCTCGATCTGACCATTACCGTGGATTGTAGGCTGTTGTATGACTAATGGCAATTCCTTTCCAATGTAGAAATTGTTTGAGCTCTGAGGATATGAATTAAGAGCCACGATCCGAATGTATGTAACTAGGTGAATCAAAAACTGAGAAAAGAATCGGCAATTTATTCATTACTGTGGCAGAAGATAATTCAGAACATGGAAAGGCGATGGAAAATCTATTCTTTTGGTCCTTTGAAGTCAAGAGCCAATCGTTCAAAAGGTGTTGGCGCTTTTATTAACAGTGTGCCATTCGTGAAATTCCTGGATGACAGATTTTGGTGGAGAATGAAAATATCTGATTCTCTAGTATTAGTGCTTGTAGAAACACTCGATAGTGTATCTGTTATGACATTTTTTTTTTCTGGACGATATATGATGTCATATCTATAGCTTGAGAGCTCTAGTCGCCATTTCTGGATTTTATCGTTTTTGTTATTTCCAGCATGCTTGTTTTCAAACATGAACGAAACTGATTTTTGATCTGTGATCAAACTGAAGGATATTCCTTCCAATGAGATAGTGTTTCCGTTTCTGAGTCCTTCAACTATTGCATATGCTTCTTTCTCAAAGGCAGAATGACAAGGTTCACGAATAAACTGCAACTGGCCTGCCATTTTTTGATAGTGTAGCTGCAATAACGAAGTCTGATGCATATGTTTCCACTGTGAACGGTATTTTGTCGTTAATAGCAGTATCCATCGATCGTGCTTTGTCTGTTTGCAAACAATCAAAAGCTGTCGAAACCTCTAGATTGATTGAGACCGCATCAACTTGAATAAGCGACTGTGGACTTTTGGAATACTTGGGGATCCACTTAGCATAATGCGGAAACATACCAATGGTAATTAGGTGGTGATAGTACCAAGAGTAGCCTAAGACGCTCGGAATCTGGTTTCAATGTTTCATTTCCTATTGCATAGCCTGAGAGCTTGATAGATGTTTGGGAAAATTTATGTTTCAATTCATTCATTGGATGGTTACATTTTTTCACGACTTCAAGGATTCGCTTTGAGTTGCGGTCATGTCCTGCATATTCTTTTCCACAAATAGTGACATCATCAAAATAGGCAAAGGTTCCAAGTAATCCTTCACTCCGTATAATAGTATCCAAGAACTCCAAGAAATTGGAACAAATTTCCACATACGTCGAAAGTTGTACATAACCTTTCGTCCTCTGATAAAGGTACTCGATGATATGCACCCTTGAGATCGACAGTGCCAAATACTATACAGTGAGGACCAAAAGTCCGTCGCCCCCCCTGTAACTTCTTTATTCTACATATTACAAAAAAATGTTAAATACATAAGTTGTAGGGTTTCATTCGATCTCTTTAATGGTTTAAGTTTCATTCATACAGAGTGTCTCAAAAAAGCACGGTGATTTAGAAGTTAATTTTTTTAAATGGGATACCCTGTATTTCATTGCATTATTACATTCTACGTTGAATTCTGAACAAGTTTCATAAATTGTTTTCTATCAAAAAAGTTAATAGTTTTGGACTTATGAACACTTGTAAATAATTATTTCGACTACTTTTGCACCAGTTCACGAATAAATTAATGAGGTAGGCTATGCACGCTAGGCGCGTTTATTTTATCCATGACAACGAAAAAAAACTCTTATCTGTTTTTGCCAAATGTCATTGACATTTTGTAGGTTTTCAAAACTTTGTTTCAAACGGTTTTCAATTTCTCTTGTTGATTAATATGGCTCGTTCAGTAGCAGACAAAGTTGAAGCCGTTATCATATTTGGTGAAGCTAACCGAAATTACCACGCTGCTATTCGCATTTTCAATGAACGGTTTCCAGAACGTCCGATGTGTCGAAAATATCTGCAGAAATTGGTGGCAAAATTTAACCAAACTGGCACCGTGAAAGATGCTCCGAGATCTGGGAGGCCGAAAATAATTACGGAAGATGTTGAAATTCAAGTACTAGCCGAAATGGTAAATAACCCACAACAATCAACTAAGCAAGTAGCTGAGACATGTGATGTTTCTAAAACATCAGTAAAGAGGGTTTTAAAACAAAATAAATTCCATCCATACAAAATAAAAATTTTGCACCAATTGGTTGAAGATCATCCAGACCGGCGACTTGAATTTTGCGAGACCATGGCAGAAAGAATTGTTGCAAATCGACTTTATTTGCAACACATCTGCTTTAGTGATGAAAGCACTTTTTACCTAAATGGAAATGTGAATACCCAGAATTGTAGATATTGGAGTGATGAAAATCCCCATGAATTCCGCGAGGGGCATACTCAATTTCCCCAGAAAATTATTGTTTGGGCTGATATTTTAGGTAACCACATTGTAGGTCCCATATTCTTGGAAGAAAATTTAAATGGTATCAGATACCTCCAAATGCTGCAAGACACAATAAGTCCCAGTATCAATGAGATCGTTGCGCAAAACCCACATGAATTTTACTTGGATGTAACATTTCAGCAAGATGGAGCGCCACCACACTATTTTCGGGAGGTGAGAAATTACTTAGATGAAAGGTATCAAGGTAGGTGGATTGGACGTCGAGGTACAACAGAGTGGCCAGCTCGCTCACCGGATCTCTCACTGCTTGATTTCTTTCTCTGGGGCTATGTGAAATCCGTAGTTTTTAAGACCGTTTGTGGGTCGTTAGATGAACTGCGCCGTCGAATTATTGAAGTGTGTTCAGAAATAACACCTCAAACCTTGATTAATGTTAGGGAAGAGTTTACAACCCGACTATTTATGTGTCAAGAAATGCATGGTGGACATGTCGAACATCTTTTGAAATAGATAAAAACTCACCATAAATTAAAATATCTCTTCAGTTTTTAATAATTCTTGATCTGTATTTATGGACTACCTTATTTGTTAATAAAATGTTTCAACTTCATTTGTACTAGTTTTTCGTGAGATTCAACAACTCTAACAATTGTAAAATGGTACGACGAGGTAAGTTACACATGGTACCATCAGCAGTTTGCAACATTGGATAGCTTTCAAAAAGTTAGGATAGGAAAGTGGAATACATTGTGATCCATTTGTTACGATTTTCTCATTGAACTGGCGCAAAAGTAGTCGAAATAATTATTTACAAGTGTTCATAAGTCCAAAACTATTAACTTTTTTGATAGAAAACCATTTATCAAACTTGTTCAGAATTCAACGTAGAATGTAATAATGCAATGAAATATTGGGTGTCCCATTTAAAAAAATTAACTTCTAAGTCACCGTGCTTTTTTGAGACACTCTGTATGAATGAAACTTAAACCATTAAAGAGATCGAATGAAACCCTACGACTTATGTATTTAACATTTTTTTGTAATATGGAAAATGAAAAAGTTACGGGGGGGGCGACGGACTTTTGGTCCTCACTGTATACTACATAATAAATTTACTCACTTACTTACTTGAAAACTTCAGGTAGGTACAATTTCCTCTATATTGATAGTTTGAACATAATTGATTACCATGCGCTTTTTGTGATTCTAGATTGAAATCTTCAACTTTGACAAACCTTAGCAAAATGTCTTCTTTTTGAACAGATTTGACAGAATGCGTTCAAATCTGGGCACTTATATCTAGGATGTCGAGGATTCCTACAGAAAAAGCTTTCATTTGGTTCGGATTTATGAGTAACCGCACAATGCATATCACCTCCGACTTTCAACCGGCCTCTAACAAGCACAAAATCAAACTGTCCTCATTGCGAAATTCGTTGACATTCTCCCATTCAACAGGAAATCGATTAATTGCAAAAATGGTGATTACTTCCAGGGCAACGAACCTCGCCAACAAGAGTATGTTTGTCAAGTAATTATTGCAACTAATGCTAAATATACGCCTACATATTAAATTGAAAACAATATTACAGGTACTGTGAAGTAGTTCCAAAATAATCAGTATTCGGGAAAATATCTACTTCACTACACCTCCCTAGCTAATTTTGAAAATTGTACCTAGGAACGGCGCAATTTTCACCAACTCTTGATACACTACTACACTCATCATCCTGGGGGTCTATTCTCGAGTTCATGCGAAAACATTTTCAAACGTTTGGAGTAGCATAGAGCGATACAGACACCGCGCGTTGGAAAGAGAGACAACATTGAATTCGCATTTCCTTCGACAGGTGGTGAACCATTATTCAGTTTGAAATTAAGAAAGCGTTTGCATCGACTGTGCAAAAGGCGACAAATTGCAAACACGACAACTGAACTTACCAGGAAATATAATACCTAATGGTGAGGTAGGTCAGGTTTGTTTAGTCGTAATTTCTCGCTCTGATGCTCGCTCTGATGCAGAAACTCTACATCTCTACTGATTTTGGCTAGCTCGTCAAAATTACTCGAAACCACCGTTAAAGGCATGTCGAGCGATTTTAACCTTCAAATATGTTGTGTTTTCATGATTCGTTTTTGGCATGATTCAGGGATGAATGTAGGTAGTTGGCAAGAGCAATTGTGACTCGCAACATTAATGCAAGTGCTGGCTTAACTTGTTTGCATAAATATTTGTCTGTCAAAAGGACCTTACAGCTAGCTAATGCTACGTCACTTAACAAGAAAAAATATTGCTTAATAATATCTGACATGAAAAAATCATTTCCAGGCACGACAAAAGCAGAAGTGTTATTCCCTAAGGGTATGGGTAAATTGGATAAAGTGAATATATTATAACTACGTTTTTCAATGAGTGGAATATATATCAGGAATGTTAGTCTTTTATTGACAAAAAATACATTGGTAGTCAACAGATTATATTGGATATGCAAATTTTGAATGGCAGGAACAACGGGAAAAGTAAGATGGTTTATAAAACTTTGTATTTTTGTTAACTCGTTTGTCAATTTCATTGGGCCAAGGGGTGCGAAAGTCCTCTTTTGGCGTAGGACATTATTTCAATAACAGTGTTCAACAACGATACAAGTTCATTCGTCTCGATCGTGAGTTTTTCTTGAAGTTCGAATTTTAAAATAGTTTCTCGAAATGTATCCAATGCTCCTACAACTCCATTAACTGTGTGGCCAAAATTATCTAACTCTGTGACTGACGAATTTACCAAATGTATTTTAAATGATTGATGTCTGTTGTTTCAATAATGTTGAAATATGTCCTTGATTTCCTTTGAGATTATCTATTTGTGAGTTGAAATACATTGAATCATCTGCATCTAGAGTACTGAATAGAGTTTTTGATATTGAACCAACACCATCTATCAAACATCTTCGTGTTTTTATGTTTTGGCGAATCCCTAATAGCTCAAAGATCAAATTGTCCTGCGTGTCGATGTTTTCAAGGGTGTATTGAATAGCTTTCTCAAAACAACAAAACGCCTCACATTAATATCCCGTTTATTCATTGAATTTTTTCAAACGATTCATGTGTGCTTTAACTTTTTTCTATTAATGACATTAACTCCCGAATCGATTGATATAACTTCATATGGCCCGTTGTACAGGGGCATCAGATTTTTTGATTCACCGATGACCTTTGATTCGTTCCGCAATAATATTTTGTCTCAAACTTTTATTTTTAGTTAGCGGGTATTTCTATCATAGTATGGTTTCGAAATTTCTTTGTTTTTGATGAGATTTTCTCGAGCTGCTGCGTGAGATACTTAGTCGCAATTTCATTTCATTATAATAATCGTCGAAATTGTACAGGGTTTCCGGATTTTTTGTTATGCGAGAAAAAGAGAGAGAAGAAGATTGTTTGAAAACTTACTTATATTCATTGATTACTTCAATATCTTCCATTTAGATGACCAGTTCTCTCGCTTGAAGCTATCGAATAATTCAACTAGTGATAAACCAAGACTTTTGTTTGGAAACCACTTCTCTCATATCAATGTTATTGATTTTCTCAGATGAAGAAGTGGTCGGTGGATCAGCGGTCTAATGCACAGGCCATTCGAAACTCCATCATAGCGATAGCCGGTTCGAGCCCGATGTGGGTACGAGAATTTTTCTCAACTACTTTATATCGGATCGATAGGCGACCGCGTGCCTTGTTGAAAAACAAGTGTATTGCGAGTTGTCTAGATGCCAATCTCGTCTGGTGCTAGCTTGGAGTGCACACCGACCACACGAGGTGGTGCTGTTTTCCGGGTTTTCCTACAGATGAAAAGTGATTACGCCACCAAAAATCAGTAAGTCGCCCTGGAGCACCACGGCAAATAATAATAATAGCTGTCCTCTACCCGCACAGGCCTTTGGGTACACTGAACGAGTGTTTATGAGGGAGTATTATTATAATAAATTTGTTTGAATCAATTCAGCTACGCCTCATTATTTATGTTTCCAAAATTCAGATTTTAAATTAATGCAGTTTTAGAAATATGACAACATGGCTTTTCCGTTCAAAAGACTAGGAACGTTCCAATATTTTTGAAACGATTCAAGAAAAATTTGTGAAATTTTATATTAGATGGTTTTTGATGATCTTTTCAACGATGTGACGCATGACCCCCTTGCCATTTAATTTTTTTTAGATTATTTGCCCCCCGCGCCATCTATCGAGCAATCACATTATGTTTTGTTTCAAAAAGTAGTATCGATGAAACCCTCCAAACCGTTTTTTTCAAGTTTGTATGTCAAACCGTTCGATAGTTAACAGGGGGGAACTATTAAAAGCCGCAGTGTATATCAGAAAGGCTTCTGTTTGAATATTCTAGAACGCCGGTAGGTGTCGCAGTCATTTAGCGACTTCTCTAGATCTCCCTAACCTGGTTCTCGTTCCTTCTTGGAAGTGATGAGTCATGGATATATCGTTAACGAGCAGATATGAGATCATGCGGCGGGCTGAGTGTGAATATCTAAACAGACGCGGTCAGGTCCGGCTTTATGATTGTTACAGTATCTAACTGAAAAAATTGTGGAACATTTTCATAGTCATGTTTTTGGTGTTTCATACAGACTAACATTGAGTAGATTGAAATTCTGCTGTGACTTTCCCATAATGATAACATTGATCCATATTAAATTTTCAATTTTACCAACGATATGTTTGAGGCAGGTTATAGAGAATTCGTGGCAGTAATGTACTATAAAACCTAATTTTTATTTATTTCACTGAGGTACAGTTAGTATGTTGAAAACGGTTTATTTGGTCATCGGTTCATGAAAAGGAGATGAATTTGCTTTTTTGGCTTGTCTTGAACGTGTGAAATCAAGTTATGACTTTCAATAGTGTGCTATCGCTAATTGAGAGATGTTCAGTTCTCTCTCTCTCTCTCTCTCTCAAATCGAAAACTTTGGCTAATTTGTGAATTTCAATTCTGAATTACTTTTTCTCATAACAATTTTCGAAATTGTCAATAATAAAGGTACTTTATTTTTGCATGGATTCCATATTTTTCAAGAAACCTCGTATATAATGAAGAAAATTTTATGACTGATGGCTATGTCTCAGGTTTTGGACCATGCAGAGCTTTTTATAGGAGTATGTTTTTTCGAAAAATCAATAATAAAAAAGTTTCCCATATGCTGCGAACTTAAATAGATAGACTGTATATTATATTATACGTATTGATGACCTTGACACTTTGTGGTAAAACTAAGAACATATCGTTTTTAGCCAGCAACAAATTTGATATCACGGCATGGTATAATATGGGAAAGTTGTTTTCTCTTAGGCTCTATTGACTTCTCAATTTTATCTTCAAACAAAGTAAATTTTAATTGATTGATTGACATATGTTTCCCCAATACGAATGAATATGCGTTTTTAATGAGACAAGATTTTATTTATTTCAGCTGATAGTAGTTTTTTGTTGGCGAACGCACAAATAGTAGACTACCCAATAGTATATTGCAACGAATCGTTCTGCAAAATATCAGGCTACAACCGTGCAGAAGTCATGCAGAAGTCCTGTAGATGTGCCTTCATGTTTGGTGAATTGACTGATAAGGAGACAATCAGTAGAGTGGATGACGTTTTAGAACATCAGCTTTATGACCAGTTTGAGATCCTTTTGTATAAGAAAAACAGTGAGTACCTATTCAGGAGTTCTGTATGGTAACCCCTTCATTCAATACAATAAAATATATTTTCAATTTTCAAATCATGTAAAAGTATACGATATATTTTTCCCAAATTTGGGACGCGTCCTCTTCTTGCTTGAATAAATTGTAGCGTCATCATCAAGCTATTTCAACTATTCAATTATTCAGTGTAAAATCATTCTATATACATCTGATATTAATTGTTTTTGTCTCTATAGTTAGTAACAATACTCACGTCTGTCATCAGTAAATTCAGTCACGCAAACACCACACCAGTTTTGTAGTCTCAGTCAATATCTTCACAAAGAATGATACATCGGAATACTCGCAATCATGACACATTAAGAGATAGATATGACTATTTTTGAAAACTGCTCCAAAAAACAACGAAGTGGCTGAAAATTGAACTTTGAAAGTGTTCTTATCTCAACTACCGCATCACAATCACACTACTATTCAGTGTGTTTTTTCCCGCATTTTAGTATCCTACCGATAGCATGTATGTTGCTGGTTCGCCAGCTATTGTTTGACACCGATGTCCCCACTGTTCATTGTTTGACTATTTGTTCCCAACATATTAGATACGGATCTGAAACAATTTTTTCCCAATTTTGTATTTTGGGTGGTAACATATCCTCCCCTACCAAATTTCAATATTTTTCATAAAATTTCATTCTGGTTCAAATGAGTTAATGATTGCCTTACTATTCTTACTTTATTTTTTGCCCATAAATGTAATGAAATGATATTTTATACATTTCTGTCAAAAATGTAGTTTGTTAAGTCTATTCGGAATCTTAGAAATAAATCGCTTCCCAAATCGCTTCTTGAAAGATAACGCTGTTAATTCTTTACATAAGAAAATTAACTTCAACCACATTATTTTTTTAATTCCTTGAACATATTCAAAATGTTACTCCTCAATTTAATGATTTATCGAATTGTCTACATCCTCTACTATTTTAATCCACTATGGATTTACTTCCCTACAAGTTTAAAGTCATGTTATTTTCCTCTCCATGTAAGTGACTCATTTTCTATAAAATACCCAGATAACGGGGTGATAATTTGTTGAAAAACTTTTAGCAGATTGAATATGCATCAATTCACCATGGGGCGTTATAAATGGTTATTGTGACCTATCAATTGTCACCTCCTAGCACCTAAACTTCAGTACCACGTGCGGAACTTAGCTTATCAATTGTAAATTAATCCAATTCTCGAAAACATCTCAACATTTTTTTTAATATAAATTCAGTTGTTCATGGAATAAAGTCAAGTGGTCCTAACAACAAAACCTCTGGTACTATGTGTTTTAGTAAATTTTTTTGGTAATTACTAACCACGCAAGGTGAGTAACAAATACATTGCCTCTTCCACTTCAATAATTCGGCACTTGATTTTCCCACTTTTCTATTCAACAAATTATATAAAAAAAGATGTTATTTTCTTTTCCCTGTAAGTAACGCATCATCATCCTCTTATATTTCATATTTCAGGACAATATTGTTTTAGAAATCTGATGGTGGATTCTGCTGAATTCGAAACATGTATTTTCGTTAATGGTACTCGTTATCAATTTAGAGTTGGGGGGATGAACAACTGTGGTGATTCATGAATTCAAAATATACAGGGCTATTCGAATTCGAGTCTATGCATTGGGATCTCGTTAACGGTGAAATATAAAGCGGTGGTTAAATGGGACAAAGTTGTATATTTCAGAAGTCACGTGAAAAAAATATGATCTAGCTTCTTCATTTCTGGATTTATACCTACATAAAAAATCGAACATTACGAAATTTCTCTTTTGCATATATCTACAAATTGGGCCACCCTCAACTTTTTATGTTCGATCAAGGATATATATTCTTCTTTGCATTTTATTTTCCAGATAACTACTACTTACCTGGCTAATACCACAACTGACCTAGGAGCTATATCTGAAAGAAATTCGTGCAACGTTTTTTCGAAAGGACCCAATCGAGAGTTATTGAGCAGTAGATCCTTCATTTGGCTGGGGAAGAACACCTGGGGATTTGCCTCTCGTCAGTCCTCGGGTAGGTCGGACAACATTATAGTCGTCCTGTCCGCAGGTGGTCATCCCCAGCCAAATGAAGGATAATCTACTGTTTCATTGCCATATAAGCACTTGCAATAATTGGGTCTTCTTGGAAGAACGTTGCACAAATATATGTCAGATGTAGTTCAAAGACCGTCGTGGTATCAACTAGAGAAGTTGGTAATTTTTATCAGAGGTGTGCCTCATTCTTCCACATGATGGAAACGTGTTAGGAGAGGGGTATTTCGACGGAATCGATTTTACTCTTGACATTTTATTGATACTCTCCGGTACAAACTTTCGCACTTTGTTCGAATTTATTGGATTAACTCTTCCTGGAGTCTTTGCTACTCAAATATTGTTTTCGTATGGATTGCACTGCGACCGACTTAGTATGGGTCGCGGCTTCATTTGAATATTAGTTCAACAGTTAATTATCATCCATTTGGCAGGGCCGGACGACTCTATGTTGTCCGACCTACCCTAACACTTACGAGAGGCAGAACCTTGAAACATGTCATGTCTACAGGTGGTCATCTCCAGCCAAATGAAGGACAATCTACTTGTTCGATCTCAAAATAAGCACTTGCAATTGGGTCTTCTTGAAATAATGTTGCACAAATATGTAGTGCTGGCCATGAAAGTAGTTGCTTTCTGTCAGATGTTTGTCTAAATCTTCCACTTTGTGGAAACGTGTGGAGAGAAGTTTACTTCGACATTGTCATTCATTCGTTTCAATAAATACTGAAATTCAACAGCGCTGCCAAATAACCAGACACAACCAACTGTACACAACCATCCGGAGGCATGCACGATAATTTTTTGATGGTTTAGAATCCCCTTCATTCTTCTATAATTATCGAATGGAATACGTCAGTAACACAATATTGTCAATGATAAAGACCAACGCGCAACTTAATATCACGACTACAGGACTACAATTCAGAGTGTAGAATACTTTCAGTTCATATAATTCATACGTTCTATTGATTTTGTAAGACCTCATGAGACATTGAGTCCGGGAGTGAAAAATAGAGGTGTCGCAGTCAACACTGTTCAAAACAGAAGCCATTCTATCTCAAATTACTTTCTGTCATTACATCTGAATTTAAAATTCGAATCCAACATGCGGGTCAATGAAACTCTCACGTAAACGAGCACAAGACGATTTCATCAATATTTTAGTCCATCGATCAGCTGTAACTAGGCCATTTATATTTTTCTGTAATCAGATTTGATAATCTCAGATACTTCTAGAATATATCTGCATCGTATTATATGTATACATTTCATAACTATTTTTAATTTGGTAGAATTTTGACTCATCTGCTATTTTTATTACTCTCTCATACTATCGATATCATATCATCCATCATACGAAGGAAAACTTCATCTTGAAGTTGTGTTGAATCATTTCAAAATTTAAGCGGAAAAAAATCGTCAAAGCCAGGAGAGGAAAGTTGTAAATTGAGAGAACACTCGGAATGTCATCAAACAAGCCATAGAAAATTTGAAAAGAAATAATATGAGAGATAAAAAGAGTTGTTAGGGATATGCAATCTGCTAATCATCATCATCAGTATCAGTATTCATGTGAAACAAATTGCCTAACCGTCCCCACAACTCATTCTGCTACACCGGTGGTCTTTGTCAGATTAGTGTGCAACATAATTATGTTTCGTTAACAGTGAAGTAGAAAGAATACACTATATTTGTTGATGATGATGATTAACGATAATAGTAACAGGAGAAAGTACTTTCAGTTCTAGTCGATATCCAAACGACTAGATTTTCTTCACCATATAAGGTAATTTCCAAAACTTTTGATCCTGGATGATCCTGAAAGATTTTCATTGTTCAGTTTAGCTAGATGTCTTGTCATCATCCATATTCCTAACACAAATGTCGGATATGAGATACTCAAATACCTTTCAGAAACACAGTTCCTGGATTATCTCCTAATAAACCGATTCCCATTAGGCCAAACGCAAATCTTTGAGAGAGGTGACCAATAAACCCAATGTTCCGAACGCAACGCCACCACTAAAAAAAAGTGTCAAACACTCCTATAGTGTATTCATATTTCAAATACACTCCATGTAAACAATGATCAATGCGTGCTTGCAGCATGTCCACCTCGTCGATTGGTCGATAGAATATCAACCTGACACGACACCTAACGAAATGTTTTTGCAGAGATGTATTCAGATTGGCTGCGTTACAATTATTAAAGCTGCGTTTTGTTTGAGGTTGCAGCGGTGATTTATTTTTGTGTTTTTAATTACATTATTGAATATTTATTTAAAATATTTATATTGGTATTTTCAAATTCATTTCACTGGGTTAACAAGCTTAATGCGTCTCTGTTCTAATTTGGCGTTCACGTGCTTTTGTTGACATCGTCCATATTTGAAATATGAATGCACTATAGCATTATACTGGTAAGTATACTCGCCTTTCGGACAATGGAAGGAAAGACAAGAGGAAGCAGATGCTCGTCTCCGGCCTGTCTCTTTCTTCTGGGTGCCTACATTTTCGGCCATGGGCCTAATTTCCGTAAAAGAAGGGTACACAATCTAACCCAACCTGACCAACAGCTATTCAAGTTACTGGTAGGTAATCTAAGCATTAATTCGTATAAAAAAGTGAAATCAAAGCAGATGCTCGCTGCGCTCGCATTTGATAAATAATTACCCGTGGCTGCCCACGTTTTCGGCGCAATTGAATATATTATAATAAAGTTGGGTGCATTTTTATTTTTATTTTTTTTGTTCGGTTGATTGGGGAAAATTTTCGATTTATTGGTAATTAGTTGATTGGGAACGCGTCGGTTCATTGGGAATCGGTTTATTGAGAAAAGACAGCATGCTGGCTTCGAAAAGTGTTCAAAAGTTGTCAATTACTAAAAAATGTGTACAAAAAAATTTTCTTTTCCTGTGGTAAATAGAAAGGTAGTATTTTATCCAATGCTTTTTGAACTAGGTTGGCTGTGGTATAAAACCCTTCGTCTTCTTAAAGATGTCCAAGCTGAATAGACATTTTCTAGGATATGCATGTTATATCGGATTTTCACAAGTTATCTTTTTAAAAAATAATACAGGGGTGGCCAAAACCACCGTTTAAAAGTTAAACTGTATACAAGTGTGAAGAACACGCAATTTGTGATAACACTGTTCTTCAAAATTGAAAATCGGTTGAAAAATAGCGGAGATATACTCGATTGTTCAATCGAACAAAATTGACCATGAACATCAAACTCAAATCATGACAACTGACGAACGGCGTCAACATTTACGAGAGGAAGGTTTGAGGTAACATACAGCTAAAAATTGGGCTTCTCATGTAATTGCAGCAACCATATTTTCCAACAAATATCAAAAATTTTCTCAAAACGGAGTAGTACCTATAAAGAAATACTCACAACCGCCATTTCTCAAATAGCAACATACTCTTTTCATATTGTCGTATTGAAAAGTTATGAATTATCCAAATAATCGTGTTAAAAGTTTCGGAGAATTCTGAAAGGAATCGAAGATACGGGATGTTTCATCATGAGTGTTCTCAAAATTGATTATTCTTAAACAGAGGCGGCTTGAACCTACGAAAGCTAAGCAAAAAACCAAATCATTTCATTCGAGTAATCTGATAATTCATAATTTTTTAATACGACAATGTGAAAAGAGTATATTGCCATTTGAGAAATGACAGTTGTGAGCATTTCTTTATGGGTATACTACTCCGTTTTGAGGAAATTTTTGGGAAATATGGTTGCTGCAATCACATGAGAAGCTCAATTTTCAGCTGTATCTTACCTCGAACCTTCCTCTCGTAAATGTTGATGTCGTTCGTCAGTTGTCATGATTTTCATGGCCAACTTTGTTCGATTGAACAATCAACTGTATCTCCGCTATTTTTCAACCGATTTTCAATTTTGAAGAACAGTGTTATCACGAATTGCGTGTTCTTCCAGATAATGGAAAAATTGTACAAGATGTCATTTGAAAAAAAAAAGTTTGAGGTCACTTCCGGTTAAACCGGAAGTGGTGAATTTTTGGTAATAGTCAAAATATGCGTATTTGAGTAATATATCGACGTACCAAATTTGAAACCTTTATCTTTGAAACTATAGAAAAATTAGGGGGCGTACCTCACCTCGTGGTCACCCGGTATATAAAATATCACAGGATATTTATAGTAGATCAAGACAGACATTCAGAAACCTATAACGATGATAATAATAATGGAATACTTGACATAACCAAAGGATACCAAATAATAAGATAGAAAACAGTATTCAAATGCAATTTTTTCCCAAAAATGTTATGAACACTCCAATACAAAACCCAAACCTCCAACAATTATAGAGTTCTAACACACTTTGATAATGATGTTTTTAAAGATGATAAAGAAACGGACGATATCATATTCATGAGCAGTTTGTTGAATTCATTCGACCCTTATAGTCTAGTCTACAAGTGCCATTTAGACCAACTTTTTTCAGCAGTCTCCGAAAATTATGATTGAGGTGTCATTCGATTCGGAATGACATCCAGATGATTTTTGAAAAAAATGAAGTTCCGCATGAAAAAATTGTAAAAGTTATTAACAATCAACTAAAAAAAAAGATGGCTTTAGTATTTTGTAAATATCTCAAAAACTAATTAAAATTTTTTAAATCTAAAAAAAGATTCAAAAAGAGGAGGAAATTTCCTAAAAAAAAGCTCAATTCCCGGAATTGTAGCATCAATATTTATAATTTTCCCAGAGGGATGAAAATACGGCCGAAAACGGGTACTCTGGCTCGGGCAAGCCACACCCACTTTGGACACTTTAACAATAAAAATTATTTTAAAATACTAAATATGAAAATAAAAAATTGGAAAAATTCAGGCACTAACTGAATAGATTAATGAACAATAATCCGCTTAAAAAAAATTTTTATCACAATTTTTCAATTAGTTAATCAATAGTTAATTAATAATTTTTTTCTGCTTGAACATGAACATTGCAAGTGTGATAATTGTTAAACTATAAATTTAAGATTTTTTTCCTCTTTTGGAGCAATTCTTGAAAGGCTTCAGAATAGAACCCCGTTGGAAAAATTAAAAAGTTTTTATTTTTCAGTTTTTTATTAACAATTTTCGTTGTTGCAAAATTAAATACTTAAATTAATCATTGAAAAAAAATTTTTTTTTTAAATATTATCAATAATCCGTTTTTATGTTATCAGGAACTACATAGAAATATTTTTTTTAAATTTTCATCTCTAATTGTTTAAAAAATTGTTATAAACAAATGCGTTGTTTATAAGATAATTGAAAATTTTTTTATGGAATTTCAATCTTTGATACAAATAATGATTTTTAAAAGAAAAATTGTTCCTTAAAAAAAATTTTTTATTGCTTGAAAACGTATTTGTTAATTAACAATTATTTTCTCCCGCTTCTAATTAATATTAAGGAACCATTTTTTTTTTTTAATCATTATTTGTCTTTCTTTCTGATATAAAAAAAAAAATTCCATTTTATTTAATTTTTCATTGTTTATGCAATAAACAATTTGTTATAAACAAATAAATTTTTACCTTATATTTTTTTTTTTCTATTCTAATTTCTGTCACAAAAACAGACATGATTTTTTTTCTTTTTAAAATTTTTTTTATTATTTTTTATTTAATTTTTAAATATAAGTTCTCTCTAACTCTCTAAATGTCATGTCTGTTTTTGTGACAGAAATTAGAATAGAAAAAAAATATAAGGTAAAAATTTATTTGTTTATAACAAATTGTTTATTGCATAAACAATGAAAAATTAAATAAAATGGAATTTTTTTTTTTATATCAGAAAGAAAGACAAATAATGATTAAAAAAAAAATGGTTCCTTAATATTAATTAGAAGCGGGAGAAAATAATTGTTAATTAACAAATGCGTTTTCAAGCAATAAAAAAATTTTTTTAAGGAACAATTTTTCTTTTAAAAATCATTATTTGTATCAAAGATTGAAATTCCATAAAAAAAATTTCAATTATCTTATAAACAACGCATTTGTTTATAACAATTTTTTAAACAATTAGAGATAAAAATTTTAAAAAATTATTTCTATGTAGTTCCTGATAACATAAAAACGGATTATTGATAATATTTAAAAAAAAATTTTTTTTTCAATGATTAATTTAGGTATTTAATTTTGCAACAACGAAAATTGTTAATAAAAAACTGAAAAATAAAAACTTTTGAATTTTTCCAACGGGGTTCTATTCTGAAGCCTTTCAAGAATTGCTCCAAAAGAGGAAAAAAATCTTAAATTTATAGTTTAACAATTATCACACTTGCAATGTTCATGTTCAAGCAGAAAAAAATTATTAATTAACTATTGATTAACTAATTGAAAAATTGTGATAAAAATTTTTTTCAAGCGGATTATTGTTCATTAATCTATTCAGTTAGTGCCTGAATTTTTCCAATATTTTATTTTCATATTTAGTATTTTAAAATAATTTTTATTGTTAAAGTGTCCAAAGTGGATGTGGCTTGCCCGAGCCAGAGTACCCGTTTTCGGCCGTATTTTCATCCCTCTGGGAAAATTATAAATATTGATGCTACAATTCCGGGAATTGAGCATTTTTTTAGGAAATTTCCTCCTCTTTTTGAATCTTTTTTTAGATTTAAAAAATTTTAATTAGTTTTTGAGATATTTACAAAATACTAAAGCCATCTTTTTTTTTAGTTAATTGTTAATAACTTTTACAATTTTTTCATGCGGAACTTCATTTTTTTCAAAAATCATCTGGATGTCATTCCGAATCGAATGACACCTCAATCATAATTTTCGGAGACTGCTGAAAAAAGTTGGTCTAAATGGCACTTGTAGACTAGACTATTAGAAAAAATAGCGATTTTATGTTCATACAGGAGTCAAACTCCGGTTTTATTATGAAGTTATAAATTGTTACCCTATAGCAAACAGATCTCTTGCAATTATTGAGAAAATATATATTTTTTATTTCTCTTATGATATATTCTCCATGAAATATCGTGAATCCTAGGTATTTGAATTCATTTTCAATCTCTACAGATGTATTTTCAATCACTATATCAATCGAGTTCACAAGTATATTATTGTATTCTTATTTAGTTTTAACAATCATTGATTTGATTCCAGCTACATTTGATTCAAGTTTATTCGTCTGCAGAAATCTTTCAATACTGGCTAATGTATTATTAATTTTAATTATTGCTTGGTCTAAACTGTGATTTGCACAATATATCAATGTATCATCGGCAAATGCATTAATAGAGCAGTTTGCTGCAATTTGATGCATATAGTTTATATTAAAAATAAACATTAGGGGCCCTAAAACACTGCCTTGGGGTACTCCAATATCCATAATTAATTCATTGAAACAACTTGAACCAATTTTTGTTTTTGGACTTCGGTTATCAGATAATTTTCCATCCAGATATAAACAGTACCAGCAACTTCATAATACCTCGATTTACGTAATAAATTGTTCCTGTCAATCGTCTCAAATGCACGTTTCAGACCTAGAAAAACTGCAATACAATATTTGTTTCCATCCAGTTGTTTATTTTTCAATTTGATAAGGTATATTGGAGGGCTGTTTCGCATGCGTAACTCTCCTTGAATTCTGATTGGTGTTCACTTATAATATTATTACTATCCAAATAGTACATCAGCTGTACATGAACTGCCAATCTATTCACTTTCTCAAGGGTTGGTAATATATTTATGGGTCTCAAATTATTTGGATCTATGGTATTTGAAATTTTTGGTATACTAGTGCTAATTTTGAAATTATCTGGAAATATTCCATATTCAAGAGAAGTATTAATAAAAATGTAATATAACATTTCCAAAACTTTGGAAGATTTGAAACCGTACAACCACGTAATACCATAAATGAGCAATAAACAATCTCCAAAATACCAAAAGATTGTAAAGAAAATAAAATGGCCAAGTAAAACTAAATTGAGTTTAATAAACAAACAGGAAAACAAGTAAAGTACATATGAAACCTTTCAATGTTGGATCCGCGAGTGATGAAAGCCAAAAGCTAAAAAAAACAAGCTTCCCTAACTATTTAAGCTGTGAGCAAATCTGAAGCGAACAAGCATGTAGGTAAGCAGCATATAAGCAGTTATCAAGCATAAGGTAAGCAAGTCAGCATGAATGAAGTGAGCAGTAAACCGCGAACATAATAAGCAGGTAAGCATTAAATATGTAAACAAAATAATAAACCTCAAGCTGTAGGCGTGTAAGCTATTAGCATGTAAGCATGAAGCATGCAAGCCTAAATAAAATAAGTGAGCACTCAGCTGTAAGCATGTAAGCACTCAATCGGTTAATCACTTTTATCATATAAGCATTAAAAAAAATAAGCAACAACTTCCGGTAAGCATGTAGGCATCAATCAAATAATCAATGGGCAAAAAAAATCAATAAGCGAATAAGCTGACCAAATAAGCATGAAGCGTTAAGCAAAAATAAGCGAATAACCCGCACTCAAAAACATATCACTTCAAATGATAAGCGAATAGCAGAAATTAAAGAGTTGAGGAAAAAAATATTGTAGTTAGCGTAGCGTCGCTTGAGCTCAGGCGTAGGCGCATAGTGGGGATCATCAACCCCGAAACGTTAAATAAACCCCTCAATTCCCGCTTCACAATAAGGCAAGCAAAAGAATAGCGCAATGTCAAAGAACAGCAATACAAAAATCAACAAAATATTATAGCGGAACTACAACAAAACTTGCGTGCTCCATAAGTGCTAAAACACCATTGGACATCCGGTATGTTCTTAGACGTGGACTGTGACGTATTCCCAGCCAATCAGGATGTCCTGTATACCAATGTGTTGGCACCGTAGCAGTCCAAGGTTTGGACCTCAGCAAATAAAAGTGTTAGATCCCCGCAAATAAAACCCTATAGAAAATAAAAGTGTAATCGGGATTCTCCGACTCAAAAAAATATTATACAATTACTCGGTCACCTACAAGTATATACTGAGTACTTGATATGCCCCGTTCCCAAGAATAATTATTGAATTTAACCCATTTCCAAAATATTACCTATATAGGCGAGTAAACTGATCAAGCTGAAGAAATAGGTACCGTTACCTAATAATAAAAAAACTATAAGTGCATTGTTGAAAATACGCACTGTATTTGAATCAACACCAATGAAAAGTTAAGATTATGTAATATTTTCACACACATATACACATTCACATGTATACCACGGTGGCAAACTAAAGATTGAATAAACATAATAACATTATCATTATTGTAGCGAAAATGATACTTGTTTGGAAAATCTGATCATTCAATGACAGTATCATTGAAGTGAGTACGGTTTTTTTTCCTTGATATGAACTTTAATTTTTTTCCCTTTAGGCCAAACGTCTAATATTTACCAAAATTAAGCCTTCAAACATTTGAGAACTGTAAGAAATGGTTCACCTAACTTTAGGGTGAAATTATTAATCCGGCAACACTGCCAACGGAAAAATTTCAGAGATAGGAGTTTTGCCAAATAGAAATCAACTATCTCCGAGCTGAATATATAAAACAAATAACACATTACATTATGAAAACAGGTTCTTCACTCTGAAGATGGGAAGTAAAATATAAGTATTTAACGTACCCCGGCCGTAAGAGGTTTTTCTCCTCCAACTATTGCAACCAAGACTGGATCGAATTATGGAATAAAATTGGTTATTTCATCCAATTTACCATTCCTTGATATGTATACCGGCCATCGGAATCTGTTGATTGATCATCCAGTTTTCCAGACTCCCATTTGATACAGGGGATAGGCGTGGTGTTCTAAAAATCCTTCTCAAAGTTTATTCTAGGTCCGATTTCCAAAAATATGCTCACAGGCAACACCAGTCGAACCCAAAATATTCAGCTATGGCTCACAAAAGAAAACCCAATTAAGGATGACTTCAATATCACTAGATTTTTGTGAACCATCGAAAAATAACTAGCACAACCTTTCTGTTCACCGGTGTCAAGGGAAGTGCCTGAATCGACCGAAAGGAACGTGAGCCTCCTCATTGGCCACTAGGTCAGGCCAATGAAAATCAGGTACGTCACATTCAACTATAATTTCGGCTAATTTAATGAACTCCGGCTTCTAACTACCCCAATAGATATCGATAAGATATAAAATTGGACTTACAAACACAGATAATACGAAATATCAACACTTTCTGAAAAATCTTAATGTCGATCCTCAAAGAACTCAGGAAATTCCAACGAGATGCCTGGCAACACCGCAAAACTACTGCGATTCGATTGCTATCGATTGATATCGAATTGTATCGACTTCACAGTTGTTCGCTGAATGTCACGTCAAAGATGATACTATATCAATAATAAAACAATCCATTCGTAAAAAATTTATTGAAGACTGGAAAGCAGATATTCTAAAACGTAGAACATTCTACGGGAACATACAAGAAACATTTCCAAAGAAACCTTGGTTTTTAAACATGCAATATAAAGATCGTAGACACATCACCACTGTTATACGTATGCGCACAGGACATTGTCTTACTCCGGTACATTTGTGTAAAATAGGTATGAGAGATGATCCCCTATGTACCTGTGGTACTACAGGAAATGTCCAACATATTTCGTTCGAATGACCACTTAATTTCAATCGTCATATTGATCTATACACTGAACTGGTTAAGAGTGGTTTAACGTCTCCCATCTCTGTTGTTTCCATGCTCCATAATCTAAATGACAAGGCAATTGTACTTATCAACCAATTTCTGGCGGTGAATCAAATTGAACTTTAAAAAACAGGAAAAAATAATATATCTATATACATATTAAAAAAAAAATCATAAAAAAATACAAATTCAAAAATAATAAAAAAAAAATTATTTACATCATTTCATACAATTTAATAAATCTATGAATAAAAAAATAAATATCAAATAATAAAAAAAAAATAAACAAACACTAATAAAAACAATATGTAACAACTAACTTACTTTTTACAGAACTCCTGATCTTTTGTATCCTGGGTCTCTTACTATCATCCGAGGCAACCTTTCGGGTTTGTGTAAATTCTCCTCTATTGCCCGGGAGCGAGAAGAGTTTGTACCTTTGTTGTGAATGTCCCAAACTAACTTTCTACCTCTAGTGTATGACAAAGTATATTTTCTACATTCGCTGTTCAATTGAACATTCATGGTGTGGAAGAGGCAACAGTGCCGTCAACCTTCCCATCATAACAGAAGGACGGAATTCTCACATTTCGTCGGATCTGGGTAATGACCAGCGTAGTCGAACCCATGGAAATAAAGAAGAAGAAGATGATTAAATAGTAAACAAACCAGTCCGACAGAATAAAATAATAAAATTTCAAATGATATTGAGTACAGGAGTTTTATCAAGGTAGGCGGTCTAGATTAAATAGAATATATTCTTATGGCTGAAATAATGTTACGGGTGTGAAATTCAGTTTCGATTTCCAACTATCCAATATTCAAAACCTGTCTATGTTTTTCAGATTCTACTGCGAACACAACCTAAAATTTGTTATACAACGTTTAAGCAATCGAGGGTCGATGTACGAGAAGGTTTCATAAATATGGATTCGCAATAGAGAAACAAGTACAAAATAAAGTTTTCTGGCCAGACAGGATCGCTTTTTCGCCCAGGACAATCGTAAAATTAACTACTACCACCAAGAGGTGGAAGTGCATTTTGGTATGCCTAACCACCAGTGATCTAGTAAGGTAGCTAATAACTTCTCCACTATACTTGAACACTGCACTCATAGTTACAATCTTTCCAGGTGTCCCGTAACTGAATAACGAATACGGGGTATCGAGAGTTGCATGTTCTTCAGAAAACGAAGTTATCCAATACCCATATCAATGAAATATACTTTTTCTCGTTCCTCAGAATGTTATTTCATATGAATAAAAATATTAAATACAATATACAGGGTGTTTCAATTTACTTTGATGGACGTATGAGGTAAGAAAAAAAATTAACATAACAATTCCCCCCCTTACTTCAAGAGATTTACCCCGTAAATTTCTCTCAAGTAACAGTTAGGATGAGATATTGTTATTCGCAATCTTCGGGGCCTGGCTTCAGGTCCTTAGTATGCCACACGCCCTTCGAATTACCTTGCTCGTCCCTCAATTCATACGTCCATGGTGACAATTTTTTCTTGATATATAATGGTCCCACGAACCTAGGGGCTAATTTACGAGTGAAAAATTTGGAAGCATCCGACAGAACATAATTCTTTTTCCAGACCAACTGGTTTGGTAGGTACTCGATATGTCGACAACGAAGATTATACCTTTTTCAGCTCTTCTTGCCTGCTATTTCCATACGTTTGCGAACGTCCAAGAACATATGTCTGAAACTCTCATTTTTAATAACTTCACCAGTCTGAGTACCGTCTTCCACGCCTGGTATTACCTCGCTACTATAATCAGTACCCGACAACATCATGTCACGCCCAAAGTTCACAAAATAGGGTGTTAGTTTAGTTCATGTTTGGAAGTGCGAATCGCACATGCAATTCTGTCAAGGTTCTCATCCCAACGACGGTGATTATCGGAGACATATATCGCGAGCATGGTTTTTATAGTCCTATCGACTCTTTCAGTAGGATTGGCTCTCGGATGATACGAGGCATTGTACTTTAAGCGACATTGATAGCTATCGGCCAAACGTCTGAACTTAACACCACTACTTAACACCGTTGTCACATATAATGACTCTAGGAACACCAAACACCAAAAAGACGTCGGACTCAAGTTTACGAACTACCGCTTCCGCTGAAGCTGCTCTTAGAGGAAACAATAAGGAAAACTTACTAAGATAGTCGGTCACTACCAAAATATATTTATTACCACGAGTTGAACTGGGAAGTGGTCCAATTAGATCAGTCGATATCATTTCCCAAGGACGATTTACCTTTGGATGCGATACCATCTTGTCAGTAGGTT
The DNA here is from genome assembly GCA_958502065.1 of Chrysolina americana. NCBI lineage: Eukaryota > Metazoa > Arthropoda > Insecta > Coleoptera > Chrysomelidae > Chrysolina > Chrysolina americana. Next base: position 41,192,210 of record OY293415.1, on the reverse strand, counting down.
TGTCTTGCGAAACCTTGTGAGCCGCGCAAATAGCACAATGTCGAACGAACTTAGAGACGTCATTTCGCATCTTTGGCCAGTAATACCTACTAGCAACCCTAGAAAAAGTCTTGTATACGCCCGTATGTCCAGAAGTGGCCGGCTCATGGGCAGAAACAATAAGACTATGGCGATTACCTTTTGGAACGACAAGCTTCCATGAGTCCTCTGGTGTGCCCAAAGAAGGATAGTCGATTTCCATGTGCTTCCACAGACGACCATTACGTTCCCGCCAGCAGGCATATTTCAGAGGGTTTTTCCTAACTCTCTCCACCATGGCCTGATATCATCAATGTTATTCGAAGCGGGGAGATCACCAGAAACAACCGAGTCAACAATAGGCACAGACCTTGAAAGAGCATCAGGCACTACATGCTCTTTACCCTTTCTATGTATCACCTTGAAATTGTACTGTTGGAGGCGAACGGCCCACCGCGCTAGACGGCCAGTTAAGTCTTTGAGGTTATGCAACCATAGAAGACTGAAGTGGTCAGTCACTACCGTGAAATGCACATTCTCCAAGTATGGACGGAGTTTTTCAACCGCCCAGAGCACAGCAAGACATTCTCGCTCTGTAGTGGTGAAATTCCTCTCTTGCCTAGTGAGAGAACGACTGAGGTAGGAAATTACCTTATCTCCTTCGGGATATGGTTGGGTTAATACGGCCCCAATACCGTACCCTGAGGCATCAGTTTGGACAACAAATGGTTTAGAGTAATCCGGACAACTCAATATTGGTACAGCCACTAAGCACTCCTTAATTTTCCGGAAGGAAACGGAACACTCCTCGGTCCAATTGAACTTTGAGTGTTTACGAATAAGCGCCGTGATTGGTGCGATAATTGATGAGAAATCAGGGACGAACCGACGGTACCACGAAAAGGTTCCCACAACACGCCTCACCTCACTTACAGTGTTCGGAACTGGCAACTCTAACATAGCTCTAACCTTGTCAGGATCCACATGCAAACCATTCCGATCTACCACATAGCCTAAGTACTTCATTTCCAGACGGCAAAATTGACATTTGTCCACCCTAATAGTGATGTTGGCTTCCTGAAGCCTGCGGAATACTTCCTCCAAAATGGACAAATGATGTTCAAAAGTTTGACTGACTATCACAACGTCATCAAGATAAACGAATAAATTTGGCTCTAGATCATGCCCAAGAACATTGTCTATTAGCCATTGCCAAGTAGCTGGAGCATTATGCAACCCAAATGGCATACGAGTGAACTGATATAAACCACGGTTGGGGACAGTAAAAGCGGTGTATTCTTTCGATTTTGCCGCCATTGGTACTTGCCAGTAAGCAGACTTAACATCCAGACTGGACAGATACCTCGCATCACGAAGCTTATCCAGCGTATCTGACACCAAAGGCAGAGGGTAACTATCCCGCATAGTGACATAGTTTAACTTCCGGTAGTCCACACAAAAACGGAAGGTATTGTCCTTCTTTTTGACGAGCAGGATCGGAGATGACTATGGACTATTAGAAGGCTCGATCACTCCCAGTCTGAGCATTTCTTCTAGTTCCTCGTCAATTTGCTTCTGAACAATTGGATTTACCCTGTTTTATGGGTGGACTACTGGTTACAATGACATGCTCTGCCATGGTAGTACAGCCCAGTTCCTTACCCATCAAATTTACGTTCCTGTCGATAACTGCTTGAAGTCGTATGCTTTCCATAGGGGTTAACAAGGTTTTCCCATTAACGTGTTCGACAGTATGGGCAACGATTGGCTCTTTCGAAAAGTGCCACTCATTGTGCCTGAGATCAGGGACTATACCCATTATTTTCCAAAAGTCTGCACCAAGAATCAGTAAGTGGGACAACTCCGGAACGACAATTACTTCAACCAGCCGAAGCCGACCCCTCAACGAAATAGGCAGCTCCACAACCCCCACGCTTCGACACCGATTCCCATTGGCAACTGTACAGACTGTAGTCTCACTATGATTCACCCGTATACCCAATTCACGGATAACTTCCAATCCCTTACTACCAAGTATGGTGCGAGAAGCTCCGGAATCCAATAACCCCAATAAAGATTTACCTAAAATATCTACTCTTAAATATGGACGTTCATCATTGACCGCGTGCTCCAAAACATAATCCAGAATGACCTGGATTTTGTCGACCGAGTACTCCTCCGCGACATACCCATCCCGATCAGCTAGGAATGTCGAATATCGTTTCCCTGCTTCGAACAATTTGGACAAGTTCTTACGGTTACCCCCTCTTTCTTACAACGGTAGCAAAATTTGTCCCGTTGTACAGAACAACCAACTGCCCGGTGACCTGGTTTATTGCATCTAAAGCAAACGATCTCCTTCACAGGTCTCCTGGAACGCTCATCGGACCCGGAAGTAGAAGCTTGACAACTGTTAACGTTGTCCTTCTCCACCCCTACATACGCAAGGTCTGGCTCCAAGGCACTACTTCGCTTAGAAGGTGCTGAAAAGTTCTCCACCGACTCCTTCCTGGTCTCCAAACGTCTACCTAAGTCACGGAGTTGACTGATTGTGGTAACTTCTACCAGAGCTAGCTGCGTCTGATAAAACGGAGCAATATTACTCATCAAAATTTTAAGTTTAGTATCCTCGGAGATTTGACAAGACAACCGGTTGAAGTATCCAGTCATATCAGCTATATAAATACCTATGGACTCATCGGAACCCTGGGTACGTTTTCGAATTTCTTCGAATAGCTTCTCATTATAATTGGAAGAAAGATATTCTTCCCTGAGCAAGGCAACGAATTCGTCCAACGACGCTACTTCTTCCCTATATGATAAATAAAATTGGTATGCCCTGCCAGAGAATAAATCGATACCCGACTCAAGCAATATATCCTTAGATACGTGACGGGCAATTCTAAGTTCCTCGACTCTCTCCAAAAATGCACTTAAGGAAAGCCCCTTCCTTTCCCCTAAAAATTTAAGATCCCATTTATTTGGTAAAATCTGCTTAACGTTGACCGGACATACTGGGGTTGGTGAGATACTCGACGACCTCCTTGCAGGATTAATGTTGCTTGCAAACTGGCTTTGGTTCACCAGACTTAGTTGAGGTGGAACGTCCTTTTGGCAATGGTCCGCCTTCTGGTGCAAATCTTCTAATAACGATAACGCTTTAGCTAGGAGGCACGGTCGGTCGGTCGCATCTTCAACTTCAATTTCTATGTGATCAATCCTATTCAAGACATGACCCAACTTCGACTGTAACCTGATGAAGGCGTTGCTTCTAGGTGTCTCGCTGAATGCCAGTATAAGAGGTTCCAATTCTGCTAACTTTTGCTTCACAGCCTCCACATCTTGTTTTACCGTGAAAGGGTACTTCGGATACCTAACGCTACCTCCATCCCTATCAATTCTCATGGCCATCGACAAGGCATGACGCATTTCATCCACTGTTCCAAGTGCAATTCCCCTGATACTAAGTTCATAGTTTAGTTCATCTTGTGTTAAACGATATGCTTGCATTTTATATGCCATTATGCTCACAATTACTCTTGCTCGATGAATGATTCCATTAAAATTTAAAAAAAAAAAATACGATTTCCTATTTTTTTTCTATTTCAATATGTACTATACTGTCCACGTGATCGAAACCTGCTTGCCGTTGAGCTATCGTGCCCCACGTTGGGCGCCAAAATGAAACCGTACAACCACGTACCAAATGTACAAGCTTCTTGGACCACAAGTCAGATGACAAGTGGGTATTTGCCGCTAGCTCAGTGAAGATGGGGAGGTTCGTAAGTAATCACTTGAATTAATATAGGTCTTGGGAGGGCGCCAGGCAAATTTAGTCCCCTGGCAAATACCATAAATGAGCAATAAACAATCTCCACAATACCAAAAGATTGTAAAGAAAATAAAATGGCCAAGTAAAACTAAATTGAGTTTAATAAACAAACAGAAAAACAAGTAAAGTACCTATGAAACCTTTCAATGTTGGATCCGCGAGTGATGAAAACCAAAAGCTAAAAAAAAACAAGCTTCCCTAATTATTTAAGCTATGAGCAAATCTGAAGAGAACAAGCATGTAGGTAAGCAGCATATAAGCAGTTAACAAGCATAAAGTAAGCAAGTCAGCATGAATGAAGTGAGCAGTAAACCGCGAACATAATAAGCAGGTAAGCATTAAATATGTAAACAAAATAATAAACCTCAAGCTGTAAGCGTGTAAGCTATTAGCATGTAAGCATGAAGCATGCAAGCCTAAATAAAATAAGTGAGCACTCAGCTGTAAGCACGTAAGCACTCAATCGGTTAATCACTTTTATCATATAAGCATTAAAAAAAATAGGCAAGAACTTTCTCTTAGCATGTAGGCATCAATCAAATAATCAATAGGCAAAAAAAAAATCAATAAGCGAATAAGCTGACCAAATAAGCATGAAGCGTTAAGTAAAAATAAGCGAATAACCCGCACCCAAAAACATATCACTTCAAATGATAAGTGAATAGCAGAAAATAAAGAGTTGAGGAAAAAAATATTGTAGTTAGCGTAGCGTCGCTTGAGCTCAGGCGTAGGCGCATAGTGGGGATCATCAACCCCGAAAAGTTAAATAAACCCCTCAATTCCCGCTTCACAATAAAGCAAGCAAAAGAATAGCGCAATGTCAAAGAACAGCAATAAAAAAATCAACAAAATATTATAGCGGAACTACAACAAAACTTGCGTGCTCCATAAGTGCTAAAACACCATTGGACATCCGGTATGTTCTTAGACGTGGACTGTGACGTATTCCCAGCCAATCAGGATGTCCTGTATACCAGTGTGTTGGCACCGTAGCAGTCCAAGGTTTGGATCTCAGCAAATAAAAGTGTTAGATCCCCGCAAATAAAACCCTGAAGAAAATAAAAGTGTAATCGGGATTCTCCGACTCAAAAAAATATTATACAATTACTCGGTCACCTACAAGTATATACTGAGTACTTGATATGCCCCGTTCCCAAGAATAATTATTGAATTTAACCCATTTCCAAAATATTACCTATATAGGCGAGTAAACTGATCAAGCTGATGAAATAGGTACCGTTACCTAATAATAAAAAAACTATAAGTGCATTGTTGAAAATACGCACTGTATTTGAATCAACACCAATGAAAAGTTAAGATTATGTAATATTTTCACACACATATACACATTCACATGTATACCACGGTGGCAAACTAAAGATTGAATAAACATAATAACATTATCATTATTGTAGCGAAAATGATACTTGTTTGGAAAATCTGATCATTCAATGACAGTATCATTGAAGTGAGTACGGTTTTTTTTCCTTGATATGAACTTTAATTTTTTTCCCTTTAGGCCAAACGTCTAATATTTACCAAAATTAAGCCTTCAAACATTTGAGAACTGTAAGAAATGGTTCACCTAACTTTAGGGTGAAATTATTAATCCGGCAACACTGCCAACGGAAAAATTTCAGAGATAGGAGTTTTGCCAAATAGAAATCAACTATCTCCGAGCTGAATATATAAAACAAATAACACATTACATTATGAAAACAGGTTCTTCACTCTGAAGATGGGAAGTAAAATATAAGTATTTAACGTACCCCGGCCGTAAGAGGTTTTTCTCCTCCAACTATTGCAACCAAGACTGGATCGAATTATGGAATAAAATTGGTTATTTCATCCAATTCACCATTCCTTGATATGTATACCGGCCATCGGAATCTGTTGATTGATCATCCAGTTTTCCAGACTCCCATTTGATACAGGGGTTAGGCGTGGTGTTCTAAAAATCCTTCTCAAAGTTTATTCTAGGTCCGATTTCCAAAAATATGCTCACAGGCAACACCAGTCGAACCCAAAATATTCAGCTATGGCTCACAAAAGAAAACCCAATTAAGGATGACTTCAATATCACTAGATTTTTGTGAACCATCGAAAAATATCCAGCACAACCTTTCTGTTCACCGGTGTCAAGGGAAGTGCCTGAATCGACCGAAAGGAACGTGAGCCTCCTCATTGGCCACTAGGTCAGGCCAATGAAAATCAGGAACGTCACATTCAACTATAATTTTGGCTAATTTAATGAACTCCGGCTTCTAACTACCCCAATAGATATCGATAAGATATAAAATTGGACTTACAAACACAGATAATACGAAATATCAACACTTTCTGAAAAATCTTAATGTCGATCCTCAAAGAACTCAGGAAATTCCAACGAGATGCCTGGCAACACCGCAAAACTACTGCGATTCGATTGCTATCGATTGATATCGAATTGTATCGACTTCACAGTTGTTCGCTGAATGTCACGTCAAAGATGATTAAATAGTAAACAAACCAGTCCGACAGAATAAAATAATAAAATTTCAAATGATATTGAGTACAGGAGTTTTATCAAGGTAGGCGGTCTAGATTAAATAGAATATATTCTTATGGCTGAAATAATGTTACGGGTGTGAAACTCAGTTTCGATTTCCAACAATCCAATATTCAAAACCTGTCTATGTTTTTCAGATTCTACTGCGAACACAACCTAAAATTTGTTATACAAAGTTTAAGCAATCGAGGGTCGATGTACGAGAAGGTTTCATAAATATGGATTCGCAATAGAGAAACAAGTACAAAATAAAGTTTTCTGGCCAGACAGGATCGCTTTTTCGCCCAGGACAATCGTAAAATTAACTACTACCACCAATAAGTGGAAGTGCATTTTGGTATGCCTAACCACCAGTGATCTAGTAAGGTAGCTAATAACTTCACTATACTTGAACACTGCACTCATAGTTACAATCTTTCCAGGTGTCCCGTAACTGAATAACGAATACGGGGTATCGAGAGTTGCACGTTCTTCAGAATACGAAGTTATCCAATACCCATATCAATGAAATATACTTTTTCTCGTTCCTCAGAATGTTATTTCATATGAATAAAAATATTAAATACAATATACAGATTTATTTCATGAATCTTGCTTTGGAGATTTCAGATAAGTCCATATTGTTGTCCAAAGACAATATAATTTCACGCAGTTCCTTATAGTTAATTTCAGGTGTTGAATTAGCTGTCGATATTTCGAAACTTTATTGTTTCATCTTCAGAACACTGAAGTATAAACAAGAACATACATATTAAAATGGTATTATAAAAGGTGATTTTGATTAAAACAAAATAAATTATGTAAAATAACAATCGTTGAAAAATAAAACGCTTCAGACACTTTACAGAAAACAACAACAACAACAAGGGTACTTACATTTAGGGTGGCTTTCCGGGTTTAAAAAGGGTGAAATAAATAGATTCGACATAAAGTATAAATAAATGCACAGGTTCATGAAAGACTTCGACACATACACGATCGAAGACATGAACAAACTGAACTGTCGTTGAATCGTTTCTTTATATTGTAAAAAAGGCTCGTAAAAGAAATGACCGTCGGGATTGGAAAAAGTTGCCTGCTAATGATTCGGAATCAATGTTTGATTTTTCCTATTAGATTGAAGTATGAGTTGTTTGAATTTTCAATATCTGATCTTTTGTTAACACATTTTGTTCCATGTTTTGTTATTTCAATCATTTAGTTCAAGAGTGTTTTTTTCAATATTGTCTGTTGTCCTAAAATACTAACAGATGACTTGCAATGTTCTGCCAGGCTAGTGGGATTTTTCATTGTTTTCAGCGGATTGTGTATATTTTTACAATCTCTGCTGTGTTCAGTCATCCTTTGTTGTAGATACCTTCCTGTTTGTCCTATATACACTTTCTCACACTCAGCACATGGTATTTTGTAAATGATATTGGATTTAAGGTCTTTTGGTGTTTTGGTTTTGAGTCTCGTGAAAAAATGCTTTTTAACTGTGTTTTCACATTTCATGCTGACTTTTAGATTCTCATTTTCGAAAACCTTGCTTAGTTGAGGTGTCAGGCCTGCTACGTGCGGTAATTTGAAATATTTGAATTTCAACGATGCTTTTTCTTTATGTGTATTTGTTCTGTCTGTATATACTAATTTTTTAATCAAATACTTAGGGTAGCTATTCTTGAGTAGCATCGTTTCAATAAGTTTTAGGTTTTGTATTTTGAAACTCTCATGAGCTAAGTGTGTAGCTCTGTGTTTGAGGCTAGTAATAATGTTTATTTTATGTGTCATTGGATGAGCGGAGTGGTAGTTAATAAATCTTTCAGAGTATGATGGTTTATGGTACCAATCGGTTATAATAGTGTTATTTGACCTAATCAATGAAATATCTAGAAAAGCAATCCTATCCTTTTTTTCAATTTCTACAGTGAACTGGAGTCTAGGATGATAATTATTGAATATTGGTGCAGATATGGAGAATCTTGCAGATATCTCCACACTCCAAGAACGACATTTCGAGACGAAAGGTCCTTAAGAAGGGGTCAATGTAACGATTTCGAGACCGGCCTCGAGACCGGCCCTGATCACCTCATTAAGCATGCACCCCAAGTGAACATTCCTCCGCCCACAAACACATGAATCACGCCTAGAAGAAACGTAAACTTGCCAAGGAACAAACTCGAATGCCTTCTACACAACAAGAGAGGGAGCCATCTGACTGGATCGACGTGCATTACCGATTGATCGAGAACTGTAAATGCGGGTATATAAGGCGCTGGATAGCAGAGGGCAGGATAGTCGCAGAGAATCGCAGATATTGTTCTAGAGTTCGCAGACAGAGAGTGATAGTCAAGATAAATTTGAAATAGTGAAGTCAATATTTTAGTTGAATAATTGTTTAAATAGTGTTTTAAATAAATTAGAAAAATTAGTTTAGTGCATTTTTACTTCAATATCATACCGTAAGTGGAAAATTCACGAACTGCCTGCACTCACGCCACGTTCCAGCAAAGAAATGTTGACTGTCAAAACTTGTACGACATTGGAGAGTCCTCGATTCGTCATTGTCACCTTCCAAACAGATAGAATGAATAACTGATTTCGAGATCCAATTGTGGTCGTGGGTGTCTAGTCAATTAATATGGTAAACTCCGCCAGCAGCAGCAGTGCCAGTGCCAATCCTTTAGAGTAACACCTCGAAAAACTGAAAATACTTAAAATCACAAGTGGCACAGTACGAGCGTGAAATTTAAATGTTCCAACGCTTTCAAAATATTAACATTGACGATGGCAAATGGTCGGCAGTCTTCACTAACTCCAAACGTTTCGAGGATAAATACGCCAACATCAGCTTCTATCGTCGTCATCACCACCGCCGCCGAAAAGACGCCGACTGGATATGTGATAAGTGTTTTTTCTATCAGGAATATCCCAGTAAGGCTCTGTCTCTGGAGCCCCGATACAACCGGAGGGCACGCTGGGGCCCAATTCTCAAATGTCTATTACCCTTTGTCGCATTCGACAAAACATGTCCATCGCATTTCTCGAATGTGCTTTGGAAAGAGATGGAAATATTTTGTCTCATGCGACACAGGGTTATAGACATTTGAGAATCGTGCCCCTGGAGTGTCATTAACCCCAGTAAACACTACCTACGTCCATGGGGTATTATTTTTATTATAATTGTGCTTACTTTCAATAATATCATTTTTCTGTATAAATATATGTAAAGAAAGAATTTTCTTGATTTTTTTAAATTTGGAATGAGTGGCTGAGAGGAAGAGCGAGAGAAAAATTCACACATATACAAGTCGCGCAATAATTGTGTGGACTCCTGAAATGATAGGACAAATGGGGACTCTCACTGTTCTTTGAAATATAGACGGTGGGGTGGGGCGTAGCGGAGTGGAGTGGAGAAAGAGTGTCCCATACACTGCCTTGAATAATTGAAGAAAATTCATGGTACCCTCCAAAATATTTAAACTTACTATATTTTCGTATCACTTCTTCATAGTTTCTCGTTTCTTCTTGTTCTGAGTAGTGGATCAATCATTGACGCATATGAGACAGGCCTTTTCTCCGAAGAACCGTATATAGGAAGGCGCTAGGTGATATTATTTACCCAAACGGAATAATCTGTGCAGAGGAGGGTATGATGGATCCCATGTTTCCGGTTATAAGATTCAGCACAATCATAGATGTAGAAAAAATTAAGTATTTTCATGGAATTTATCTCCCAAATCATTCCAGAACATCTTCAAATGTTCAAATTTTTAAAGCAAAAATTTTAGTAACACAGATCATGTGCGTATCCAGGGTTTCATACATGAATCGATGAAGTACCTAGTATCATGAAAGCTTTTTAAACTACGCGAGGTTTGGAACATCTCAAAAGTTGCCACTTTCATTTATTTGACAATGATTGATAACTAATTATCATAAGATGAAAGAAATTAATTTTTTTTTCAGGAAACGCCTAAAGGATCCCGCACATTTAAATGACTTTCAGATAATTTCACTCCTAACCTGAAATGTTGTAGAACCTGGCATCCTCATTTCGTAATCCAATTCACAAATCGATCATATGCCCCGTTTTTTCGAGCTACAGGGTGTCACAGATTCGATTTTTGATATTTTGGGTATTATGCATTGATGCATTTTTGTGCTCTAATTCGAAATTGAACTTTTTTAGAAATGAATATCTGATTTCTAGCTCATGACTCCCTCCATTCAAAAAAAAAAATTCACAAATGGTGTTGCATTATAGCCATTATAGCATGGCAAGATAATGTTCATAAAAATAGATAAATGTCAATACCAAAATTTTTTTGATTCTCACTCAATCCTTTGAAACTAGAAAACAAACGGCTAGTGTTTGCCAATATTTTGAAAAAATATAGGTTTTCATCATATGATTGCCTGTTCAACCGTATATAGTTTTCCATGTACAGGGTGACTATTTAAATGCATACAAATTAATTATGTATTTCAAGAACAAAATTATATAATTATTAGGAATTGTCCGTAATTGTAACTATGAAAGTTAAACTGAAAGGACTCCTGGAATGATCGTCCCCACACCCTTCCTTATTTCCAGCCACTCTCTTCCTTATTTCCAGCCACCCTCATCATATCCGTGATTTACAGCCGGCCGCATAATTTTAAGAGAAGTCTCTACTTGTGATACCTCATTGAATAGCTGGTAAAAAATGCTACTTTCTCCCTCCCCAATCCGTCCTCATTAAACAAGTAATTGAATATTATTTTTGAATCATGAATATTTTATATACCTAAATAGATATTTTGAATTTTTAAGTAGTTAGTTAAAAGAGATGGTGATCGATGGAATTGGGATCAGAATTTTTAGAGATACCTACTTGAAATACAATTGTAAAATTCGAACGAGTTCGAATACACTGTGCCAGAGAGGTATCAACAATGTTGAAATAATACGGGGTACCCTTCTCTCTAAGCGTTTCCACCAAGTGGAAAATAACAGGCAAACATCTGTCTTCAAAGAACACCCGATTGCAAGTGCTTGGTGGAAACGCTTAGAGAGAACGGTACACCGTATTCTTTCAACATTGAAATACAATTGATAAATAAACTCTTAAAACTCACAAAACGAAGGTTTTTACATTATATATCTACTGGTATCAGCTTTTTTTATCAGGTATTCAATGAGGTGTCGCAAGTAGAGATTTCTATTGAAAGTATTTGAATACGAATGGCTGTAAATCAGGGGGAGGCGATGGGGCTGGCTGGAAATGAAGGGGTGATAATCCTCCAGATTATTCCATGAGTCCTTCAAATTTGATTTCCACATCCTTAGAGTTATGGACAATTCGTGATAATTATATAGTTTTGTTCAACAGATATAGCATTCAAATTGTCACCCTGTACATGGAAAACTATATACTGTTGAACAGGAAATCATATAAATTCTCCTGTAGTTGATGAACACCCATAGAGTTATAAATAATGTGGCTTTTAAAATACTAGATCACTGTTTGGACATTTTTAGAAGTCAAACCACTGTTGTTGCAGAAAAAATTGATATTTTAGGGTTATCAGAAATTTGGCTATCAGAAAATATCACCAGTGACTTATTGAATATTGATGGTTATACAATAATTCGGCGAGACAGAGGTTCAAGAGTTGGAGGTGTAGGAATATATCTCAACAGTTTCATATTTGAAGTTCTTGACTATGTGTCATTTGAATACTTGGAACAACTGTGGATACAATTTGAATTCAACAGATATACAGTGTAGGGACACTTTATAGACCACCCAAGGGAAATCGTAATGAATTTTCAAATGTGATATAAGACTGACTGCTTGAATCAACAATATCTTGTGACCGATTCATGTGGGGGTGATATAAATATAAATTGTTGAGATATGGAGAGCCAAAATACTGGATCTTTATTGTGAATTGTTGATACCTCAAATTTACAACAAATTGTTAAGTCCCCCACCAGAATTACTAAAACATCTAATAGCCTCCTTGATATTATATTGCTCTCGAAAGATGAATATAATATTACTTGTGATACCAGGGATGTATCAAATTGTTAAAAAAATTGTTGTTAAAATTGTTATTTCCGTCAACCAGCTGCACACCCTTAAGAGTACAACCCTCAAAAGTCTTCGAAAGACTTGTCCGAGCTAGGGAACATGCAGCCCTCACCTTTTAACGTGTGATGCCATGCACGAGACCGATGACCATGCTGAGAATCGAATCCATGACCCTTAGGTTAAGAGACAAGCGCTCTACCATCAAGACCATCACGGTAATTGCCTCATACTTGCAAATTGGGTGGAAAACAATCTCAAGAAACAAAAAAATGGGTCACTCTGAGAAATCTGAAACGTATAGACAAAATCCTTTTAGAACAATACCTACAGAATGCGCCGTTTGAAAACATTTACTACATTCAGGATATCAACAATAAGGTCGATCACTCAAAATTGAGAATGATTTGCGTGCAACTCGTTCCCAAACATGATATAACTTTCGAGACATATAAAAAATCTTTCACAGTATGTATGTGAGTAATACACTGCTAAATATTTAGCGTGTATATTTTTTTTCCTTATAGGCCAAGCAATAGAGCCAAAAATGATTGCATTTTGGACAAAAATACTACCTGGAAGCCACCTGTGCTATTCCGTGCAGTCCGTCGTTTATTCCCCCTATGTCCTCAACTGGAAAATGCCATTTTTTAATTTGTTATAAACAATAAACAACAAAAAATCGCGTCTTTTTTAGTTTTTTATTGTAAAATGGAAACTATTGAAGCAGTGTTAACGGTGCAAAAGGGTGAACTGTAGAGAATTGAATTCCGAAGAGAATGACGGATAAAACGATCCGATCAGATAATAAGAACCGGAGAAAAACGGGAAAAACCTGAAAATTGTGTTTTTTTTTCTATAATTCATAACTCTGTCATTTTTTAATATTAAGAGCTGAAACTTTGCACGATAGTAGCTATTGACGTGCACTTTATGTATGCAAAACCTGGATTCAGTCGGATTGATAGTTTTCGCACAATTCTCATTTGAATTTTTTTTGGAAATATTTTCGCGGAGAGCTGGATGCGTGTGAGGTCGTCTGATTAAAATTCAAAAAACAGATTTGGAAAGTAGACGTGAGCAGTAACAAAACGTCTATTCAGATTTTTCGATAAAACGCGTTTAAGTGTGTTTAAAACTAGTGAGAACATGAGTGAAAACAGCCGGCGGCGCGTTAGCGATCTTGTGGTGGGGGACTGTGCGAATCGAGGAGAAACGTATATAATATAGTCGGCGCACGCTGCGCGCAACTTATAATTCTTTGCATTTGTTTATCTCTGCATGTACTGCAGAATGGGTCAGATTTTAAGCGCTAAAAGACACGGAGCGGTTTCTGGCGAGTCGGCAGCCGACTCGGCTGCCGAAGCGGTGCATCCTTTATGGCAGTTCTATTGAATGAAACAGACGGTGCGTCAACGCGCGGTTCGTGATGGCGGTGGCAGCGCGTACCCTGCGGCCATCATGCACCCCGCGCGGGTTTACGACTGTAGTTGGAACATCAGTACATGTTTGCTTATGGGACTAAACACACGTAAGCGATGTTGTGGCGGTTTTTGTTATTAATAAGTGACTCGGCGTTGTCAGACCAGTATGGAAACTTTGGACGTTGAGAAATTAATCAATGAGATTCATATTAGACCAGCGATTTGGGATATGCGTTCAGAGGATTATTCCAACAAAATAAAAAAGAAACGTTCTTGGGAAGAGGTAACCAACGCCTTTGTTGATGAGGGTGCTGCAGTGGAGGAGAAAAGACAAATGGGTAATTACATGAAAACTAAATTTATTTATTAATAAAAAATCATCAGTATTTAATTATACAGGGTGTTTCAGTTTGTTCGTTCATAACTTCAGTAAACGATAGAACATATCAAAATAATAAAAGTATTTTCTATAACATTTTTTTCTAAACGCTTCGTTTTCAAGATACAGGGTGTTAAACTATTAAAAAAATATTAATATTTATTTATTATCTCCCAAATAAGTACAGATTTTTTATTAAAATTTTCTACACTTTAGTCATAATAAAAGACCAATTTTTTGATGTTTCTGAAAATTTTCCTTGGAAAAGCAGTGGCGTAGTTATGGGGTTCTGTCTGGATTATATTATGACTAAGTGTGTAAAGTTTGAATAAAAAATGTTTATTTGTTTGGGAGATAACGAATAAATAGTAGTACTTTTTTTAAAGTTTAACGCCCTGTATCTTGAAAACGAAGCGTTTTATAGAAAAATGTTATAGAAAAGACTCATATTATTTTAATATGTTCTATCGTTTACAGAAGTTATGAACGAAAAAACTGAAACACCATGTATTAACTTAATAATAATTTTCATATATGTGCGTTTTGCCATTCCAGCGGATTAATATTAACAAAATTTTTCTCTGCAGTTAAGAGCTCTTGGATTTCCTCTGCTCAATGAATCAGTGGCTAAATTTGCCGAACCATTTGCTGATCTAATGTCATCATCACGGTGTCCATCTCTTAATTTGACCAAATTATGGAGTACGCAGCACGCTTTGATTATATCTTGGGCGAAATCAACAGATACGTTAAGCGGTCTGTGGAAAATTCGCCACTTATTAGCCAGAATACCAAATGTACATTCAATGTATCTTCGAGCTCTTGACAATCTGTAGTAGAAATTTTTTTTTTCAAAATATAAATTTGATCCACCATAGGGCCTAAGTAAATTTTCTGAGAGTGGAAAGGCTTCATCTCCTATTATTACAAATGGATAATCAATTACATCTCCTTCGATGGAATCTGCTGGAGGAATTTCCATTGTATCATTTATCATTCTTTCATGTAATGTGGAATTTTTAAAAATTCTAGAATCACTAGATTTTCCATAGGAGCCAACGTCTACGTATGTAAATAAATAATTGCTATCACACATTGCAAAAAGTACCATTGAAAAATAATTTTTATAGTTGTAGAACATAGAGCCGCTATTAGCAGGTTTTATCATCCTTATATGTTTTCCATCGATGGCTCTTATGCAATGTGGAAAATTTGCATTTTTCTTAAATCCTTTGGCTATTTTGGGCCATTTTTCAGTAGTTAACGACGGAAAAGTTATATGTCTAGCATGTGTCCATATAGCTTTACAAACTTCTTGGGTGATTAAACTTGCTGTGGATTTTCCAATTCTAAAAGCATAGTGCAAATCGACAAATGAATTGCCAGTAGCTTGGTACCTGAAATAAAAGGGTACCTATTAAATAAAGCTTTTTTTCAGGCATTTTGCTTAAAAAAAATGGAAAAACATAAGGGATAGGTACGCTAGAGAACTTAAAGAAAATAAAGGAAAGTCAGGACAAGGACGAAAAGTCAAAAGTTCCTATATGTACGCCAACCAATTGGGCTTTTTGTCAGATGTAATCCAACGTCACCCCACAGATACATCTATGGATGATGGGGCTCCTCTATCACCAAACAGTCAGAATGAATCTGCGTCAGAAAGTCCTGCTACTGTTCATGTCGCCAAAAAAAGAAAAGGAAACACACTGGAAAAAAAACTTGTGGAGGCCCTTGATAATCATAGTATTCATCAAAAACAAAAAGCACAAACAGTAAATTCTGATATATTATTTTTGTTATCATTATTGCCTTTTATGAAATCCATTCCCCCACACTTTAAATTTGCTGCGAGAATGGACATTATGCAAAGCATAAATAAATATAATCCCATACATTCACCAGCCCCCTCTGTATACTCAACACAATTACCGTATAACCAAATTCCCACCCAGGCTCCAAGCCACCAATCTGGAATACTACATCAATGGCAATATTTAAATCCACATGCTGGACCTTCCGGACTTCCAGACTTTAACTAAAGTCCTTCACAACAAGAGCCCCAACCTGGGCCTTCTGGGATTCAGCGGCAGAGTACTGAAATCCCCTTTGATGTCGCCTGGAAGCTCGTGTTCCGAAGATACGGATATAACCCAATTATTTTAAATGCTATTTTGCTAATAAACATGATAATATAATACTTTTTTAAGAATAATTTTTTTTTTGATTTTATTTATTTATCTTCCCTTAAAGTTATAAGAAGCTTTTCTTCTACTGGTATGCTTTCCCTCATGGTAGTATTTCTTTTTGAACATGAATCTTTAATTATTGACAACAATTCTTGGAATGTTTCTCTTGACATTCTGGTAAAATTAAAGAATTTATCTGGATCTCCGTTAAGTTCGTCATACAGTGTGTAAAAAAATCCTCTATTTTTCCTCTCATTTATTATGGGATGTATCCAATATTTGCGTTTCTTTTTTTTTTTTTTCTTAATTTTGTTATATAATACGCCTGTAGATATTAGAAAAAGCAAATCATCATCACTGTCAGAAGAAGTCATACATGCCAACGATGCGAACCACTCAGACACAACTAGACAACTGCGAAAGATGTCTCGATAAAAAACGTGTCGGTCGTAAGCTGCGGTGACGCCTCGTGTGTTTTGAGCCGCTTCTCTGTCGAGTCAGCGCCGACTCGCCAGAAACCGCTCCGTGTGTTTAAGCGCTAAAACAGGCGATTTCGGCGCTGTTCCCACCGGACTATAAACGTTTCTCTTCGATTCGCACAGTCCCCACCACAAGGTCGCTCACGCACCGCCGGCCGTTTTCCCTCATGTTCTTACTAGTTTTTAAGACACTTAAACGCGTTTTAACGAAAAATCAGAATAGACGTTTTGTTACTGCTCACGTCTACTTTCCAAATCTATTTTTTCAATTTCAATCGGACGACCTCAAACGCATCCAGATCCCCGCGAAAATATTTCCAAAAAAAATTCAAATGAGGATTGTGCGAAAACTATTATTCCGACTGAATCCAGGTTCTGCACACATAAAGTGCACGTCAATAGCTACTATCGTGCAAAGTTTCAGCTCTTAATATTGAGAAATGGCAGAGTTATAAATTTAACAAAAAAATCATAATTTTCCGGTTTTTCCCGCTTTTCTCCGGTTCTAATTATCCGATCGGATTGCTTGATCCGTCATTCCCTTCGGAATCCAATTCTCTACAGTTCATCCTTTTGCACCGTCAACACTGCTTCAATAGTTTCCATTTTACAATAAAACAACTAAAAAAAAACGCGATTTTTTGTTGTTTATGGTTTATAACAAATTAAAAAATGACATTTTCGAGTTGAGGACATAGTGGGAATAAACTACGGACTGTCCTGCACAGGTCGGAAAACCTGAGGCGAACATGCACCGATTTTCTCGATGGCAGACAAATCAGCAGCGGAACATTCGGCCAAAACCGAACGGGGCTGCCCACAGGGCTCGAGCCTGGGACCCATCCTATGGACGGTGGTGATGGAGGACTGATTCGGGACCGTGGACAGCCACACGGGGAGGGACGAGGCTGTATCTATCCAGGGCTTTGCAGACGACCAGGTCATTCTGATATCGGGCAGGAACAACACGCAAATTCAAAACAGATGGAAGAAGATCTGGGACGGATGCAAAGCCTGGGCATCGAGAAACAAACTCGAATACAATAAAGGAAAGACGGAAAGCTTGTTCGTCGCAGGGAAAAACACCGACATAAATAACGCCCCCATAATACAAATGGACAACCAGCTAGTGGAAAATCAGGAAAAGCTGAAATACCTAGGCATGTTACTCGACCGAAAGATGCTCTGGGTTGAACACGTTAAGAACATAAGAACAAAAACACAAAACATAGCAAACAGGCTCTTCGTGGTGGCGGGCAGAGAATGGGGAGCAGACAAGGAAATCCTAAAAATAATATATGAAAAGGCCATAAAGCCACTTATATTGTATGCCGCAGAGATATGGGGACAACGGGCGAAAGATACTAGGATTACGAGACACCTGCGTGCAACAGAAAGACCTTTCTTGCTAGCCATCACGAAGGCCTACAAAACAGAACCCACAGACGCACTACACATACTAACAGGAACAACACCAATACAGATCGACGCAGAGATAGAATACACACACACACAAAGCAGACATACAAGCAAACAGAACAAACACCAACACAAGCCACACCCAGCCAAAGAACACAGAGAAACGCCAACAACAGGAGAGTGCAAAACACATATCTACACAGACGCCACACGAAACGAACAGCAACACAGAGCCGTAGGTAACGCGAAAACAAGGGATAACATGGACACTCACAGGGAAAAGAATAACCAACGGGAAAGACATACACAACTCAGAACTCACAGGGATACACGAAGCCATGAAAAACATTAAAATTACAGATAGAAACACAACAATATACACCGACTCAACACGAGCCATTCACATGATACAAAACACCAAAAGCACAAACACAACAGTAATAAACATATCTAAACTAATCCAGGACATGCAAGATAGAAGGCAAATAGTGAAAATTGAACACGCAGATAGGAAACAAGAAGGTATCAAGAAAGCAGAACAAGAAGCGAAAACACATCTGATACCAGGAGAAATACAACACATACACAAAACAAAGAGAGAAATAAAAGAAATAAAACACACACTAAAAATAGCAACATGGCAAATACACTGGGACAACACACACACAGGGAGAACCACATACACTTTTTCCCCGACGTTGACACAACACGAATTTCACTCTCCTGGAAAACAACACAACTCATCACAGGACACGGTAACACGCAAGCATACTACAAACGGTTCAACCTCAGAGCAACGGACGGTCGATGCCAATGTGGAGATGCCGAGGAGGAGACGACAGATCACATAACCCGGAACTGCCTGCTACCATTCAGAGTGGAAGCAAGACAAAAACTCACAGCCGAACTGCGTAGAGTAAACCTGACCTACCCCCCAACCATCGGAAACGCAATGAAAACAAACAAAAACATAATCACACACATCAATGACTGGGGCAATAAGGTGATCCGGGACGATGAATAGAAATGAGGCACCTTCAAACAAAACCCTCTCAGGAGCAAGTAACATCTCAGGTGAATAAACATCAGCAAAATGTAAAGACTAACCATAATATAAACAAAAACAATGTTAGCAAGAACACAAAATGTAAATTAACAAAAAAAAGATAAGAAAAGACAGAAACAGAAAAGATACAGTACTGAACCGCTGATTTTTGGAAGTGTGGAGATGGGAAGGGTTCCCTTGACAGTCTTTTCGCTAGAGAGATGGTAGATACAAAACGGCCTCATACCGAAAGGGAGGTGGGCCACTCGTAAGTCACCCGGTGACAAACGAGAAAATGCAGTCGTCATGTCCTGCACGGGATGGCACAGGCGGCTTCCAGGTAGTATTTTTGTCAAGGACAATATCTCTATTGCTTGGCCTATTAATATTCATATTTATCTGACACATACTACAATATTCAGCAGTATACTCCGAACCATCAAGCTATGTCATTTTGGCAGCTGTCATGTCAAACTCACACATCAGCCCGCCTCACGAAGCGGGTGAAGTTCAAGTTTGTTTTATGTGTGAAAAAAATAATCTACCACTACCAATTGAGCAACGATGGTTCATGCCCTGTTCAACGATGGATGTTTGCCTGTGCTGAAGCCGAAATTCCACCATTGCATACAAGTTGAAAAAGGTTTTTCAAGAAACCAGCTGGTTTTTACTACAAACATCGCCTGCGGCTCCAATAACAGAAGTGGTGATCACTCGAACGATCACTCCTGCGCCCCAAGTACATATGTCGATGTTGCAATCCCCGAGCTCCTCTTCCTGCCCCAAAGACGTCTATGGCAAATTTATGAATACCTAATGAATAATAATGGTACTTAAGTATAATTTGAATTAACAATTATTTGTTTTTTCTCCATTTGCAATTTTTTATTATAAATATTGTTCAAACATTCGACAATAGACAGACACAAAAATCAATGAGTAAAAGTGAGATGGAGTGTACATTTAGCTCAGACAAGAATATTCATAAAACCCTCTTTTCCCCTGCTGCATAGTGCGATTTTCTGGAACTTTCTTCGAGGCAAAATTTCAATTTCATATTGGGTCGACAATAAAGACAGGCTCAAAAATCAATAAATTGAATTAAGACGACGTGCACATCTAAATACGAACAAGTCCTATCAAACACAAACTCGCCAATGTTGACACAGGTGTTCATTATTATTATGAACAGTTTTATTTCATTTTTTTGATCAGTGTCATTTTCTGGAGTGGTAAGATTAATTACATTATCCATTAATGTCATTTGATAGTTCTCTAGGGATTGTAGAGTACTTTTACTTGATTCACCTTGTTTCCCTTCTGTCATAGTTGTTTTGGAACTCCTTGTATCAGACCCAGTAGCCAAATATTCAGTGTTAATATGCCTGTTATATCTTTGGATTCACCAAAGACTTTTTAAAAACAGACTTTAAACTTTTATTTTGTTTATTTGACAAACAGAAATTAAAATGGTAACATACAATGTCAGTCAGACTTATTGATATGCACCTAAATATTGGAACAGTTACTCGATCATGAACGTGCATCTGAACACTGAGATGCCGGGATCCTCTTATTTTATAAGTTTTCACTTGTTGACTGGAAAAGTGCTGATTCCAAGGGTACTGGGGTTGGCGCCAGATTCTAGCTGACTCCAAGGAGAAATAGGTCATGCGACCCAAATACGCATTTCCTAAGGCGTAATACTGGACAAAGGGCTATTGTCTATTTTGATATAACAACTCCCCATTTTATGAAAAAGTTGATGCTATACGTTGCAGCAACTTTTTGTTCAACTTTTAGACAAAAGTTTTCGAAGAATTTGTATTGAGTTCAATTTCTTCATTTTCTTCCTCGCCTATTTGGTAGCTCGGTCGTCTTCTTGGGAAGAATTTGGCAATGGCTTGAAATTTATTTCGGTTTCTTGGTGGTGCAGGCGGTCCATCATTTCTTGATGTAATAATACCAATTTTTACATTTTTTCGATTTTTGCATTTACAAAAACAATACAAAATTACAAGTGTAATGGTAAAATAAGTAAACCATGAAATATGTTTAGAAACAAAAGGTTCATTTATAAATTTATCTAATTGATCAGACTATTCATTCAATTTGAATTGAGCTGTATTTAAATCATCAACATTTAATTTATTCAGCTTCAGAGGTTTTAGTTTTGGAAATTTTTCTTTTTCAGGAAGTCCCGCACAACATTTATATGGTATTAAAATTTCGTGAAAAGTATAGGTTACATTTTTCTCGAAATATATTTGTTTTTTCGCATGAATTCTTGTAGTGCCAACAAATGCATTAGGTACAATAAACATTCATTTTTAAGATTGAATTTGTTTCAATAATTTTCGTTTTTGTTTCTTTGTTACATGTTAATGTTACAGGCAAAGGGTCTGAAACAATTATAAGCCATGTGTTTAAATCGATTTCATAAACATTATAATTTTTTGCGAAAAGTATACTTGTTTTACAAGCTTGAGGTAATTCCATTAAATGTCTAAATATTTGAGCTTCACAAATAGCATTAGTATCAATTGGGTAAGGCAATATTTTTTCACATATTTTCATTCTATAAATCAATGATTTAAAATTTTCAAAATTTGGTACAATTATACCGGGTGGCTACGGAAGTATTGCCTACGAAATATCTCAGTTATTGTATGAAGTAGGTTTGTGAAATTTGTAGCGTCGATATAATGACATAAGAGCTAGAATTTGAGCATATTGACATGTCGAAGTTAACTTCCGGTCTGACCGGAAGTAACATCAACTTTCTTATTTTAAATGGAAACCCTATTTTTTTTTCTTTTCGCTTTATTCAGCATTCAATTCCCTTTCTAACGACATATCACAAGTTGGTATCTAACCAGAAACTAGATCAGAAAAAAATTATTATTGAAATTCACCGAGTAGGCCGTGGAAGCAAAATGAAAGCCAAAAATTGAAAAGTTGGCTATGGAAACCATACGTCACTTGATAACAGTTGCTACTACTGTGATATTTTATTTTCATTCGTCGGCGTTATAAAAAGCCGCCAAAAAAAATATTGGAAAAGTTGGGAAAAAAACAATACTCTGTAGGTCCATAACTTAAATAGGAACATACAACTTTTTCTTGCCTGTACTATTCAGCATAACCATTCCTTTCTAATGATATAATAGAAAGTAATTTTTTTAAATGAAATACCAAAAAATCAAATTATTATTATTATTCAAATAACAAAAAAACAGATTTATCGAAAAAAAAAATTCAAATTGATAGGATTAATGATAAAATAAATTCAAAACAAATGTTCGAAATGCATTCCCTCAGCGTCAATACATTTATTGACTCTGGTGATATTTTCATGTAAAACGTTTCTCAACATTTGGGGCGTGATATCTTGGAAAGCTCTACGAATTTTTACTTCTAGCTCATGTAGAGTTGTAGGCTGTGTGGAATACACCCTATTTTTAAGATGCCCCCATAGAAAAAAGTCGCACGGAGTAAGATCAGGTGACCTTGGTGGCCACCTGACTGGACCATGGGTTGTTATAAGTCTCTCTTGAAAGCGATTTTGAAGATAATTTCTCGCTATTCTTGAATTATGCGGAGGGGCGCCATCTTGCTGGAATTAAATTCTCTCAGTTATTTCCGCTGGTAGGTTGTTAATGAATTCCGAAATTTCATTCGTTAAAAAATTGAAGTATCTCTCTCCGGTTAGTTGGTCTTGAAAAAGAATGGGGCCAACAATATGAGTTCCAACTATTCCTGCCCAAACATTCACACCAAATCTCTCCTGGAAACCGGTGCTCGTTTTCTATCGCCCAGTACCTGAAACAAAAGACCGTTCACACTTTTAGCACTTTACACTTCGACTATCGACAATAATCCAAATAAAGTACAGTACCTACCTTGTATTATTCCTATTAAATAATCCATTGTTGGTAAATCTTGACTCGTCCGTAAACAAGATATAATAGTTAAATAGGTGATTCTCAGCATTTTGTCGAAGAAACCAATTACAATATTCCAGGCGCCTTTCACCGTCATTTTCATACAAATGTTGATGCAACTGATACTTGAACGATTTAAATCGATGTGTTTTCAAAATTTTCCTAGCAGAGTCCTTACTTATAGCTAATTCGGCGCCAATCTGCCTTGAGGAAATTGTGCAATCATATTGTACTAAAGCTAATACATTAATTTCAGTTTCCTCATTAATAACAAATGATTCTTGGTCTTCGTTAACATCAGGCTCAGTTCTTAATTTTTCTTCAAGACACTGGAAATACCTTCTTGACGGTTGCTGCCTCCCTGGATATCGCTCTAAATACAATCGTTCAGCGGCATAAGAATTTTTTAAACATTCTCCATAAATGAGAAGCATGTCAATTTGTTCGGTTCGTGAATAACGGGGCATTTTTTGAATATTCCACTAACTGATTTCGATTTCCAAACCCTTTTAAAATGGCAGAATCAAAATCACTACTTCGAACGTCAAAATAATATGGATAGCAGCGTTCGTGAGAGCTCTCGTTTCTTTTTTGTTTCATTCCAAAATACATCTTAATCAGCCTACCTGTTAATATTTTGGTTCGAATGATTATTGCAATGGAATGATTATTCTGAATAGCACAAACATCGTCCATAGGTAGATATTAGAATATCTATGGACGATGGCACAGACCAAGTACGTTTATGTTCCTATTTAACCTAGAACCTACAGGATATAATTTATCATTCCACATTATTTTTAATGTTATTTTTGCGTATGCGATAATCTGTTTTGATATTTGAAGAATAATAATTGGATTTTTTGGTATTTCATTTCAAAAAATTACTTTCTATTATATCATTAGAAAGGAATGGTTATGCTGAATAGTACAGGCAAGAAAAAGTTGCATGTTCCTATTTAAGTTATGGACCTACAGAGTATTGTTTTTTTCCTAATTTTTCCAATATTTTTTGTGGCGGCTTTTTATAACGCCGACGAATGAAAATAAAATATCACAGTAGTAGCAACTGTTATCAAGTGACGTATGGTTTCCATAGCCAACTTTTCAATTTTTGGCTTTCATTTTGCTTCCACGGCCTACTCGGTGAATTTCAATAATTTTTTTTTATCTAGTTTCTGGTTAGATACCAACTTGTGATATGTCATTAGAAAGGGAATTGAATGCTGAATAAAGCGAAAAGAAAAAAAAAATAGGGTTTCCATTTAAAATAAGAAAGTTGATGTTACTTCCGGTCAGACCGGAAGTTAACTTCGACATGTCAATATGCTCAAATTCTAGCTCTTATGTCATTATATCGACGCTCCAAATTTCACAAACCTACTTCATACAATAACTGAGATATTCCGTAGGCAATACTTCCGTAGCCACCCGGTATATGACAGTGAGTCATCATCTTTTCCAATATATTTTATAGTTGTAGGTAAAATATGATGTAATCCAGTTCCATTATCCAATATAGGAATAGGGTAAGGTCGATAAATGGTATAGACTTCGGGTTCAACAAGGGGTATTTTTAAAATATAGACAACTTTTGTGTCTGTTTGAAATGCTGCGAGTTCAATTAATTCGAGGTATTTTGCTACTGATGCAAACTTTGGTTGTAAAGGCAAGTAGTTGTTTTCCAAGGATTGTGATACTTCCAGAAGGGAGTTCACTAAATCTTTTGGTTTTATTATTGAAGTATGAATGATCTTCAATCTAGCAAAAGTGATTGAGGTCAAAATATCATCATGATATTCTTCTAGAAATACAAAGTTTTCCATAAGGGATTCACAAATATCTATAATTTTATATTTCGCTTCAATAAGATGTAAATTGTCTGAAATATCATAGATTGATTGCTCTATGTTTTTTAAATCTTCATTGAAGGTAGCTTCATCAACTTGCAGCTTTTGAAGTAGTGACGGAAATTAGATTTTTTAATAAATTCTCTATTTGGTGTTCATCTTTGTATAATTGGTTTATCGAGTTGGTAAAGTATTCTCCATCTGAAGAATCGAGATTACCAGATATAGCTTTCCATATACTGCCAACTCCATTAATTAATCCACGTTTTATTCTTTTTGAATAATCTTCAGTATCAATTTTTATTTGATCGTACTTTGATTCGAGGGAATTCGAAATTTGATTTAGCATAGTTATATGTGTTTTCATATCAGCATAAATATAATTCATTCTTGAATTCGGGGTTTCGAGCATTAGGATCATTTGGTTTAAAATATTTTGATTATGATCTAAAACTGTTCTTACTGAGGTAAGGTCTTTGTATACTAACAATGTCCATTTGTCATTGGAAACTTTTGCATATCCTTCTTCATGATAGTATATGCCAATCGTGTTATTCACGGGTTGAAGAATATATTGCGATTGTGAGCGTACAGCACACAGGAGTAAAAGGATGAGTAGAAGCATCTGAAATAAAAATTTCGGATTTACTCATGATATGGTTTCAATTTATCAAAATTAAATTTGCTTTGTTGTTTTGTTTCAAGATTCTTCAAAAGTGCGGAATTTAAATAAATATCAATTATTTCAAAAGGTCCATTGAATTTATTTTTTAATTTTGAACCTATTTGACTTTCCTTTACGTAAACCTTATCTCCGATTTTATATTCAGGAGTTTCCTGTCTTATTCTTTCATCAAAGCGTTTTTTAGATTTTTCTTTACTCTTGATTATTTTTCCTCTAGCTACTTTATAATAGTATGAGATTCTATTATTTAAATCTCTAATATATTTACTAATTAATTGTTCTTGGTTATATATTTGTTCGGGTGGTCTACCAGCTGTATGACCAAATATAAGTTCATATGATGTAAAACCATATGATTTATTTTCTGAGTTATTATAACATATAACTGCGTAAGGTAGTATATTACAAGGGTCATCGTCAGGGCTTTCTGCTACATATGCTCTGATCATTTTTGTCAATGTCGCGTGGAATCTTTCTAGAGATCCATTCGATTGGGGATGGTCAATGCTTGAAAATGTTAATTTCATGTCATATAGTTCACAGAGGTCTTTCATTATATGGTTATTAAATTCTTTGCCTGAATCACAGTGGATTCTAAGGGGTGTTCCATAATGTTGGAAGAAAAACATTAAAGTGTGAACTACTGATTTAGCTGATTTATTTGGCATTGGGTATGCTTGTGTAAATTTTGTTAGTTCATCTCTTATTGTGAGGATATATGCGTCTGATACTTGTAGTATATCAACGTTTATTCTTTCAAAAGGTGTTCTGGGTGTTTCAGTAATTACGAGAGTTTTTAAGATTTTTCCTACAGATTTTTGTCTTTTGACAAATTTCACATTTATTAATGAAATTTTCTACGTCTTTTGTAATTCCATGTCAGTCATATTTTTCTTTAATTCTTCTAAGGGTTTCATTTATTCCTCTATGAAGATTAGATTTTCCATTATGGTATTGATCAAGAATAATAGATATAGAGTCTTCATCTGGTGTCGTTGTTATATTTTGACATAGTATTATCTTTATATCTTCCACGTCAGAAAGTATATATGAAAGTAATTCTTGTAAGGGTAAGTCAGGGTTGTTATCAGTATAGTATGTTGCTGATGATTTAAATTCATGTTGTTCTTTGAAGAGTGATGTAAACATTTCTTCTAGTGCTTCATGAGGTTCAAATGATGTAATTATAAAATATTTCCTATTTTTTACTATTTTGCTAGGAAAAATATTTATTTTATTCTTTTCACATTTATGATTGTCTTCGAAAATATCTTCTAAAATTTTCTTACGTAACTGATGGTCTTTATACTGTTGGAAAACTATCAGAATATTTTTATGAGTTTTGTCTAATAATTGAGAGTTTGAAAATTGAATTTTTGAATAATCAATTATTGATTTTTTCTACATATGTCTACAAAATTATCAAACTCTTGTTCCATAGTTTCAGGGGATATTTCGGTTTTTTCTGAAACATTAGATTCATTGTCAGTTTCATTATTTGTCATTACTTTGGTATGAAATTGAGAAGCGTCTTTAAAATGATTAATTTTGATTCGACTTAGAGCGTCTGCATTTTTGTTATATATTCCTGGTTTGTAGATAATTTCGTAATCGTATTCCTCGAGTTTTAATCGCCACCTTGCGAGTCTACTTCCTGGGTCACGTATGCTGAATATCCAAGTTAGAGGTCTATGATCACAATATAATTTGAATTTTCTACCGTAAATATAGGGCCTAAAGTGCTTTACTGACCATATATATAATAGATAAAAGTTCACGTTCAATTGTACTATATTTAGTTTCTCCTGGACAAAGTGTGCGTGAGGCGTATGCTATAGGTAGATCTTGACCTATGCGTCCTTGTGATAACACTGATCCGATTGCAAATGATGATGCATCAGTGGTTAAAATAAAAGGTTCATTAAAGTTGGCATATATTAGTACAGGAGATTGAGAAAGAATTTCTTTCAGTTGTTTGAAAGCTTTTTTACATTCTTCGTCAAAATTAAAAGGAATGTCCTTCTGTAAGATTCTTGTCATTGGTTTAGATATTTTTGCAAAATTTGGAATAAATCTGCGATAATAACCTGCTAATCCTAATAAAGATTTGATGTCTTTTTGATTTTTAGGTTCTGGGAAATTTACTATGCAACTTATTTTGTCGGGGATTGGTTTAACACCTTTTTCAGAAATTATATGTCCGAGATAAGCTACTTCTTTTTTTTTTAAATTCACATTTGTCTGGTTGAATTTTGAGGTTAGCTTTTCTGAGTCTTTGAAATACTTCTGTTAATCGAGAAATATGGTCATAAAGTGCTGCTGAGTAAACTATGATGTCATCCATATACACTAAACAACGTTCGTTCTGTATACCTAAGAGTATGTTATCCATAACTCTCTGAAAAGTACTAGGGATCTACTTCAATTTGATGAAAACGTGAGGCTAAGTCCAAAGTTGTGAAATAAGTACATTGTCCGAATTGGTCAAGTATGTCTGTTATATTTGGTAGGGGATACTTATCATCAACTGTTATTTGGTTAGTCTATAACTACTCACCATTTTTGTTTACCGGAGGCGTCTAGTTTTTTTGGTACTACCCATACTGGAGATGACCAGGGTGATATTGAAGGTCTTATAATATTTTGTTCTAACATTTTCGAAACTTGGGACTTCACTTCTTCTTTGTGAATTTGGGGGTAATGATAAGATTTTGTAAAAATAGGTTTAGCGTCATTGGTGCATTGGTAAAAGTTAATATATCTCCTTCTAGGTAAAACATATCAGAAAATTCAAAACATAAGTTTTCAATTGTTTCTTTTTCTTCTTCGTTAAGATGTTCGAGCCTTGAGTTATTTTTTATTTCATGTCTTCTATCAATAATTTGTTGTTGTTCATTAAATTGGTCAATTTGATTAAAATTTAAAATATTTTCAAAATTTTGAATTGGTTCTAAGATTAAATCTGAAAAATCAATTTTTTTTTATGGTATTCACGTTAATTATTGTTGTTAAAAATTCTCCTTTTTCATTTGTTTTTACAATAGCATTTGGAAGTCTTACTTTTTCTTTTTCTGAAGCAAGCAGTATTGCTTCTGAATTTTTTTAATTTGAATTTAATTTGAAAACTTTTTCTACTCGTGGTTCAATTTCGATACTGTTCACTGTTTCATTGGTTTCAGGAATTTCAATTTCATTAGCTATGGGGATTTCGTCTTGTAAATATTGATAGTAGTCAGTTGGGCTTTCAAAGAAATAATTCTTTGGATTGTATTCAAAAATATCATCAGAAATATAGTCTAGTTTTTCATTTGACGTTGGTTGTGAGCTGAGAGTTTCTTGTGAAATTTTTTCATTCAATTGCCATGTTAATGGTGAAAATTTGGGTTTGTTTTCAATATTTCCTGTTTTTGGTTCGACTTTTATTAGAGGAACTGTTTTGTAATTTAAAATCAATTTTCTATTTTTGATATCTACAATGCCTTCGTAGTGTTCAAGAAAGTCACATCCTAAGATTCCATCAAATTCTATATCTAAGTCATAAATATAAACTTTGTGGGGATTGTTTAATTGAAATGGTATTAGAGTTGATTCAGTAATAATTATTTTTTGACCAGTTATACCTGAGATTGACATATTTTCTGGATTTCGAATCAGTAATTTTTCACAAGTTTTCTGTTTGAAAACGGAAATACCAGCACCTGTATCAATTAATAATTTAAATGTCTTCGTTGCATCAAGAATGTAAAAGAGATTATTTGAGCTGACGGTGTTTAAACAAATTCCTGCAAATTCAGGGTGTCGAGTTGCTGTGTTAGTATATTCGTGTTGTGAATCATTTCCTCTTTGATAGGAGACTTGATTGAAAGATGCTCCGTTTGAAAATCCGAGTATTGTTCATTGTTTTCATGGTATGCTTGCTCGTTATCTTGTGGTTGACAATACTCGTATTCATTGTAATATTCGATTTCAGGTTCATAATATTCTTGATTATCAGTATAATCAATGTCTAGGTCTTCTCGATTATGAATTAAGTCATAGTATTGTGAGTTATTTTCAGAGTTCATACAGTGTGTTCTCTGAATATTAGGTCTATAATTGGGATTTGGTTGTATTACAGTATTTCGTTGTTGTTGAGGCTTTTGTTGTTGGGAAGAACTTGTTTGATTTATTTGAGGACGATTCTGATTTTGGAAGTTTGGTCTTGGTTTATTTTGGAAATTGAGACGATTTTGAGAATTTGGTTGATGTTGAAAATTTGGTTGAAAAGGTCTTTGTTGGTAATTTTGAAAATTAGGTTGTCTTTGGAACATGTTATTTTGATTTTGCCATGGTTTTTGATTTTGAGCTGGAGTAACTCTTTGAATTTTTTGAAATTCAAAATATGATAATTGAATTTCACGTTTAATTCTATGAGCTGCTTCTGCCATATTTATAGGGTTACTTGCTCTAATTATTTGTCCTAGTCTTGGTTCTAATCCTGTCAGAAGTGTATTGAGAGACATGTTGTTGACTAGAGTAATTTGTGCGTCTTTTTTTTCAGCTTTTAATAATGATTTGTTTATAGAGGCGACAATTTTTGCGTTATGTGTTTGCATGCGACAATGGAAAGTAATACCTGTTTCTCCATGCATTTGTTTCATTCTTTGCAAATCTTGAATTAATGAGTTCAAATCGCGAGAATCACCAAATTGAGTGTTTAGTAAATTTTTGATTGCAGTATAAGTTATTGGGTTTTGAGAATTTACCAAAATTGCTGCTTTTCCTTTTAATTTGTTTTTGTAATGTGTAATTAAAAGGAATTTTTGTGCTACTGTTGCAAGTTGAAAATTTTCAGCAGTATGAAAATTTTCAAGTTTCGATTTTCAGTCAGTATGAAAATCTTTAGTTAGTTGGGTTTGTTTGGGTAAGAATGGGATGGATAAGAGAAATTTGAAAACACAAAAGATGATAAATCAAAGTCACTTACATTTGTTGAAATACTCTGCCAGAGGCTTCACTAGGTGTTCCTATCCACAGGGGTTCCAACGATGAGGGTTGATGCGGGGTTGTCTTGAAATTCTCTGCCAGGGGCTTCACTAGGTGTTCCTAATCCACTGGAGTTCCAAAACGGGGTTATTTCTTCTTATTCTTGTTTCTTGTGGCTTTTCCTTGCGTGGTTGATGAAATCCTACTTCATTCGCCTTGCTACACCGGGTTACTCGATGTTGAAGAGACCGTCCGTCCACTGGGTTGCTGTTGTTGGTTCTTTGTTCTTTGAAGATTTGGAAATCACCGTAGTTTTTCTACGTTGAAGAAATCCGTACGACTGCGCCACTGTTATATCTTTGGATTCACCAAAGACTTTTTAAAAACAGACTTTAAACTTTTATTTTGTTTATTTGACAAACAGAAATTAAAATGGTAACATACAATGTCAGTCAGACTTATTGATATGCACCTAAATATTGGAACAGTTACTCGATCATGAACGTGCATCTGAACGTGCATCTGAACACTGAGATGCCGGGATCCTCTTCTTTTATAAGTTTCCACTTGTTGACTGGAAAAGTGCTGATTCCAAGGGTACTAGGGTTGGCGCCAGGATTCTAGCTGACTCCAAGGAGAAATAGGTCATGCGACCCAAATACGCATTTCCTAAGGCGTAAAAATGGACAAAGGGCTATTGTCTATTTTGATATAACATGCCTATAATTTTTTTGGGTTTTTTCTTTGAATCCATTTTTTAGATAATTATCATTTTTTATCTTCTGTGCATTCTCACTAGGATTCGGTTTAGAAATGATATTCTCTAAATGATTAATTTTATCATGAAGCAAAGAAAATTCATTTCTGAACTGTTCTTTTAGTGTATCACTGATTTCTGAGAAGGTCATTTTAGGTATTTTGATTGTATGATCCTTCTTCACTTTTTGTTTAAGTTCATAATTTTCTTTCTTCAAATAATTGATTTTTTCTTGAAGTTTTTCGATGACGTCTTGGAATTTAGTCACATTCGTGTCAAATAATTTGTCCTCGAAATTGACGTGTTTATTGCATCTTCTATAAATGACTGTTTATCGCAACACTTTTTTTTCTCACAGTTGTTGTGGGATACTACTTGGCAATTCCTACACTTTACTTTTTTGTTTACTGCCGAACTATTACAAAAGAAACAGATCACTCGTGCACTGTCAACCTCATTGGCGGCTATCACAGTATTCATCATCAAAATGTTAGTCAAATACACCAAAAAAAAGGGCAAAGGGTACTTTTCTGTGAATAACAGATTCAAAAGTCAGTCAGTTTGTATAATAAAAATAGGTATTCTTGCACGACAGGAAAGATTGAAACCTGATGACAAAAGCATACTTTCTTCTCATGTATACCAACCACCAAAAATACCTTAGGTTTTATTGAATTTTTTATGGCAGTTTACAGCAGGGCGCACAGTTGAACCGTCTCCACCGCTGCAGCCCTCGGATCTTTATTTCGTCTCCCGCTGTAGTTACAACTACTTCAAAAGGTTTGTTGCTTATCCTAGAGACTTCGTATATCTGCTCTTCATGTCAAGTAGGACATGTTGTTTGATAAAAATTCTCAGTAGCATATTGTCCAACTCGACACGAAGAACAGATATACGAAATCTCAACCGTTGGGTAATTATCTTTTTCTTTGTTACCTTCAGGGCCCGAGGACTATTAGCTGTTAGCCAGCTAACTGAGACTCCTAACTGAACATTGAAACACCGGCCCTAAATCGTCTGTTAAAAGTCTCACCTAGCTGAGTAACAGCTAAGCCTAAGTTTGACCGACAGATAAAATTTTTGCTAGAAGCTTTCGCGTTTCTTCAAATATCTATATTAGTCCAAGAAACGAGGAAGCGGTCCAATGTTAAATGTGCAAAAATTAATATCCGAAAACAAAAAATATGAGCGTATAGGAAATAAAAATTCAGGATGAGTTTCTTTTCATGCGACTCGATCCGGATTACCGAACATAACCTAAAAAATTACCAAAGTTGATAAAAGCGGTTTTTTGTTGATAACTAAAAAACTACAGCTCCCATAGGAAAAATTCAAATTAGGAAACTGTAGGTATCAAAAAGATCTGTCAATTAAGTAACCTATAATTTTTTGATATTATTGATACTTTTCGAGTGATATGGGAAAAACCGTAAAAAATCGGGTTTTCTATAATTCGTTAACACTCGTTATCTGTAAGATATTCAAACTGGAATGATGCTACAGTACAGAACTTATTTTCTTCTGTGAGAGTTGTACTTTCCTATTATCGAATATGTATATCGATTTTTTCAATTATAAAGGTTAAAAAGTTACTTTAAAAAAATTGCACAATTTTTTTACATGTTTTTTCAAAATAAATTTCTCAATTTTGTTTTCGAAGAAATGAGTTTCATGTTAATATGTTTCTAGCGTGATTTCACGCATTAAAAAAAATGAATTCCTATGATCACTAGAAGCCGAGATAATTTTTTTATTTAAAAAAAATCTGGAAGGCGCAGTATTCATCGTACAGCAGTCACCTTCACGGATATTGAGGTTGAATATCTATATTTTCAATAAAAAAATACTAGGATATGTCTAGTTCATTTGCAGTATCATTAATTGATGAACAATTTGAGGCGAGCCGGCAGTGGTTGCAAAACAAGAACAGGTGGCTGCAGAAAGCAATTATTACAATGTTCGAGTGTTTGCACACATTGTGATTCAAGTGGATGTGAGAATTTTGAGACGCCTATAATCGAAATAGAATAATTCATGGATAGTCTGCTCCCACACAGTATGGAAGATGGAGATGAAGAAAAAGAAGAAGAGTCAAATGATTCAGCGGACAATCCTCCAATTAAAAAAAGGAAATCTTGTGATTCTGTATCAATTTAATATATAAATATTTTTTCTGTAGTAATTTCATAAATGTTTTGTATATAATACAGTTATTTTACCATTTTGTGAATATGATATGCGTTTTTTTCTCGACGACCTACCCCAAATTAAGTACAATGGGATTTTTGTACGTTGTCCGGAAGCCGAGATACTCAATATTTTTCAAGCGCAAGCCACAACGCACGAAATAACTTTTCAGTGCTATCCCCACTACGCCGTCTGCTACAGCTATAGCGATCCGCACTTGCACGCCTCACTTTATTCATCAATTAATAATATTGCAATTGAACTAGACATATCATAGTATTTTTTTATTGAAAATATAGGTATTCAACCTCAATATCCATGAAGGTGACTGCTGTACGATGATTATTGAGTCATCCATCTTTTTTTCAAATAAAAAAATTATCTCGGCTTCTAGTGATCGTAGGAATTAAATTTATTTTTGAATGCGTAAAATCATGCTAGGAATCTATTTTCATAAAAGTCATTTCTTTTAAAACAAAATTAAGAAATTTATTTAGAAAAAACATGTAAAAAAACTGTGTAATATTTTTAAAGTCGTTTTTTGACCCATATAATTAAAAAAATCGATATACTTATTCAATAATAGGAAAGTACAACTCTTACAGATAAAAATAATCCCTGAATCGTTACTGTAGCATCATTCCCCGAGCAAGAGTAGCCATATTGGAAGGGCATCTTTTTTGAGAAAACTTCATATATTTTGAAAATTAATCAATATTTATCAATTTTTCAAAAAGCGGCTTCTTTGACTTGCTATAGGCTACACATAACAGTAAGTAACAATTTTGAATACCTTACAGTTAACGATTGTTAACGAATTATAGAAAATCTGATTTTTCCCGGTTTTTTTCGATATAACTGGAAAATTATCAATGATATCAAAAAAATATAAGTTAATCAATTGATAGATCTTTTCAATGCCTACAATTTCCTGATTTAAATTTTTCCGATCGGAGCTGTAGTTTTTTAGTTATCAACAAAAAACCGCTTTTTTCAACTTTGGTCATTTTTTAGGTTATGTTCGGTAATCCGGATTGAGTCGCATGAAATAGAAACTCATTTTGAATTTTAATTTCCTATACGCTCATATTTTCTTTTTTCGGATATTAATTTCTGCACGCACTTTTCCTTATTGCTTGGACTATTTCTAACTCGTAGCTAACCTCATTTTTGTTTGTGTTTGAGTTGACCTTTCAGCTACTCGTCAATTGTCGTTTGTCATTCCTCAATAACTAATTAATCTCACTATTCATTGGAACAATGGATAGGGGTTCCACTTGAAGTTGATTTCATAAGTATATCTTCAACCAAAGTGTGATTTGATGTTTATATGGCAAATAGCTTCTGATTTTTTGTTTTCGACTGATTTTACGTTCATTATTATATTGTTATGGAAGACGAAAACGCAGACTGGAAGTCTGTGATGGAATTTTAAAGAACAGATTCGTCAACTTGGCCAGAAAATCTGGAAACCTGTGAAAAAATTCAAGTTAGATTTAATTTAATTATTTTTACTAACAATGAAAAATGGATTATGTGATCCAATCTTCGACATGAAACCTATGCAATAGGTATTTTCGTCAGCAATTGTCCAACAAAACAACTACCACCCTCTACGACCATTGAATTATATCTGTTATGTAATTGGCAAAGTTGTTCACAAGAACTACTTTGCGATGCTCTCTTAATATCATAGCTTAAATTATGTTTTGAGATGAATGAATATGAACTTTTATTTTCATATTAGGAAGTCCCAACAAAAACCATGAAACTATAAAAGAAATATATTTAAACAGCATTGAAAGGTAATTCGCGCAGAAAACTCAGCCAGGTATCTAACAGATCTAATTCAATGGTCGTAGGAGGCAGAAGTTGTTTCCTATCGAATACTTGCTGACTAAAATACCTACTCTATAAGATTTATGCAGACGTATGGGTTACTCAAGACATTATTAATTTTCAGATAATATGGTCTTTGGTCAAGTAGTGTCGTCCACTCTTCATGACACACATCTTGTACTACTACCTACTAATAGTTTTGATAAAGTATTTGTTCCCAATGACGTAGGTATTCATTCCAACACGGTTAGTATGTAAAAGAAGAATTTTTCATTCGATAGACAGACAATGAAATAAATTTTATTGCAATAATTCAGAAAAATACGTTTTGATACGTACATCTGGAATACAAATAAATGTGGGCTAAATATTCAATGTTAAAATTTTTGGTTGAAATTGTTTTTTCCGTTAACCAGCTGTCGTCCCCCTACGAACGATAGCCCTCAGAAGACGAAACTTGTGCGAGCCAAGGATTAACGAGGTCTTACCTTTTAACGTGCGATTCCTAGCACTTTCTCAGGCCTTCAGAAAAATATATTGCAGTCGCTGGGCTTTGAACCCATACGACCGGTAACTAGAATGATTAAAAAGCGGTGATTCTAACCACTCGGCTTCCTGGCCTAGTAGGTTATCCAATATTGCGAAAAATACACCCATCTAAAGTCGAAACCTCATAGGAAATCTCAGTCATCATATTCCCCAATCATTTCGTACTCTTTTACATAATCTACGTACGTGTTCTTCCCTGTATAAGCCCATAGTATGATGACCCGGCATCTACGTGACTGAACATCAATAACTGATGAATCCCGGATGTAGGCCATTGCATGAATGTATTATCACTAGATATATTCAATAGTATAATAACACGACATCTTTTCATTTTGTCACACCTTCATCAATTTGCTCTTTATTCAATCATAGGTAATATACTAGAATTGTAATTTTTCACTTAGTTATGTATCCCTATATTCAAAATACACCACTTGTTAATAAGTGTATAACCGGTCAATTTTTAATGTATCTTTCATTTGTCTGCAGGTATTCCGGAAGGTATGTAGTTTATGATGTGAAACTTGCTATGAACATATGCTATTTTTTACCTTTTTCAGTAAATTTGGATTTGCTTGGTAGAAATTAGACTTTTGACTTTTATTCTAATCAATTCTTCTCCTCTTACGAACAGTGAACTTTCAATTGACGATGAGTGGAAAAGTTTTTTCTCAATAGTTGGACTAGCAGAAAATATCTTATGATTAAATTGCTTTCCGTATTCACTTGGCCTGAAAGACATTTACAAACCGTCTCATACCTCCTAGTGTACTCGGGATTCAAAAACGGTAATAGCTCTACATTTTAGCAAACAATTATTCAGCTCGATAAATAGAGTGGAAATAAAAACTTTCAAATTTACACTGAAATCTATATACATAGGGTAGACCCGGGGCAATTTTATCATTTCGAATTTGTACACTTGCTGTATGTACGGTAATAAGTCCAGAACAAAATCATTGTACCTAATATTTTGTAACTCAATTGATCAATAAGTAAATGTGTTCAAATTTCTCTGAGATGCCTAGCAAAGCGTCACCAATATATTTTAAAAAATGTTGAGCAATGTTACAACCGTTCCCGACCCCGGGTCAGTTGTAACAGTTAACGGGGTCAATAGTAACATAACATTTTTTTCTGTCAAAATTGGTATTTATTGAACTATTAAGACATAAGTATCATATTTGAGGTAAGATATATGAAACATAAAGAACTGGAACATAAAAATCATTCTGATATATGGATATAAACTTGAAGTACATTCCTCATGTGCCCACAATTTGCAATCGGAACACTGCAGCCACTGTTACCCCGGCTTGCTGCTGCTATATGACTCCATACAAACCAGACAATAATACTCCTGTTCGTCTTCACTCGTCTCTGGAGATTCTTTCCTAGATTTTTTCTTAGCAATACTTTTCTTTCCATTACCTTTCACATCTGTTATATTTCTTTTCACTATCTGTGCTCTTTTCTTATTTTCTCTCGCTTCCGATTCCATTCTTATAGCATCTTTCTCAGGAGTGTCTGTATAAACAGCAGATTTCCTTTTTGGTCTCCCTCTATTTGTATTTTGCCTGGGTTCTGCTTTCGGAAATGGTCTCACATATTCAGGAGAAAATGCCATTGTATCCTTTGTGGTGCCAAAATCTTTCGATGTTGATGGAATGTTTTGGTTAGTCACGATTCGCTCGACCATCTTATTCCTGTTGGATTCGGAATTTCCGGTAATTCTACATCGGCAAGCGAATTTTCAGGAACTGAAAAAGCTTCGATTTCAATTTCTGGCTGAGGCAGAATATCTTGGGATAAATTTGAGCTTTCCATTTGGAGTGAAGGTGTGTCTTGGAGTGATAAATTCTTGTGTCTTTTCATGAAGCCGGAAAACCAATCTTCTCTCGCAATCTTGTTAGTGGCCCAAGATGTAGGCGCTTTAAGATGGTACTTCTCAGCCAGTTCATAGGCTAATCTTCGTATTTCTTTCGGAGAGAGACCGAAGTAAATGTCTGCTGCTTTCATGATGTATTTTGACATTCAACCTCTTGGTTTACAGAAAAAACTCTTTTCTGAGAGTTGCACCCCATGGAAATAATTTGATCAGCATTTTATGCATCTGCTTTTGCTTCTCTCTTTTTTTGTATTGCATCAATGAGACAGGCCAAATTCCTTAGCAGCTCTCCGCACAGACTGACCACCAAGAACTTGTTCGTAAGCTTGTTCATAGGAAGAAGTACTCTTCAAATTTCGCTTAGTCTTTTGAATTCTGGTCCGTGGCATCTATAATGAGGAAAAACATACATGAATATCATTCACAGAAATTGAACGGGGTCAATTGTAACGTTACTATCGACCCCGATGAGAATGTTACAATTGGGCTATTTCAAATGATACTGGCAAGCTTTCGGTAATATGTATTACCTTCCTCAGGACAACTAAAATACGCAATAAACATTAAATATAGTTTTGAAAAGGTATAGTAAGTACTTACTAACGTGTGAATGATTAATAAAATTGGAAAAAAATTAAAAAAGAATATATATGAAATGAAGTTGATTGATGTAGATATAACAGTGGCATTATTCATTTTTGACATCAAACCAAGGAGGAAAATTTTGATTAGGTGATTGTTCTGTCTTTTCTTTCTCAAAATTAAGTATATACGTTTTGCTGAGATTACTCATATCAGTTCTTTTATTCATCAGCTGTTCATCATTATTCATATAAAACATATACTCAAAGATTCTTTTCGATAGATTAATTTCACTACTGAAAATTTCTGAATTTATTGTAATTCATTCTATGGTCACTGGAGTTAACGTGTTTTGCCAAAGCACACGAATTAACATTTCGTCTACATTCGCTCTTATGGGATATGATGCGAGTATTTAGTGATCTAGACATTTGACCAATATAGGTTTTTGGACAATCCATACAAGGAATTCTATGAATAACGTTAATTTTTGCAATTTTGAAATATGTAGGAGTTTTCACCTCACTGTGTTATTTTAATATTGTAGTGATGTTCTTTCTGGAAATTTTAATGTTATCGATTTTAAAATAAGTATGTTTATTAATTTCCTAATGTATGGTATCCTAAATGTATGGTAAAGACTGTTACAACATTTTCTTGTTGCTCTGAATTTTGGGATATTGGAGGAATTGTAGCAATAAAGTAAATTATTTTCTAAGGATTTTGGATAAGCGTTCTCAGTAAGAATTTTACGTAACTCATCCAAACTCTGCTTTTTTTAAATTTGTTCACGGAAAAAACTTGATCATTCAATCAACTTTTTATTTTTGGCTAATAATCTTGCGCCGACTAGTAGTCATTTCTCAGGATTTTTTGTTTGTTTCATATTGAAGTCGACACAATAGTCAGTGTTTCTTGGAACTCAGAGACGGCTCTGAATATTCATTTCAATGTTCAATTTCTTTCTTTAGTCAAATATTTCTTCGATTCAATTGGCTGAGCCCAAAACCATGAAACCAGAACATATACTGTTCCCCCATTTTCAATCAAACTGTAAGTTTATTTATGAGATTCCTAGCATAGCAATTAATCCAGGAAATGAAGACGTAAAATGGGACCTCCACTTCAAAAGGTCAAGGAAAGTTCTCATTTGGTAAATCCTTACAGTTTGCGACCTTGAGCGACCGCACAGTTTTTCCAGAATATCTTCTCACCAGTGCTATCTGAGTCAAAAATAGCTGTTATGAAATTATAGAACATGAAATTCACTGCAACTTTTGTAGAAAATGATTTCCAATCAGATTGAGAATAGTTCACAAGAGTCGAGCTATAAGTTAAGCAAATTTCTACAATTCGCAAATCAATTAATTTTTTCTAGAAATTTCAATAAATATCGATTACTCCATACCTACTACCGTTTTTTCATAGTAATGGCCGAATCAGATACATGCGTGTCGGCCGGTGGGCACGCATGCAGAGCCCTGCATGAGATTAAGGATACACTGAAAAATAAATCGAGATTATTTGAAACACTCAAATAGCTTACTCCAGCATTTACAAAATTATTCCAGACCCAAATAAAATATGTTCTTGTCATAGAAACGTAAGTAAAAGGCGTTTGAACCGCACGTGCTTCAAAAACTCTGCATGGGCACGCATTTATCGAAATCGGTTGTTAACACGGCGTTCAGTATGTCCGCATCTTTCGATTCCGTATTCATAGAAGGAGAATATATAGATATTCTCGTTCTGCTGACCGCACAAGCGAGATCTCATCTGGACGTTTACCTCCGCAGACCAGGCAGATGAAAAATTGTTGAAAAAATTAACTCTCCTCGAAGTCTACAGAAATAGTGGCGGACAACATAATATTGTTCTTGCTTGCATTCAGCGGTTATGACACTACGTCTGCTACGAGTCATTGCCGTTGCAGGGAAAAGCTTATTTATCACTCTTTACGGCATTTCCAAAGAAGGCACCATTACTTTGGACTCCCTAGGTTATCAAAATTTCGCAAGATCCGTAACTGAGAGCAAATTCAATCTTGCTGCATTATCCCCCACAAGAGAAGCTGAACGGCAATATTCTCTTTGAGCCTACCACCAAGTTCAGGCTTGGTACGATGTATACGAGTTTCCAGAGCCTAGGTGGAGCTGGAGAGAAAATATTCTCAAAAAACTAGTTTTTGTTAATATTTTTCCAGTATGGCGGCGCGAACGGTGATCGCAAACTCAGAATATGAATCTGGACACCAAACTGTACAAATCTACCAAATCAGAAGTTTCCTTGACCTTTTGTTAGTAAGAACCTACCCATTGCCTGTTCAAATGTATTAATTGTAGAAAACTTGGTCAATAATTTGTCATACATAATTCAACGGTCATAGACACATTACTAATTTTCTGTAGAAAATTTGCCGTCGAAAATACCCTTTGTAAAGTTTCACGCCGAAGAATGGATTATATGATATAGTTTTTATTCTTAGCTAATTCCTTGAAGTGTCCACCTTTCTAGAAATAGTTTTTGGCTTTCCACTGAAGTCTACCCAAGTAGGAGTGCTTTTTTGATTATAGAGATGGCGCTAAAGTTCATCATTTTATAAAGAGTCCTCTTCAAACAATGATTCCTATCAATATAACAGATTTCTCTCAAGTGGCCTCGTAGTGGCTCGTCAGATTGAAAGTGGAGCGCCTTTTGATAGTATTAATGTGATACTGATCACCAATAGGTTTCAAACATATTTCTGTTAAAAAACTATGAGTGATTAAGTTGTCTTACTTAAAATGAAGAATCTTGAGATCGAAATTATATTCGAATGCATTGAATAACATGTAATCAAAACAACTGATGAAACAAAATCATCAAGGTGTCTTGGCCTTCCGCAAATAACATAAATAATTATAATTTTTGATAACGTCGGTCTATGAAACCGACATATTCGAAAATATAAAAATATATATATATATATATATATATATATATATATATATATATATATATATATATATATATATATATCAATTGTTGATAGGGAATTTGCATAATATTATGAAACTTAACCTTATTCTCTATGCGAATATATCAAATTTATATTATTCTTGTTGTTTGTCTACATCGACACTTACTTTCGTTTTGTTGTAGTCCGGTTTGACAATTACCCTGTCAACACCATCATCGTAATGCATCGTCGATAGTAATAGGATATTTCTTTTTTTGGCTCGGAGTGTACGACACGAGCGTATACTTATCTCTAAATGTAAACATGATAGATTTTTCTGGTCCTGGCAATAACATTTGAGGAGGTATCTCAGATTTATTTTTACATAATGTTCCGAATTGTAGTAGGATGGTGTTGCCGTAGTACCTCAGTTATAGGTACGCTAGTGAAAAAGTTGACGAACGTGACATTTCTATTCGATCCCAAGATAGGTGAACAAAAGACGAGGCACCAATGCTGAATTTGAATTTTGAAGTGTCACACTGAAATATTCCGACATGCTGTTACCCTATGTATACCAACAACTTCGCTGTGTAGAACATTTTGGCGTCGACCAATGCATATATTTTGATTACATAACGATTAGGCTTTTTTATTTTAACATCCCCATTTGAAGTAGGAAACCTAGTATATAATGGCATAATAATAACCTAACATAATAATGGCATATAAACTCTAAACGGACATTTACCTCGAAATGCTTCGAGATTTTCATCAATGGTGGTGTATGCTGACATATTATACATTATATTATAATGTTGGGACAATTTTGATACATACTTGTCGTAGATTTCACTAATTGTAGCTAATATATCTACTTGTACTCTTTTTTGTCTGGTAGTTTCATCGTCAAAGCGAATATGTTTCAACCAAAACTGGAATCGTATCCGCTACATAGTAAGCCTGAATATGTCCATAGTCATTCCGTTTGTCCTAAATGAATATTCAGAATTTCGTCGGTTATTTTTACTAGCCTGAGAAATGTATAAAAGCCCCAATAATTCTAATAAATAAAGTTGTCTAAAAGAACGATTTCTCCAAACATTATAGGCTAGCATTTCTATAAATTTGTTAGTGTAAGTAACAATTTTTCCAACATGTTCGGAGATAAAAAGCATTTCCATATTTCCAAAGCTTCATTTTTGCGACGTATATCTCTTTTAAGGCCAGGTAAATGAGTGACAATATTTTTGGCACGTGTTCGTATATTTCGTGCTGTTGCAGGAAATTTCTCTACCTCGTAGTTCCATTTCTTCCCATGAAGCAATATTGGAGCTTGCATTTCTTGATCTTCAGGAACAAGCAAGTTTTGTTCACCATCAAACTTGTCTGCCGAGTCTGCATTTTCAATAGTTTCTGTATGATCGTCTATCAAACTCCCCTCGTCATCATCTGGTTCAATTTCAACTTAAAACTGATTTTTGGAGCCGTAACAATCATTCTTGATCCTTTTCGTAATTCATTATAAACACGTATCCACCCTAAAAAATAATATAATCACTCAAACTATACGTATCTTAAGGTATAACAGCAATAATATCGTCGGATTGTGGAAACACATGGTAAATAATATTTTTATGTTTTGATTCAATAATGCACACAACCCGCTTGCCAACTTACGACCACACATTACCGAAACAGAGTTTAGATATGAAACTGAATACCTGTAAGCGATGAATCAATCGTATTACGCCACTGATGTGAAGTGGATGTATCCAGAACTGAAATATTTTGAATTCAGTTACACAGATTTCTGTAATGAATTGGTAAGTCACTCGACTACAAATCATTTTTACCGATAGAGGAATAAGCGGGAAATTTTAAAATATGAAATAATACAGGCAAGTGAAACTTTTGTCCAATTTACACTTGGTGTTGGTTTATTTGTTAGGAATGGTTTCTTTTTCAGCATTATCAAGTAAAATAATTCCTTGATTACGGTGTTAAATCAGAAAACGGTCCTAACAAATAAATTAACATTCAGTGGAAATTAGACAAAAGTTATACTTGAAGTGAGGTGGAGAGGTTACTTTTGTACAATTTTTCATTGCACTATCAAACCAAATCAATTTAAATATACTTTATTGACGAAGATAGAGCAATTTCAAAACATTACAAAGATAAATAATACACAAAATAATAAAATATATAGCATAACTTGAAGTTAAGTAAAATAGTATAGTACGCAAGGATTATGTAATGATGGTTATTAATACACGAGCATACGAAACGAGCCGAAGGCGAGTTTCGTATGATTTATGCGAGTGTATTTATTTATTACATGGGATGAAGATACCCGTTTAAATTAATATAAAACAGTTAACAAACTAGCAGACCCGGCCACGCATTGCTGTGGCTAAGGTTTTTATTATATTACATAGTAGTAAATTATTCAAGGGAAACGGTAGGAGAACACCAGTCATGGGGACTACCATGCTTTTTTACACAGATGCCATTTGTTAAAATACATGGCGACCGCCATCATTGATTTTCTACTTCCGTTGATATTGATTCTGGAGCCTTGAGTACCTCATAATCATCAAAATACATATATCGTACATCGTGATTTGATGTATAGCAAATATATAATAATCTTCTTTCTTAATATATATAAATTACGTGTCACGTTGTTTGTCCGCTATAGACTCCCAAACTACGTAACCGATTTCAATCAAATTTGCACACCGTGTGCAGTTCGATCTAACTTAACAGATAGCATAGCTCACATCTCAATTTATTGCCGCAATATTATTTTATTGCAAATTATTTGTTGATGGCGAGAGAGTGAGACAGAACACATTACACGTTCTCGGTCTCCTTTATGTGCAATGCTTCGTAGTTT
Organism: Chrysolina americana; assembly: GCA_958502065.1. NCBI lineage: Eukaryota > Metazoa > Arthropoda > Insecta > Coleoptera > Chrysomelidae > Chrysolina > Chrysolina americana. The sequence continues at coordinate 41,147,735 of OY293415.1, read as the reverse complement.
CCACACTATCGTCTACTAAGCATTATTTGTTTATTATTCGACAGTCACAATTATCTGTCAGTCCCAAACGATTCTAACAGATGGCGGTATCTGCTGACTGGATTGAGTAAGTATTCTAACGTTTCACATAAGTTACAATTTAATGGCTAACCACCACGTGTTGCTGAGGCTAAAGTAAAGTATAAAAATTAAGAACGTAAGAATAATTGAACTTCACTGTATTGCGTTTACTACGAAATAAATTTAAGATATACTTTAGCCTCAGCAACACGTGGTGGTTATGCCATTAAATTGTAACTTATGTGAAACGTTAGAATACTTACTCAATCCAGTCAGCAGATACCGCCATCTGTTAGAATCGTTTGGGACTGACAGATAATTGTGACTGTCGAATAATAAACAAATAATGCTTAGTAGACGATAGTGTGGAAACTACGAAGCATCGCACAAAAAGGAGACCGAGAACGTGTAATGTGTTCTGTCTCACTCTCTCGCCATCAACAAATAATTTGCAATAAAATAATATTGCGGCAATAAATTGAGATGTGAGCTATGCTATCTGTTAAGTTAGATCGAACTGCACACGGTGTGCAAATTTGATTGAAATCGGTTACGTAGTTTGGGAGTCTATAGCGGACAAACAACGTGACACGTAATTTATATATATTAAGAAAGAAGATTATTATATATTTGCTATACATCAAATCACGATGTACGATATATGTATTTTGATGATTATGAGGTACTCAAGGCTCCATAATCAATATCAACGGTAGTAGAAAATCAATGATGGCGGTCGCCATGTATTTTAACAAATGGCATCTGTGTAAAAAAGCATGGTAGTCCCCATGACTGGTGTTCTCCTACCGTTTCCCTTGAATAATTTACTACTATGTAATATAATAAAAACCTTAGCCACAGCAACGCGTGGCCGGGTCTGCTAGTATATAATAAATAACTATTTCTAAAGACAGTATTACAGTATTAATAACCAGTACTTGAGAGTTGTATACGCAATTTTTTCTACAACCGATAAATGCGTGATTGAAAAATTATTAGTTTCATTCGATTTAAAATCGGTATCTTAAGGAAAAAACTGTATCGTAATGAGAAAAATCTGTATCATATGTGAATCTCATTATGAAACGGGTTTGGTGTGTACGGGTGTTGAAAAAGTACATTATTATTGTTAAAAGGTCATGAACACAAATTAAACATAATAGGTATTATTCTCTCTGTCATCCTTCATTTCTTGAACACTTCTTTTCAAAGATTCAAATATGTGATTATTTATACGTAGACGAAATGGAACCTTTCTCAATAAATTAATTTAGGTGCGTGCAGATGGTAAAGCGAAATTTTTCCCAAGAACCGATACCCCTTTCCACTACTCTTGAACAAAGACAATGCCAAAACTTTCTCCTCCACTGTCCCTAAAAAAATCGTTACCATCGAATAAATTTTCCTCAAGTTAAATTGACACTTTTCTTCATATTATATAAAGCAATTGAATGTCATAATTTCCTTGTTCCAAACCAATGACAAGACATTTCTTCTATAGCAACACAGTTTTCCTGACAGCATAGTAAAAGTATTTTTTGAAAATTTCGCATTGTGTTCAGAAATTACAGTACAGAAAATTTCTTGGAAAACCGCAAATCAATTTGTTCAAATTATTCCTATCACAAGTAGGTTTGAAAATATTGAAGGCAAAAAGTGTGAATGGTTCAGAATTGTCGTTTACCATGTCTTTTTTTATTAAATATTATTTTCCTGAGTGAATAACAAATATGTTGCACTTACCATGTTTAATGAGACCTTTCTTGCAATTGGCTGCCTCAGGATGAGATGTGTCAGCGGTGGAAGGCATAGGCATCACAGGCGCAGGAGACAGACAAGGGGGTGCCAAGAAAACATTGTAAGGACCAGGTATTTTTTCATCATCCATTACTCCTGAAGACTCTGCATCAATTTCTGAAATTTTATATTGAGGATAAATGAAAACACGTGAATATCTCTTTTCATGAAAGAAAATTTTCATTGGTGATAATGGTGATGACATAGAATCACATCACCTAAATGCAAATCAAACTTATTACTGAAAGAAATTTACCTGGAATATTAATCGACGAAATTGTCGTCCTTTTAAGACCCCTTCGTGTACCCATCAGCAGACACTCTTGTGAGAAATGTTACTCACAGACAACATATTTATAATGTATTTCTTTCACCGAAAGACCATCATGATGTGTTGGTTTCCTTTCTATCCAAACTTGACAAATTTCTGGTTCCTTGATGAGAAAACGATGTCTTTTCCTTGTCTTATCAGTACATACACTAACACAACACCTCTTACGTTTCTGATATTAACATAATCTTCCATGATAAGGCACACGCAGTATTCAAAACACTTTGAAAACAAAATGGTAAAATGGATGTAAACAACTCAAAATAAAATATCCGCACAGAAAATGATATCGTGCCGCCATCTACGTTAAATACAGAAATCATTCATGCTCCTAGCGCTGCAAGTGTATGTATCCTGAAGCTCCAATAGAAAACCGCAGGAAGGCCGATCTTTCATATCTAAACTCCGTTTCCGTAATCTGTGCTTACGACTGAAAAGACTTTAGATACTCGCGCGCTCTCGACAGGAAATGGGAAATGCAGATTCAAATAAAATTTGGAGGAACTCATACCTCGAAATTTGGAATCGGTCGGTGCAAGAGACAACGTTATCAGTCGTATGTTTTATTATACAAGGTGGTGTGTCATTAGTTTTTGAATTAATTATTTTGTATTATCAACGATGTTAGTCAAAAGTTATTCTATGCATTTAATCTCATTTTGAACTAGAGGGATGCTTCATTATAATAAAGATCAAAAGTAATATCTTTAAGTTTGTTAACGGAAGTTTCTTGTAAAACTAATAGTGCACGAGGTCTTTTTTTTTCTGACCCATCGAGCCTCGTTACCCTTTCAAAAAAATTAGTTATACCAATTCAAGAATCAAATTTCACAAGGCAGATAAATTTAATTTTACCGAAAACAAAGTACCGGTGTGAAGTTAGCAGCCACTTATCAGCAGCCAATTTGACGGAAACGCCCGAACCATCAGTGGCTCGGTGGCTGCTAGAATTCGAATTTTAACGGGTCATTACGGAATTAATTATCCTATAATATACGAGTAGATGTCTAAACATAGTATTTGAAGTAGATAATTCATACGAAAAACAAATGCATACAAAAAACTGAAAGAAAATCGAAAGTATGATCACTAGAGTCTGTCTCAACCGGAGTATCAACTTGATGCATATAAAAATCAATAAGTTATGATGATAACGATATGATGTGAAATAATGTTTTACTTAGCGAGGGGTAAGGGGGTTGGGTCATTTTGTCTAAATAGTAAAAGGAATCGGAAATACAATCACTACAGTCTGTCTGAAACGGGGTACCAACTTGATGCATATATAAAATCCAACGTTTTAATGATAATGATCATATGTGAGAAAATTAATTCCTTAGCAAGTGGTTAAGGAGGGTTATTTTGAGACAAAGTAAAAAAATCGGGATTGAAATCACTATCATCTGTCTGAAACGAGGTATCAACTGGATGTATATAAGAGACTACACGTTATAATGATAATGATCATATATGAAAAAATAAAATCAGAAATAAATCCATTATAGTCTTTCTGAAACGAGGTATCAACTTGATGCATATAAAAAACAACCCGTTATGATGATGACGATAATATGTGAAGGAATGAATTCCTTAGCGAGGGGTTAGGGGGGTCATTTCGACTAAAAAGTAGAAAGAAATCGTAAATAAAATCACCATAATCTGTCAGAAGCAAGGTATCAACTTGATTCATATAAAAAACAACATGTTATAATGATGACGATTATATGTGGAAAAATGAATTCCTTAGCGAGGGGTTAGGGGGGTCATTTTGCCAAAACACTAAAAGAAAATCGGAAATAAAATCATTATAGTCTGTTTGAAACGGGGTATCAACTTGATTCCTTTTAAAAACAATACGTTATGATAATAACGATAATATGTGAAAGAATTAATTCCTTAGCAAGGGGTTAGGGGGGTCATTTTGCCAAAAAACTAAAAGAAAATCGGAAATAAAATCATCATAGTATGTTTGAAACGGGGTATCAACTTGATTCATATAAAAAACAACACTTTATTTCTTTAGCGAGGGGTTAGGGGGATCATTTTGATGAAAAAGTGAAAAAATCGGAATTAAAATCACTATAATCTGATACATGATAACTTGATACATCGTTGTCATTATAACGTGATGTTTTTTATATGCATCAAGTTGATACCCCGTTTCAGACAGACTATAATGATTAAATTTCCGATTTTTTTTTGGTTTGACAAAATGACGCCTCTAAACCATCGCTAAGGATTTAATTTTTTCATATAAGATCATTATCATTATACCGTGTTGTTTTTTATATACATCAAGTTGATACCTCGTTTCAGGCAGATTTCTTTTTACTCTTTCGTCGAAATGATCCCCCTAACCCCTCGCTGAGGAATTCGTATCTTCACATGATCATTATCATTATAACGTGATGTTTTTCATATGCATCAAGTTAATACTATAATGGTTTCGTTTCCGATTTTCTTTCAGTTTTTTGGCAAAATGACCCCCCTAACCCCTCGTTGAGGAATTCATTTTTTCACATATCATCGATATCATTATAGCGTGTTGTTTTTTATATGAATCAAGTTGATACCCCGCTTCTGACAGATTATAGTAATTATATTTCCGATTTTTGTTTACTTTTTCGTCGAAATGATACCCTTAATCCCACGCTAAGGAATTCGTATCTTCACATATGATCATTATCATTATAACGTGATGTTTTTCATATGCATCAAGTTAATACCCCGTTTCAGACATACTATAATGGTTTTATTGCCGATTTTCATTTAGTTCTTTGGCAAAATGACCCCTCGCTAAGGAAATAATTTTTTCACATATTATCGTTATCATTATAACGTGTTGTTTTTTATATGCATCAAGTTTCAAACAGGCTATAAAGATTTTATTTCCGATTTTCTTTTTGTTTTTTGGCAAAATGACCCCCCTAACCCCTTGCTAAGGAAATCATTTTTTCACATATTATCGTTATCACCATAACGTGTTGTTTTTTATATGAATCAAGTTGATACCCCGATTCAAACAGACTATAATGATTTTATTTCCGATTTTCTTTAAGTTTTTGGCAAAATGACGCCCCTAACCCCTCGCTAAGGAATTCATTTTTTCACATATTATCGTCATCATTATGACGTGTTGTTTTTTTATATGCATCAAGTTGATACCTCGCTTCTGACAGATTATAGTAATTTTATTTCCGAGTTTTTTTACTTTTTCGTCGAAATGACCCCCTAACTCCTCGCTAAGGAATTAATTTTTTCACATATAATCGTTATCTTTATAAAGTGTTGTTTTTTATATGAATCAAGTTGATACTCCGTTTCAAACAGACTAAAATGATTTTATTTCCGATTATCTTTTAGTTTTTTAGCAAAATTACCCCCCTAACCCCTTGCTAAGGAATTCATTTTTTCACATATTATCGCTATCATTATAAAGTGTTGTTTTTTATATGAATCAAGTTGATACTCCGTTTCAAACAGACTATAATGATTTTATTATCGCTAAGGAATTAATTTTTTCACATTTTATCGTCATCATCATAACGTGTTGTTTTTTATATGCATTAAGTTGATACCCCGTTTTAAACAGACTATAATGATTTTAATTCCGATTTTCTTTTAGTTTTTTGGCAAAATGACCCCTCTAATCACTCGCTAAGGAATTCATTTTCTCACGTATTATCGTTATCATCATAACGTGTTGTTTTTTATATAAATCGAGTTGATAACCCGTTTCAAACAGACTATATTCCGATTTTCTTTTAGTTTTTTGGCAAAATGACACCCCTATCCCCTCGCTAAGGAATTCATTTTTTCAACTATTATCGTCATCATTATAACGTGTTGTTTTTTTATATACATCAAGTTGATACCCCGTTTCAAACAGACTATAATGGCTTTATTTCCTAGTTTCTTTTAGTTTTTTGGCAAAATGACGCCCCTAACCCCTCACTAAGGAATTAATTTTTTCACATATTATCGTCATCATTATGACGTGTTGTTTTTTTATATGCATCAAGTTGATACCTCGCTTCTGACAGATTATAGTAATTTTATTTCCGAGTTTTTTTACTTTTTCGTCGAAATGACCCCCTAACCCCTCGCTAAGGAATTCATTTTTCCACATATTATCGTCATCATCATAACGTGTTGTTTTTTATATGCATTAAGTTGATACCCCGTTTCAAACAGACTATAATGATTTTAATTCCGATTTTCTTTTAGTTTTTTTGGCAAAATGACCCCCCTAACCCCTTGCTAATGATTTAATTTTTTCACATATTATCGTTATCATCATAACGTGTTGTTTTTTATATGAATCAAGTTGATACTCCGTTTCAAACAGACTAAAATGATTTTATTTCCGATTTTTATTTAGTTTTCTGACAAAATGACCCCCCTAACCCCTCGCTAAGGAATTAATTTTTTCACATATTATCGTTATCATTATAAAGTGTTGTTTTTTATATGAATCAAGTTGATACTCCGTTTCAAACAGACAACAATGATTTTATTTTCGATTTTCTTTTAGTTTTTTGGCAAAATGACCCCCTAACCCTTCGCTAAGGAAATCATTTTTTCACATATTATCGTCATCATTATAACGTGTTGTTTTTTATATACATTAAGTTCATACCCCGTTTCAAACAGACTATAATGATTTTAATTCCGATTTTCTTTTAGTTTTTTTGACAAAATGACCCCCCCTAACCCCTTGCTAAGGAATTCATTTTCTCACATATTATCATTTTCATTATAACGTGTTGTTTTTTAGATGATTCAAGTTGATACCCCGTTTCAAACAGACTGTAATGATTTTATTTCCGATTTTCTTTTATTTTTTTGGCAAAATAACCCCCCTAACCCCTCGCTAAGGCATTCATTTTTTCACTTATTATCGTTGTCATCATAACGTAATGTTTTTTATATGAATCAAGTTGATACCTTGTTCCAAATAGACTATAATGATTTTATTTTCGATTTTCTTTTAGGTTTTTGGCAAAATGACCCCCCTAAACACTCGCTAACGAATTCATTTTTCCACATGTAATCGTCATCATTATAACATATTGGTTTTTATATGAATCAGTTGATACCTGGCTTCTGACAGATTATAGTGATTTTATTTAAGATTTGTTTTTACTTTTTCGTCGAAATGACCCCCCTAACCCCTCGCCAAGGAATTCATTCTTTTACATATTATCGTCATCACTATAACGTGTTGTTTTTTATATGCATCAAGTTGATACCTCGTTTCAGAAAGACTATAATGGTTTTATTTCTGATTTTCTTTTAGTTTTTTGGCAAAATGACCCTCCCTAACCCCTTGCTAAGGATTTTATTTTTTCATATATGATCATTATTATTATAACGTGTTGTCTCTTATATACATCCAGTTGATACCTCGTTTCAGAAAGATGATAGTGATTTCAATCCCGATTTTCTTTACTTTGTCTCAAAATAATCCTCCCAACCACTTGCTAAGGAATTAATTTTCTCACATATGATCATTATCATTAAAGTTGATACCCCGTTTCAGACAGACTAGCTCTAGTGATTGTTTTTCTGATTCCTTTTACTATTTAGACAAAATGACCCAACCCTCTTACCCCTCGCTAAGTAATACATTGTTTCACATCATATCGTTATCATCATAACTTATTGTTTTTTATATGCATCAAGTTGATACTCCGTTTCAGACAGACTCTAGTGATCATATTTTCGATTTCCTTTCAGTTTTGTGTATGCATTTGTTTTTCGTATGAATTATCTACTTCAAATACTATGCTTAGATGTCTACTCGTATATTATAGGATAATTAATTCCGTAATGACCCGTTAAAATTCGCCACTGATGGTTCGGGCGTTTCCGTTAAATTGGCAGCTGAGAAGTGGCTGCTAACTTCACACCGGTAAACAAAGTTTTTTTCTTCCCAACATTATAGGACTAGAAATAGTGGTTTGAATATATCCAAAGCCCTCTTGATGAAAAAATTAAATAAAAAAAAAATTAAAAATTTGTTACAAAAACTGAAAGTGATATATGGTTGTATTTGGAACGCTGCATAGAGAGAAAATAAGTTGATAATATAACAACTAGGAATCGCACGTTAAAAGGTAAGACCTTGTTAATCCTTAGCTCGCACAAGTTTCGACTTCTGAGGGCTGTCGTTCGTAGGGGGATGACAGCTGGTCAACGAAAAAAACAATTTTAAACAATTTTTTTATTTCTATTTTTAACCAGGGGTCCCATTTAAAAATCAAAACAGTATATGTCACTTCCGGTCAAACAGGAAGTTGCATGGAGCTGAGTAACAAACCATTAAAACAGAATATTATTCAAATAGGTACACCTATATCTATATCAAATCTACCTTTAACTTTGTGTAATGGCCAGACGACAGTTGTTTTGCAGAAATATTCCACAGGAAAACGGTTATTATTAGGCGTTGTTTTACATGGTAGAATAGTAGCCAAAAACCGAATATTCAAGACATAAACAAGAATGATTGTGTTTACAATGTTTTTCGAGTCACATAATGCTAGGTATATTTAAATATTACTCTGTTTTAAATGTTTTTTACTCAGCTCCACTCAACTTCCTGTTTGACTGGAAGTGACATAAACTTTCGATTTTTAAATGGGACCTCTGTTATATTATCAACTTATTTTCTCTCTATACAGCTTTCTAAATACAACCATGTATCACTTTCACTTTTTGTATCAAAATTATTTTTTATTTTTTAATTTATTTTTTTATCAAACCACTATTTTTAGTACTAAAATATTGGGAAGAAAACAACTTTGTTTTCCGTAAAAATATATCTAGGGGAGACTAGGGAGGCTTGATACACTCAACACTCCATCCAAAATAACAAAAAAACTATTCATCGTGCAAATTCTCTAAATGGGTACCCTCACAACTGAATAACTCGCAGTCAATTTCGGATACTTCACAGATGTCAGTTTAGAATGTGCATTGAGTTATTAACTGTTTTACTAAAATATGCAAAGTGTATCAGTCCTTCCATAGTGAGGGAGCTTTGATACAATAAATGCGAGCTTCGATACATGACTAGGTTTTTACAATTATTATAGACATAACTTTATTTAGAGCGGCTTTTACCTCTGAAAGTTTTGAATTTTGAATAATCTAAATCATCTAGCACTTTAAATTTTTGTGGGTAAGGGTAACTCTAAGTAAACCCGACAAATTATTTACAAAACATTTTTTATTCTTGAAAACTATTCTATTTTGAAAAATTAATGGGAAATCTCAACTTTTTGAAGATCTGGCAGTTCCGCCCACAAAACTCGGTGGTGGTAGTTTAATGACATCTTCTTCGGGCACAAAAAATTCATCTTTTACATCAAGATATACAGGATTTTTGCGACGCATAAAATTTATTAAATATTCATCCTCGACTATTTGGAAGACTTGGCCAATGTAGTATGTTTTCGGAAATATGGAAATGCTTTTTATCCCCGAACATGTTAGAAAAAATTGTTACAATAACAAATTTATAGAAATGCAAGCCTATAATGTTTGGCGAAATCGTTCTTTTAGGCAACCTTATTTATTAGAATTGTATGCATTATTGGGGCTTTTATACATTTCTGAGGCTAGTAAAAATAACCGACGAAATTCTGAATATTCATTTAGGAAACGCGAGCATGAAATTTGATGTCGGCGTTCAATCACGTTTTCTGGGAAAACGGCCGCATTTTGTAAGAAACTACGAAGGTTCATTCTTGTATGAGATTTAACGATCTCCAAACCTATTCAAACCATTTTTTATCAACTACATTATTTCCACGATGACAACATAAAAAATGTATTTTCTTATTCTTGTTTGATATGGTTCTAACTACTAGCATACCAAAACTGGTGGAGCTACAATCGATATTCGTCTCAAAAACTAAGTGGAGTTGATTAATGGAATTATTATTTCATAGTATATCCCAACAACTGGATTTACTTGATATGTCAATATAACATTTGTATTCATCGGTTTCTATGGATGATTTGGGTTTTTTAACTGTCCCGAACGTTTGCGAATGGTAATCATTTCAGGAACAAGGAGTTCAATTCCTCAACAAATTCTTAAATCTTCCGTTTTTGATGAACAAGGTTCATTTAGTTATCGGCTTTTTGGAAAAACCTCCTTATCGATGTCCACTCTTTCCCTGAATGTGCTTGCACTGTTACACCCCGCTTTCGATGTCACTCTCATAGTGATATACCTATGCAAGATAAAAAACTCCTCTTCAAGGACTATCCAGCCTCCAACTTTGCCAATTATTCCCGCGGACGTCACGATTAAGTCGATGTAGGACTTGCTAACCCCTCTAACGAAGGTTGGTTAGAGGCCGTCGTTGTGCACCACTAGGTTGATCGAATGTATCCATTATTTACTCTGGCGTCCGTGATGGTTGATCCCCATGGATTTGTCATTAAATTCCCCTGCCAGCATCCTATTCTTGTTTTCCGTCCTAACGTCGCCCATAAACTCGTCGTTAAACTGCTCATACGCGTACACCGTCCCTGAAGAGTATCTTTAAGTAGCCGTGGTGTTTCCCGTTTCCCAGAATGCCGATGACTCCTTCGTTCTGCAGTATAAGGCGGCGTCTTCTCGAGTGTCCATTATCTACCCTGTCTCCTGGCTATTGCCTAATTGGGTTCCTGAAAGAGTATTATGTCCGCATCATTTCTGTCGGCCGTTGAGATTGTCGCATCGTGGGCTGTTCTGGTTCTTCCTACGTTAATTTTAATCAACATCGGTCGAGTCCATCTCCCTATCGCGCAATCGTCTCGCCATGAGTTGTTTTTTCCTGGATGTAATGAACTGTCTGTACGCTGGACACCTCATCTGCTCTGCTCGGTGCCCTTCCGTACCGCAGTTCATACAACTTCTTTCACGCAATTTCTAGCGGTGTGTCCTTGTGTCCTTCTGCTGTGCACTTTAAGCATGTTTCGAATTATCAGGCCCCCTTCAGAACCCCTGACCCTGACCCATTTGCTGTCAGCTTGTCAGGTTTATGCGGTCTCAGTCTATATTCACAGGCATTGTAGCAGTCAAATTACCTAACCGGTGTATTGAATGAATCAATGCTTCACCATTGCTTGATAATAAAAACTAATGATTGTTTAACACGAATTAACTCAGAACTTGCCCTTTATTCACGAAAAGCACTCCAATAAGCCGAATACGAAAACAAACAAAATGTTTTGTCAAATATCAAATGTAGCGTTGCCGCACTGACCAGACTATATCGACAACGAAGAATCTCCTTTGGGCGATAGAAATACTATCGTTTTTATATGCTTCCGACAAGTTGAAATCAACGTTTTAATTGCTTTCTTATTATATATTTTATCCTAGACAGTATTTTTGGGTTTTCGTTGCCATGAACATACCCGACAGAAATCAAAATCTAGCTGACGTGCTTATTGTATCCTTAAAAAATTGCGACAGTGCAACAATGTCATGATTTGAGGGATTGCATTATGGAAAGATGTTACCATCAGTACTTTTTGAGTATTACCCAGACAGCACAGAGACGTCCTAAAGATATCTTAAGAACATCTACAAAAAACATTCGGGACATCTCAAAGACGATCAGTAACTTTGTTATTGCATCTTCAAGACGTCTTTGAGACGTCCGTTGTTACAAATCAGGACATCTTTAAGACATCCGTTTCATGTCCAATTCAAGTCCACAATGGACCAAAATCGAACCAATTCTGGACATCTTAAAGACGACTTTCTCATGTCCATTGTTATAGTTGTTTAATGAACCAGTAAATTAATTTACGATGCAGAATTACTCAGTCATCTCCACAATTTAATATAACAATCCAATAATGTTATGTAATGGTAGAACGATCAAAAACTATTGATCAAATAAGCATTATCATAGTAGTAACTACATGTTTCGAACCTGTATAGGTTCATCTTCAGCTGAGTTTAAATTATGTTGATGGGTCACCACATGTTCAAAATAAATTTGAATTTATTTTGATGAAAACACATGTTTTGTGCCCGCAAAACCCCTAGTGGTGACACATTTATATTTATAATAAATTTTCTATAAAACAATTTTTTCTCTTCATAATTTAAACTTAGCTGATGATGAATAACCTATATAGATTCGAAACATCTACTACTATGATACTGCTTAACTGATCGAAAGTTTTTGAACGTTCTACCATTACATAACATTGGATTGTTATATTAAATTGGGGAGATGACTTCCTGCATTGTTAATCTATACCACTCCAATTCGAGACACAATGGACTTCTACCACAGGTTAGTATATTTATAAAGGTCATTATCTACTACTAAACTGTTTGCTGGGTTTGTAAGAAATCCAAGAAAAACAACTATATGTTTTTATTAACTATTATAATATATAGTTTCTTTTTATTTTGCGGACATAACATGCGGTCGCCTGCCCTCCACAGCCAAAGTTGAATCGACCTCTCTGCCTCTTTTTTGTTTTTTGATATTTGGCTTCTATCGGCAGTACCTAGAACAATTATACAATTTTCATAGTTAGGAACACCAAATGAAAATAAAGGATTGGGTTTCAAAGAATCGTGAAAATAATTATTTTGATTTTTCAAATTTTACAAATTGAGGATTTATAAAAATCTAATGTGAATAAATAAGTGACTAAAAATGGATTTCAATGAAATTCATCAGCAAGTACAACATAAACGAAATATACAGCAAGCTAAGAAAGTATAAACCCATTTCAAGTTCAGATAACGTCAACCCAGTATTTGGGATATAATTGTGATGAAGTAAATTGGCCTCAAAATATTTTCTAGGCAGATTGAAAGATCACGTGCATTTTATTGTTATATAATGAAGCAAGGTCATGATTTTTTATAAACATGATTTTGATTGGCAAAATGAAAAGCTGCGCCTGGCCAAGTTAGTAAGCTCAGTTATTTTAACCTTCAATGCCTTTGCATCAGTATCAGTAGAACTTTCGCCATCAACTTCGTATGGTTTTTGTCTCTTGGTCCGCATATAATATTTTTGTAGACTAGCCATAGTTATTTAGTAATATATAGTTGACTTACCTTTGATATATTTTGTATTTCTTGAACGTCCGTATAATTCAAACACGGCCCACAACAACAAAACTATTAGGAATAACACCACGACGAAACAAGAACACAAAATGGCGGTTGGCAATGGAAAGGACAATTCATTTTCGAAATCGATCGTTCTTCGGAGCGTACACGTTCTCGAACGAAAAGTAAGAAAAAAATACATTATTCACATGTCACCAAAAGAAATAGATGTTCGCGAAAATGTACGATTCGAGACCGATTGATCCCGAGAATTCCCGCTTGTTCGATTCACACGCTTTCGATTAGTTTCGTACTTTCTCGTTCATTATTCATTGAGAAGAGTACCGAAGCAATCGATCACAGCATAATGATTGGCTGGAAAGTGACATTTGTGGAATTCCACCAATAGCAATACCGGAAAGTTAGCTTTGACGATATTTATTTCAAACAGTTAGTGATAAAGTAATAGACAAAGATTAAGATGAAAAAACTTGAAAAGTCATCTCGAATATATTTTAATCATAGATGAAAGATTGTTATAATAGCAAAAATATACAAAGTTCAATGTTTGAGTCGATTTAATACATAAAAATAATGTGCTCACAATTTTATATTATTTCGCAAAATGAGATTGTAAACCATTTTTTGTACCTAGTTATAACAATCAACATAAGTAATTTTCATTAATCAATGCCACTCGTTTCTGAAAAAAATTCGGTATGATGTACTTGTATAAGACGACTCAGAGACGTTCATTACAGGATGTCTCTGAGATGTACGTAAACAGATGTCTCTAAGATGTCCATTTCATGCCTCTGGACGTTCAGGCATATAATGGACCTAAAATGGACGACTTTAAGACGTCGAGTGCTGTGTGCTTGATCGGAAAGAGTACGTATTCTCCAACAGGCATAACGGATCGCTACGAGTACGGCACTTGTACGGTATAGATAAGACACCGATGTTGCCTTGTGCTCAGGGGGATATTGAATCACTCACCCCACGAGCGTGGGGAGTGTTTACTGGGTTTGTGACACACTAGCCCGCCCTCCGGATGAATCGGGACACCTAAAATATAAATATTATTAATAAAGTGTCTTCTTTGGATCTGAGGAATTGTCGCTTTTGGGGATGAACCCTTTGACTAACCAATAGAAAATTTGTTACTCCACATCTAATAGTTATTCAACACACGAAAGGCTGTAGCAGCAGAGTTCCAGAGCCGTTAAGGGTCTATCAAACTTCTTCCAGGTTTATCGGGTTGAAACTCGATCAGCGGCCAGCGAATAGGAACAGGAATAAACGAGAAGGTTTATGGCGGAATTCCATGGTTTCCACTATGCTTCAAGTCAGTGCAGTTCAATGGGTATGACTCAGTGTGTGGTGAGCTTGTCCTAATTTTACTGCAAGTTGCCGCACTGTGGTCGTGAAGGACCACTATGTCGCCACCATACACTGCATACAAGACCCATGTCTTGATCTCACTTTCATTTTGTGTATGCGTCGCTCAAGCCTCACAATCAAATGAGTGGTATCCATCTCCTCTGCTTCGGACAGAGTCTGGAAAATTATGGATTTTATGATATTTTTAATGCAGAGAGTGACTCCGTCACCAGCTCATAACAAGAATCAGCAATGTGAAGAGAAAATAGGATATATCGATCTTTGATTCAATTTTCTACAAGCATGCATTTTACGCACTAATGCTGGAATAGTTATCATCCTAATATGTACGGAAAGAGTGCCTTTCCCACATACGACTGCCGTTACTCGAACGACACAAAGCGTCTACTCTATGAATAGGTTGATTCATAATTCGAATTATATGTACCAGGTGTGTTGAAATATCTCCACTTTTATTGATTAAATTACAGTTCCTTCTTTTGAAAAATACATGTTTAAAACAGTGGATTGCAGAACTCGCTACGGCTGGTCTCCAAACATTCACACCCGTATATTGTTTATCATAAATATCTATTTCCTCAGTAGTGCAGGAAAATTACACTTCCGGGTAACGGCAGTCGCATGCGGAAAAGGTTCTTTTTCCCCACTTGTTAAGATAATAAATTTTACAAGACCAAGGAGTTAAAAATAGTGATTTGGTGTTGGAATAAAACTCTGTTGTTCAAGAGTAAAACATTTCTTGCGGAAAATGGCTCTCCGTGAATTTGGCTGAACCGTTGACATGCTGTATTACTTGATGTACTAATCAAATGTATCCGTAGCCACAATGTTTTAAAATGGACAGTTTTCGAGATATAGGGTTTTGAAAATGATTGTTCTCAATTTTTGCGGTATTTCCTCATCAATTAAAGAACTCTCATTTCGGGTTGGATGTAATCTGTATGTTTGGTGCAGAAAACTGGACTAAGGAATGGTCTTTCTTATTTATATCAGACGCCGCAATCAATAATTTTTAATACACTCCTCCACACTGAATATGAAAAGTGATTCCAAGATTTTCCATACATGCTACGAAATAATTTTTATTTTTGGAAAAAGACATATTTCGGGCATATTTGAAGATACATCGAAAAAACTGAATAAACCTGATGTCTAATGATATCGTATATGTGCTCCAAAACGTTCAAAAGCTCAGCAAGCTATGAAGGAGGAAAACGAAAGAATCATCATCGTATATTCTCAGAGATATCAATTATGGTCACTGTTGATATAATTTTCATATAACAGATGGCTTTTTCTGTTTTCTCTGGAGTTCATCTTGTACATCACATGATTTCAAATGAACCTTGTAAACACAGAGAGTGAAATATCTTATCCAGGTCATACTTATTCTTCGGAACCGTAGTACCCGCTGTTAATTCAAGAGTGTCTTTTTCCCATTCTCCAAGTGATCTAGGAGACAAAGTCAGTAGTAGTAGTAGTAATCAAGGGGAGGCTGTTGTTACAGCTGAGCAAGTAGACCCCCATGAGATCTTTTTGCCATTCCCTGCTCTCCTTATGCATGGTGTTCTGCCTTCCTATGGTTTCCACACGTTCTCCTCAAAGTCTGGGTGTGAAGTGTGTTTGTGCTTGTCAAGGAAGCGAGTTTCTTCTATCCGCATCTTCAAGCGCTGGTAGGGCTGGTTCTCGGTCAGGTGGTGCGACGGCCGCGGGTGATTCATTCACCGGCTACTAGTTCCCGCAGCACCTGATCCGAGGCCCCTCCTCGGCTCCCACCAAAGACCAGATTTTGGGTGGATATGTGTTAAGTGTCGGGGGAACATGTATATTTTTCGACGTCGGTGTACGGTAAGCTAAGGCCCACGGGTCGCCAGTCCCGTTAGCTGCAATGCCTCGGCCATCCTTGGGTGAACTCAGAACGGAAAAGAAGGTAAATAATAGGACATTTGTGACAGCAGGAGAGCAGATGGACAGTGGAATCTCAAAATGGACATATAAAGGTTATGTTTCACTTTCATTCTAAAACTATCAATATGTCACATGTTTACAATCTCGGACAATTTCACCGTAGGTATAGGCTTCATCTGAGGAATGGAAGATGGAACAGTTTATAAGACTAAATACGGACTATCCAAGACATCGAATCAGGTTAATTTAGCCCCATATTATGTACAGTTTTACTCCAGAGGAAATAGCAGAAATTATTTGAATTCAATGATTCACTTGAGGAATCTGGATTTTTTTAAAGTGAGTGTTTATTCCAGATACTCTGGATAGTGTATACTGATGGCCAAATGAAGGCGAAAATGAAGATAGATGGAGTTCATTCATATGTAAACTTTAAGCATAACATAAAAAATATAGCAATTCAAGTTTCATTCATAGTTTGCTTCCATCACCTTAACTCTCCTATTCCGTGTGGATGGTTCTTCCATTCAAATACCAAAGTTGCAGATAATTTCACAGATTAGTTTGGCTTTGAGATGCTTCCATCCTTTTCAAGTCATTCAGATGAAAAGGTCTTGGAACCATTTTCATATCATCGAGGTTTGTATATCATACAAAAATTAGATCGATAGGGATCATAGTTGTTATTATGGATATATAATTATGATTTTTCCGTTCTCCACTTCACAGTCTAGTTATGAACATTTTAGATCATATAATTCCATATTATTGGATACAAGATTTATTCAGAATCAATTATTTCGGTCATCTTCAAAATATACCCAGGATATATTGTTTTCCAGGAAATAAAAATAATTATTGTAGAGTTATTTCGTAGCATGAATAGAAGTATGGAAAATCTTGAAATTAGAGAAGGGCCATTTGTCGATCTGGTTCTGGATGCGTAATATCCAAATTCAGTCCCAACCATCAGGAACTGAAACATATTAAGAATTCGTCCTTTCGTTGTTCAATGAAATAATGTTACAAACTGTGATTTTCTGAGATATACTAACATGAAAGTTTTTAGAGTGAAAGTACTCATCCAATTGAAAAAAAAAATTCTTGGCAAAATAGATCAACGGTAATATATAAATTCAGTGTACTATACCATATAATTACCTTCATTAAAATGATTATTTGAACAGCATTTATTAAAAACAATAATTATAATGTATTTTTATGATTTATTCAGACAAAACTTCACCAAAGTGACTCATTTTCTGTCAAAAATACTAAACAATCATAGCTGACAAAAATGAAATTGAAATGACTGTCGATTTCTAGATTTGAGAAACAGGCATTTTTAATCAGGGTGAAAAAAAAGGACAAACCTGATATTATCTTGTTATCATCCTTTTTCTTATTGTCAGACATCAGACCACGCATAACCACTATATTTTTTCTGTCGTCATTACGGGGGCAAGCATAGGACTGATTTTGTTAAGCGGCAGTCTGACATAGCAGTGCACTGCATTAACATCAATAAGGATTTCGTAGGCGTGGCCGTGAAGTCATTTGTGAATCATACAACTGTGATCGCAGTCGAGTGTTACAACAGCTTCTGCCATTACTAAGAAATTTTCTTCTCTTACACTTAAATATCTGCGAAAATAAAACCTGCTGCGTCGAACTCTTTCTCAGATTGATGCAATTAGTGTAAAAATTGATGTTTATGGATCGTCAGAATAGAAAATAGTATTTGGAAAATAACTGTATTGATCAGTATTATGAAAAAAATGGGAATAACTGACGACTGTGGAAAATAAAAAAACCTGTTAAGAGCCACATATCTGATGGAGAAGAAAACATTTATGATAGCCATTTTTAAGATGGTATATATAATGATTTCACCTCTCAGTAAAACTATCATTACTCTATCAAACCGCACCTTGCCGGTTTGAAGCAACAGATATAGCACTGGATTGCTATAATGATGAAACTGCGATAGTTTTACCGCGAGGTCCTATTCGATAGGTTTTCTAGACAGTCAATATATATAGTAACCCTAAATTTACTATGAGTATACTTTTCTTTCCCTTATCAGATATGTGGTTCTCAATGAGTTTATCTTCTTTTGATCCCAGTTTTTTCGTGATTTTGTCCAGTATTCTTTATATTTTTCTTTGTCTGAAGATCTTCTTATGTTCTATCAACATTTATGTTCTATATGTGATTGGAATCATCCAATCTGGAATCTGCGACTGCGATCAACTGTGATAGTAAAAGTAGAAAACTTTCTATTTATAGCAGTAGTTGATTTTATAGTCAAATATGATCACAATCGTATGATTACCATATATGATAGTATGTATGACCACGCCTACATAACACGCTGTTAACGCAGTCCGCTGTTAAGTGATATCATACAGGATCTCGCAGTAGAACCACAGAATAATACTAAATAACCAGTTATTGCACTCCGGTCGGAACCATGATGTATCTGTACCACAGTTTTAATTTTTAGAACCACTGCGAATTTCACACGAGTGGATTCGTCAGCGTTAGGCAATTCGTACACTGCTCGGCAAGTGAACAGTACATAAAAACTGCCACACAGTAATACAAAAATGAAAAAGTAAGTGGGTGTTTTGTAATAATATAGTATAAGTATATTATTATATAACGCTTTGAATATTCTGATGTTAGATTTTTTCCCACGTTCCAACTAGCTTCTTATAGTTTTGTCTGTTCGGTAAAAATTTTGAAATCGATTTTCAACTAAGTTACCATTGAGCTTTAGAGCGACTTGAAAAACTTCTGCATATTATATAATAATAACGATAGTCTTTGCTGACCGATGTTTTACACTTTTTTACCCCCATACGTCTACAACGTAGGCTGTTACGAAAAATACCTGCCAGAAAACAACTAATCCCCTGACTAGTCTGCAGATGGTCTTCCTGTGCGAATCAAAACAATTGTGCTAGTTGGTTATAGGGAGCTCTAGAAATTGATTCCTCTTTTCTGGAGAACATTGTTTCAGCGTTTCAGGGAGACTTCCTCAGTTCTCTTCTCTCCTTCATCTCCCCATTGTTATTGTCCGTTGCACTACGGAAAACTCGCGGATACAACTGCGTTACTCCCAGCAACAGAAGGCATAAGGTCACTTATCTGTTTCACATGGATGACCTCAAACTATATGCCTCGGGAGAAAAGGATATTCATCAGTCGTGAATGGTGGTGCTTAAAAAAAGCTATACATGAACCATTTTGTTAAAATGGTGGTTCTGATTATAGGGGTACTTGATGGAACGAAGGACATGCACCTCTCGAATCTGAAAATTAACCGGCTTGCCGTGGTTCGGCAGAAATCTTAGCTGGAAGAATGCAGATGGCCGTATTTCTTGGTTCATTCCTTCTACTTAGGGCACATGATTCTGGAACCCAGGAATTACTCACCCCATGGACGTGGGGAGTATTTATTGCGCGCCCTACGGATGAATCAGGACTCATAGAGTGTACCAAAAGCCATAGCCTGTGCGGGTAGAGGACAGCTATTAATTAATTGCCGTAGTGCTCTGGGGCGATTTAGTATTGTTTTGTGGTGTATTCACTATCCAGCTGTAGGAAAACCCAAAAAACCTACAGCACCATTCCGACTGTAAAAAAGGGGAAACATCAGCCGGCAATGACTCTCGTTACTAATCGATTTCCCAAAGGAACTCTGAGCTTTGTGCTCAATGTATATGAATATACTATTATTTAATAAAATACTTCTAGAAAATTGGGAAGAGTTAGAAAAAAAGAGTGCTTTACGCGTTAATTGAAATTGATAACCAAGAAAGATCTGCATTTATTGAAATAAAAATTATTTATTCTTCAGAAGAATAACAATTAAACAGATATATATTATTGGTAGGTAGGTATAACAAAGCTTGAAAGGTCCAGGTAAAATATAAGAAAAATGTTAGACGTGACAACGTTGCCGATTATCGAGACATTCACGGCGCATCCACAATCTTCACGCTAGGATTCGATCATGCGCGCTGAGATTTCAAACCAAAAAGTGGGGATACTGCAACTACTGGTTAATTAGTATTATTCTGTGGTAGAACTATCGAAGTTGTATCAACCCATACTGCGTAATCACATTGTTATTGCAGTCCACTGAATTGTCAAACTACCTAAAAACCTGTGAACTTAT
Source organism: Chrysolina americana (assembly GCA_958502065.1). NCBI lineage: Eukaryota > Metazoa > Arthropoda > Insecta > Coleoptera > Chrysomelidae > Chrysolina > Chrysolina americana. The sequence goes on along the minus strand of OY293415.1, from coordinate 41,126,960 downwards.
TAATATTAAATTTACGATAATATCCATAGAACCCACAAACGTATAAAAACAAATCAATATTAGATCCATCCCTAAGCTGCGGAGTTAGGACGGTGTAGTATTGGTTTTGTATATGGGGAGCTTTGGAATTTTCTGTCCTGCACGTCTGGGGAATCCAGCGGGCAGGCAAAACTTACACACGCCTGCTTGCGCGGGCCCTACGATGTTGTGTAGGCCTCAGACACTGAGTGCACCACTCTGCTTGGGTTCACTTCCCTGCCTCCTCCGTGTTATGCAGGGGGAGTTAATGATGTATGTGTAAGACACCAAGCTATCTGGAGCATCTATTGTCAATTTTATTTTGAAAAACTGGTTTTGGTCAAAAAACCGCTACAAAAAATAATACGTGGGAGTTACATCGAAAACGCAAAATGATTGTAGAAAATTCCTGGTCACTTCCGCAATAGAAAATATTTAAAAAAGTAGATGAGAGTAACTAAATTCTTCTCAGGTTGGTCATTGATGGTAGATACTAGTACATTATGGATTTTTCCCAAATATTTTCAAACATATTTTCGGTACAATCTAAAACATTAATTAGAAACAGGCATTCAGCCGGTTTTTAGACCGTCGCAAGATGGAATTTGTTCCTCACGTGTCGCTAGCGCTAGTGCATGGTTTCCTCGAAAGAACATCTTTCATTTCCAATGTTGGCAGTGAATTGAATATGATTCTTTGACGACGATACCAAAAATACTGAGCGTAAGTAGATTTCGTTAATGTTAGTCAGCGCAAACTGAAAATGAGTATGTGTACTGTTAAATATATTATTGCTCATATATAGTGAGGACGTAAGAAGTCCTCCCCCCCCCCCTTAACTTTTGAACGGAACAAGCAATCGAGGTCGAGTAAAATTCAGGTAAAAAGGTACCACTAGGTCACGTGGCCTAGTGTCAAAAGGGCACCATCAACTTTTTTTTCAAATCTTAAAGTGGGTCAGGTGGCTCCTGGTGTTGAAGGTCTTCCTATTCTCTATCCAACAGTTCCTTGTTTGTGAAAATCGGCCAAGCCGTTTCAAACTGACAAGCGTTTGAAATTTGCTTCAAATATTTTACAAATAAATTAAAAACCTAAATAACTTTTAATTTCAACAAAATTTCAACTAACAACTGCAACTATTTTGACAAGTGCTCAAAATGTTCACCGTTCACTTCTTGAAAGAAAAAAAGTCGGTTGTGGAATTCATTCCGATCGTTAATAAATGTTGCCGGAGTATTACCGTAACACACATCTGTTATTCGGTTCATAAGTTCCTGGAGTGACTGTGGCTGCGTGACGTCCACCTTAGATTTTATGTACCCCTACAGAAAAAAGTCCGTAGGGGTCATATCAGGTGACCTAGCTGGCCATTCAATGGGACCACGTCGGCCTATCCACCGTCCCGGAAAATTCTCGTTAAGCCATTCTCGGACAGGTCTGTAGTAGTGAGGGGGTGCACCATCTTGTCGAAAGGTAAAATCCATGGTAAATTAATTTGGGTTTGCCCAAACTACTTCTTGAATACTGTGATGGATCTGATTTTGAAGCATATTTAAATACAGATGCCCCGTCAAGTTTTCTGCCATAAATATTGGACCTATGATATGGTCACCAGCCCATACGTTGATCTTCTCTGGAGTTTGAGTATGACCCTCTCGAAAAACGTGCGGATTTACGTCTGACCAATAACGCACATTCTGTGTATTTACTGTTTGTTCCATTAAGGAAAAACGTACTTTTATCACTAAAACAAATAGAGTTGATGTAACCGGGATTTTGGGTTATGCGATCAGACATGATCTCACAAAACTGCATTCTTTCTTCTATCTGGGTCATCTTCTGTCAATTGATGCAGAATTTTTAATTTATATGTCTGAAATTTGTGTTTTTCAAGAAATTTTCTCACAGTAGTCGTAGATACGTCACAAGCCGTGGCTACCGTTTTCGTTGTTTGTTGCGGATTATTAACAACAGCTGTCAGAACGTCGATTTACTGATCTTCTGAAATGGATTTTCTTCCAGATCCTCTTTCTCTCATTACGCAACCAGTTCTTTGAAATTTAGTGACCAATTCCCTTAAGTAGGTATATACGAGATATTGGATTATTTGGGAAGCGCTCATTAAATATTCTTTCTGCTTCATGGTAACTACGCCCAGCTTCAGCGCAAATTAAAATTGCTTCGGTTTTTTCTTCTAAAGGACGAGGACGAGGCATTTAAAACTTATAAAGAAATGCTGAAAACTATGAAAACTGTAAAAAGTATTGAAATGCTATTTGGAGTAGTTTTAGTGGAGAACTAAGGTCTAAAAAAAGGAAACAAAAACCACAATGTAAAATACCAATAATATGTGCACCTGTTTCACCACAAAAAATTGGCTTTTCGTCCAGAATCAGTTACGGAATTGAAATTCTGCTACAATTAATAGTTGAAATAATTTATTTGTTAAATATTTAAAGCAAATTTCAAACGCTCGTCAGTTCGAAACGGCTTGGAAGTGTTGGATATAGAATCGGAAGACCTTCAAAACCAGGAGCCACGCGACACCCCTTTACATTTGAAAAAAAAAAAGTTGATGGTGCCCTCTTGACACTAGGCCACGTGACCACAATCATTTCTATGTCACAAAGTAGTAATAGTGGTACCTGTTTACCAGAATTTTACCCGATCTCCATAGCTTGTTCCCTTCAAAAGTTAAGGGGGAGGAGGACTTCTTACGTCCTCACTGTATATAATATTGTACAGAATGAACCCAGTTAATAAATACAAGCATTTAAGATGGATAAAAATTTTGCCATCTGAAATATAGCTATAAATTTATAAGAAGAAGGAATTCCTAATTTGCAATGATATTTTTTCCGTTTTGTATAATATTGAGGGCGAAATAAATTTGTAACTATCTAGATGGTAATAATCAAGATGGTCATGGACCACAGTCTTACTAAAACAACAGTATTGTCCTAACTCAACCTAACTAGTCGCCCTTGACAGTTCAACAATTGATGCACTGAATTTTAAATGTAAAAATTATTCAGGACACTTAATTTGAAAAAAGTTTCTGTGAATTGAAATTGATAAAAAATCATATGTCATCTCCAATATCACATTCAAGATTGCTAAGTTGCGTTGGCGATGAAGTCGATCGAGTAGGTACGACATATCAAGCAGAATCAACTATGAATTTATCATGGAGGGTAGAAATTTTATGTTTCTCAAACTTCATATTAAAAAAAAATTGTTTAAAATTGTTTTTTCCATTAACCAGCTGTCATCCTCCTACGAACGACAGCCCTCAGAAGTCGAAACTTGTGCGAGCTCAGGATTAATGAGGTCTTACCTTTTAACGTGCGATTCCTAGCACGATTCCTCCAGATGCTTGTCTGGTCTAAATATGTTCCCTCCGCCGGCACTGGTCCCTATTCGCTATTTTGAAACTTATTAAAAATCATATACTTATTCAGAACAGAACATAACCCCAATTATCTGAAGAACTGTCATACTTATTTTAAGTGTTGCAGGGGCACGTAGCTTTTTTAACAAAGCAATTACTAATTCAGAGTTCATATTTTTGTTATCGTTGAATCCTATATCAAGCTGGTATCTGTTGATCTATGGATCTACCGAAATTTATATCTCCAATATCCCGGAAACTGACCATCGGAAAGGTGCGGGATTCTTTCATGAATATGTTAAGCCAAAGACAACATCTTTAGCATATATATTTTTATCGTATTGAAATATAGACCATCACAGCTTCAATATATTTTCAAGGTAGTACTTTGTACAGAATGATTTCGAGTTGAAATTTCTCTATTATGCTTTTTACCACACTGTCTTTAAGAGATGCTTGATATTTTCGTAGTGCACGAGGGCTATGATCGTCGCTGTTTTTTGCATATACAGTAGCCTAGAGCCGCCAAGAGATCTTTGGGACCTCAACAATGGCTCCAAAATTGAATAGGGAAATTGAAAGTGACAATCGGATAAAACTGTATATTATATGAACCTAATTTTATATTACCTCTTGGCGGGCCTACAGTAGTAAAGCACCCTTCTGCTTTATGATTACCTATATTTTTATCTAATTCATAACTTCTAGAAATAGTTTGAACCATTAAAAGAGGATTTTTTTTATAGAAACACCGCTATGGCTTCTACTTCAAATTTCACCAATAAAAAACGAAAGAGACCTGGTTGTGCTTTTCCTGTTGACGTTCAGGGATATAACGGCGTTAAAGCAGCCAATAGAAACGGACGATACAAAAGGAGGTAAGATAACACAGTAATTTTTTAATGAATTGAACTATCTAATTGAACTATTTTTAAATATACAGGGTGAGTCAAAATAAGACAGACAAACTTCGAACACAGATTCCTTACCTCATTTTGTGGTGAAAAGTTTCCATCAATGTATATCCTGAAATGCATTTCTTCTGAGTTACAAGGTGTCGGAAGTCCGACAAAAAAAATAATAATATTTATTAGTTTTCGTGCCAGCAAGGCGAAAGTATTTTTCGAAAATTCTGCATTTTGTCGGGATATTACTACTGAAAATATTCTTATTTCGTTAATTTATTTAAAACAGTAAACTCAACTCAAACAATAACTTAATCTATATCACAGTCACTATTGCTGTCTGTCTGCGGACTCTCGAACTATATTTGCAATTCTCTCTGCGACACTATCCCGTCCTCTCATATCGAGCGACTTACCTATATATCGACAAGTAGACTGTTTTTACAGTTCTCGAACTATCCGCACTATAGGGCGACTCATTCATATGGCTCTCGAAGCGACGAAGGCATTCAATTTCATTCCTCAGCTAGTTCTCGGTCCTTCTACGCGATGATTCATAGTTGTTGATCCGTTAGCCAGCAGATATACGAACGTTGTTTACTTACAAGCCGAGGGTGTATAATTAATTAGGCGATCAGAGCTGGCCTCAAAATCGTTACAATGCCCCTTTTTTGAAGACGTTTTGTTCCGAAATGTCATTCTTGTAGTGTGGAAACATCTGCAAGATTCTCCATATCTGCACCTTGACGTTCGATGGAAATATCACTCCACAGTCTTCATGTTACGTCGAGAAAGATGGTTGCAGCATACCAAATTGTTGACGTCACTGGATCTAAATATTGTCTTCAACATGCTTCTCATAACTCTCCAGTCCAGCCCATCAATCCCACAAGCCAATTTTGGGATTTCCAGGTCCACAAGATTCTAGTCCAGCATCGTGTCTCTTAATCTGGTAAGGCTCTTCCAGACATCTTCATGAGACTGCCCATCTCGAGAATGCTCCTTGGTAACCAAATAGTAGATGTTTCTGTGGCCCTTCCTCAGCTGTAGCACCTCTACAACTTCCGGGTTCTATTCCCGCAGTTCCCGGAGTCGGCCAAACTTCTCGTGGCTACTCTAGGGTTACCCCATGTTAAACTTCCTGTCCGTTTGAGTACAGGGACATGCACCTCTGGAACGTCATTTCAGCATCCGGTGGTCTGGCGGTGCGGACTTGGTCGTAGTTTCCGGCGTGAGGGGACAACCTATTGAGGTGATTGACCCTAGGTTTCCCTCAGGGTGGCTTGTAGACTCTAAAGACAAGGTCATTTATCCTCTTCACGATCTTGTACGGGACCATCCCACGAGTTCCGCAACTCCGGTGATAGTGGACGGCGACATTTAGGTTTGTACAGCTAAACTTGGTCACCCGTCTGATATTCACCAGCATCGGCCCTGATGTCGTAGGTCTCTTTCATTCTGTCACTGGCACTCTGGAGGGCCGAGGGTCCACCATGTGCCCTCGGCGTCAGGCGGGAAGGCTCGCGGTGACTCCAGGCGGCATATGCCGCCTGGTTAAAAGCCTGTTGAGTCCTCGCCCGTAACTGGTCACGAACGGTTACCCATCCAACGTTGATTGGAGTAATCTGATCTAACATGGGTATGTAGTATGTGTGAAAACAACTACAGACGGTTTCTCATCAAACGGAGTCGGAGGAATCTGACTGACACGAGTATCTGGGGGAAGGGGGACCAGCACCAACAAGGTATCTTGTTGCCCCTCCTCATGGGTTTGGCCTCAAGGGGGCGTGGTTTCTGGGATAGTTAAAAGAACACCGTACTACGGTAGAAGTTTCTTGGGTCTCTGTTCTATGGGCTCAGGGTTTGGTTTCCTTGGGGCTTCGGTGGGTGAGCAGCGTTAAATCTGCTCGAGCACTAACACTGCAGAGCCAGTTTAGTAGTATGTGAAATCATACGGCCCCACCAATGGACAATAAGTTGGTAGCCTTTGGCGCGCTGATTTGGCGTATCCAAATTAGTTCAGACGGTTAGCCCGCGGCTACCGGAGTAAGTTGCAAGATAGGTACCCAGAGTCGTGGGTGTCGCCGGTTGGCTTGGCCTCGGCCGCACACCACCCTTATTATTATTATTATTGTCACTGGCACTCTGGATGTTCAAACGGACTCGTTCATGAATATCGTCCACCCTCTGACGTAATTTGCTGACGTAGTCCTCTCCTGCAGTATCTTGCCCTGGTGGCGTTCCGAACTTCAGGTCACAAGGAAGCCGCAGCTCTCGGCCCATAATAAAACTAGCAGGAGTTCGGCCGGTTGACTCGTGACCTGCGGGACGATAGGCCATCAGGAACAAATGAAGGAAGTGGTCCCAATCTTTCTGGTGGTCAGAGACTACCTTGGACAGGTGGTGGTTTATCGTCTTATTCATCCGCTCCACCATTTCATCTGACTGCGGATGTAGAGCTGTGGTTCTCGTCCTCCGGATGTTCAGTATGTGACACATTTCCTAGAACAGGTTTGACTCGAAATTTTTACCTTGATTCGAAAGCAGCTTTAACGGAACACCGATCCCCATTATCAGATAGTGGGAACGGGCCAGCAATGTCAATGGCGATTCTTTAAAATGGGCTGCCCACATTATACTGGCGCATCGGGGCTTTAGGTGTTGTTCGAGGCAGCGCATACAGCATAATTTCTGCACCAGTCCTTGACGTCATTTTGGCAGTTGGCCCAGTGAAACCGATGCCCCCGTTTCTGGAGAGTCTTCGCCACTCCCAGATATCCTCCGGTGACCCAATCATGGATTTCTTGGAGCACTTACTCTCTTCTGCTCCTGGGTACTACTGGTTCCTGTCTTCCCTGCTATCCTCAGACTCTCATACACGCTTCAGGACTACATTTTGCAAGGTAAGGGGGTTCCATTGGGCCCAAGAAGACTTAACGACTGGTGAACAATTGGCTCTTACCTACTTTTCTTCCAGCCGATGACTTAACCAAGATCTGGATCTTTTTATTGGTCTTTCTGAATCTTGTTGTCATCCCAGTTATCATCTACTGCCGTAGTTCTACTGATTGTCGACTTCTTCTCTTCTGCTCGTCAACAGTGCGAACAGTCATCTGGGCATGGTCTCCGCGATAGGGCATCTGCATTCTTAGTGCTGGTCCCCGCTCAATATTCAATCTCAAAGTCGAATTCTTGGAGCCTCACAACCCAACGTGCGACTTGACCCTCGAAATTCTTGAACTGTAGAAGCCATTTGAGAGCTGCATGGTCAGTTCTCAGTAGAAATCCCTTTCCATACACGTACTTGTAGAAGTGTTCTACTCCTTTGACAACAGCCAACAGCTCCCACCTGGTGACACAATAATTCCGCTCCGGTTCACTGAGGGTCTTGCTGAAGTAACCGATGACCTTCCCTGTTCTTCTTGGATCTGAGACAGGAGGGCTCTTAGTCCCACGTTACAGGCGTCCGTGTTCAAAATGAATTTCCCGTCTGGAAGGAGATAGGTCAGAATTGGTCCGTTGATTAATGCTTATCAGCTTCCTGAACGAGTCTTTACATTCTTCAGACCACTGGAACTTTGTTTGGTCAGCAGTTTGGCGATGTCGGCGAACCCCAGCACATAGTAAGTGCACAAGCCATATATTTCGGAATGGGCCATGATCTTCCGCTGATCTACTGCCACTCCTTTCCCTGAGACAACGTGGCCGAGATATCATCATAATTATTTTTGAAACAGATGACATTTCTTGGGGCTGAATTTCAGTCCGGAGCTGCTCAGTCGCTGGAATACCAAGTTTTTTACATGGTCCTCAAACGATCTGCCAACCACGATAATGTCGTCGAGATACACGTCTTCCATGAAAGTCCCTTTAGAACCCTCGATCACCCTGGGCCAATTTTACCTGCCAGTATCCACTCTTCAAATCAAGGGTCTAGATAATCGTGGAACCAGCTAACGTGTCTAGGGTGTCGTCAGTTCTTGGTGGAGGATTACTGCCCTTCATCACGTTGTTCAATTGACGATAATCAAAGCAAAACCGGGTTGGTTGTACCATCTTTCTTCTTTACCAGTACTACTGGAGATGACCAGAGACTGTCGGATGGCTCAATGACTTCTTCTTTCTCCATATAACTGACTATATTGTCAGATTCTTCCTTTTTGGCGAGTGAACGTCTTCTGTCTGATTGCCAGATTGATCGGACATTTCCAGTGTCAATTTTGTGCTGAACCTCCTTTGTTTTACCGCCTCTGCCTAGTCCCATATTGAAGATGTCCTGATACTGCCCAACTAATTCACTCAGTTTGCGCTGCTGTACAGGTCCCATGTCCTTGGACGAGATGGAAACCCACTTCTTCAATTCATCTGGTAAGTTATTGGCTTCGCTAACAGTGCCGCGTACACCCTCAATCACAGAGGAAATTGACGAGCAGTGCCCCAAAATTGTTCCTTTCTTCAAATTCATCGGGTACAAATTCACATTCACTACCCTTACCGGTACACATTTATTAACTCGCAACAAGGTCTTCCCTAGTGCGATTCCTCGTCCAATTTTCTCATCATGGACCTTTAGCTCGAAAATCATCACGTTTCTACTGCTCGCACCACCATCCAGGCAAGCCTCCATGGTGGTTTCAGCCCTCTCCAGTACGCTCACATTTTCAGCCAGCAGAACACAAATCATTTCTTCATTTCTCCCGTGAAGCACAAACTCTTCTCCAATCACGCGTAGGACGTCGTCCCTGAAATTCAACTCGAACCTTCTGGAGTTCATGACGTCCATCCCTATGATTGCATCATCCTTGATATCCGCCACTAGAGCCCGGTGTTTTACTATAGTGCTGCCCGAAATCAGCTTAATTGGAAGTTCACCATACACAGTTGCCGGCTCTCCTGTTGCTGGGCGTAGCTTCCAATTCGATGATTCAATTCTTGCCGGTGTTTTGGCAAATGTGAGTCCAAGAATCGTCCTAGTCGCACCCGTATCCTATAGCATGGTGCGAGGCTCGTTGTTAATGAGACCGTCTACGGAGAGCCCTTTGTCTTGTCTTTGAAGGACCCGTCTGAGGATTGCTCCATCTCAACCTTTGTTGGTGTTGATTTTTTTTTAAGTTGGACATTTGCTACGCACGTGCCCATGTTCTCTACAATTTCGGCATCTTATCAATATTTCCTCAGTCAACACTTAATCAATTTTTTATGGCAGCTTTATTAGTAGCAGGTCTCTGTGAATCTTCTTCAGCTATTCGGACGTTGCCTGGCTCTTGCAGTATTATATCGCATCCTCAAATTCCAAAGCGCGTGTTAGTGCGTCTACTAAATCAATTGAACGTGCTAATATCAATGCTTGCCTGATTTCTTGGTCGCAAAGTCCATCCAAGAATGTATAAACCGCTAATCGTTCCATTACGTTTTTCGGTGTGGCTGAGTATGCAAGGCGAACTAAGCGTACAATATCAGCTTCGAATTCCTGTAAGGATTCGCCCACTTTCTGGCTTCGTTTATTAAATTGTAAATGGTATACGTATTCCAGGTGAATCTGACCATACCATAATTCCAGATGTTTCACCAGCTTATCACAGTCATATTCATATTCGTTGCTTCACCGGGTAATGCCAGTATTAATGCAACAGCTTTTTCCCCTGTATTCCATCCATTTGCTTTGACCGCAGCTTCAAACTGTCCGAGGTAATTTTCCCAAGAAGTTTCTCCATCGAACTGGGGCGGCTTCACGTAAAACTTCCGTATTTCAAAACTCAGCACCCTCGTTTCTTCCATTTTGTCCTTCAGTGTCTTTTTGACCAAGATATCAGTCTATTTCAGTCATGAAGTATTCAGTTTATTGTCCCACGATGCGCAAAACTGTCCACTTTGAAAACACGGGTCCCTAGTCTATTAGGCGCGATAAACGTCTATCAGTGTTTCAACGCGGCGAACACTTATTTATTTTGAACATCCGACTCATGACACCAAATGTAGTGAAAATATACTCAACTCATTTTGTCAATTTATTTAAAACATCACAGTCATTATCGCTGTCTGTCTGCGGACTCTCGAACTATATCTGCAATTCTCTCTGTGACACTGTTCCGCCCTCTCATGTCGAGCGATTTATATACCGACAAGCAGACTATTTTTACAGTTCTCGAACTATCTGGACTATAGGACGACTCATTCAGATGTCTCTCGAAGCGACGAAGGCATTCGATTTCATTCCTTAGCTAGTTCTCGGTCCTTCTACGCGATGACTCATAGTTGTTAATCCGTTAGCCAGCAGATATGCTAACGTTGTTTACTTACAAGCCGAGGGTGTATAATTAATTAGGCGATCAGGGCCGGCCTCCAAATCGTTACAATATGTATTGGTATGATGATATTTCACCTAATCCGTATATGGAGTGAACCGATAATAATCTTTCCCTAATCCTAATGCAGCTGTCCCGATGTTCCATGCTGAAAATAATTATAACAATGTGCAGAAACATTCCACAAATACTCTGTTGAATTCATCACAGAAACCCCATGCAATGGAATTGATTCAAAGCGTTTTTTTTTTTCATTTCCCTGACATAGGGAGTATAATTATTAACAATTTTTTTATCAATCACTTCATCAATCATCTATTGTTTCAACCGGTTGAACCTACTTTACTCGTTCCCGTGTAAAATATTGGATAGGGCGCAAATACACACCTCTCAAAAAATTATAGTCAATTGACAAAAGCAAATGGAATTCACTTTTCTAATAATAATTGAAACTAGTTAGTCGATATGTTCAAAAATTTACAGATTTTTTTTTAATAAGGAAATTGCACTAAAATTCCTTTTTGAGTTTCTTCAAGCCTTTATTCTTCACAGGTTTATCAAAATTCGCCAAGCTTGCCCGGTCTGTCACAAGAAGTCGATCGGTTCTGGTCTCGCAGTTCTCTTCGCATTTACCGAATCTGAAGGATACCACAAAGCAATCACATTTGGCACAAGTATATAAAACCAATTAGATAAAAATGTCAACTAATCAATTTTTTTTCACGCTGCTTTGGATTTCTTCTGTATCACTCCTCATTTAATCTAACAGATGATGAGTTTGAATGCGGATATAATGCCGCAGTACCGACAGGAAGCCCCCAAGACCCCTCCACACATTTTACTTCACTACTGCGCCTTCAAAGCTATATGGGATTGGATTATACTATGTTTAACTTTTTATACAGCCATCATGGTTCCTTACAACGTAGCTTTTAAGAATAAGACATCGGAAGATGTATCACTGTTAGTCGTCGACTCAATTGTTGATGTGATATTCTTTATCGATATAGTTTTGAACTTCCACACAACTTTTGTTGGACCAGGTGGAGAGGTCGTTTCCGATCCCAAAGTTATTAGGATGAATTACTTGAAAAGCTGGTTCATCATTGATTTATTGAGCTGTTTGCCTTATGATGTCTTCAACGCTTTCGATCACGATGAAGATGTGAGTATATAATGTGACAGAGAATGTCAATTTGCAAATGTAAGTTCATGTTATTGATTTTCCCAAACATTCAATATTTTACCTTGTCCTTAGTATTATCGCTTGTCTGAAACATTAAAAATATCAAACACATTTTCTTCATGCAATAGAGGGTGGATTTCAACACGCGATTGAAATATACCGCAGTGAAGATTTTTATGGGGTATATAAGGCCATGTAAGATTACGACCTACTTTTACCAGAAAAACAGTCTCGTGCAGGAATTAACTGATTTCAATGAACGCACGATCAACTGAGGTAAAAAGATCAGGATTGTTCATTAAGGAAACTTGAAGTTTCGTTTCTTTTCTATAAGGATTTGCCTGTTGAATACTATTCCTTATTCACAACTATATTTAAGTCTGTTCAAACAATTTTTTTGTCATTTGATAGCCCTCAACTTGATTTTATAAAAATGTCTTTCATTTAATTTAATGAATCTCTTAGCTAAATGGTATTATGTATTTTTAAGCATATAATATGACCACAATCACGATGACTTGTATATTTTTTTAAGTTCATGAAAATACACTACAAAAAACATTTCCAGAAATAACGATGTTTTTGGGCCAGTTGCCAATCCATAAAACTTTTTTATACCGCATTATATTTACCTTTTGTCTTGTTAGCAACGGTTGAGTAATTCTGCAATGCAAAGCAAGAAGGTCGTATCTGAAAAATTTGTGAAAATTGAGTTTATGTTAGTTTTGGTTTGTCTGCATCATTTTACACCTATCCCACTAGGAATGAATGTCGTAATTGAAAATTTGCCGATATTATAAGCTCATGAAAAATGTTAAATGTTCAGAAATTGCACTTGAAAACTGCAGACACAACCTTCTTGATTAGCACCGTACCATTTTATTGACACGAGTTGTATTTTGTAGGAGATTTTCACAAATTAGGTAAGCTCGGGTAAGTGTGAATTTGGGGCAAGTGTGAGTTTGCTCGCTATCTTCGCTAAACCGGGCGACAGCCCAATGCCATCTATTGACAAATAGCCTACACTCATAATGAATCCATAACCATCATATAGAATACAAAAGAGATCTGGTAAAATCCAAATATTTTCCCCAATTTTCTTACCCACAATTCATCAACCCGAACGAGTATAACGAGTTTATTTCAAGCTTTGAGTGTATTGTTAAAATCTAAGGTAAGAATCCATTTTATACACTTTTCTTCTGACTAAACAATGAATCTGACTATAGATTGCCGTTTTTTCATGAAGTTGTTTTTTTTACATTTTTCCATTGCATGTCACACTTACCCCGAAATTAAATGTTATTGGGGATAGTGTGACCTATCTTTCGGGGTAAGTGGGAACCTGGTTCATTTGACCAATCTAAACAGTAATATTTTTTCAGCTATAGTACGAAATTATATACGGAAATCTCAGAGAGGCAAACAATATACCTGGCCAGATGTGGAAGACATTGATACACTTTCTGAGGATGAAATAACAACTGTGCTTCCATCACCACTCGTCAGAAAATGGGGATCAATAAAATTCTCTTTCGATTTCTACCTGTAAATTTTTCTTTTCAACAAATGTTCACTTTTACGATTATTTTTTGTTTTTTTCCAATGGGGAATTTCAAATGCCATATTAAAAAGTTCCTAACTATGTTTTGAATAAAGATATCTCGAAACAAATAAATTGTGGTGAAAGTTCCTTTACTGTTTACTCACACCTGCCCCAAAGAGAGATTTACGTGCATTAATATCTTTAAATTTGGCCAAAATCACACTTGCCCCAAATTTTCGGGAAAGTGTGACCTATGGAGATGTATATCCGAATATATAAATAAAATTCATAGAATACGTTTTTCAACAGTTTTCTGTGGCGTATTACAAAGACTGAACTTCGAAGTAAATAGCTGCAAAGGTTCATGGTTATATTAGTTCAGGTTCATCAGATGGACTAAATTCAATGCAAACTAATGAAAATCACGGTCACACTTACCCGAGCTTACTATATTCCTCTTTTACTGTAATAATGATTTGAACTAGAAATATTAATTGCAACAAATTTTGAACATTAAAAGATTATTTTCAAATGTATTTGCTCATTTCTCTTATCAATAGAGCTGCTGCAAGAGTTAACGTTTTTGTTAGCATCGCTAAATGCATTTAGGATTGAAGAGAACTGGAAATATTGTCCCCTGTTATTTCCATCTTTTTTTTTTGTTCTGATACTTCTGCTTGGGCTAGGTGAATGACAGCGGTAGACCTATGGCCTATGGCTGTGATGAGTTGATTTTTTTTTTCATAATATCTAAATTCATTTTAAGTTTACCCAGTTTATTTTGACATGGAGTCTATTTCATTGGAACAATTATTGTACCAACCAAAATTCGGAGTTAGGACAAAGCGATCGGACGAGAAGATTTTCCATCAATTTTTGCAATAGCATTTACTATAGCATTCCGTTTGCTGTCATACACTTATTTTTATTCGAAAAAAATAAGTGCATGACAGGAACTGAAATGCTATTGTATCCTTTAGGAAAAGAAATATTTCGATTTTGAATTTAATATTATTACGCTTCATGACAATATCGACGGGGTGTCAGTTACTTTTGAAGTTATGCCCTTCTGAATCTTGAAAATCTACAATTACTAACATGAATTTTTTTATTACAAATCACACAAAATGTCTCTTTATTTGCTGTCAATGCTGCGAAAAACATTCAATGAATGAGACGGGGCAGCGTTGTGCTGCTCGAAAGGTGCACAGGGCAAAGAGTTGCAATACACCATTTTAGTGCTGACGTCAGAGCTGTCAATTTTGTTGAGTTATTTCATATGCATTATCCAAACAAACTTGTCTTGTGTATGATTCCTATATAAGTAAGCTGTTGGATTTTTGTGGATATTTGATTTATTAAAGAGTTTCGAAGAGTATAACAGTAAATTTCTTATGTGTAAATAATACTGTAACAAAGTAACTATGGTAAAATTTAAACATAATATATTTATATATAACTTTCATTCGTAGGTTAAGGTGGGCGTCTAATGTCGTGTATTGCGACTTTTAATTGCATTGAGAAACTGTTACAGTTAGAGAGCTGAAATTTGGTAGGTGAACTCAAAAAAGATTGGAGTACACAGTGAATATATTGAGACTTTTTTCATTTCGAAAATTGAGATTATTTTGGTCAGCAATTGAGGAAAATAAGCCAATACTGGCTTCTGTTTTATGCCAATCTAAATATTGATAAAAATAGTGCAATTTCCGATTGGAAACGAATCTCCAGACAATATCGTTTGGAAGACTAATTCCAAGTTAGAAATGGGCTAGGAATAGCCAAATTCGAACATATGGCGCGAAACAGTTCCTTCTTTAGCAACATTCGTACTCATTTTTTAGTTCGGCAGTTTTCGGATAGAAAGCGCTATTGTATATTTCATTCATTCAATTTCCTCAATGAGACGGAATGTGATTTTGATAACATTGGTAGGAGGAGCCAGGTCAAGCAAATGAAATATAGAAAGTCGTTGTGTTGTTTCGGATCGGCAAATCAATCATAAGCGTATCATGGAGTGCTATTTGAGGATGCATAAATAAAAATCAACAATTGATGACGGGATCCGGAGTTTCAATCTATATGTAATACAACGAAACTTTTCCTAGCACATGCGAAGTTAATTTATTCAATATTTTTGAGAATGCTGACATTTTTTCAAGATTTTATTAACGTGCCTTGTTTGTTTCTCTGTTCATTCATTTGTATATTGAGGTGAAATCTTGCAGTGAATTTTGACCCACTTATAGTTGCCTGATCATCATGAAATTGGGCAGGTGTTTATGATTCCGATGACAATTATTATGAAGGGTCATGCCACTGGAAACATGTATTCCTAGAGCTAGCCCTGTGGATTATTTTGAGTTAGGGATTTATCATTTTAGAGGTAGAAAGAAATAACTTTCTTCATTTGAAATGTTCCTGGCTCTGCAGGGCCAGCTACAAAAATGTTTGAATGTCTAACGCCAAATACGGAAAAAAGTGTTTGCCAGTGGATTTTTCTTGATATATAATGCTATGAAAATTATCGATTGACTTCGAATATATCTATTAGTTATGGTGTACCTACTTACAGAGTGAGGCAGAAAACGCTTTTTTAACTCGTTTTTGGACTTCTCGCCAAAATATGGTCTTTCCGTTGACCATTTCAAAGCGTATTCTACGTATTCTACAGATGAAGTTAACGAACTGTTGTGAATACATTTCACAGAGTGAGCAAAAAAAGTGATGAATTATGGGAGATCATATGAGTGGATTGTTTGATATTTCACAGAGAATAAAGGTAAACTATTTTCTACTTTTACGTGACTCGATACGAGACGAATTTTCGAAAATGAGCGAATATTCATTTTATTTCTGTTGAAACGGATGCAATTGATATATTGAATTTTCCACATTACATTTCCCAAAGTGTCTACTTATGGTTGGACAAAATAACATTGACTCATTGGAGACTATTATTGGTGGAATTTGCGTAGATTTTTGGATATGACATTCTATAGAGGAGAATGATCATTTTTTGTGTAACTGTAGAGAAACTGAGTTATCCCCAAGAGAATTATTTTTGAAACCTTCTGGAGGGAATCCAGTCGTAAAATTACATTCTTGAGACTTCTACAAAATATCCAAAACGCTTTCTTTTAACCTTCAAAGAGTGGAAGCAGCTGCAAGCGCATGCGTTTATACAAATGTCATCAGTACAGCAGAGCCAAGTAACAATATTGTCGGAATTCGAGAAAACTCCAAACAACTACAGGCGCCAATTCTGAATTAGCATTGGATACTTTTGGTTCTAACTTTTGTCTATCCGTGTTGACACATGTAATCTGAAAAGTACAATGCATTCGAGGCTTTCACGTCAACAAAAATGAAATAAATTCAGTTTTAATATGGATTTCTAAGAATTCGTTCTTTTGGGTGCACCAGTCATACAAAATAGTAGACGAAACATGTTAGTAATGAAACAAAGAAAAAATACTACAATGAATTTGCCAAAAAATACTGTAAACAGAAAAATGGGAAGATATTTTTATGATCAATCCTCGGATCATCCCGATGTCTACAAACCTATAAAGCAACTGATAAAATGCAAGTCACTAATTACCGACCAATATCGCTGGTGAATCATTTCGCAAAAATTCCCGAGAAAATACTCAAAAATTAGGGTCGGAAAGTACCTTGAAAAATATAAAGTATTTTCTGATAAATATTTTGGTTTCTGCGATGGTAAATCTACACAGAACGCACTTATATTCGAAAAAACACAATTTTTTTAAATATTGAATTCACTGCCAGATGTGGACTACCACCAGGAAGAAATTTGGAGATTCGAAGGTATTAGAAAAAAAAAAACAAAAGTCGATAATTGTGTGAGGATGGAAATAGTATATTGTGCAACTAGTGCAGAAAATATCCAGGTTCCGCTTGAGTTGCACTTTATACTTATCCGACGACCTACTAAAAATAAAATATGACGGATTTTGAAAATAATTTTGAACAAGAATAAAAAAAATCAAAAACAAAATCCCAATAACGTTTCCATGCCACTGGTGCTGAAATAATTTTTTCCACGATGGGTATAGGATTTTCTTATACTTCTCAGTACAACACAACGCAATAAATAGGTGGGCTATTCTCAAATAGTTCGCTTTTAATTTGCGTAAAAATGAGAGAGAAAAATATACTTATATATTTCATATGTATTGATGTGAAACAGAAAGTCGAAATCGCATAGATACATACGTACAAACTCGATAATAGGACACCTGCTGGCATGTTGCCAAGTGCGCCAATATAATATCTAGTCTCTATAATAGGCCTATTTTTTATAGTAATGAATATAACAACGTTGAATTTCATTTTAAAAATATGTTGATTTGGAATAAGCATTCAACGAATCATTTCTTCTTGAATAATCTCCAAACCAAATGATAATTGATAGTCTGAGAGATATATTGTACGGAAAACGTAACAGTATTGGCAACAGACTGGCTCCTGTCCCCATCCCCAGCGTTTGCAAAGCGTATTCGTAGTAGTAGACATTAGTTTTGACTATCATTACTCATTTGCACGGAGGGAAACTTGGATAAATATTAAACAGAAGGCATGGTGGCTCCTCTGTCGGATTAGTTTGTCAAGCCGTACCAAACGGCGACCTTAAAAATGGTAGAGACTGCAATGTTTTTAAATATTTCACTCATTTCTCTGCACTAATTTCGACAAAAAATCAGAAAATATACCACATACACTTTCTTTCAATGGTAAAAACGGCTTGTTTGGATAATGGCGGCGTGACGTCACACTAAACTGGTTTATTAGTTTATTAGTTTGTGGTCGGAATTTTCAAGTAGAGCACAAACTTCTATACTGATCAGGATTAGTGATTCGTAGCAGTACAAGTGTATTGATATACTATTCATTACATGACATCAGGAATGCATGTGGATAGCTCAACCAGTTGTTCTAAACGAACGTGAGAGAAAAAAACGTAAAAAATTTGGAAATCAGTTTTAATTTATGATTGTCCAATTAAAAATTAGATCCATTCAATGAATCGATAAATTCCCATCAGTGAAACGGTAATGTTTTTTCTTAATAGAAATACCTTTTCATCCGACATATTTTAAAATAGAAGGACTACCTAAAAATATTTCGAAATTTAACTTCAAAATGAGTATATGAACAGACTTACCTACTTATAATAAAAACAGTCTCACCTGAAAATACGAATTGTGGTATGAATTATACAATCATTGCAAATTGAAGTACTCACGAAACAAAGATTATGTATTTAACAAGTTGATCGCTACTTAATTAGCTTCGTTACCTTTTTTGAATAATGAAATTTCATTAAATTTCCAGGGTATAGGAAGCTTGTTCAGTGCTTTAAAGGTCGTCCGATTACTGCGGTTAGGTAGAGTGGTGAGAAAATTAGATCGGTATCTGGAATACGGTGCTGCGATGCTCATACTTTTGTTATGCTTTTACATGTTGGTGGCTCACTGGTTAGCGTGTGTGTGGTATTCAATTGGCCGATCGGATGCTGATAACGGCGTTCAATATAGTTGGCTCTGGAAGTTGGCCAACATAACTCAAAACCCGTATTCCTACGTTTGGCCGAACGATTCCAGTACACCCGAGCTCATAAATGGTCCCTCGAGGAAAACCATGTACGTTACTGCCTTGTATTTCACGATGACATGTATGACATCAGTTGGCTTCGGAAACGTTGCAGCGGAAACTGACAACGAGAGAATATTCACAATTTGTATGATGATTATAGCTGGTAAGTTATTACACCGTCCGGTATTTTTTTTATAACGCCACAAAAACTTTTTCATTCATTTACCATTGCAAGAAATGAACCAACCATCAACACTATTATTAATAAATAGAATACTGTGTTGTTTTTCATGTGAATTGACATCGTTTTCTGTGATCATAACCCATTATAAATTTCACACGAGATAATCGAATGAATCGTTCGTCGAACGATTCACTAATTCTATAGGAGGTGAGGAGTGTTTGCAGATCTTGTATTATTCACTATCAGTGACATATTGTTTGATTGGTATCAGTATAAGTTATGAAAATTGGCAGGATTCAATTAAAAAATTTACCGTAGAAACTTGGTAAGTTTTATGTTGGTGTTGGCCATATCTATACAAATACACATCCAGTTCTCAACATTCTCTGTTAATTTAAGAAATATCTCTCAAAAAATGAATGATACATTTTCACAATTACTATTCAATAAAATGGGCAGCTAATTTTATCTATTGGATGTCGTCGGTTTTTGAGAATTGAACAACGCTATTCAAATTCATGTTTTTGCATTGGGATCTCGTTAACGGTGAAAGATAGAGGGGTGGTTAAATGGGTGCAAAATTGCATATTTCAGGGGTCAATGCGTCATTGCGTGGAATAATATGTACGGTTTAGCTTCTTTATTTATGGAGTATACGGAAAAAAAATATTCTCTTTATTTTGTGAAGATTTTTTTTTAATTATTATCATTTTGCCATAGAAACTTTTCGTAGACTATATAAATATACGAATAAAAATTATTTACAGAGTATCATAAAAATTGAGACCCCCCTCAACTTTTCATTTTCAGTTATCTGTATTTTTCGAATGCTTAGAGCCACTTTTCATATTGGAGTTGTATTTTAATTTGAACTACAAAGTGTTTTGTATGAGTATTGAACTATTACCGGTGGAATTTCAATTCAATGAATCAATTATAAATTGACATTTTTCAATAGCAGCTGCTATAAAAATAAAAAAATGCAAATAGTTCAACATCCGCAAAACAGTCAATAGTTTAGATGATACTAAGCCAATATGAAATATGACTCTTGACAGTCAAAAAAATTAATTGAAATTGAAAATATAAAATTGAGGGTGGCCCAATGTGGATAGTCTGAAGAAAGTTGCTACGATAAATTTCCAAAACTATTGAAAAATATTTGGAAAATCAAAAGATAGGCCAAAAGAAGAATTAAGAAATTTTCGATTTTTCCTGTATAACTACAGGAATAAAGAAGCTAGATGTGAATTATTTTATTCACGTAATTGCCCTTTGCACTTCACTACTTTGCCTCTATTGAGCCAAACCTTCATCTCTTACCGTTACCGTAAACTCGAATGTGAATAAGCCTGTGTTATATGTATCATTGAGGTATTTGATAGCATATCCCGTATCTAATATGCCTATTTTCCAAAGTTTTCAGTAAGAAATGCATAATACTTATTGGTCTCGAAGAGTACATGATATGTCCAACCTTTGTTGTATAAATACCACCCTCATTGGCTTATAGATCCTTGTTACGTTACCTGTGGTGAGCAAGACCCAATTAATATATTCTCTCGTTTTCAGATTATTTGAGTGAATATTTGTATGTAAGTAACCACTTTCATAGCAACTGCCCAATCGATATCAAATACTCCCAGAGATTCAAGTTTCCTCGTTTCGCCAATTATCTAGTGGTTACTCACGTATCACGGATCCAGGAAAATGAACTCGTTGGAGTCCTCTCATGATCCGCATACTTGAAATTCCCTGGTTCTATTTCCAGAAATATGATAATGAGTTGAAAATTATTAGAGAGAATCTTCTACAGTTCCCCCACAGTTCCTTCTCCAGGTCTCTCTCAGAGCCTTTAGCAGGCCATTGCTATATTCATTAAGCGATGATTTATACTCATTTCATACTCCTGTTTCCTTTGAAAGATTTCTGAATTTTAGGCAAGCCATTTATTCTGGAACAATGTATACTATTAGTTTCTTAAAGTCCTGTATCAGCAAGTGTCTCAATTGTTCGGGCCTCTGGACGACCTACCCTATAGTTTTTATGAGGGCATAGAAATCTAAATATGCGTCTATGATTTCATTCATGTAAACTTTATCTTCGAATAGTCGACGACTTCGAAGTAGACAGAGATATCAATCGCACTGGAGGCTTTGAATTAGCGGAAAGGACACAGTTTGGTTGGTTTGAACTTGTAGAATTCATTTGTTATATTTCTCCATTCCGAGCATTGGAGCATTCTGCTTCATTGGATTCCTTCCCAATATTTGTATTGGTGCAAATCTTTTTTCCATCGTTGTATCACAAATCATTATAAAGCAATGTTTCAGTAATTTTTTTGAGATATTAAACAACTTCCATGAGCTTTTCTGATTCTCCTTCAAAGTGTCATTATTTTTATTGGAAGAAACCTAAAATTTTCGATAGTGAAAGTATATTCATTGTCCAATTTTAACAAAATAAATACAGATTTAACGTATCTTCTCGTTTGAAAAGTATGAAGAGGTGCTTTGATGTGTTGGAAAATCTGATGTTTGATACAACCATAATAGTGATTCGTTGACATATGTGAGAAATACATATATACGTATACCATACATAGGAAGTTTTTTCATGAACTTTTGTAGTTCCATTTCAGTAGCAAATACTTCTGCAAAATGTGAAAAATCTATCACCACAAATCAACATCAGGAAGTCTCATGAAAATATTTGAATAACGTATAAAGGTTCATAAACATTTTTCAGCTCTACTATACGCAACGATATTTGGCCATGTGACAACTATCATTCAACAGATGACCTCAGCAACTGCGAAGTATCACGATATGCTGAACAACGTGAGGGAGTTCATGAAGTTGCATGAAGTCCCAAAAGCTCTCTCGGAACGAGTGATGGATTATGTTGTGTCAACATGGGCTATGACGAAAGGACTTGACCAGGACAAGGTATGAATCAAATCATTTGTCTATGCCGTCACTGGCATAAGTAGTTATGAGAGCATAATCAAATATATTTACCTACGTTTCATAGTGAACTGTACTGTTTCCATGAAGTATGAATCATTTAGAGGAATCAATAGGTCCGTTTATCTGATATTTTTGAAAATTTCGTCAAGATACAATTTTAGGATTGTGTAGCATTACATATAGCGAATTCTAAAATTCGGTGAATGTGCTGAGCGTCCTAAACAGTCGAACACTGGCCATCTTCTGTGAGAGTTGAGACATGTTTCAATGAAGACACAAGTTACCTCAAGACAATTTTTGTTGATTCAAGATATCTACCTAATTAAAAAATACCTTTTGTAGCTAAATGTCACGAATTAGAGTAGAAGTTCTTATGTGCCTGGGGATTATTACTTTTACCAATTTCAGAATTATGTATTTGGAATGCTTGAATGAACCAGAAAGAAAATCTCAACACAAATGTCGATACTGATGCGTGAAGTTTGTATACAAACGTTGCTATTGTCACATTATTGGGGAAAATCAATAAACCTCGTATATATTTTTATTTATTAAATTCAATTTCACTTTTAATAAAACATGTATTTCTCCCGAATCCCAGGCATATCAGGAAGTATCCAATTCACGTCGTATTGACAATAAATGCCGAGACCGCTGTTTCAGTATAATGGCGATTATTGGCTTTTTACGAGATAAATTGGAGTACGCTGATAAAGGATTTATCACCTTCGATTGAAAAGAGAAGGGTTTTCAGAAAAAAAAGTTGGTTGCTGGATCTCCCCAAAGTATGACACACCATCCGTATAGAAAATGACTTTAATTTTGTTAGTACCATTGTGTTTCGTTTTTATTTAATCAGATGTATTGAATTTATCCAGGAAATGTTTCAATTGTTCACCACCTTACTTAATGAACTGGGCTCATAAAGCCAAAGAACGTAATTTTGAGTGAAACCCCCAATATAGGGGAGTTGGTAATTGGTTACCAGAACCCCAATCTGAAAGCTCCATAACATGGCGGCGTGACATTTGGTGGAGGCGCCGGGCAGTCAATCAATAAATGTGACACAATGATCTGATTACTTGCAAACCGTTCTGATAATTTGGTGGTGGTCTTTACTCTCGGCCTTTCCCAATTTTTACTTATCTGAATATATTTTTGTGGGTAAAAACGTATATTTTATTCGGAGTTAACATGATTTTATCTGGCTCAGCGCCAATTTTTACTTTGATAAAATAATGTACTATTAGAAGTATGTCTTCTTTTTTGGAAAAGGCCTTGCAATATTCACCATATCAAAATGGGTAAATGGGCGAATGGGTAAAGCGTTCGCTTCCTAATCCAATCATTCGCAGGTGCATAGGTACAACGTGGTCACCGGTCCCGTACATGGCGTCACACGTAAAGAGGTAAGGGCAACATCTACACAAGTATCTCGAAGACTTCTGAGGGTTGCTCGCAAGGGTGCATCCGGTTGACGGAAGTAACAATTTCAACAATAATACAGAATATGGTTTGAGTAGGGTATCGAACATACAATAAAACGAGAAACGAATTATTTTGACAACGTTGAAATACTCTTCTTTCCAACTGGCCAATGAGGGTTATAAACTGACAGAAAACACTTACTCAAATGCGAAACGGATATTGAATTTTATCTGATGAATAATTGTGTTCGTCAAAAACACTATTGATTCCAATCGTGATTAGTATTATTTAGAGGTCGGAACACCCTTCTCCTGACTGACTGAAAGAAAACGGTAGCTGATACAACTACGAGCATTCAATTAAATTTGATGAATAATTGTGCAATCTTCCATCAAGAAGTCACTATTGAACAGGATTTGAGGTTCCTTTATTTTCACTTTGTCACCGTCATACAATTAAAGTAATCTAGTAGGCAAGATCACCCCTTACGCTTTTGACAAGTGTCCAAAAGCTGTTAGAGTGACGGGGTAGGCTCGCGGCTAAGCTCCAGTGAAGATGGGAGTGGTATGAACAAAACAAAATGTCATGTGATATTAAAATAGAATGCGGGCGCCAGTCATATGAATGCTGAGCCCCCTGTATAGATAATTTTACCAATTTTTGGATTGAATTGGTCGTTACTTGATGGAAATCCATAGTATAAAGCACTAAGGTAAACGATTAAATTTCTACAAAACTTTATTAAATTCGCGACATGTTTCACTACACTGTAGTTTTATCAAGCGATAATGGTGGAAGAGGATTTTAGTAAACCATTATCGCTTGATAAAACTACAGTGTAGTGAAACATGTCGCGAATTTAATAAAGTTTTGTGGAAATTTAATCGTTTACCTTAGTGCTTTAATTTTACCAATTCCCATATAACACGAATAGTAATAATTTAGGCAATTGCCACACACTCAAATGATAATCAGCTTATGATTGGAGTCATATATTATATAAGGTGACAAGGTTTTTGCGATCACATCAAAGTCAAAGTAGCGGAAGGCTTATTAGGAAGTATCAGAGACACTATCAAGGTGAATTATATCAAACAAAATATATATAACATGAACTGTAGAATAACCAAATGCTCAAAATATCTAAGGTGGAAGGATACCAGTAGTGAAGGTGCGAGGTACAGGTCAGCCTTCAGGGTAGTGGCACCTGAATGAAAGGTGAGTTCTCCAGTCCAACGATAAATATGATAACACCTAGATGAGCTTCTCAGTCAAACGTATGAGTACGCTGACACTAAGATGAGTTTTCCCGCAGACGTCTAGTGCTCTGGGATGACGATAGGTACACCGAGACAAAAGACCCTGAAATGAAATCATGGACTGTCTGATACCAACTTGACTAGACCTCATACCTTTGCCTAGGAAGGCCTGGTGCTAACTGCGAGAAAGATCCTGTTAGAAGGCTCCTCTACAGATGTTATTTTATATCATAGTCCTAGTCAAAGGGTCAACGACGTCAGGCTTGATTTACACGCTTTTCCAAAATTTATGCCTACAAAATAAACCGAATTGCCAAAGGCTCAAAGGATAAAGTTAGTGGGTTCTGCTTACCCGAAGAATATGTGGTTAGAAAGTGAGGTTATAATCCCCTATTGGGTATGTTTTCCAAAAATTAATCAACTTCCCATCAAATCACTAGCGTGAATAATTAAGGAAATCATTAATTCAGTTGAAAGAATAATCCCATTAACTGGATGATTGCAGAAATCAATAATCAATATTCAACTGAAAATCTCCATCACTTCCACATATGGCACAGAACGAAAAGATTTTCTCTTCTTCTTTATTAAGACCGAAATCAAGAACCTTAGCGGAGTTGCCAACATTCCTCGAAGTGTCCAAATGTCAACAAAGGATTCTAAAATTTCATCACCTAACATTATCTAATACTCAAACATACGGGAATTCGTCGTGACAGATAACTATTATCACGATATGGAGTCTTTTTAAATGCATGTCACCGACGGCCTTTGAAGGTCATTTTCACCGATACATCACAGAGAAGTCGTATCTACCTGAAAAAGTGATCTATGCCCCAGCGACAGTCACTGAACTGAACAGCTGTTCTCTGACAGTAGACAGCGCTAAAGATACAAAATGACTAATATATCCAAAGTAAACAAATTACGGAAGAATAATATTTCAATGACATTAAGATTTTATTAAGGTAGGCAAATTCAAGCATCAGTCTAATAAATATAAATCGAATTCAATTTTATAACTAAAACTCTGAGTAGCTGATAGTGGAAAAATAATAATGTTACAACTTTGGGTGAGATCGTCGTCACGACATAACTCATGCCTGATATTTATATGACTTTTTCAACACAAATCGATATCGAAGCCCCCTTTGGCCATTCTATCATCACAATAATTGTATCTCAGTATAAAATAAATTATACAGTGTCTTTCAAAAGTATCGGAACGGTCTCATATTTCAGAAATGGCCCCGAGAACATTTTCGAAAATTTCGGCAGGGTGGATTTTGATGATGCTCGATTCAACGGTGATATCGGCAATGTTGCCAAATCAACAGTTGTTCAGATATTGAGGTCAACTCAATTTTTTCAAATGGAAAACCCTATTTATAATAATTGAATTATTCTTCAATAGAGTTTGGAATCAAATAACAGACACTGATAACTATCTAACCAAGAGCTTAAAATGTTTGCCATAATTTGCTAAACAATAGCCCAAGTGGTCATAAAATTCCCTCAAGGTATTAGTTAGCATTTCAGGCGTGATTGAAATAGCTACCTGACATATTTTATTTTTGAGATTTCTGAATTTGCTGGTTGCTCAGACTACATCAATTCAAAATCTGATATTTGGAGACATAGGTAATGAGGCGTCGCTGAATTGATTGCAATGAAAACAAAAAGGGTGTTCCGTTTGAAAAAATTGAGTTGACCTCAATATCTGAAAAACTGTTGATTTGGCAACATTGCCGATATCACCATTGAATCGGGCATCATCAAAAACCATTTTGTATAAAATTTCACGAATTTTCCTTAAACCGTATTGAAAATATTGGAACGTTCCCAGACTTTTGAACGAAAAAGCCATTATGACATATTTCAAAAACTACAATTATTCAAAATCTGTTATTTGGAGACATAAGTAATGAGGCATCGCTGAATTGATTGCGATGAAAACAAATAGGGTATTCCATTTGAAAAAATTGATTCACCCTCAATATCTGAAAAACTGTTGATTTGGCAACATTGCCGATATCACCATTGAATCAGGCATCATCAAAAACAACTCTGTTGAAATTTTCATGAATTTTCTTACGGCCGTTTCTGAAATATGAGACCGTTCCGATACTTTTGAAAGACATTGTATATGAAGAAAAATGTGAGAAACTATAGTGCATTCATATTTTAAATACGGACGATGTCAACAAAAGTACTTGAACACCAAACTAGCATTAAGCTTGTTTACCCAATGAAATTAATTTGAAAATGTAACATCATCCAAAACCATCATCCAAAACCAACCCAGAACTTTACACCAAATCGAAATAAATAATCAATAATGTAATTAAAAACACAAAAATTAATCAACGATGCAACTTCGAAAAAATAGCAGTATTGTAACGCAGCCAAGCTGAATACATCTCTGCAAAAACATTTCGTTTAGTGTTGTGTAAGGTTGATGGTCTATCGACCAATAACGTTGCGAGAATTGGTGATCACGAGGTGGACACGCTGCAAGCATGCACTGATCACTGTTTACATCGAGCTTATTTGAAATATGAATTCACTAGACATTTTATTTATAGGTATATGATTAACGAACGACTGTGAAAATAAGGAACGAACAGACAAAACTGCAATATCTCTGTGTTTAATCACAGAATAGTGCCAGTCACTATTAAAATAAAGTCTTAAATACTGGCCGTCGTTATTGCAATATCTCTCTATTACCTCAACGTACTATCCAAAAAAAGAGAATATTGCGAGATTATTTAGAACGAACAATATAGAAGTAGCATTCAAACTGAATGCCTGGGCCCAGATACAAAAAGCGAAATAATATTAATATTTAATTCCTAATGAATGAATGAAAATAGTCAATTGTTCGTTAATTACAGTCTTGAATAAATTTAAGGGTATTTGTTGAAGTTTATCATCTTCACAGTGTGTTGCTCTTGATATTTTGCCATGCATATTTGATTTACAATTATTAACTATCTTTTTTGACAAACTGTCATTAATATTTCGTTTCCAAATACGACAGAGTTGGAACTCGAATTTCCTTCTACATTAAAATTCAAGAGGCCCAGCTCGTTCAACTGCACTCTATCGTGTTTTGCGATCTGGTTAATCAGAGTCTAATTTTTTTTCGATCGCATTTTCGTCCAGTATTGTGTCAGCTCCGTCAGATTTCTTTTCAATTTTCGTTCGAGTTCGTTCAGCTTCAAAAGGGAATACGCAAAAGGAATCAAACCGCTGAAAGGAGCAAAGATTGGCCATTCTGGAAGGATCGAGTTATGGATGTTCTTGAATTGTTCAACGCAGTTGGTATCGTCGAAGGAACTACAAAGATGCCGGTACTCTCACCAACACCTACTAAAATTGAGAAATAACAATTTGAAGCTTACAACAAATCGGCTGGTCAAATAATAATATAATAATAATAATCTTTATTTCATTAAATAGGATATCCTAATATAAACACATTAAAATTTCTTTACTCTAAAGCGAAAATCGATATCTCGCAGTGCGTACGAAATGAACTTCATCAACGAATTTCGGGTCGATTATCACTTATAATTTCCTATGGCTATTGATAATTTCGAAATAATTTGTCGTATACTTTCGAAAGCAAGTTGCCGAAGGCGGAGGACTGTTACCTTGAAGCAACTCGCTTGAGAAAAGTTCAAATTTTGAGAATTTAATTGAGTAAACGTCAAACTATGTCATAACCATGGTGACTCGATTGTTCAATAGTGATAATTTACAGGGGCACTTATCAGCTAAATGTCTGATTGGCTATTTCGAGTCACTTGGTCACTAATACGTAGACATGATAGGTTCAAATTACATGGAAAACATTTTCAGCTAAAGAAACATGGGGATGTGTTGGTCAACCATTTCGATAACAAAGCAGAGGATCAGTTAGTTCGCCAGTGTCTTGATTCCTTCAGTGTGGAATGGGATGAAAGGGAAGATGTATTATCGTGAGTGAAGAATCAACATCGTGATTTTGCTGCTGGTCTGAAAACTCGAGAGGTAGAAACAGTTGAAGCCCTTCTTGAGCTATTGTTTGTTTCAAAGGTTCTGCACATTCTACCTAAGCGTTTCGAGTCATTCAAGTCAAATTACCTACTAATGAAAGCTAATGATGCTAAGTCAGTTGAAGATCTCTCGTCTTTAACAAGCGCCTCGCTGCTGGATCCAAAAATTTGAAGAAGTCATGATTAGTTTGGGATTCAAATAAAGTCGAGAAGATCCTTGTATCTATATTCGTTATAACTTGACCGGGAAAATCATTGGTGTGCTTTACGTTGACGATGGACTGGTCAAGCAGCGACGTTCACGATTCAAACTAGCAAAAGAAGCGTCTTATTTCCTCGGACTTGAAATCATTCAACATAATGGTATTATCATGGTCAGTCAGTCGTCTTACATCAAGAAAATTCTCGGTCGGTTCAATATGGAAGGATGCAATCCTGTTCACACGCCCATGGAGAAGCTCATTACTTACGGAGAAGGGAAAGGGACCAATTTTCCATATCGCTTGGCTGTGGGTGCTTTACTTTATGTGGCTCGTGGCACTCGCTTCGACATCGCTTTCAGTGTGAGTGTTCTGTCACGTAGGGGGAAAATCCAATAGATGGAGACGTGGTTCGAGTGAAGCGAGTATTTCGTCACCTGGCCGGAACTATCGGTCTAAAATTGGTGTACCATTGTCATTTCAAAACGCATCTACTCTAATGTTACAGCGATGCAGATTTTGCTGGATGTCCAGACACAATGCGTTCAACTAGTGGAGTGGTCTTTAAATTTGAAGATGCAGCTATAACATGGCTGAGTCGACGTCAGAAATTGGTTGCTGATTCTACATGTGAGGTAGAAGTAATTGCAACTAATATTGGTTCGAAGGAAATCATCTGGATCTCTCGTTTATTCGAAGAGCTGATAGGCTTGTCAGAATCAGCAAATTTACTTTATCGAATTTCTGAATTTAACTTTCGTACCAAGCATATTCGGCGGAAGTACTTGTTCATTCGGGGTCGAATCCGAAAGAGGATGCTGGCTGTTGTGCACATCATCAGCTGGCAGACATTTTCACGAAACCCTTGCCTCGTCCTCGTCTTAAACTTCTACGTGATGACCTGGGGCTGGCTTAGCTCAGCAGCGGACTGTTCAAATGAGGGAAAGTGTTGAAGTTTATCATCTTCACAGTGTGCTGCTGTTGATATTTTGCCATGCATATTTTACAATGAATTATCTTTTTTGACAAACTGTCATTAATTATTCCGTCTTTACATGAATGTATAATTCGAATCGTTGCTAAATAAAATACCCAAATACGACAGAGTTGGAATTTGAATTTCCTTCTATTCTATCTATCTCCATTTAACGATATTTTTTAACACTGAGTATGAAATAATTATCTGAAAATGTCGACATAGAATAAAACTGCTGTAACGCCAGTGTTACAAAAATATAAAGGGTATGAAAACATATAAAGTTCAATATCGAATTTTCCATAAATACATATTATTGCTATTATTCAATATTCATTTGAGTTTGGGCTCAATACTGAGATAGAATCAAATTTGATCACTTAAATTTAAAATGCAAGTGAAAGCACTTGACTCAATTTCAATTAATAATCAGATGAATCTCGTTACTTGTTGAAAAGAATACAAAACATGAAACATAACTTACTTGACATATTCTAACTACATACCTCCATTGTTCCTATTGCCCTACTTCAGCATTCATGTGAATATATATTAGTTTTTCCTAGGTTCTGAACTTCTGTCCCAAGGACATGAAAGCAGATATATGCGTTCATCTGAATAGGAAAGTGTTCAACGAACATCCGGCCTTCCGCCTAGCATCCGATGGCTGTTTGAGAGCTCTCGCTATGCACTTTACCATGTCGCATTCTGCTCCTGGCGATCTCCTTTATCATACAGGAGAGTCTATAGATTCTTTATGCTTCATAGTTACTGGATCTTTGGAAGTTATTCAAGATGACGAAGTTGTCGCTATATTAGGTGAGTTTAGTCTCTTGAGCGGGAACACGACTCTTTTATGTGAGCATGAATTTGTTTGTTCTCCTATTATGTCAAATTCACAAAATTTCGCCATATTATTTCAAAATATCAAAATAATTTGGAAATTAAGAACCCTCGTTTTGAAGGCGATATAAGTTTTTTCAAAAGTATCAATGAATCCACCTAACTATGGTGTTGCTCAACAACACAGAAAAATATTTTTCAGAAAATCAAAGAACTGTTTTAATATAAAAATCGATATCAAAATGTTTTTCCATAGAGAGTAAAGTTGATGAAATTACCAATTATGATTGCTAATCTGACAAATGAAACTGGCAGAGTTTATAATATGACAGTTGAGAAACTAGTTCTGGATGGTCGGAAAAGTTAGCTGGATCATTGATTTTGTTCTCCATCCAAACTGAAGTATGAAACTGGCAGAGATCATAATAGGAAAATTAAAGGAATATTGCTGCAGTGAAACCGGCTCTGGATGCCGGGAATAATAACCTTGACAATTTGTTTTTTTTCCTCTCTACCGATTCTATCCGTTACATTGACGTATGAAAGTGCCAGAGTTCATATTGAGGAATTTGTGAAATATTACTTGTGCCATACCGGTCCTGGAAACCTGAAAAATTATTATAGAATAGAACCCCGGAGAAGACTAATTTTTCTCATACTATCTTGATACATATGGTGGCCGGTATCAATCGAGTATTATTTGGTTATTTCCTACTTCTCTCTGAAAAAGAATAACTTGTATTTGTTGAAACACAGTTGTTCAAAAAATAATAATGCAGAGAGAGAGAGTTTGTTTCAATTTCCTCCTTTCTTAATTTTTATCCTCACATTAACATTTTTGTATCACTCCATTCCATTATTTTCAGATATTTTTTAACCAGTTATTTTTCTGTATCTCGAGACCATTGACAGTGCACCATGAAAAAAACTATATAGAAAGTCGTAAATCCACCATCTAAAACGTATTTCCTGCAGAAATTATAGCGATAGAAAATGTTATGTTAGAAATAATTTTCAATTGAGAAACAGGTTTTAAATTCTATTTCATTTGTTTTGTTTTGTTAGGTAATGATGAATAGACACTGGTGTTTATTCTCAGTTCCATTTTTTGGAATCCTTATAAATTCTGTTGGGTCCGGTCGCTTCAGAACCAAATCAGTACAAGAAAAAGTTTCGAATAATATTCTACTGAATTTGCGATGTTGATTACACTTGGAATTGGTAATTAGTGGTTGAATTATCTATCGATATTTTACATTCCATGTACAGAAACTAATGCATCAAATCCTATTCACACAACATCCCTCGACGAAAAAAAAAAGGAAATATCAGAAAATGATATTATATATATATATACCGGGTGACCACGAGGTGAGGTACGCCCCCCAATTTTTCTATAGTTTTGAAGATACAGGTTTCAAATTTGGCACGTCGATATATTACTCAAATACGCATATTTTGACTCCATAACCGAAAATTCACCACTTCCGGTTTAACCGGAAGTGACCCCAAACTTTTTTCAAATGACACCCTGTACAATTTTTTTTCATTATCAGGAAGAACACGCAATTTCTTATGTTCAAAGCCGCCTTCGTTGAAGAACATTCAATTTTGGGAACACTTATATTGTATTTCTGGTTCCTTTCGGAATTCTTCAAATCTTTTCATTCGAGTAATCTGATAATTCATCATCTTTCAACATAACAATGTGAAAAGAGTTACTATTTGAGAAATGGCAGTTGTGAGCCTTTCTTTATGGGTACTAATCCGTTTTGAGGAAATGTTTGATAATTGATGGGAAATATGGTTGCTGCAATTACATGGGAAGCTCAATTTTCAGCTGTATCTTACCTCGAACCTTCCTCTCGTAAATGCTGACACCGTTCGTCAGTTGTGATGATTTGAGTTTGATGTTCACGGCCAACTTTGTTCGATTGAACAATCAACTGTATCTCCGCCATTTTTCAACCGATTTTCAATTTTGGAGAACAGTGTTATCACAAATTGCGTGTTCTTCCTGATAATGAAAAAAATTGTACAGGGTGTCATTTGAAAAAAAAAGTTTGGGGTCACTTCCGGTTAAACCGGAAGTGGTGAATTTTCGGTTATGGAGTCAAAATATGCGTATTTGAGTAATATATCGAAAATTGGGGGGCGTACCTCACCTCGTGGTCACCCGGTATATATATACCGGGTGTCCCACATTTTAAGTGACAGGCAATATCTGGTTTGTAGGAAGAGATATACAAAAATGTTTCATACAAAAGTTTTATGAGTTCATGAGAGCAATATTTTGATATAATTTTCAAATATACAGGGTGTTTGGTGTAGGTGCTACAGACCGAAATGCCATTTTTAAAATAGAACGCACTGTATATCATTACATATTCAGATTCTACGCTTAATTCTGATATCATTTCATGTTTAGTTTTTGAAATTCGGTTACGGCGTTGTTGAGTTATTGCTTAAAATGTAAAGTCTTGAGAACGACTATTATTTTTAAAAATATCTCATACAATAACTATTCTCTCTGCATCAGATCACATGAAAATTAGAAAATTATGGGTGTTCGAAGAAATGGTTTCAATTTTGAGTTGTGGAATTCAGTCAGGAATCATTTTGAATATGAAACAATTGCGAAATTGAAAGAGGTGTATTCAAGAACAAATCGTCAATAAAAATGTAATATAACCTGATGATTCATTTCATAAGAATAGTACCTAGATATGTCATGAAAATTGTTCAAAGTGACGCCCATTAGATATTATACAGTCTTCGAAACGTCGAATTACTTCTTGAACAAGTCGCTCTTATAATATCAGGCGTAATATCACTGCACGTTAGTCGAATTTTCATTTTCAGATCATTCACATTCAAAGGGGGAGTGGTGAAAATAATACCTTTTAATAACCCCATAGGAAATAATCAAGCGGTGATAAATCTGGGGAACGAGCCGGCCACCGAATTGGACCCTTATTACCAATCCATCTATTTGGGTACGTTCTATCCGGATATTCAGTAACATCCTGTGATTTGTGAAGAGGAGCACCATCTTGTTGCCACCAAATTCCTTGTCGTTCTGCTATGGGAATATCTTTCATCAACTGGATCAAATAATTTTCTAGAAAATGTAAATATCGCAATCCATTGAGGATTTCATTGAAAAAGTAAGGTCCTATGATGCGGCCATTGAACAATCCACACCATACATTAATACCCCAAGTAGTTTGAAAATTACTTTCGTGGATCCAGTAGCGATTTTCTTGAGACCAATAGTGACTGTTATGTCGATTCACAACTCCATTATTGTGGAAAGTTTTTTTGAAACCTTATATTGAACCTTATTTAAAGTGCAATAACTCAACA
The DNA here is from genome assembly GCA_958502065.1 of Chrysolina americana. Lineage (NCBI taxonomy): Eukaryota > Metazoa > Arthropoda > Insecta > Coleoptera > Chrysomelidae > Chrysolina > Chrysolina americana. Next base: position 41,092,719 of record OY293415.1, on the reverse strand, counting down.
ACGCCGTAACCGAATTTCAAAAACTAAACATGAAATGATATCAGAATTAAGCGTACAATCTGAATATGTAATGATATACAGTGCGTTCTATTTATAAAAATGGCATTTTGGTCTGTAGCACCTACACCAAACACCCTGTATATTTGAAAATTATATCATAAAATAGGTATAATTACGTTAGGTTTGGTGTGCGGGAACTGGGTTGCACACAGCTCACTTAGCGCCAACCAAGTTCCCGCACACAGCTCATCTAGCGCCAATTCAGTTCCCGCCTATAGTTCACCTCGCGCCAATACATTGCACACGGCCATTACAGCCACATCCACTATAAATACAGTTCCTCAACCCACAATTCCTCAGTTCTCTAGAAGGAGTAGGCAGATTGAGACCTTAGAGAGAACCAGTGACGAGACATGGGGAGTAGGCAGATTGAGACCCCGACGTCAAGTCACAAAAACCTAACGTAATTATACCTGAGGAGTAGGCAGATTGAGCGTATAATTACGTTTTAACCTTTCATTAATTTTCTTTCTATTTCAGTTCTTGAAAATGGCTCCAAAATCGGAGCCGAAACGTCGAATTTCAACAAATTCTAGACGCGGTTCAACCCGAACTTTTAGTTTTCAAATATCTGACCGCGGAAACCTATCTGAACACATATATATATATATATATATATATATATATATATATATATATATATATATATATATATATATATATATATATATATATATATATAAGAACTTTATAATTATTATACTGACAATTCACATATGAAGGGTGTCAGGTGAAAACAGGGAATGTCCTCGCGACAAATGTTAGAGTAAATTCGAATTAAAAGATCAAACCGTCATAGTAAATTTTTTTTCATGTTATGAAACCAATTCAACTGAAAAAAAACTTCAACAAAAAAATGAAATTTCTGTCAGAAAAAGCAATAATATTGAGGTGTCGTCTGCTTATTTTAGTTGAAAACAGGGAATGTCCGGTAGTGCGAGTAAATTTAACAAGAAAATAATCTTGAGAAAATAGTTATTTGTTTTACTAGGCATAAAAGCACAAGATTTAATGCCGCGGCCGGTGTTTCATAGCCGAGCGAAGCGAGGCTATGAAACCAGCCAAGGCATTACATCTGCTTTTCTGCCGTGTGAAACATATACATTTTTCTTCAAATTTGTTCCAATTCCACGCAAAATCGACTTTTTCATATTTAAATTGCGTTTCATTATCAATATCCAAATAACTATGTTTACCGCTGATGACGTTTGTTGAATTTGTTTGTTTACTGTTTACTTTGTCAATTTTAATAACCAGTTTGATTTAAATTATTGCTTGGAAGGTTGCCTAGCAACGAACTTTTTCTGCCTAGGCAGTAAAAGTGGACTTTTTCTGCCTAGACATTAAAAGGACAACTTCTAAGCCTGCCAAGGGTCATTAAAAGGCCGCTTTTAATGTCATTTGGATAAAAATACTTTTTTTGGTTCGGTTCTTACCTAAGTAGTTTGAGGACTTTTTCGATCGATGATTTTCATGTTGGTAGTTTTTTTAGGTATAGCTTTACGTCTTCGTTTTCTACCCGTCATTCTTGAACCAATTTCATCCTATTTTTTAGAGAAGCCAGCACGATTCACATCTAGCCTTGTACATCTTTCTAGAATGAGGTTGAGAACCAATTTCATCCTGTTATTGAAGTTACTTCCTTGATTGACATCTATCTGTCTTTGTACGTTTTTGACTTGATTTTTCAGCATGTGGAAGACTGGCATAAAGTTGTTTGACTTCATAATTATCGCAAAATTTTAATAACGACATGAGATCTTTATGTTTCTTTGTATCTATACGAATTATTCAAAATGACATTGAAAAGGCAATTCAAACATAAAACCTCTGCTGCTTGGACTGATATCACTTGGACAAGTTTTTTTACAATGTTCTGCAGATAGAAAAGATGATTCCAACACATGGACTCCAACATCGAACCATTGTAGGAATCACGATTTAAATCGTACATGCCCATTAGTCACCCTAAACTCTTTCATTTTTTGCATCGGGACGGACACTTTTTTGCATATTTTGTACAGAAAAATGCTATCCACTGCTTAACATAACTTTGATCTACTGAAACTACATCAAATGCATTGGTTTCACTCGAGATGTTGAAATAGTTTGTTCCCATAGTCCCTCAATTTTGTATTAATGAGTCCCATATTCTTATCGCACATGAATAGAGTTGAGGCGTCATAGAACATTTAGTCCAGTTCTTACTGGACATTCCCGGTTTATTACGTTTTCGGTTGGACATTCCCTGTTTTCTCCATATATTACATTTTGAAACAATGTTTTAGAATGTAACGCTGTACGATTTCTTCTGATTAGAATAACGCATGGGTTAATACATTATATTTGCTAACCGATGGCAACTGTAACTCATTTTGAACAGAAAATGGACATTCCCTGTTTTTCCCTGACACCCTTCATATATACAACTATCAGTGGAAAAAAAAAGATACATCATTATTTTTTTCCGTATGGAATATATCAGTCCGACACATCCGAATGGCGCGCTGAATGATTGACCCAAATAACCACTGCCCACGTCCCGTTCGTGGGATAGGTGATTATTGTGTTCGAGATTCATGTGCCTTGAACAGACGAAGTGACCCACTAATTGTGGACTTCTGGACTCATCTTTGAGATTAGAGATCAGTGTGTCCATCATTGCACAAGTGCCCCTATGATCAGAACCGCTATTTTAACTAATTGGTTTGGGTGAAGCCTGTCGATCGAGTCTCAAATTCAGTCCGTTTTTCCTACTCTTTTCGGACGATGTTCGTTCCGCCAGGAACTAGAACTCCACTTTGATGGTAGGAGAGAATTAGATCAGGCTTGTTGGCCTGAAATTGCTTGAGGATCGGAAATGAGTAATTGCGACAGACTTGGCACTACGTATTCTCCACAACGGGTTCAATATGCCCTGGAGCATGAGGCAACATCGGTGTCTTAACTATACCGTACGAGTGTAATATGGCACTCTTAGTACCGCGGTATGCCTATGGATATAGGCTGAGACCACATAAGCACAACAAGCGACGGCAAATGCACTATGGTCTCCGGAGTCATATTACATGTTCTGCATCTATAGTGTATTGAACCTTCCAACGTATTACGCGACTACGATTGACCGGGGTGTTGAAAACACCATCGTGACAGGCCATTTTTAATACATTGTCTCCGACTGCAGCCCAGTTCACCTGAGAAAGGCAGAGGTGAAATTATTGAATAACTCAAGGTCTTACATGTTTTTGAAGAAGACTCTATGCATTGGGCCGTGGTGGCGTAAAGGTTAAGCGCTCGCTTCTTAATTCAGTTAACACTTGGTGAATGTCTCGTGCATGGCATCTCACGTTTAAACAGGTAAGGGTTACGTCTTCCCAAGCTAGCTCAAGTCTCTGACTCCTGAGGGTTGCTCGTAAGGGTGCAGCCAGTTGACGTGCTGAACATCCTCTCCGTATCCCGCGTATCGTCCTCTCTTGGATAAAACCGAGGCACATTTGTCGATCCAGAACTCTGTTTCGATAGTATGCATATCCACCACCCTTAAGAAATTGTTGTAGATCTTTTTCTCACAAGGCATATAGGTTGTTGTCATCCATGTGAACTAGATTGTTGCTTGGAATATTCTCAAAAGTTACCTAACCTATCAGGACCTGAAGCAGCGAAATTTTTCGAGCCTTAGAGTGCCTGCCAAACTTCTTGCGGAGTTTTTGGGTTACGCAGATTATCGAGTTCTGGCTGACAAAGCCTTCTGCAAAAAGCTTCAAACTATGCTGGGGCCAGATAATCTAGGTTGACTAGTTGCGGATACTCATAGATATTCTTTCAGTGACCGATAGGTTATTTACTGGAGGCTCTTGGAAGAAGTGAAAAGGTGTACCGCGGATTGGCATGTCCTCCACGATGTTTCTCGCCCGCCTCACTAGAGACTTCTTTGCAGCCATCAGCGTTTGTGTCCTATTAAGACAGTGGTGCTTGTGGTATACAGCACGCCTTGATTAGATGTGTGGTGAGCTTGTCTTAATTTTGTGGCCATTCGCCGTTTTGTGGGTGTGAAAGGCCCATAGGCCGCCACTTAGCCCACCACAAATTGGATAAAGACGCATGTAGTCTCGCCGACTTGATTTTACCTTCCAATCAATCAATCAATCAATCAAAAATATGCTTTATTGTCTAAGAAAAAGTACTTATTGACAAAGCGTTAAACTATACTAATACATATAAAAGAGTTACAAGATCAGTAAGTAGAAGTTAAATACTAGAATATAAATATTATGGTTTAAAATAGAAGGCAATAAATATAAAAGAATTTATAAAATCACAATATATTATATTACAAACACATTAAAATAATGAAAACTTGGTTACGATATATATCACCATTTGTCACTGTAATATTCTTGTAGGCCATAGTAGGCTTTCGTACACAATATATCTTTAACTGCCTTCCGGAATTTAGAAAAGTCAGACATTTGCTTCAAATTAATTGGCAAATGATTGAACATCTTTTTACTTTCAAACATCAATGAATTTTTTGTTAAAGAAGATTTTGGAATTGGCAAAGGTATGGTATTATTTTTTCGTGTCTCGTATGTTCTAAAATTTGTCATATTTAGATGTTTTTTTTTCATCAAACATACAGATTCAAGTATGAAGATGCTGCATAAAGTTAATACTTTGTGAAGCTGAAATAGAGGTTTGCAGTGATCGGAGTTTTTAACTCCGCACATATAGCGTATTGCTCTTTTTTGCATTACAAAAACGGAATTAAACAGTTGTTGGCTACAAAAACCCCAGAAAGGAATACCATATCGCAAATGAGACTCAATCAATGCAAAATAAGATGCTTTAGCAATCGAAAACCCAAGTTCCTTCCTAATTATTCGGACCGCGAAACAACTGCTATCTAGTTTTTTGTTCAAATTTTTCCTTTGCACTTTTTATCACAAGATTATAAATGAATTTGTATTTGATGCAATATTCCAAAAAGAACTTGCTGTCTGTGTGCTTCCTAATTTAGTTCAAAAATTGTTTGCTGGAATCTTTATTCCTTTGGTAATCCATAGTTTCTTATTCTTTTCTCTTATTTTCACTAATGGAAACGCATTGCAGTTTGCTTTGGTTAGAATTTCATGGAAAGCATTCAAAGGTTTAGAATTATTCAAGGCACTAAGCCAATCAATATTATCACAGAGTGTCTGGAAGTTGTAGAAATTTTGACCGCTATAAATTCTGCCATACCGTTGCCTCTTTGTCGTATATTTCCACTTTAATGGAATATACGACATAACTGCCTCAGGGTCAGAAAGATGCAACTTCTTCTTCGCTAAAGTTAGTACAGAAGTAGTCGATAATAGTTGCTGTATGTGAACAAACCCGGGTGACATACATTGTCAGATTCAAACTCAACAATAAATTTTTGAGTGTTTGAGTAACCATGGACTCGTCATCGGCAAAATTAACATCTTGTGTATGCGTCGCTCATGCCTCATTCAGGTGAACGATATCCTTTCTGTCCGTTTGAGACAGTCTCAGCGGCATTATACACAACAAAGTTTTCCAGATGCCAAACTTCTCTGAAAGACTTTCGTGAATATCCGCATCCACCTCTGTTGATGTTAGCTTCATTCGGGTTTCAATTCCATCACGGTTTAATAATGTTTCTTGAACTGCGCGGACCTAGTGCGCACTCTCTTCGAATCCTAGGACTGTTTGAGAACTTTAAGAAAACCGGAACGTGACTAAAAAAATTTGTGATTCGAAAGGAAAGATATTGTTAAAAGTACCGTTTGGTTTATATTATTTCTTATATGTATTTAGCTAATGCAGGTATTGAAGTTTGTTTACTAGTACAGTAAATTAAATTAAGATCAAAATTTAAATAGGAATTTCACCATAAAAGACAATTGAATTAACCAACACATTCAATGTAATGAAAATTCAACAATGGTCAAATAGCAAATGTGGCAGCTACAACATTATTAAAAATTCAAACGAACTCGTTGGTTATCAAATCAACAAATGATCCATCTTCTCTTAGTTCTCTTCTTGTAATGGCATAATAATGTCGTGCATGCCTCCCAATCAGTTCTGGTCCCAGGACGGTTCTCAGTAAACCAGAAGGCGTAACAAGTAAATCCTAGAACAATTCTAAATAACCCGACCAAGACCACTTCTACTGCGCAAACTTCTGACAGTCCCAGAATAGTGATTCGTTGAACCCGAATGAAGCTTCAGGGGGTCTATTCTGAAGATTTAACGTATATGAATTCGATGTTGTATCTCTCTTCAACAAGTGGTGTCTGTATCGCTCCATGTTACTTCAAACGTTCGAAAATGTTCTCGCATTTTCTCGAGAATAGACCCCCAGGGGCTTGGTGTTGTGAGGCCCTTCATTGGTGGTATGATGTGTTTTGATATCGCCTATCTATCAATTTCTCCAGAAGGATTTTCTCTTATAATCATTTAATCGTCCGATGGTACTTTGATTGGTGCAAATTACCTCCGTTTCATGGAAAAAAATCTGCTACAGATATTAGCAGATGTTAATGGAATAAATTAGGCAAGATGTATTTCTTGACGGGAAGGAAAATCCTGTAATGTTCAAAGGATATTCTGAGAGCCGAGGAAAACACAAGGAACACCTCTCAAGGCAGTGAGTGCCAAAGCTTTGCCGATTGTTGGTAGAACGAGCACTGTAAAAATGTAGCTGTACTATATTTTCCCATTTCAAATGATTGAATAAACTCTTGTCAGTGAATGGCCTGCTAGACTTATGTTCTGACAAAAATGGAGATGCTTTATAAAGAGAATTGTTAATGGAGACTCACCAAATAATCCAGAATATTAAGAATCAATGCTTTCAGAGGTCACCGTGCAATTTTATAAAAAGTAAAGATCTCATTTCAAAGATGCGTTGTGATTTATTTTTGTAAATGATTATTTTTTCGTTTAGTTATTTTCTCAAATTTTTAAATTTTTGATCAATACATCAAAAATAGTTACGAATATCTGAAAACGTTTTCTTTTTATTCCTGTATCTCACAGTCGAGAAATATAAACAGGGTGTTCTGTTTGAGAACTTGAGAAAAAACTCTAATTCAAAAATTAGTTGTCGCTAACTTGTATGTTTTTCCATATACTTCATTGTTGTGGAGATTTTTTCAGCAAAATAGTTTTTGTAGAAGTTTTGCCAGGGGTCTGATGTTGATTACTCCATTCCGGACGTCCCAATAGCGGTTTATATCAAAGAAGAATGCGAACAGAAGCAATCAAAAGGTTGTAAACATGTGAAAGAGGTAGGAGTATATCAACCATTCTGACGATTGATATCGATCACCGATTGTATAGGCCTTATCCAATTTCTCTAAGATTCTCAATATCGAATATTCCTAATTTCCTATCGTATAGGATTTAAGTTATATTTGTCAAATCTATTTTTCATTATTCGTTTATTGGATCTCTGTCGAACATATCTAATATTTTCTATTAATAATATTAATTTCTTGTTTTAATTTTCCAGGCAAAGGTGATGTTTTTGGTGATTCATTCTGGAAAGATAACGCGGTGGGCCAATCTGCTGCTAATGTGCGTGCTTTAACTTACTGTGATTTACATACAATTAAACGAGATAAACTTTTAGAAGTATTAGATTTTTATCAAGCTTTCGCTAATAGTTTCGCCAGAAATTTAATTCTCACGTATAACTTAAGACATCGTTTAATATTCAGAAAAGTGGCTGATGTGAAGAGAGAAAAAGAATTAGCAGAACGAAGAAAAAATGAGCCACAGTTAGACCAGAATCAAGATCATATTGTGCGAAAACTTTTTTCTAAATTTCGACGTGATCGCGGTCAGCATGTCACCAGCACACCGATTGTGACACCGACCGATGTAGAGAAGGGGGACGACATTAACGATAAATCTTCTTCAAGGGTGATGTCGACGACTAAACTGTCTGCTGTAACTGAAAGAGATGACAGTCATGGAGGAGGAGGGGTCAAAACTACGGTAGCACGGCCATCTTCAGGTACGTTCAAGTTCCCTCATGTGAAAGTGAAGGAGTCAAATGATGAATTATTCATTCCACTGTGATTTTTTTAACATATCTGATCAGCCAAAATCGACTCTTTAACTAATCGAGGCCTGATTATGAATTCTAGGACGAAGATATTGTTAAACAATTTCATCCCTATAACAACGTCGGTCACTCATCCAAAAGGTGGTCGTAGTCAGCGTTGCTTGACTTGAGCAATTAAAATTAAGAAAATCAACAATTCCATTATATTTACTACAGTTGTCTTCCCGACAAGAAGTAAAGTGCATAATGGTACAAACAAGTGAATATTTAATAAAACTCAAAACTGTGGAAAATTCAGATTTTAGGGGTTTTGTTCAGTAATGGCGATAAATTCAAAATACTGATGTCAGTTCTATTGAAAAAAAAATTGCTTATCTCATGTTTAGGAAAGAGTAGGTATATTGTTGTTTTTGTTAAAATTGTTAAAATTGTTATTTCCGTCAACCAGCTGCACACCCTTAAGAGTACAACCCTCAAAAGTCTTCGAAAGACTTGACCGAGCTAGGGAAGACGCAGCCCTCACTTTTTAACGTGTGATGCCATGCACAAGACCGATGACCATGGTGGGAATCGAACCCATGACCCTTAGGTTAAGAGACAAGCGCTCTACCATCATGACCATCACGGCCCATTTGTGAGGACAAATTCTAACTCGAAGGATTTATGTTTCAAAGCTGTGGTTTTACATATATCAGGTCTCAAAATATTTACATTAATTTATTTCTATTGTCCCCTCGGCACCATATCGAAAGGATCAAGACAGCCAGTCAAAAACCGAGCGATAGACCGTCGCCAGTCAATCCTTCGGCTGCAACGCCAAGCCGCCTCCTAATCCACCAGAAGGAAACATTTGAGACGACCCCACTAAGACAGTGGGCAGGTCCGTGGATACTTCGAGACTAGATCGTTTACGGGCAGAATCCACGCTTCCTACGTCACGTATGCGTGCGAACACCCACAGATACTGAACAAAATCCCGGAAAAAGCTCACTGCAAAAAACTGGGTTTTGAAATTGTTCTAGTTTTTTACTCTTGATTGTCCCTTTATGAGCCCAGTTCTTCGATAGGTACGCTCCTGGAATACATATAGAGATTTGGTAGATGAGTCCCCCGTGTTTACGGGTGGCATTGTAATGCGATTGAGATTGCGAGTCAATGGGCTTTTAGGTAAGAAGAACTTATAGAAGTAGTGAGACAACTTTTTAATATATGTCGGGATATAGTCAAATCCGTTAATCTCACGAAGGTCAACCAGGCCTATATAAATGTCACTATTCGTAACTATACGGAGTACCTTGTTCTTCATCCTGCCAAGCTTCGTAATACCTAGGCTGCAGAACACCGGACAAGCTTATAACATTGCAGTTTTCCCTATTTGCTTGTAAAGCAACAGTATGTTGTCTTTGCTAAGCTTTGGATTTCTAGCTATCAGGGGGTAGATTCGCCTTACCGCAGCTCCGGCCCTCTGTATAGCCAGATTTATGGTCCAATTGTACCCCTAGGTACGTCACACCGATCGACTCCGTCACGAATGAAATCATTGACTTTCATTCCACGAGGAGGGAGCTTAGAAAAGCGTCTCCTCTTAGAGAAATTGATGATCTCGGTCTTCGCGTTCAACCTAATCTTGTTATTCTCCATATACGGCACAATGAATAAACTCAAACAAAAACTTACTAATACTTAGAAAACTCGCTCGCGATAGTGAATGTATGGCCAAAAAATAGTTTGAATCCAACAAACTCACTTTAAATCAAGAAAAAACACAGTATTTAACCATCTCCTCACACCCTGACATAACCCAGGGCAGTCATGTAAAATTATTGGGTGTGCATATTGACGATAATCTAACATGGGCCACCCATATACAGTACCTAAGTAAAAAACTCTCTAGTGTAACTTTCATGCTCAGAAAATTGAAACAAATCCTTAGCTTTGATGTTCTCAGGACAGCATATTTTTCTCTATTTCTTGCACATATTTCTAGCTCAATAATTGTCTGGGGAGCATCATCACATGTCAATTAAATTTTTATACTTTAAAAGAAGGCCATAAGAATCCTGACCGATGGGCGTAGACAAGATTCTTGTAGGCCGCTTTTTATAAGATTAAAAATTATGTCAGTTCCATGTGTTTTCATTTCCTTCTGAAAATCCATTATAGGAAATATGAACTTGTGAAAAATTCAGACATTCATAGCTACCCAACCAGATCTGGTAACCTCTTAAGGACTCAGAACTGACTCAACCTCAATTTCTCAATTTTCTATTACCTGAAAGAACTCTTCAACAACCCTTTTAAAAAATACATTAGAAATATTTTTCTCACAAACTGTTTCTACTCCACACAAGAATATCTCGATTTTCAATTTCCGGGAAACCTGTAATGTTGTGATAACTGGGCTGACCTTACATGCCCATTCCCAATTAACAAATTACATGTGTTTTGTGTGGAGATGGTCGTGGGTACAACTTCAGGTGAACGTTTAATTGAGAGAACAATTCACCTTATCTGTACAAACAAATTGTGGGCACCACCTAGTTCCCTTCCACAGCAGGTTCGATACTGGCTTCTTCCTAAAGAACTAGGAAATCGGAAAAAGGAAAAGCCAATTCCCAAAATTATAACCCTGTATATTTGAAAATTTGGAATGATACACACCCTGTACATTAATGGTAAGTTATATAGTTCAAAAGTTTTTGTGCCAAATGTAATGTATATGTTAAATTACATTGAGAGTGTGTTTTTGGCAGCTAAGAATAACAAGATGAAAGTGGAAGAACCGAATGAGTAAGTTATTTTTTTATAAACGAAAGAATAAATGCCTAACGAAACAGTAAATAATTATACCGTACGAAAAGTATACCCTATGAAATTACCAATTCAAAAATAGACGTCGGCGAATGGATCCATTGGCAGAGGTTTACTAGGTGCAAGTCGTGCGCTTACATATGACGTTATGGGCTTTCCGCAGTTTTTTTACAACTAAAAGAGTACCTATAAATACCAGTATGATATAATTATCATACCCTTTCAAAAATATTACTTCACGAAAGTTCTCATGGTGTTAACCCTTCAAAAAATACATGACTTGTGAATAAAAAAATATGGATACTTCAGACAGTTTTCAATCATTTATCTCTAGCTCTTGGACTTTATACTTCCAACGGAAGTCCGAAACAGGAATCTTTGGACTCGCAATCTCTGGCAGCTATTCCCAGCTTACAATTGGGATATCAGGTTCCAATAGGTCTTATTCCACAGCCTCCAAATGAGTCTGATAGGACTCCAAACAGAATTTCTCAAAGTACTGTAGGCCTAGCAAGAATACAAGCCTTCAACTGGAATGTAGGCCTCCAATATGAATATGCCTCCGACTAGAATACGTCTCCAACAGAAAATTCACAGCTTTCAATTAGGAATGTAGGCTCCCAATTAGAAATGTAGGCCTCTAACTAGAACCCTTGTTAACAAGGGTTCCACACAAAAAAACAACAGCATTCACTCTGACAGCTGTCCAAATCAAAAGATTAATTATGTTATGCTCGTGCGCGAACGAACCCGAACCAGTAGGTACCGTTGCCATATTGACTTTGTGATCAAATGACGTCACATGCAGTAAAAATTGTTTATTGTATGTAATGAAGCAACGCCTGAAGAAAATAATTCAGTGGTGTCATTATTTTAATTTCTTCTTCCAATATATTCAATTTCCAAAAAAACTTTTATCAAACGTGGCATCCCCCATTATAATGTCCTGATCCAGATGAATCTGGATCTGCGTTGCAGCGACCACGCTTGAGAATAAATGTGTGTATAATGCGGTATCATCGGCATAAATTGCAGCATTAACCCTCTGGGTATATGAGGAATATAAGTGGAGAGACAAGCACGATCCCTGTGGTACACCTGTTTCGACTAGGTACCCTCCAGAGAGATTGCTGTTCACTATTACCACAAAAGATCGTTCTGTAACGTAGGAATCGATCGATCTCACTGTATTCGATGGCATGCCTGCCCGTAGCATCTTGTTGACCAGGCCCTCGATCCATACTGTGTTGAAGGCCTTTTCCATATCCAACAGGGCCATGACTGTGTTGAGACCTTGGTGAAAAGCCCCCTTCACCCCATGCACAATTTGGACCACCTGCGAGGTCGTATTATGACCTCTACGGAATCCGAACTGCACGTCCGGGATGAGTTTCAATCCTATCTTAAGGTTCAGAAGCCTTTTGGGGATAATTTTGTTCACCGCTTCAGCAATCACTTTAAGTAGTGATATAGGACGATAGCTAGTAAGCCGATGTGCATTTTTGCTGGGTTTTAGGATCGGTATTATCACAGACCGTTTCAGACAATCTGGATAACACTTCCATTCTGAAATGGCATTGATTATTTGAAGGAACTGGATCAAGGCCTTGCGCGGGAGGTTCTTGAGCAGAACTGCATCAATTCCATCCTGCCTATGCGCCTTCCGTGTCGGAAACCTTTTGATGGCATCCAACAGCTCCTCACTGCTCACCATTACTTTGGTAAACAGATAAAACCCAATGAAAACGCGGGTGTCTCTCACAGGCGGTCGATTCGCTTCGAGCACCTCATCTGATCATCATTGACATCCGGCACCTTACGGTGCACACTGCTGAAGTAATCTCCAAACAGCTCGGCCTTCTGGGGATCCCCGTAACTGCACGTTCATTACCCCTCTCTATGGCTGGCAAGAGCTCGAAGCGCTTCTGTATGTGCCTCGACATGCGCCACAGAGATTTGTCTCGTACATCAATATTTTCCAATTTATTTCGTCACACCTTATCATTATGTTGCTTGGCCAGTTCGTTGATTTCCCTAACCATTCATACATATTCTCCTTATGGGCCGGGTTCCCTATTCTTTGCCACCTTTTGCGTTTCAGAGAACGTAAAAACAATTTTAAAGTACAGAAATCATTAAGTTCAATGTTCTGGTAGGTATAGAAGAAGTCGGCTTGTATTACATTATCGTTCATATGACCGTACAATGAATAAAAGCCTTGTCAAGAAGTTCGACATTCATTATACTACTAAATAAAATTTTTTCAATATGATAGATTCATTAGACAATTGTGCTATTTGTCGGGTGTTCATGTTGAGTCATCCAGCCTTAATAATACTTCTATGTAATCATAGTGATAGTGATGGTTGAGGGTGTGAATACACCACGATCTAAATTAGCTATGGTCCCTTCTCTTTCCCTGCCGTTCAGCCTAAATCAGTTCCTGCAATCCTATAGCATTCAGAAAGTTCAGGATATTGGATGTCTTCAGGTTGAGTAAATCTCCCTCGTTCATTTCAAGAAATATAAAATTCAATATATTACTCCTAGCTTAACACTTTCTTGCTTGTCAAAATAGCTTATATAGTTTCGGTTAACTGCGAATGAAGAAACATTATGGCTAGAGGTTAGAGACAGTTGTCAGCTAAATTTGCTCGATTATAGATTGAAAAACTTGCCCTTAACGTGTCAGCACAGCTAGCAGTGCCCTGTTGGAGTTTCCGTTAGTATTCTGAGCTAATTTTCACTTTTGCTATACGGTCATAGAATCTTTTCTGGATATAATTTCTCATTATAAGTATATTTTGATGTATACAGAATTATATATAAGAAAGGTAACAAAAATCTGACAGAAAACTATAGACCCATTTCATTAATTACCCATACCTATATCGAAAATATTCGAGGTTCTGAAAATCAGACTTCATAAATAAATTCAATATAATTTCCGCAAGACAATATGGTTTTCCGGAAAAAACGTCCTCTCAGATGCTATTTTGAATCTTACTGAAAAAATTTATAATTCGTTAAGTAAGAACAAAGCCTGCCTATGCATATTCATTGATCTATCGAAGGCATTCAATACTTTTTACCACGAGTTACTCTTTCAGTCATTGGAGGACATCGGTATTAGAAACATATGCTTTGATTTATTCAAAAGTTATGTAACTAATAGATATCAGACAGGCAGAATTAATAATGTCGACAGTGAATCGTTAGTCGTACAATGTGGAGTACGATTTTCGGACCCCTACTCTTCAACATCTACCTGTATAGATTGTTTTCTGTGAAAACCAAGGGCAACATAATTGGCTTCGCAGATGATACTGCGATTTTTTATGAAGCAGATATCTGGGCAGGAGTCAAGAAAATAGTAGAAAAAGACTTTACCATCATTAAGAAATGGCTTGAGAGCAGGTTACTAACAATCAACTTCCAAAAAAACAACTTTTTACCTTCCAGTTGTAATAAAACGAATCTTCCTCATTTCACTCAGCTTGATATCCTGGATGGTAGAAATAATCTCATAATTTCAGCTAAAAGTAACATTTAGGAGTCATAATGGACTGTCATATGAAATGGGACATCAACTACGTCACTAGGAAACTACAATTCATTCTCTATGAATTGAGATACATGAAGAAAATCCTTCCTGTCCACCAATTGCTCACACTATATCATGCACTCGTTGAAAGTCACTTCCGATACGGTTCGTTAGCATGGGGAGGTGCACTGAAATCCCACATCCGATCCCTAGAAGTTTTACAACGACGATTCCTGAAAATTGTCCAAGGTAAAAACTCAAGATATCCAAGTGACCTACTTTTTCAAGAATCAGAAGTACTTGATCTCAAACATCGTTATTACTACAATGTCAACATAAGGTACTATACAAAAGACTCGTCAAACTTACCAACACATACTTACAACACCAGTCAAAGTAATAACTACACAATACCACCGATAACAAAATCACTTCTGAATACTAGTTTTTCCTTCAATGCCCCAAAAATGTTCAATTCTTTACCTGAAACAATTCGCCCGGTACCCAACTCATTCCAATTCAAAAAACAACTGAAATTGTTCATGAAGAGATCTGAAATACATGTCTTTTGAGAATGATCATTTCAATCAATATTGATCAAGAAACCTCCTTGTTATATTCCGTCTACTTTTTATGTCTATTTTGTTTCCCGATGTGTTAAATCGGAATACTCTAACAACTTTAATTTTTTTTCACTGGAATTTTATATTTTATATACATTTTATAATTTTGGACTTCATTCAGACCAAATTTTATATTATACAACTGCTTTATTTTATTCTATTTGTACCGAAACAAGACTACTTAGGTATCGGTTAACAATTCATTTACACCCTAAGATATTTTTATCATGGTGTGTCATCTTCATAATAAGTTTAATAAATGAATATTATTTTTATTATTTATATTGTTAATCTTTTCTCGAAACAAGTGTTTTACACTTATCGTAGTTATCGAGTATCTGTTTATTCACATTCTTGTATTTGCACGATTGTACTCTTTACATACATTTTACATTGGTGAATAAATATTATTATTATTATTATTATTATTATTATACCTCTTTTTTTATACCTCGTACTTATTCTGTAGAAGAGTTCAGGTCCAGAAATGATGGTTCAGCCCCTTTTTGCGAATACGTCTGCTTTTTCATTACCTCCAGTGTGTCCTGGAAGTTATAGGAAAATAACTGTATTATCCTTGCTCAGTTCGTTTACTTTCTCTTAGCACTTCCAGACTATCTTGGAACTGATTACATAAGAGTTCAGCATATTTATGACTGCTTGGCTGTCTAACACGATGACCATCTCTTGTCTGAGATAATTTCTTTCTTCATTGTTTCCGACAGCGTTGACCTTCGCCTGGAAAATGCTTGGGGATTTGCCAATAGGCTTTCAAAGTATTCGGATCCATGCCCATATACTCCTATATTAGTTCTCACTATTGTTTTCGGTCCCTCTGTCCATTGTCCATTGATGGCATTTATCTTGAGTTTTGGGGCGGCGTTCTTGTTTCATTCACTTTTAGTACCTAACTCGTTTTGAATTATTTCATAAATCTAAACTTTTTTGTTGTTTCGTATTGGGAGTAGCCAAAACTTGCATTTGGTGATTCCCTCTCTGGTCACTTTGTATGTTATCCTCATCCTCATACTTGCCATACTATGTAGAGTAACTGAAGTAGTTCCACAATAATATACAAGTTTCAAATTATTTCAGTGAGAGGAAGCAAATGGGGAAGACTGCTAGGTTCAGCCAGTTTGGATTCGAGCTCAGAAATGTCCACAGCAACTCAAGGTTTTACAAGAAGTCTCAGTACGAAGGATCCGAAAGATAGGCCTAGCTCATCATCATCAGGTGGTTCGGCTGGTCAACCGCCAGGATCCGGGAACAAAATATTTCCAAAGTTGCAAAAGGTCTCATCCACCTCAAGTCCTGGAATTACTAGACAAGACACAATAGATGAGATGGTTGAAGTTGAGCCGCATTCCAGGAACTTATCTCTGAGAAAGATGCAGAGCTATGACTGTGGATTGAGAGATCCAACAACTGCTTCAATGTATCAAACAGCCGTCCCTGAAATAATCGCTCCCTCGGAGTATAAGGAACTTATGACCAATCTTATGGATTTCAAGGTGAGTCTAATACTCTCAAGAGTGTCAAGTGTGATCCCAGGATAGAATGAAAACTTGGCTTTAGAAGAAAAAACAAACAATTTGTTTCTGAATTATTTGGGTGGGATGAAAAACAAGAAAACTAATCCTATTTTACTCAGTTCATTGTTTTTCATATATACGGTAACCCAGTGAAAATTATCCATAAAAGTTTGAAGCTTTCTACCTGAATATATCAAAGGAGCTCTTACCTAACCCAG
Source organism: Chrysolina americana (assembly GCA_958502065.1). NCBI lineage: Eukaryota > Metazoa > Arthropoda > Insecta > Coleoptera > Chrysomelidae > Chrysolina > Chrysolina americana. The sequence continues at coordinate 41,075,854 of OY293415.1, read as the reverse complement.
GCTAGGATTAGGAATTTTGCCGGTTACAAACATTTTGCCGCTCTCCGTCACCTCACCTGAACTTTCGGTTGAATACTCTATTCGAAAAAAAATAGTTTCAGTCAAATCAAAACTTCGTAATGCTCATATTCAAGTTGTTAGAACACTACAGAAATTGGGAATATTGAATACTGAGGAACATCTGAAAAACTTTCCATAGATTTGTGCAAATTATCGATGTGATCTACAAAAACGGTATGGAAATTGAGAAATCGAGTAGTGAAGTATTTTACATAACCTGTTTATCAAAAAAGTGAGTGAGTACTTATTTATCATTATACTTTTGTAGCTTGACTCCTAAATCTTTTTAAAAGAAAAAAGTGTGTTCCACCAACTAGTAAATCGATCAAAACAATATAACTATTTAGCCTACAAATCAATACAACAACTTTGATCACAGCTCGCGGATAAAATTCTATTGGGAAGGGGGGATACATATACCTCAACCGAATGTTCAGGTGTGAGAGAGAAAAAGAGACACTTCTTTTCAATGCACCCGAATACTGGACTGTGTCTCAGCTGTTGAGGCAGATTCAAACGTATCCAGTAGCTGGCGCCTATCTCACTGTCATGCCAGCTACGACATGGTCAGCACTGGAACACGTCATTTAAAAAGTGTTTACACGAGGCCACTTGTATGCCAGCGCCAGCGTGCCGTTAAACTGGCACCACTACTGCGTACGTCTGAATATACCTTTAGAGCTGATATCTCTCGCGCGCAGTGAATTTGAAATGTTCTCTTTTGGAGGTTAAAGGGGGATGTTGGTTTATGTGGATATTCATAGTTTGCTTCACAGAAAGTTATTTAATCATTTCTATTCGAAACTCTGAAAAACAGAAAATTTGCAATTTTTCAACATTCAATAATTTTTACTCAAAAACTATAAAAGTATTCAAAAATATAAAATCAACGAATTTTGTTAAAGTTGAATGGCCACAACTTGCACTTTTTCATTTCATCCTTTCCATGATATAATTGATTGAAATTGAGAGTCACACTTTTTTTCAATACTTTATCGATTCCATTTATATTAGTTCCTGCATGGAAATATTAAAATGTACATGTAAACGTTATGTACGTTTGTAGTCAATGATGGCAAGCATTTCATATTATACATTTGTAGCTGAAGTATCACTTGAAAATCGCTCCAAGTCCAACTGTGAATGTGCTAGTTACTAATTAGTTGTTATACATAAGGTTTACATGAATACGTAGTGGAACAGAATCTCCAAGTACCTGAGTAAGTGTATTCTCAATAACTCAAAATAGTAAATAGAAATTTGAAGAAATCTGTAAAACAATTTGATGGAAATCATGTACAAGTCTGCCATTCTCACAAAAACGACTAATCGAGAAATCTGTTTCTTGTCAAGAAACAAATAAAAATAAATAAGAAAGAACACATTCCTTTTGAAAAGCAAGGGAGCATACACACTTATCAATACAGAATTTTTTCTGAGAAATGTCACAAAAATCCATATATGATATCTATGAATTATTAGTTGAGGTAAAAACCTCAAATGAGGAAATTAGGAAAGACCTGAAGAGTGCCGTAACCCATGAAATCGATGAATTGAGAGCAAAAAATGAAGTTAGAAGAAGAAAATCGTAATTTGACACAGAAGATTCAGTATTAGGAAAAAGGATATGTTAAAAACAACATAATTGTCTATGGCGTTCCAGAAAGTTCAATCCCTGTGACAGATATCATTAAAGATACAGTGAAAATAAAATTTTGTGAGAAAGAGATCGCTGACATTTACAGAATTGGGAATCAATCTGACGATTCTATTAGACCGATTGTTGTGAAATTATTGAGATTTGCTGTCAAAAATGAAATTCTGTCTGAGTACAGAAACAATTATAAAAATTTGAAGGCGGAAGGGGTATCACTGAGCACCGAATATACAAAACAAGAATATATTAAAAGAAAATTGCTATACAGAAATCTTCAACTAGCACGAAGGCACTCGTTAGAAGCCAGTTTTAAAAAACCATCCTCTACATTGGAGGAAGGGGATATGCTTACGAGGAATTGATTGATGAACCCATAGTGGAAAATTTTATAGTGAGCTCATCAGAAAATCTTCGCAAACCATAAAAAGAGGAGCTTTTAAAAAAACGAAACTTGGATCTGACACCTACAAAACAAACAGGACCAAGAACTAGAAGTAAATCCACTAATAAACCAAAGGCATCAACAAAGTAGTTAAATAAAAAAACGATTTAATTTTGTTATCTAGATTATATAATTCTTAACCCTTATTACTTTATATATTTATTTCATTGTATTTGGTTATTGGTAATAATATTGTAAAGGTGCAAGGTAAAACGAAATAGGCTCTGACCACATTGGTTTTATTGAAGTAATGTGAAACAGATTGTGTTCATCTGAATAAAGACAGTAAAATGGATGATTTCATTAGAGATTTTCAGGAGGAATCAATTGATACAGATTCGAGTAATAAAAGTTAATTTAGTGTCAAAAATAATTCCTAGATCTTCCATTTGTTATATTGATTATAAATTTTGGTTTTTAAGGTTATACTGTTAATCAACTGAATCAGATTTTCTGTCAGCACAACCAAAAGTTCAGAAAATTTGTTAAAAAGTATTTTATATAATTACTATATTTTACATCTTGATATCGGTCAGTCAAAAGCCTTTGAAAAATCTTCATAAATAACCGACCTATTATTCTACGGTATTTATGATCAAGTTAGTGTGAATAATCAATAAATAAATGAAACAATCTTTATTTGTCCCAAGAAAATAAGCATTTCACAAACACGTTAGTTTCCTTAAACTACCAACAATGGTTGACAATTCAAAAATATAAATATTTGATGCATAATGATCATGACAATTGAAATTACACTAAGAATTACGATAGTACAAGAGTTTTTCTTATGTTCAATAAACTGAATAAACATATACAACAGCACAGACCAGTATTCAGTTTACAAGTAAAACAACCAAAATAACCAATCTGAAATTTCACAAGAATCGAACAACTCTCAACATAACTTCCTTGTTTCGAGGATGAAAAAGTACAACCAAACAAGTATCCGATCACTGTTCTTGTCCCATACGTGACAATTCTGTTGAAAGGTGTAATTTTCTTGTTATTGCTTGAAAATTTCTCCAAATTCAACAAAGCCTTCTGATTCCATGGTGTCACTACTCGTTTCATTTCTGAGAAAATGTTTATGTGAAGACGACTTTTGCAAGAGTGGAGTGGGCTGCATCTTGATGATGATATTGTCAATTCCTCCGTAGCTTTGGTATTCTCTTTCCATATCCAATTCATGTTCATTGGTAAATAGTTGGCTGCTTTCATTGTTTCATTTGTGAATACCTGAAGAAAACAATAAAAACATTTTAGCAAGGAAAAATGTATTATTAAAGAAAGTATAGCTACCTTTTTTGGTGTAGAAGTGAAATTATTCAACTGATCTTCAGCATGATTTTGCTCTTTAGATAAATTGATACATAGAGGAGTAAAAGCATTCACCTTAGTATTGACTCCGTTTCTATTCCCACTTTGGATAGACCATGACTTCGACACTTCTGTTGAAGGATCCCACAATAATACACTATTATTGAAACATTCCACATCATATAGTGACTAAGGCTTTCACTACCCTTGCTCAATGTTCTATACTGGGGTATTCGGTCATATATCCATTATTATTGGATCTTGACGTTTCGCCGTACCAGCCTAGTGTTAGCATAGAATTTACACTCGTAACTTCTGCAGAAGCCAACTGCTCTTGTTGGGAAAAATATACACAACCAAATACGCCAAAGCCATATGGAACATTCCAGATCATTTCAAATAAATACCATTAATTTCTAAAGTTTGGTGCTTCTAGAAAGAGTTTCAACTGCTTGTTGATATGGAACATGTTCCATGCTCATATGTGTTGATGGCAGTCTAAAACAAAATTATGATATTGCAATCATTTTAACCAGAGCAAAGATCTAATGTTACCGTTGATGATGCAGTTGGCAAATCTTGCATGTCGATGCAAAAAGGCACTAATCTTGAAGTATTCGGAATAGCACATTTCTTCAATTTTCTAATATTGCCCCCTATAATAATCTTGTCATTTGTGAAATGGTGCGAACAAACCTATGACAAAAGTGGTTTCATTGATTAATTATGGATGGATAGATGATTGTACTCTTTTATTTACCCGTGGTTTTGCGTGCCAGTTCCTTTTGTTTCAAGCCCAATCGCCATCAACCATTTTTTTCCGCATTATGGTTCCTTTTTCAGGGGAGTAATGAAATGAGATCCCACTGGTTTTATCATACCGTAACCAGCAATTGGAGTCACAACATTATTGAGGCATATTTATAAATTATAAATTTTATTCTCAATAAACAAATCAAAATACCATCTGGCAATTGTCACATTGTCAATGATTCAAGATTCAAGGCGGGGAATTTTGTCGACCAATAAAATTCATTCTCAGCCCACAAGTGACGCGCGCAAGTTTCACCTGCACAGGTTATTCTGGAAAGGTCTATTTAGCTACTGAGGACGCAATTTTCTCTCTGTATAATTATATTCTCAAAAATCTTGTCATTGGTAATAAGGTAATAAAACCTTTAACATATGTTTTTATATTACTAGCAGTGTTGTCAATCTCCGGGAAATTTCCCGAATTCCGGGAATTTTTCAAGTCTTTGGGAATTTTACCGGGAAATGAAATATTTCGGGAAATTTCCGGGAAATTAGTGATGTTCAAGAATTTTATTTGATTTCTGGGCTACAAGTTCAGTGAAACGGCTGCGAATCATCGATGTGGTAAATAAAATAATGCATACTTAACAGTTTCTATGGCCGTAGTGTTGTTCACGTTCTATGACTCTGTATATAAATGAGAAATGTGAAGTGTTTTTATGATCCTGGGCACAGAACTCATAATATAGTACGATAAGATGTATGAGTTCTGAGGTGTTCCCTAATCTTTATTACATGCCAGCGCTAAAGTGGCGGGAGGTCGAACCACGTTCATGTACATTTACATTGTGCCAAAATGAAAACAGAACATTCAGCATATACAGGGCAATTCAAATTCGACCCCCTCCATTGGGATCTCCTAAACTACAGGAGATACGCCGAAGCTTAAATTGGGGCAAAGTTGCGGAAATATCGGGAAAAAACTGAATATCGGAATTTTCGTTTTTATTTTTTTCTATCTTTATTTGACAACATAGCTCAAAACCAAAAGTACATTTTCATTGATAGTTTTTTTCAGCTACACGTCATCTCAGATGAAGTTGTTTTTTTTTAATATCTGTGGTTTCAGAAGTGCAAATCATTTCAAATTATACATCAATGAAATCATAATGAGAATCACTACTTTTCTGTATAAAAAAATAATATGGCGCCCATAAAAGAAAAAAAAGTTGATGATTAATGCCAGAAGACGAAACGTCGGATAGTAAATCTGAACATGAAAACGTGTAGCTGATTAAAGTATCAATGAAAATGTACTTTTGGTTTTGAGCTATGTTGTCAAATAACGATAGAAAAAAATAAAAACGAAAATTCCGATTTTCAGTTTTTTCCCGATATTTCCGGAAATACTTGGAATTTTCCAAGTTTCAAAACAGTATTTTGTTGAGCACCAGAATATGCAACTTTGCCCCAATTTAAGCTTCGACGTATCTCCTGTAGTTTAGGAGATCCCAATGGTGGGGGTCGAATTTGAATTGCCCTGTATGTGTCACATATTAAGAACTATTGAAGTTCTTTTGGCAAAACAGTGAACACTATTGAATGAATTCATGAAATATTGTATTTGTGGTATATTTTCGATGAAATTATTCAAAATCGTAATGACCGGGAAAAACCGGGATTTTTTGAATCGGAGCCTCCGGCGACACTGATTACTAAGGCCTTCGACACCGTTGATCATGATTTACTTCTCAGTAATACGACCACGGTGTAATAGGCTCCGCACATTGTTGGATCAAAATATATCTTCGAAATAGAACAAATGTAAATTCGAATGTGCTTTATTCTCATCCTCTTGTCACCACCGGCATCCCCCGGGGAGTGTTCTGAGTCCAATATTATTTATTTTATTCGTCAATGATTAACAGAAATAATTTCACCACCCTGTTCGCTGATGACACTTAAAGTTTTACACCAACAACTCATTGTTTGAGAATGTCCATATAGGACGAAACTGCAATAACGAAGTGTTACAAGTGGATACAAGTTACAAGTGGTATAAAAACATAGAAATTTTCTTTTCCTTTTCTTATAACTTTATTGTTTATTCTTGATAATCAAGTTTGAAAATACATTCGATAATTTTGTTTTGGATTAATGCCCAATTTGATAGTGAACTTAAAGTAGTATTTAATTTAAATAGATGTTAGACTGTGATTACCAAATTTTTGAGTTGCAATTGGCAACTTGTCACAGTCTGCCAATCATTTAAACTAAATGACAGTTTGTTCATTATGAAATCGGACCTAAAAGTCAGTATCCCGACTTTAAAGTCAGGATTCCGACATTGAAGTCGGGATCCCGAGATTAAACTCGGGATCACGGGAATGAAGTCGGGATACCAAGATTGAAGTCAGGATTATAAAAAAAATAAATACTGTGGCACTTCAGCGCCTTCGTAAAAATCATTTCCCTTCAATGAGAGCGCTGTATATACAGTGCCCGTCTAAAGTCCGTTTTTCCCAACTATACGATTTTTTTCTAATGCAAACTTGATTGAAAGCAACAGTAGTGTTTTTGGTTGGGTTTTCAAAAAATTGTAATATTACTTTTCAAACGTTAATATTTCGAAAACAATTGAATTTAGGAGTAAAGTATATTGAATAAAACTATTGAGAATTAAGAATAGAACAGAAAATTTAATGATAGATAGGGTGTTCTATTTGAAAAAACTATTTAAGATGGCGATCAGCTACAATTTTAAAACTTTTAGATGTGACTTTTTTGGGGGTAATATAACAAGACCTTGTTTATCAGCGAATAAATTTTTCAATTTCAACGAAAATGGTTTTGTTTGAAAATTTATCAAATTGAATTCGGAGATTTATGTTCTGAATAAAACCCGAGAGCTTTTAAGCTCAAAGGTTTCATTCTTTGGACACAAATCTTCGAATTTAACGAGATGAATTTTCTAAAACAAAAATGTTTGAGTGGAAATTCCAAAATTTATTCGATTTGATAAACGACGGTCGAGTTATATTTGATCAGATTATTTCCCAAATATGTCGATTAACCAATATCATTTATTCCACAACGTACCTAATTATTTTTATTAAATTAATGAATATAATATGTCACACGACTTGTGAAATGTGTTGCATACATTCAGGCAACTGTCAAGAAGGACCATGCAGTTTATTCGCAAAAGGAATGAAGCGGTTTTATCAGCGAAGACATTTTGACAGATGAGGGAAATAATCATGGAAAATTGGGATTCTATCTCTTATTCAAGCCCTCCAAATTTCGTTGCGACATATCAAGTGATTAAAAAATGAGTAGAGGGGAACGGACTTTAGACGGGTACTACATAATTCAGCTAAACAATTTTTGTAAGAATTTAAAAATGACACTTGAAAAGATGTAGGAAATCCAAAGTCAAAAAATTATTGCATTCATATAATTATCTGATAAACGATCACAATATGATTTCATAATAGCCTTTAAGTAAATGTTTTCGTTGTTAGATCTACATTCAGTACATTTCATCACAGGTAGATGTGAAGTTGGAAATACAAAGAATGAACCAGAAAGTCAATAGAATTGAAGAGATGATGACAGAAGTATTGAAGAGGCTCAACCCAAACAGTGGTTCAAGTTCCCAATCTCCAAACGAAACAGAGTCAAAACCAAAGTCTTCCAATAACACACCTCCAGAGAGACCTACTGATTTACTACAAAGGTCGGAAGGAACAGGATTAGGGCCTATTATTCTTAAGAAAAGAAGATCAAAAACCAAACTGAAAGGCTCAGCGCCTCAGGTGAGGAAAAAATTCAGCAAAATAATTTTTATTTTCAACTGATTCATTATTGCATGTGATTTTTGTAAATGCACTAGAGACCACACTTGCGGTAGTCAATACTTCATAATCAATTTCAATATTCGAAGAGTTCTAGTGGGATTGGCCTCCGTATTGAAAAGGTGGGGAAATGAAAGATAACTTGTTTAAACGATACTGCAAAGAGTATTGATTTTTTTTTCTGATCGCCTTGCAGCCATAAAATTGCGATGAAGGTCAAGAAGAAAAGCAATGGTGACACTTGATTGTAGTCTAAATGATTCTATGAAAAAAACATATTGGAAGGATCCCCAAGGTATAAGGAAATCACTGAATCGATAGGAATTTTCTGACTTACTCTCAACTTTTCTAATTAATATAGATTTGGGTCAGTGCTTTGTCTGTCAATACTTGTTTCTTTTCTACACCATCAAGCAGCATACTTTCAATCCGTCTCATATGGCTTTAGCCGACTTGTAGGTTCTCGTATGTTTTTCTCCTCTTTTCCATAGAAAAGAGCATTTTTGTCACTTGTAGGTCCTACATGATGTGCTGAAACCATTTCTCACGTTATTATGGTGAGGATGCAAACTCAGATACTAAACATGACAAACGACATTCTGTGATAACCCGTGGGTAAGACAAGAGAAGAATATAATGATGCTTAAACATATGCCAGGAACCAATCGAAATCTTGAAAGAGGTTTACAATGCCAAAATACGATAGAAATGTATGGAATGTTCCGTTAGTTTTGGTGTTTGGCAAAGTTGTAGAAAAAAATGTCATGTCCAGCTCTTTCCTCCTCAGCCAACATCTCTGCCAAAAATTTTTGAAGAAATTCTGCTATAGAGTCATGTATGAAACCACTTCTGATTACCACATGAATCTTCTATCACTGCAGACCATTAAATTGGGTCTCAAGGCAGTTTTTTGCTCCCAAACTTAAAAATTATACCGGCTTGCCGTAATATGGTAGAAATCTCAACCGGACATGCACATGCAGAAGGCCGTCAGTCCGCCCAAGACGCATGATTCTCGGACCCAATAATCACTCAACCTACGGCGTGGAAAGTTGTTATTGGGGCAAATGACCAAGCGCCTTCCGAAAGTGTCGGAGCACCGGAGACAGGGCCTGACCTAGAAACTTCAAATGGATGGAAAAAAATAATCCCTCATTAACACTCATAGAGTGTACCAGAAGGCATAGCTTGTGCGGGTAGAGGACGGCTATTATCATTAGCATTTGCCGTGGCGCTCCGGGGTGTCACTTTTCAGCTGTAGGAAAACCCAGGCAACCTACAATGCAATGAAGTAATCCTTTCTATGATCGGAACCATCATTCCCACTTGATATAACCAAGCTGAGACATACAAATGCTGTCAGCTTGTCAAGCTTACGCGATCTCAGCTTATATCAACAGGCATAACGTGGCGCTACGAGTTTTGTACTACAACTTACGTACAGTACGGTATTGATGAGTCATTCTCGACCATCAAAATAGGACGATTACATGTTGAGAAAAAAGGCATCGATGGTTACATGAAGAAGTTGTTGAACTGAAGATATCTGAAGAGAATGACGACAAATATGACTAACTCTTACATATTATCTATTATTCATTTATCCGCCTGTACATTGTTCTTGAGTTGTTTAAAAAAAAATAATGTCAGTTATTGTCGATAAAATAATTTAATTTTGAATTAGAAAGTATTCTGAATGGGAATATAATTTATTTCAAAGCATAGTACTCTGCTAACAGGTTATGGGCCCAGTTATTCTATGTTATATGGTAAAAATTCAAACTTAGAATTGTTAAAACTATCAGTTGTATTGAAAGATGAATGTGTTGAAATTCAGTATCACGAAACTGAATGGTAGCAATTATCAAATTTGGAAATACAAAACGGAGCTGCTCTTAGTGAAAGGAGAACTATGGGGACAATTATACATAACACACTTTCACCGATAAATGATGCTTGGTCAGTTAAGGATAGTAAAGCTCAAGCTACAATTATTATTGAAGATAACCAAGTAATTCACGTAAGAAACTGTGAATCGGCAAAAAATGCTTGGTAAAGTTTGAGAAAACAATATGACAAACCAACTCTCACTCATAAAGTTTTTCTTCTGAAAAGATATTGTCGAATGTCAATGCCAGAAAAGTGTGATATTGAAAAACACGTATCTGATACGATGAATGTTGTCGATCAGCTAGTTGCACTAGGAAGCAGAGAATTTACAAGTTGCTTAGCTGCTCTGCAGTTTACCGGAATCCTACGAACATTTGGTGACATCACTGAAAGGAAGGTCTGAAGGAGGTTTGACTTTGGAAGTAGTGAAAGGAAAATTCTTCCAAGAACATTAAGTATAGGAGAAGAGAAAATACCAGCTCCCATAGTGATGTAGTTTTGGAAGTTTGAAAGTGAATAAACAGTATTTGAAAAATTACTTTCACAAAGATTTCGCGAGAACTTAAACATGCTTTCATTGCTAGAAAATTGGACATTAAAAAAAAGACTGTTACCACTTTAAAAACAATAATAAACGTTCTATTGTTACACGCGTTGTGACAACAGACAATAACGAAGGAACTCGTGAGAAAAGTACAGACACTAATGTCTGTTTCAATGTTTATGAAAATACTTTAGACGTTGGATGGTTCACAGACTCTGGTGCGAGTAGTCCCATGACTAATAATAAAAACTTTTCCGTACAGTTCAATGAATCATTGGGTAAAGTTGAGCTAGTAGATGGAAGAAAAGTGTCATCCTTAGGTTCAGGATGTGGTATAGTTACCTGTCTTTTGGATAATGATCAAAAATCAGAAATAATGGTAAGTAAAACATGATTTGTACGTTCGAAAAAGTTTTGGCACAAGCTGAAATCAGAGGAAACAAAGTAATGGCCGTTTGGGATAGTTGCAACAATTCATATCTGGCATAAGAGATTTGTTCATCGAGATTCTTCTGTTATTAATGAAATGAAGAACAAAGAAATGGTGACTGGCATGAAAATTAATAATTATGGCAGAAAGCTAGAGTAGAAAGTAGAAAGGACGAAGTCTCAGAGAAATAGCAAGAAATTATGTAAAGCTGGTGAAGAATGAAGTCAATAAGAAGCCGAAAGTTCGAAGTTCTGACATAGGAGGTGATTTATAAGTTTTTCAGTAAAAATTTACATGACGAAGAACGGTATAGAAATCCAAATAAGTGCTTCTCATTGTAGTCAACAGAATGGGGTTGCTGAACGAAAGACTAGATACCCTACTGAAATGGCCAGATCCATGTTAATTAATGCAAATTCACCGGATATCTATTGTGGAGAAGCTGTGAAAATTTGCTACTCACAAAAGCAACGAATAAAACTTCTTATCAATTACGTAATAAGCAGAAACCAAGTGTAAACCACGTGAAAGCATTCGGAACATTGAGAAAAATCAGAAACTGGATGAAAAAGCTAAGAAGTAAATATAAGTTGAATACGAAATCGGTTCAAAAACATACAGGCTATTAGAAAAGAGTTCTGGAAGGATTTGTATTAGCAGGGATGTAAAATTCTTAGAAGATTTTCATTGTGGCTTCCATCAGACTGAAACCACAAGAGTTTCAGAGTCCAATGAAGTCAACTCGAAAGATGAAGTGAAACTCCCCTTCAAAAATGGACCACAAGTGGAAGATTCAGAAAGTAGATTGAATGATAATATCTAAATTTATGGAATAAGCTAAGAGGATAGTCAAGAAGCAGTAGAAGAACACATGAAGGATTAGGAATGTGTTACTTTGAGGTGATCCCTCAGGTCTAATAAATGGAAAACACCAGCTAGGTATGCAGAGGAAATAAGAAAGAATGAAATGATTGAGGAACCCAAGACGCCTACGAAAGCACTACCGACTGGTAAATTCCTAATTAATAAAATTAATGATAGCTGAAATACAACAAATAGTTTAACAGATTGGACATGAATGTGATTATGAAAATATACAAAATTTATTTACTTTAAATAGATAATATGACACGACTACGAACCCATTTTCAAGGTGGAGTTTCAGTATAAAGTAGCTGAGTGAAACTCAATCTCGTCTCTATAATATTTAGATAGATAAATGTGCTTTACTGTCAAAAATGGGAAAGCAAATATTACCTTATAAAGACTAAAAAGTGAAAAATATCGTCTTTTTTTTAAATCTATGATTGGTCAGTTACAATAATATTTCTAATCAAGATTGTTCTTTACGAGAAATTGCCCACGAACTTGGGATATCTATAAAATCTACCAGAAATATTTTGAAAAAGAACAAATACAAATGCTACAGGATACGCAAAGTTCATCACATTAATGAAAGGGATTACGGAAGGAGAGTACGATTTGCGAAATGGTTAAGACGTAGAAATAGGGAAGTTCGAAATATTTGTAAAAAAATGATATGGACGGACGAATCAAAATTCACCAACAATGGTTGGTTTAACAGAAACATCCATTATAGGTGGAATGATACGATTGAACATTTACATAGAGAAACCAATTTCCAGGAGAGGTTCGGAATAAATGTTTAGTTGGGAATTTTGGGAACAAACATACTAGGTCCATTCTTTAACGATGAGCATTTGAATGGTGAAATGTATTTACATTTTTTATCCAATGAGTTTGATGGCTACATAGATGAATTGCCATTAAGCACCCGCCTTGAAATACAATATTTTCAACAAGACGGTGCTCCTCCCCATAATCCAGCAATAGTAAGGGAACGTTTAGATACAATATTCCCAACAAAGTGGATTGAAAACAATGGACCATATGGCCTGGCCAGCTTGATCCCAGACCTTACTCCTTTGAATTTTTTTGTCTGGGGATACATAAAGGATAAAGTTTTTTCGACACCTAGTACCACTATCGACCTTCTCAAACAGAAAATAAGAGATGCTTGTAATAGCATTACAACCATCAAGCTAGAAAATTGCCACAGAAATTGTATGGACTGACAACTTATGTGCATTCAACAAAGAGGTCGAGCATTTAATGTAGAATTCTTTTTCTGTATTGGTTTTATTTTCTTTCACAAATTCATTATGAAATAAATTGCTTTTCTATTTGTTTGATTTCTTCTCCTCTCAAGTAAGTTTATTTCTGGGGTAAATTGCTATCGTTCGTCTCTGAAACTGCAGAAATCTTTTATGAATTTTTATAGTATAAATACAATTTTCATAGATACATTCATTCAAAACGTCGCTCATAATTTTTATATCAAGGCGTTAGATTCTGTGGAATTCATAAACAAACTAACGACAGGACCATAATTGAAAATTGTTGTCACTGATGATGCTAGATATTTTATATGAAACGTTATAAAAATGTCGAGTGTGATATATCACTGAATTGTGATTTTATCGCTCTATCAATATTTGTGATGATATAGACAGGTCCGTATTTGAAAAAAATTGTTGATGATGGCGGTGTTGACAGGAAACGTTTGATTAAAAATGTATCGTTACGTAGTTCTAGTACATTTTGAATACAATAAAACTTTCCTTTTTCATTTTTCTATATTTTCTGAAGTAACAATTATATTCGTAAAAAACCGAAAACAGCATTTTCAGTTTTCCCTATATAAGTTGGGAAGGGCGAGAATCCCCGTAAATTTTCTATGACCAATTTACTGCTCACCACAATAGTTACCTTTTTTCCCATTTAATCGTCTTTGTTTCTATTACGGTTTAGAATAGGGTAATGTTACCACATGATAAAAGAAACGGCCTTTATATATGTATTCCAAAATACTTCGTAGATTTGACCTACTTGGAGTCCATTGTAATAAAGGTGTATTTATCCAAAGGCATAGCATAGCCTACGAGTGTTTATGAGGAAGTATTATTATTATTGTTATTAAAATTCTTATCTGATTGTCACTCTAGAATTTCTGTCATAATCATAAAGTTTACATTTCTTCCCACGCTTATTTCTGGTTTCACGGACTGATATTGAGAAAAAGCAGGAGCTATCAAAAAGAATATGGGACACACCTTTTATATATTATCGTGTATGTTGATCAGGGAATATTTCATTCAAATTAAGTGTTACATAGCATGAAACCAACCAGTTACTAAGATTTCAGGATCAATGTCGATGTCAATTTCTTTCATTTCTTTCATAAACTCTCGCAATGGCCCAAACTGTGAATCTTGATTGAATTTTTGCTTGTTTATTTAGGTTCCAACGCCTTCAAGTGGGAGGATAACATCTCCAGATAGCGCAGCAACAAGTCCAACTGAGAATACAAAAACAATGGACGAACCCGGACACACCCCGTCTTCTAGAAAACAAAAGGATTTTCTCTGACATCAATGGCACCTAGAGGAGTTGAATCCTGAGTTAGATTGATATCGGGAATTATATTGATCGACGAAATAGCTGAATCAAAAACAATGTAAATTATTGATACCTATTGTAAATAACTGTTGAACACCGATTTTTTCAGTGCAATCGAAAGTTTGTATATCAGAATTGTTTTGGCACAAGAAAATGCATGCTGTATATAGGAAAGAGAACTACATAGTCCTTATGTGGGAAATGAAATGAAAACAATCTTGGAATTACTTGCAACAAATTTTGAAATTGAACAAATAGATTTCAGCATTCCATATACATCCTAATTCAGGTCGTGTCTGGTTGCCAACGTACTGAATCATCTTTATTTGATATCAGAGCTTCAATTAGCAGTTCACTCCTGATTTGCATCATATCGACTTCAGGTACAAAATATGTCTTGTTGATTCTACTCTTTTGAAGAATGATAGCATTAGATGTATGATCAAGACTGTGAAAACTATTTCATATCCTTGATTCTCCACTGATATATAGCTAGCAAGAGCCGACGATAATTTAGTGATTTGAGCTCATCGTAAAATGAGCTGGCAATTACAATAATTGTATATATAGTCAGCTTAAATCAATCAAAAAGTACTTTTTAATTTTACAGGCAAAAGGCTAAAAAGTTTTAACTAGACACAAAATAATAGTGCCTCATTTTGCTAAATTCGTAGGAAACATTTTTTGAGTACTTCAACTGCAGACATGAAAATTAATCGAATATATCGGAGCAAGGCTCTCTAGAGGTATTACTAAAAAAACTATATTTTTTCTTTTCAGTTTTGGTTTCCTTCATTTCAAAGCATATTAAAACATTTTATAGATGTCTATCCCACATTGAGTTTGTGTCCATTCGAGGCATTCAGATTTCAAGTCCAGTAATGGTCTTCAATATTGACATAGTCATATTGTGAGTTCTTCCAGATTCTTTCTGATTGAGAAGTTTTCACCTAGAACTCAGTAGTTCATTGAATATAAATTTGATGAGATTTTCATCTAATATCATTAGTCTATTACTTTTTACGACTTATTCTCCTTCCTGAATTGACTTTTTTTTTAATATGATGAAGTATAATGTGGTCGGTAGCGAGGCTGTATGCCTTTGAGTACACTCTATGAGACTAAAAACATAGATTTCTGAATGTTGAATTCAAGATGTTTCCTATAATGCCCCACTGAATTCAGGGTTAAACTGTCATTAAAAAATTTGAACAGATCCAGGTGCGTAAGCACCTAAAACACTCAAAAGAATCCTTCAAACACGAAATTTTGGATTTGAAATCAAATTAGATTACTCCAAATGGTGGAAAATTTGATATCGAAGATAAAAACTCTAGATTCTCTTGGAAATACAAGAAATCAAACAAAAATTGGAATGGATATAAAATAGTTAATCGTAATTTCTTTACAATAGGCCTCTAAGAAATTATTACACCGACCTTCTATTTCCAATGGTTCGAGGGTTACTTATACAATCCTTGTTTAAAAATTGGCCACCCTTTACACTACCAAGTTATATTCTACGTTTCACACTACAATGCAAATATTTAATTCCACTTCAAAAGTTGAAACCGGTCTATGAAACATTTATAACAAAAAATTATATTTTTTGTTTAGTTAATCATGAGTGGGTTTGTAATAAGGGTGAACCGGAATAGATTTTCAAAATACCAACCCGCAGGTATTGAAGCCGATTCAACCCAATTCATTACAGTACATTCCTGAAGAATCAACGGAAACAAAACGAATGGTTGTTTTCGTGACTGAAAGTTTTTTACGACTCACTTTTTTTCAAGGTTATTTTCCTATCAGTGTAATGTCCACCGTCCAAATATTCCACTACACAAAAAATATTGGGTTATTTTCAAACCAACATGAATTCATATGTGTCTCAGATGATACCATTTCAATATCCTGATTACTGATGATATTATTGAATCGAAAATAATACAATTTTTTGTGCGTAGAACCGTATATAGGAAACCATTTATTTAAAAGACAGTGAAATTTTGATGGATTGTCGAGTATCAAAATTGTCTTATTTGAATAAAATGAAATTTGCATATCTGATAACTGCAAACTTGATATTATACATTCTTGTTGCGGTACTAGCCAAATACGTTTTTTGGAAAAAAATCACTGGACAAAAGTCTAATGGATTGAGATCAATATTTTTTTTCATCTCTTATCAATAAATCAAGATGGCTAGACGAGTATACCTACTCCCTCTACATGTTTCAGTGTTCACTTAATGAAAAGGGGTGCCACTCAATTTTATGCCATGTAACAATTTCAATAAATAATTTATATCAAATAATTTCAGTGTCCTTCGGTGAAACTGAAAAATGTTACTTTTTTGTTTCAAATGACAAAACTCTTTGAGCGGTTTATAGCAGAAAGATACCAACCAAAGAATGTGGTTGTGTAAGTCTCATTTCTACTGATAATTATATTATCATTTTCAAAGTTTCATCTACAGTCTACAATGATTATATTTGTATTTCCGAAAGGAATGGGTTTGCGATCCATGAATAAATTATAATGAAACAAAAAGCAATAGTACATATTAAAGTTTGAAGATTTTTGGTAATTTGCAGCTATAAATTATTTTGAGGTTTCATTCTAAGGAAATATTACATTTGTTCATAAAATTATACACACCAAACGTTTGTACGTCGAAACTTACGATATTTCACTCATATTTATTATTTTAGTAACACTGGACCAACATATTCCAAACATTTCGCATAGTCTATATGAATAAATAAAGCCAAATGTATGACATCAATACATTTCTTCAGATCATTTCATAGGAGCCAAACCAAACAAGTGAATCAATCCTACTTTGTTACCGATTGATTTTTTTTTATTTGGTTTGGGATCTTTGAATGTGTTGAATTACATAAAATGTATATTAATAGCAATAATATACTGTTATAGTGTAAATACCTTTAAATAACTTGTGATATTAATGATACGTACTGAAATTGTTCCTTTGTATCATTATTTCAAAATAGGTTAATGGCAAAATTATAGCTGCAATCATTGCAACACAATATTGATTTACTTTGGTCCATTTGAATAAAGCTTTCAGGGCATAATTGTGTATTCACTTCACCGTTTCACATTTCATCCCAATCCAATCTTGCTGGCGGAAGGAACAATTTTGAACCAATTTCAACATATTTCACCAATACCATTGTGGCTATCAAGAATCATATAATAATATCAACATCATTTATTGATAAAAGAGAAGAATGTTATAAATGATACATACTCGGTAAGCATGCAAACACTTGTTTCGAGATACAAATACCTTACTCAATCAACTACATAAAAAATATTCAACACTATGTCGGAAAAATGAAAATATGGATATCTTTTGGGAAAGCATCATGAAAAATAATATTCTCATTCAAAGACAAATTGTGAAAATTTCAAATAATTCTAGTCGTATTGTTTTAAGTTGAAATTGTTATTTTCGTCAAACCGCTGCACCTTACTAGTATAATTTTTTTGGGGTTAGGTACCTGGAATGTTTTCCGGGAGTTTTGAAAATTGTTGATGTGCTTGTTATGTATAGGTATTACTCTCTGTACATCAATCAGATAACCAGATTTGAAGATGTATCGTACTTTGACAATGTATCTGACAATGAAAAATCAGTCAATAAATGTTCACAAACTTAGTGTCATCATTTTACTTATTTGTGAGCTATTCAATTTAATAGCGAACAGAACATTGGAGACGAGTATATTTCGTTTCCACGAAGGATTCATACATTCAGTGGAAAATCATAATTGTCTACAAATTCATCGATAATGCCGCAAACGTTTGTTGGACTTCTCGGTTTGTTAAACATTTTCGATCCCAAGAGTTCTGAAATTCCCGTGTTCAAGGACAGACTGAATCAGTTCTTCGTTGCAAATGATATTGAAGAAGAACAGCGAAAAAAGGCCATACTTTTTCAATACATTGAATGAGGAAGCCTACGTATTAGTGCGAAATTTATGTGTACCCGATCTTTGCGATACCAGTCAAGTCGTATTTTGCAGAATGACTAAAGTTTTATACGGCAAAACGTGATTTACATGAAAGTATAGCAGATTAGCAGAATAGGAAGCAAGAAAAAAAAGTACTTTGTTTATGGGCGATCAGATCATTTGGCAAGGAATGTGTTTATAAAAATTGCAATTGTCATAAATGTGGCCAAAAAGTTCATTTGGCTCCTCAATGTAAGAAATATTATAATAATTTTTTAACAGAGAACATAAATACATTAGCGATATGTCAGATTCTGAGGTTCAAGGTGAATCAATTTTCAGTTTAGATTGTTTCAATATTATTAATGCGGCAATGGTCATGTGAAACCCAAGTATAAGTTAACTGCAGAAAAGATTCCTTTGAGCTTTGGAGCTGATTCAGGATTCTCACAATTAGCAATATCTGAAAATTTACATTTGAAATATTTCAAAAATAATCTTTTACACAAAAATGATCTGAGTCTGAAAGACTATGTTGGATTGATATTACAACCCACTGGTTATGCTAACTTCAATGTTATCCATGAAAATCATACGTATGTTCTTAAAACGTATATTATAAAGAATGGGGGTCCACCACTTATTGGTCGTAATGGCTTAAATATGCTCAACTTAGGTATCTGAAAATTACAATTAGCTCATAGTGAATGCGAACAGTTTTCTGGTAACAAAGTATTCAACATTAAAAAAAAATGATTTGTTACAAACAAAATATGCAGGGGTCCTTGTTAAAGCAATTTTCAACTTCATATCTCAAATTTACTTTCCAGGTTAATATAGGTATTTTTTTGATATGGCAAAAAATGTCCTGTGAGACCTTTTACTTTTGCTTCTGAGGTAATAATTTTTTGACATGTGTATATAGACGGACACAAATTTTTGTGCTTGAAGGAAAAAACTATTAAAGTGAATGTTTGGTGATACCGCAAGACAAGAAGGTGATGCAACAAACTGGTGAACTGTTACGTATCCTCTTTCTCCTATTTTCCATATATTATTCCCTTTCCATAACAGTTGTGATACAAAACTTCAACTTCATGACGGTAGACAAAAACAGTCATTCAATTTCTAACACAACTTGAATACCAAAAAATCAATTGCTAGAAATAAAATAAATTCAACATTGGTCCTATTCGAGTCGGATTTTCATAAAATTTTTGGTGAAATTTCATTAGGCGGATTGTTTATTTGTAGAAAAACGTAATTAGCGTTCTTTTTGCGGGTGTTCTATTGTCTGAGCTTTTATCGAACCTTTTGATTATTCTGAGAAATGGCTACGGCAGCGGAACGTAAATTGAAGGTGCTTATTGCAAAAAAGGAGTCTTTATATTTGATTTTGCAAGGTCTTTTCGACAAGTCAAGGTCACTTACAACCCCTTTAGAAAATCAATCCTTTCTTATTAGGTAAAAATCGATAGAGCCAACTCGGGTTGACTTATTGAATGAAAACTGATCTCAAACCAGATTTTGCCATTCTGAACACAATTGATGAATTGTGCTGTCACATTCATTCGGCGGGGTTCTTAGTTGAAAGGGATACAGCGAGCCATTCAACTCCAACTTATTCCAGATACCGTATCACGTACTCTCCCGTCTCTCCCGAGAATTGAATTTGCCAGACTTTTCGGGAGAAATTTATTCAATTTACAAGAGGTTAATTCAGGAAAATAGGGCATTACAGACGTTGATAAGGTGAATTTTTTGATAGGGCGCTTAAGGGGTTCTGCGTTGAGCGTTTGCACCGGGTTGGAGCCAACTGGTTCGAATTATGGCCCTTATTGATAAATATCAGGATAACCGTTCTCTAGCATGCAGTTATTTGAATCAAATGTTAGATTTCAAGACTATACAAGGAGAATCGTCAAAACATTTGGATTTATTTTTAGAAAACTTTGATTTCGCCGTACAGGCTTTGAAAAAGGTAGGGCTTGCGGATCTACTCGATTTCATTTTGATGCATCATGCTCTTTCCAAACTGGATTTGGAAACTAGTTCAGTCAGCAGGTTGAAAAAAGTGGGGTTAGGTGGAAAAGGGTCGGAAGTTAATGAAACTTCAGGAGGTTCTTCAGGGATGGTTAAACAACATTTTCTCAAGTTTTGGACCTCGAGGACCCTGACAAAAAAGTAGGGGGGGGGGAACCTGCAAAATTTTTGACCTCTCTCCAGTTTTCCTCGATTACTTTTTTCTCTTACATCCTACGGAAAAAACATATCAATACTTTTTTTGTAGAACGTAAAATTTTATACAATTTCGACTAAAGAAACATGTTTGTATGTGAATTCGCTACCGAGATATGGCATGTAAATTTCACTATTTACATTCTGTTGTCAAGATGAATTAGTAAACGAATGATACAGACCATTTACCTGTTTTGTTGCTATGATAATGACAAGTTGCATAAATTGGCCCTTATATTAGATGCAAGTTTTCATGATGGTAGGTGTACCTCTACCAATTTTACAATTAACTTTGAAAAGATAATCGTGACCGTTGTTTATTGTTTAAGAAGTCGAAATGCATTTATAGAAAGTTTGGAAATTTCCAATTGTCTACAATTTCACCGAATTTGTTAGACAAATTGCCTGACTATTTCTGTAATCATTCATCCGCTGTTTTTGAATCATTTAAAAAATAAAGAAATTTGTAATCGCAATAGGTAACCTATACCTCTATACAGTGTGTCCCGCTTTTCATGAATACACCCTAATATCTCAGTTATTAATGATGCGATTTTCTTGAAATTTTGGTGGTGATTATATGTTAGGTAAATGAAGTATTTTGGCATAGTGAACATTTTCATCGACCATAGGCGTGCGGTGTGGGGAGGTAAAAAATAGCTGTTTTTTGGGAAAAGGATATTAGGGCTCATTTTAGATAACTTTTTTTATCAGAATTAGAATCAGCATCCCCAAAAACCCCCCAATCCATATTTTCAAAATCTCAAGAGCTGATTTGAGGAGAAAAAAAAATAAATTAACTTTTTTCGTCAATGCACCCGAATATCTGTTAGTAGCGATTTTCTTGAGATTTTGGTGGTGATTTTATGTTAGAAAAATGAAGCATTTGGCATAGTGATCATATTCATTCACCATTGGCGTGCGAAGTTGGGTAGAGAAAAAAAGCATTTTTTGAGAAATGAATATTAATGCTTATTTAAGACAACTTTTCTTATCAGATTCGGAATCAGCATCCCCAAAAACCCTTTAATTCATATTTTCAACATCTCAAGAGCTGATTTGAACAAAAAAAAAGTTTAAGTCTTTTTGTTAATAAGTTCTTTATTTGTAACAGTGGTAACAAAATTACGAATAACTTTATTTTAGATTCTTGTGTTTTCAACATAACTACCTTCTGAAACAATATACTTTTCAACAATTCTTCTCAAACGTACATTCACTTTTCTTAAAGTTTGGGGAGTTATTTCCTGACACGCTTGCCTAATTGCAAAGCAAAGTTCCTCTCTATTACGCGGCCGAGTAGCATACACTTTATTCTTCAAATGCCCCCACAGAAAAAGTCGCAAGGGGTAATATCTGGCGATCTAGGGGGCCATGGTTCCAAAGGAGAATTTCTACCTATCCACTTCATAGGGAAAATTGCATTTAAAAAGTTCCGAACTATCCCAGAATTGTGTGCGGGAGCCCCATCTAATTGAAAGAATAAGTTTTGTCTTTGTGCTAATGGCAATTCCATGAGAAAATCATATAGACCATTTTGTAAAAAATTTAGAAAATTTTGTCCGGTCTGGTTATCCAGGAAATAAGGGCCAACAATCCGTTCGTTGAATATGCCACACCACACGTTAACTTTTTCACTGTATTGGTTTTTACAATGAATTACCCAATTCGGATTTTCAGCTGCCCAAAACCTACAATTTTGACTAGACACCACACCGTTTGTTGTAAACGTTGCCTCGTCAGTAAACATCATGTTCTTCAGAAAAAGTCTGTCGTTAAGATAGTTACCCTGCAACCATAAGCAAAATTCAAACCGTCGTTCAAAATCACCATTTAACAGAGTATGTAGAAATTTTGGTTTAAATGCCCTAATCCTGTTGCGTTTCAAACATCTCCATACTTTGTTTTTCGTTAAATTCATTGTCCTCGCAACGGTCCTTACAGTACCATTTGGGTTGTTTCGAAATTCTGCTAAGATACGTTCGTCGTCTGGATAGTGTCTTTGATTTAAATTGTACCTCCCTGGTCTTATTTTGAAAATCGCTCCAGTCCTTGCGAACAGTCTGTTGATTTTGGCAACGGTATCGTGAGAAATTGGTTCTCGATCATGATGCCTTCCATTGAATATTCCAGCAACTTGACGCGTAGATCTTTCATTATTACCAAATAAGCGGATAATCTCTACTTTTTCTCCAATTGTACGAACTACTCTTCGGTTGTGTGCCATCTTATTAACAGTTAAGTAACACTGCTTGACTTATTGACATTTCGTACTGATTACCGATGTCAAACAAAAACTTTTGTTTCAAAGCACTCTTTCATTAATTTGCATAAAACCTCAAATCGGCAAGCCAACGGTAACAAAGTGTGAGTATCTTCGGAAATACCTAAATTGTAGTATAAGGGCAGTTGCAAACGATACAGAATATAAGGAAACGAAGGTGTTTGAAATTTAATATAGGATTAGGGCATTTGAAATAAAAAGTTAGAAATAAACAATCTATTGAAAAAAAGTGAATTTAATTTTGTTTTCTAATCAAATCAGCTCTCGAGATTTCGAAAATATGAATTGAGGGGTTTTTGCGGTCGCTGATTCCAAATCTGATAAAAAATATTGTCTAAAATGAGCCCCTTATAACCTTGGAGAAGAAATGGAGATTATCCGATTATTTGGTAATAATGAAAGATCTACGCGTCAGGTTGCTGGAATATTCAATGGAAGGCATCATGATCGAGAACCAATTTCTCACGCCAAAATCAACAGATTGTTCGCAAAGACTGGAGCGGTTTTCAAGACAAGACCAGGGAGGTACAATTTAAATCATAGACACTATCCGGACGACGAACATTTCGAATTTCGAAACAACCCAATTGGTACTGTAAGGGCAGTTGCGAGGACAATGAATTCAACGAAAAACAAAGTATAGAGATGTTTGAAACGCAACAGGATTAGGGCATTTAAACCAAAATTTACACATACCGTGTTAAATGGTTATTTTGAAAGACGGTTTGAATTTTGCTTACAAGGACTCATTGAAAAAAGAGTTGAATAATTTTTTATTCAAATCAGCCCTTGAGATGTTGAAAATATGAATTAAAGGGTTTTTGGGGATGCTGATTCCGAGACAAAAAAAGTGAATTTATTTTTTTTTCTCCTCAAATCAGCTCTTGAGATTTCGAAAATATGGATTGGGGGTTTTTTGGGGATGCTGATTCTAATTCTGATAAAAAAAGTTATCTAAAATGAGCCCTAATATCCTTTTCCCAAAAAACACCTTTTTTTACCCCCCACACCGCTCGCCTATGGTCGATGAAAATGTTCACTATGCCAAAATACTTCGTTTATCTAACATATAATCACCACCAAAATTTCAAGAAAATCGCATTATTAATAATTGAGATATTAGGGTGTATTCATGAAAAGCGGGACACACTGTATATTACTTTTGAAGTAGCCTCTTCTTTCATTGCAGTACATAAATTATATTACTGGCATAAAATTTGATATTGTAGTAAACCGGGATAGGTACCTAGACCTACCTTGATAGGTATAATATACTCCATAATAATATTAATAATTATTGTACTGCATTTATGTACACTACTCCTATTATTATCATTATAAGAATTATCTTCAATTGTTAATGTATATCTTTGTTAGGAATCCATTCTCGCTTAGAGTTGGTTCCAGTAATTCTGTGTCGCTTTTTCGGTTGAAATTTAATTCAAAGGAATACGTACATTTGATGCATACATATTTGTATATCATCAAAGGTACCTACATCCTATTCCTTGAACTCGTTAATAATATTAATATTTCCAAAAAATATTGCAACAATTGTAATGGTACCATGTAATAATAATAAAAAAATTGTTAATGTTTCCGTCAACCGGCTGTACCTTTACGAACACAACCCTCAGAAATCTTCGAAAGAATTCCCCATTTTTTTTAACAGGCTAATCTATTCGCCACTTAGCTATGCCCTTTTCCCCATGAAATTCATCATCAACTCCCAGTAAACTTTTGGGTTGCTCTGAAAGCCATTCTGAATAAAAAAAAACTACTGCAGAAGTATGGATCATAGGTAAATATCGGGATGAATACAAATAAACAAGCAATAATGACCACTAATAAAAAGAGCAACACATATCAGATCAAGATAGATATACTGACGACAAGAAAATTGTTGTCGTCAACTAATCGTAAAATGTAGGCAATTTGCAACACATTTACGATCGTTATATAGCCTCGGAATCATCAAAATCGTCTAGACGACACCATTGAGGCCTAATCGTCACTTCGGAATCCACTTTTCGTCAACTAATCGTCAAAATGTAGGCTATTTGCAACGCATAAACGATCGGCGTATAGGCTCGGAATCGTCAAATTCGTGAAAACGACACGATTCATTCTCGATCGTGACTTCGAAATCCCGGCCCAGATTGGAAGCTCTACATAGTCAACACTGACAAGAATATGTCACAGAGAGATTCCTAAAGGTACGGTTCCTTCCATGCGGGTGTCCCACTCAGCGGGCTCAACCTACTCTACCCGTGTTTTTGAATATACAGTCTGTCGTAACGATTGCAGTCGTTCACGGCCGACGTATGCTGCCGCCGCTTGGAAGGAACCGTGTATGTACTGTGTCGTAAAGGCGGTATATGGTTATAGGAAAAATTTTGGAAAATTTCTCCTGTTAGACTCCGGCTAGCTCTGGGTCCGGTAAACTCTCCGCCGATACGCTCCTGCTCCGGATGTGAAAATCGAGTTAGATTTTCAGGTTCGGAGATAGTAGGGTGGTTGCCGTCCATTTCGAAATCTCAGAGAAAGTTTACTATGTCTGAAATTCCCTTATACCCTGCAATATACGTAGTATACGTGGCTGCACCTAAATACATTAACCTTCGCAAATATATGACAGTGTGAAGAAGTAAATTTCCTTAGAAATACACAATCGAAATCACCAATGCGAAACCAAATTATGTAAAATGTTTCCACTCGGTCTGAGGATCTTTCATAGATCAGAGTGGACAATAATATGACTAATAGAAATAAATAAGTTCACTAAAAGTGTCTCAAAGAATCACTACTTTCAAATCTTACTCTAACTAGTATGAAAGTTCGAAGTATTTCTATAAAATGATAGTTTTTAAAGTTATCTTGTTGAACTATGTTTCAAGAAAAAGTTTTTTTCTCGTTTGAAAGTAAGAGTTAGTAAAAAAATTATTTGTTCTACTTTTCACTTTAGCACTGCAAGTAGCATAAACAGGATTATGCTGACTCCCACTCGTGGAACTGATCTGATGTCAAAGATTTCGGCTTACCCTGTGGCCTCTTTCTTCTTCCGTTTCAGGAACCAGCTGCCAGCTTCCAGTTGCAGATAAGGGTGATTCTCTTCTCCAAATAAAAATCGTGAGTTGAGGTTTCACAACTCCAATGGTACCCAAAATGTTCGACTTTGACGGCCGAAGATTCCTCCAGGTTAGGTTTCGAAACAATTTGTTGGCTAAACAGCCTCTGACTATTGTGCAGGAATGATTAATCGATTTGACGTCGATTAATCTGAAGTTTCTTAGCATTCAATTCGCTGAATGCAGGTTTTAATTTGATAGAGACCAGTAAAAGCACTTTTACTGGCACTAATATTCGTAGTAGCAACTTATATTGACTGAGATTATTCTTTATTAGAATAATCTGAATAAACTTTGAATGTCTCTGAGACTAACTTTCAGACTGAACTCTGCTATCTGACTGCACTTTCAGACTAACTATTACGTCAAGTACCACTCTCAGACTGAACTGAATAGGCTGAATAACGCGTATATTTATAGTGTCCGCTTTGCGGGTCACCTCCTTAAAACGCCGTCTAGGCCAATCGCCGGCCGCGCGGGGCGTGGCTTGTGAACAAAACTCCGATGCAGAGGAATCTCGATATTTCTCTGCATTTCGCACTTTATAATTTCAATTTCTGGATTGTTTCGAATGAAATACTCTGCCTATTTTTAGGCCGAGTATAACAACTGCTTCAGAAGCAGTGTAGTCGCAGTCGTGAGATAGTTTTCGTTGATTGGAGTCTATGCGTGAAATTTGTGCTGTGTTGTTTAAGGTTAGTTTTACACATTCATCAAGTTGAGGATGTACTCAAACTGGGCCTTGTTCAATCCGAAATATTTCCTGAATTTTACTTCATCCTCAAGCAGATATCGAATCATTAATGTAACAAAACACCCCCCTTCACGCCTTTTACAAAATTTTGAATTTATATCCGCATTGTTCTTTCCAAGTTGACTTATTGTATTATTTCATCATCGTCATTTTCTTCTAATAACAAATAAAGTCGGAGAATATCCATTTTCACGTAAACTACAACTGTCAAAAGTATTTAATTTATTTACAATTGAGCATTCCATGTTAAACTGTCTATTATGAACCATACTACAATATGTTAAAAGGTAAGACCTCGTTAATCCTTGGCTAGGTGGTCTTACCTTTTAAGGTGCGATTCCTAGCACATATTGTAGTATGGTTCATAATAGACAGTTCAACATGGAATACTCAATTGTAAATAAATTGTGGGTTAGATGGTTGTTGCAAAACACCGTCCATATGTATTAACTACGAATATTGATAATAAGGATAGCTGTCTGATGCTGAAACCAAAGAGGGCCTGGCAACGATGAATTACTGCACATGCGCCAAATTACGATGAAGTTAAGAGCGACTCTCCTAACGTTACTTCCACGCAATGTTTATTTACACCAATTCAGCTTACCCAAGAATTCATCACGATCCCAGTGGATGAAAATATTACGTTAGTAAACTGAGAAAGAATACACATGGTAATCATTTCTCTATACAAGTAATATGTATC
The DNA here is from genome assembly GCA_958502065.1 of Chrysolina americana. Lineage (NCBI taxonomy): Eukaryota > Metazoa > Arthropoda > Insecta > Coleoptera > Chrysomelidae > Chrysolina > Chrysolina americana. The sequence goes on along the minus strand of OY293415.1, from coordinate 41,048,328 downwards.
ATGTGTAAAGCGGAAAAACTTTTTAAAACTGGTGCACTACCCTCTCCCAACATTGGTTGTTTTTTATCTACTCCCATGATGCTCTTCAAGGAAGTTCACTTCACAATGAAGAACAAGAAATAATGGTCATTTCTGTTTCTCAGTAGCAAGATTGTTATCATAGCAAGACATTTTTCACAGCAAAATATATCTCAATTTTATAGAAGGCTTGAAAAATATCGGCAGGAGATGTTGCTGTCACATCATCTACTGCCAATAAAGCAAGATAGATATCAAGCCTTTTACAAAATCGAGATATATTTTGCTGTGAAAATTGCCTTGCTAGTGAGAAACAGAATTGACCCGAATAACTGTTCAGGTGGAGAAATCCACAATGATTTCGATGGTAAATAAACAAAACACAAACTGATATTTTTTCCAACATTTGTTTTTTTTCACAGCTAACGAAGAAGTGCCCAAAGAAGATAATGAAAATCTTACAAAGAATAATCTGATCGTAGTATCTTAAAAGGTTAGTAGACATTACTCGTCTATTATTCATTCCCATGGATCACCACCAAAAAGCTAGCAAACCATATATTTATGTTGAAAATCTTTCCATTTCTTGTTCATTCATTTTGAGAAATAATTATTCCGCTGACTCCTAATTAAAGTTAAAATTGTATTCTTCCCCCTACTTGAAACAGATTGCATTGCAAGAAGAATTATATATCTCGTTTCTTAATTTGATTATGGTATATTTGTAAAACGTTTTATGACTCAGAAAACTTGTACTGAGAAAAAACGAAGTCAAAGGCAAAAACTTAACTGGTGGAAACATTCTAAGATATTTTCTATTTCACCCTTTTGTGGAAAATTATGTTTTGCCACTTTATTATTCCTTTCTTTTGATAACATGCAGAATTGAGGAAAAAAGTGACAAACAAGCAGAAAGTAAAGATTAGAGTTCTCCATCAGAAAAATAGGCGGCTTGCAAAAAAATGGATATTTTGAAGCAACTTTTGGGACATTTGAAATTAAAGAAGCCGATCTATCTGCCTAAGCATTAGAAATGGCATGTGTATATAAATTCAGCATGTTTACAGGAAATCCCACCCTTGGACTTATTCATTACCTAGCATATCTACTGTTGCTGAAGTAAAAGTATAAACGTCAATACTCAAAGAATCAAGCCTCTCCAATATGTTTTAAGCCAAAATTGAAAGTCTATAATAAGATATCACATACATTTGACAGGGATATAAGGGAATTGTGTGGATATAGAAGTGCCAAGTCATCGAAAGAATTCCATCATTGAGTAATGGAGGAAATTATAAAGAAAATGTTGATAATTTTTATTTTGTTTTTGTGCTTGTTCCGAAGAAAGGGGTATTCGAAAAATATGTACATTTCGACCAAGTGAATAAAACAGACCTCATTCATTGAAAATGCTACAATACTAGTCAAGAACAGGAATACTAACATAAGTACATACACAAACAGTACGAAATATATTTAAAATATAAAAATATGAAATTTAAGAATTGAACATATTGATAATTGAGTCATTTGTATTGTGAAAGTTACTCAACCAGATGATTGTATAGGGCTTAAAGAGAAAGTTTCAATATCAACAGTTTGTGATAGTGTTTTTATTTTTTTCATATAATAATGAATGAATCATTTGCTCATCATTATATAAGTAATCTTAAATATAACTTCATTCCATATCTTCCTGAATTTTCCATTCACAATCTGTGGAACATGTATTGAATGAAAATAAAGCAAACTGCAATCATCATTGTTTTATTTAAAAAACGTTGGTGCACAGAACAGAAATTATCTTCTTGCCTCATTTGTTAAATGAATAGACGTGAACAAGAGCTTTACAGGTAAATTTTCAGTTTCAGTTTCAAAATGTTGAACATTCATATTACAGTATGAAATATTAAGGTTATAAATAAGAAAATAAAAAGTGAATATTTTCATGGGGCCAAAGGAAGTACTGAACTGAGGTTGGTAACACACTTCCTTATGCTTTTCTTAGCCTTAACCACTCCTCTGATAGATGTTCTCACATTTTGTTATGGATGTTCTTTGTTAAAATATAAACATATGTATTCATATAATATTTTTAATAAAACGCTGAGATTAAGTGAAGAGAAGTAAGTACTCGTGGCTTTGGGAATGGAATGAGAGAATCCAAATTGAATCTTATCAATGAACGAAGATTGAAATACCAATATACTCGTATCAATTGGGAGAGTTTATGTTCAGAATAGCTAAACGATAACCTTTCATATGATTCTCCCAAAATACATGAACGATCGTACATGGATGGTTACAAAGTGTGAATTCAGTAGATAGACAATGCCGCTTCTGGGACCGAAGAGTGTCCCAGAATCGGCATTGCTCCACACGGTCAATCTCTCGATGGCCGCGTCCATCGAGTTCTTGCCGTTGGTGGAGGGTTGGTGCTGAAGAAGATGACGTGTTCGCCGAAGAGTTTCGGGGTGGGGGGGTTCAAAACGTTTCACCCTAAGTGGCGCGCGTCTTTTCTGCAAAATAAACATGGCGGCGATGCAGCGGAAGGCAAAAAAACTTGGCGGCGATGCAGCGGAAGGCAAAAAAACATTGCGGCGATGGGGGAAGTTATGAAAAAACGTCCCTGCAAAAAACATGGCGGCGATGGAGCGGAAGGCAAAAAAACATGGCGGCGATGGAGCGGAAGGCAAAAAAACATGGCCGCGATGGTGAAAAAACCTTCCCTCACGTGATTCGCTGAGAGCAATTGGCTGGAAGATAAAAAAACGTCACGTGATTCGATGAGAGCAATTGGCTGGAAGAGAAAAAAAATGGTCGCCGCCTTAATTGACAAAACGAAAAAATTAAACATGAGAAATGTCTACTGTCTAGAACACACAACAGAAAATTATGATGGACTTATTATTAATTCATTCTCTCTCGAATATAATGCCAAGACTGATACGTCTCCGTGCGCTATAGTCGTAAACAGCGATAAGCCACATCTGGTGTTTACTCTCTCTCCAATGAAATTCTAAGAAATACGATTTGGCCTTGGACTTGTTTACTGTCTCAGATGTTGTATTTCCAGGAAAATGATAAGTCAGCAGAGATAAGAGAGTTTAGTTTGAAGCCAAATTGATCGATTCAAGGCATTTTAAGTGTCTCACTTCAACCCATGGCATTGTATATCTGTCTTTTTTTGTTCGCATTTATTGAAATGAATAACGTCAGTTCGAGAAAAATACGTTTATTTTTTCAAATAAAAAATTATACTTCAGTGCCATGGTAATATTCACCATCTTTGTTCGAATTGTTGAATATGTATCTTTGTCGAATTGATTGCAACAGCTTGTACAATGATTATAAAGATACAAAAAACATAAATCTTGACGTCGTCGTCGTTACTCGGGGCACTGCAGGCATCGTGCGAGGGGTCACCTCCTCCACCACCTGAGATGCTGGCAGTTGCAGCAAAAACCAGTCAGTTTCTTGGCAAGTTTCGTTTCGAAAGACTTTCCTCAGCGGGTGGTGAAGACATGTTTGTTAAGTCGTAAAAAGCAACGTCCTACCTCCACCACACCCATGCGATACGATTATTTAGCGAAATTACCGGGAATTTTTTGGCGGGTGTGAAAAATATAGAATCCAAGCCCAAGTGTTTGAGAGAATGCATGTTTCTCACGAGTGTTTATTTCGACTGTCAGTTGTTTATATTAGCATATTCGAATACTTGTTATATTGAAATCCGTCAGTTTTCGTGAGTACACCCTGTATAAATAGTCTCAAATCGCTTCAGATTCAGACTAGATGGCGCTACGCTTCTGTCGCAATATTATACCCAGTTGTGTTCATACGACAGCTTGAAATGTGACTGGATTAGTTATTATTTGCTGAAAATGAGCTGTGACAGATGTACACCTCAGACGTTGTACATTCAATACTTGGAAACGGGAGACGAAATTTGGTGAAGTTGAATTGAAACCCAGCTCAGAGCATACCAGACCCGCAGCATATTATACCTTTCTATCGAAACAATAGAAGAGTAGCCTACTGAATCCAAGCCAGCTGTCTACCATCGGAAGGGTAAGTTTCGATTTTCATTTTTCACACACATTCTGTATCAGTTTCTTCATTCAGTGAACAAATATGAGTTCTGAAGACATCACTACTATTTACTCAGACATGGATGAACTATGTAGGGAAATTAACGAATGTTTGAAACAATTGGAATTCAAGCAACTTGATACTTTGAGTGAAAATATGCCTGCAGATTTGTGTAGAGCTATGAAACTCATCAGAAGCAAACTAAAATTCGATGATGTTTTATCTACTGTATGCGTAAACATAATCAAAAATTTGGAAGAAGCTGTGTCAATTCTCAAAATGGACATCTCGAAGAGAAAATGCAATATTTGGTTGGCACATTGTAAAAGAATTGCTCGTGTGCTAAATAAAGCTATATCATCAATCAACGAAGAGCAGTCAATAGGGACTTTACGTAGACTTGAAACTTTGGCGGGAAATTTGAAAATTGTAAGAAATTTTATTAAAAATGCAGGAGTGGTTGGAGGAGGGGCAACATCAAAGTTATCATCACGAGTGAAGTGGGAAGATATGAAATCCGCATTTTCGTCAGGTCTGCGTACAGGAACAATAATGAATTTGACACATAAGGATATTGGACAATTTTTTCAAGACGCTTATACCTTATCCAAACGCAGAATAAAGAAATTGCTGAAAAAACATCCAATGATTCAGGTTAATAATAAATTATGTGCTGAATTTGTCAAAGATAGCTTGAATATGGAATATAATGATATAGAATATTTCAGTACTAAAAACAATATCATTGAAAGGGGTACAAACTTGAAAGGGTGGTTCCAAGAGAACGTCATTGACCATATTCGATATAAATTGTCGAAATCATTGGAACAGGAAAGAGATTCCACATTTAAAAAAATTGTTATTTTGGAAGTATATATTAGTGAATATTACATTGAACACGGTTCATCTTTCATCGAGCTTCCAAAGTCCATAGCCAGAAAGCAAGCGTGCATCAATATAAAAAATAATGATGAAGCATGCTTTGCTTGGTCGGTTGTTTCAGCTCTGCATCCAGCACGAAAGCATCATATCCACATTACTCACAAATCTTGAATTTGGACGGTATTCAATTTCCGATGAAATTGGAGCAAATTACCAAATTTTAGCACCTGAACAACATATCGATCAATTTGTACACCTTGGAATTAACTCAGCCGCAGGCGGACAGAGAGGCATTTTTCGTAACTGTTCCGAGTCGACTCACCAAACGGAGATCATTTTATATGCAAAAAAGCAGCACATTTTTTATTGAGCCATTCTTCCAATTTTGGTGCAAAAACGTGCTCTTTTTTTGATGCAAAAAAGTGACACTTTTTTCGATAAAAAAAACACCCAAAATTGACATGGTGGAAGGATTTCAGTGAAGTATTTTCAGTGAATTTTGAGTCACTCAGCATTCACTCAGCTTTCACTCAGCTTTTTCCACCATGTCAAATTTTCGGTAATTTTTTTTATCGAAAAAATGGCCATTTTTCCATAAGAACACATGTATTTTTGAATGAAAAAAAGTGACAGCTTTATTGACATGGTGGTAAAAGCTGAGTGAAGCATTTTCAGTGAAAGCTGAGTGGCTGAGTGAATCACTCAGCTTTCACTCAGCTTTTTTCCACCATGTCAATAAAAGTGTTACTTTTTAGGGCAAAAAACAGGCACTTTTTTGCATACAAAAGTGACACTTTTTTTCATTGAAATAGTGACAGTTTTTGCATAAAAAAGTGACAGTATTTGCCTAAAAAATTTACACTTTTTTAAATAAAAAAGTGGTACTTTTTCACCTCAAAAAAGATGCACTTTCTTGCACAAATTTTTTTAATTTTTTTAATGAAACTGATAGATTGACCTATTAGAGTGATATCCATACAGAACGATAGATGGCACTGATGTTTCCAAAAAGAAACATATCTTTACCTCAAATAAGGTACTTCTTCATCCCCACAAGGGTATTTTTTACTCTAGAAAGCGATCAATTTCATGTCAAAAATGTAACAATTTCCGACAGAAAACTGTGGTATTAAATGGTGAATTTTTGGGAACTGATGGATAATGATTGCGTAGGGAAAATAGGGAAAAATACTCTTAAATATTGTTAGCATAGTTGTTTTATTCAGCATATAATGTTTACTAATTACATGTATATATACTTAACATAATATGGTGGATATAGACGTCCCGCCTGGAGCACAGTTTCTATTCCATTTTCACACATATTCTGTAAAAATTTCATCATCATGCGGGTTCTGAACAAATCAATATTTTTCATTCAATAGGGTGATGTATCAAGTTTGTTTGCATTTCAGCCTGTTTTTGACACTCAATAGTATGACTCGTGAGTTATCCGTTGCTCGTGAAGTATCTTGAACATCCATCACAAAAATATACTTTATGCCTGTTTCTACTAATTTGTGTACTGAGCAGTCGGGATAAATATTTGATGAAGCAGTAGTGGTATCGAATTTTGGTATCATCAACTGTTTCTGGCGGTCCTCTATAACCCTTCAATTTTGAATGATATTCATTCTGAATTAAAAGCAGAATAACATGTCGGTTCAATCTCCGTTTGGTGAGTCGACTCGGAACAGTTACGAAAAATGCCTCTCTGTCCGCCTGCGGCTGAGTTAATTCAAAGGTGTACAAATTGATCGATATGTTGTTCAGGTGCTAAAATTTGGTAATTTGCTCCAATTTCATCGGAAATTGAATACCGTCCAAATTCAAGATTTGTGAGTAATGTGGATATGATTTTGTCCTGTCACTATGCTTTCGTGCTGGATGCAGAGCTGAAACAACCGACCAAGCAAAGCATGCTTCATCATTATTTTTTATATTGATGCACGCTTGCTTTCTGGCTATGGACTTTGGAAGCTCGATGAAAGATGAACCGTGTTCAATGTAATATTCACTAATATATACTTCCAAAATAACAATTTTTTTAAATGTGGAATCTCTTTCCTGTTCCAATGATTTCGACAATTTATATCGAATATGGTCAATGACGTTCTCTTGGAACCACCCTTTCAAGTTTGTACCCCTTTCAATGATATTGTTTTTAGTACTGAAATATTCTATATCATTATATTCCATATTCAAGCTATCTTTGACAAATTCAGCACAAAATTTATTATTAACCTGAATCATTGGATGTTTTTTCAGCAATTTCTTTATTCTGCGTTTGGATAAGGTATAAGCGTCTTGAAAAAATTGTCCAATATCCTTATGTGTCAAATTCATTATTGTTCCTGTACGCAGACCTGACGAAAATGCGGATTTCATATCTTCCCACTTCACTCGTGATGATAACTGATGTTGCCCCTCCTCCAACCACTCCTGCATTTTTAATAAAATTTCTTACAATTTTCAAATTTCCCGCCAAGGTTTCAAGTCTACGTAAAGTCCCTATTGACTGCTCTTCGTTGATTGATGATATGGCTTCATTTAGCACACGAGCATTTCTTTTACAATGTGCCAACCAAATATTGCATTTTCTCTTTGAGATGTCCATTTGGAGAATTGACACGGCTTCTTCCAAATTTTTGATTATGTTTACGCATACAGTAGATAAAACATCATCGAATTTTAGTTTGCTTCTGATGAGTTTCATAGCTCTACACAAATCTGCAGGCATATTTTCACTCAAAGTATCAAGTTGCTTGAATTCCAATTGTTTCAAACTTTCGTTAATTTCCCTACATAGTTCATCCATGTCTGCGTAAATAGTAGTGATGTCTTCAGAATTCATATTTGTTCACTGAATGAAGAAACTGATACAGAATGTGTGTGAAAAATGAAAATCGAAACTTACCCTTCCGATGGTAGACAGCTGGCTTGGATTCAGTAGGCTACTCTTCTATTGTTTCGATAGAAAGGTATAATATGCTGCGGGTCTGGTATGCTCTGAGCTGGGTTTCAATTCAACTTCACCAAATTTCGTCTCCCGTTTCCAAGTATTGAATGTACAACGTCTGAGGTGTACATCTGTCACAGCTCAGTTTCAGCAAATAATAACTAATTCAGTCACATTTCAAGCTGTCGTATGAACACAACTGGGTATAATATTGCGACAGAAGCGTAGCGCCATCTAGTATGAATCTTTCGAACTGAAAATGTACTATCGATCAAGTTTGAAACCCGCCTGTAAATTCGAATGAGTATAATGTTGTTGAAGATGCGTAGCACCACCTACTGTGAACGTTTCGAAGTCCATGTCGCTACGAGACCATTTTTGCCTATTTGAGTTAACATGGACTTCACTCAAAAATATTCCAAGTCATCTCGATACTGTGTTCGCTCGAAGTTATTCTCTTTTTTTTCAAACGGAAATCTTGTTCACGAACTCGATTTTTTCCATGAAATACTTCAAGTCCAGTACCGCATTATTTTTTATGCGGACTTCGTCGCTACCAGACCATCGTTGCCCATTTGAATTAACATGGACTTCACTCAAAAATATTCCAAGTCATCTCGAAACTGTGTTCGCTCGAAGTTATTCTCTTTTTTTTTCAAACGGAAATCTTGTTCACGAACTCGATTTTTTTCCTGAAATACTTCAAGTCCAGTACCGCATTATTTTTTATGCGGACTTCGTCGCTACCAGACCATCGTTGCCCATTTCAATTAAAATGGACTTCACTCAAAAATATTCCAAGTCATCTCGATACTGTGTTCTCTCGAAGTTATTCTCTTTTTTTTTCAAACGGAAATCTTGTTCACGAACTCGATTTTTTCCCTGAAATACTTCAAGTCCAGTACCGCATTATTTTTTATGCGGACTTCGTCGCTACCAGACCATCGTTGCCCATTTGAATTAACATGGACTTCACTCAAAAATATTCCAAGTCATCTCGATACTGTGTTCGCTCGAAGTTATTTGGCTCTTCGACAGAGGACTCGTTCACGGACTCGATTACTTCCCTGAAATACTCCAAGTTCAGAACTGCATTATTTTTTATGCGGACCACGTCGCTACGAGACCATCGTTGCCCATTTGAATTAACATGAACTTCACTCAAAAATATTCCAAGTCATCTCGATACTGTGTTCGCTCGAAGTTATTCTCTTTTTTTTTTTCAAACGGAAATCTTGTTCTCGAACGAGACTTTTTCCATGAAATACTTCAAGTCCAGTACCGCATTATTTTTTATGCGGACTTCGTCGCTACCAGACCATCGTTGCCCATTTGAATTAACATGGACTTCACTCAAAAATATTCCAAGTCATCTCGAAACTGTGTTCGCTCGAAGTTATTCTCTTTTTTTTCAAACGGAAATCTTGTTCTCGAACTCGATTTTTTCCCTATAATACTTCAAGTCCAGTACCGCATTATTTTTTATGCGGACTTCGTCGCTACCAGACCATCGTTGCCCATTTGAATTAACATGGACTTCACTCAAAAATATTCCAAGTCATCTCGATACTGTGTTCGCTCGAAGTTATTTGGCTCTTCGACAGAGGGCTGGTTTACGGACTCGATTACTTCCCTGAAATACTCCAAGTCCAGTACCGCATTATTTTTTATGCGGACTTCGTCGCTACCAGACCATCGTTGCCCATTTGAATTAACATGGACTTCACTTAAAAATATTCCAAGTCATCTCGATACTGTGTTCGCTCGAAGTTATTTGGCTCTTCGACAGAGGACTCGTTTACGGACTCGATTACTTCCCTGAAATACTCCAAGTCCAGTACCGCATTATTTTTTATGCGGACCACGTCGCTACGAGACCATCGTTGCCCATTTGAATTAACATGGACTTCACTCAAAAATATTCCAAGTCATCTCGATACTGTGTTCGCTCGAAGTTATTCTCTTTTTTTTTTTTCAAACGGAAATCTTGTTCTCGAACTCGATTTTTTCCCTGACATACTTCAAGTCCAGTACCGCATTATTTTTTATGCGGACTTCGTCGCTACCAGACCATCGTTGCCCATTTGAATTAACATGGACTTCACTCAAAAGTATTCCAAGTCATCTCGATACTGTGTTCGCTCGAAGTTATTCTTTTTTTTTCAAACGGAAATCTTGTTCACAAACTCGATTTTTTCCCTGAAATACTTCAAGTCCAGTACCGCATTATTTTTTATGCGGATTTCGTCGCTACCAGACCATCGTTGCCCATTTGAAATAACATGGACTTCACTCAAAAATATTCCAAGTCATCTCGATACTGTGTTCGCTCGAAGTTATTTGGCTCTTCGGCAGAGGACTTGTTTACGGACTCGATTACTTCCCTGAAATACTCCAAGTCCAGTACCGCATTATTTTTTATGCGGACCACGTCGCTACGAGACCATCGTTGCCCATTTGAATTAACATGGACTTCACTCAAAAATATTCCAAGTCATCTCGATACTGTGTTCGCTCGAAGTTATTTGGCTCTTCGACAGAGGACTCGTTTACGGACTCGATTACTTCCCTGAAATACTCTAAGTCCAGTACCGCATTATTTTTTATGCGGACCACGTCGCTACGAGACCATCGTTGCCCATTTGAATTAACATGGACTTCACTCAAAAATATTCCAGGTCATCTCGATACTGTGTTCGCTCGAAGTTATTCTCTTTTTTTTCAAATAGAAATCTTGTTCACGAACTCGATTTTTTCCCTGAAATACTTCAAGTCCAGTACCGCATTATTTTTTATGCGGACCACGTCGCTACGAGACCATCGTTGCCCGTTTGAATTAACATGGACTTCACTCAACAATATTCCAAGTCATCTCGAAACTGTGTTCGCTCGAAGTTATTCTCTTTTTTTTCAAACGGAAATCTTGTTCACGAACTCGATTTTTTCCCTGAAATACTTCAAGTCCAGTACCGCATTATTTTTTATGCGGACCACGTCGCTACGAGACCATCGTTGCCCATTTGAATTAACATGAACTTCACTCAAAAATATTCCAAGTCATCTCGATACTGTGTTCGCTCGAAGTTATTCTCTTTTTTTTTTTCAAACGGAAATCTTGTTCTCGAACGAGACTTTTTCCATGAAATACTTCAAGTCCAGTACCGCATTATTTTTTATGCGGACTTCGTCGCTACCAGACCATCGTTGCCCATTTGAATTAACATGGACTTCACTCAAAAATATTCCAAGTCATCTCGAAACTGTGTTCGCTCGAAGTTATTCTCTTTTTTTTCAAACGGAAATCTTGTTCTCGAACTCGATTTTTTCCCTATAATACTTCAAGTCCAGTGCCGCATTATTTTTTATGCGGACTTCGTCGCTACCAGACCATCGTTGCCCATTTGAATTAACATGGACTTCACTCAGAAATATTCCAAGTCATCTCGATACTGTGTTCGCTCGAAGTTATTTGGCTCTTCGACAGAGGACTCGTTTACGGACTCGATTACTTCCCTGAAATACTGCAAGTCCAGTACCGCATTATTTTTTATGTCGCTACGAGACCATCGTTGCCCATTTGAATTAACATGGACTTCACTCAAAAATATTCCAAGTCATCTCGATACTGTGTTCGCTCGAAGTTATTCTCTTTTTTTTTCAAGTGGAAATCTTGTTCTCGAACTCGATTTTTTCCCTGAAATACTTCAAGTCCAGTACCGCATTATTTTTTATGCGGACTTCGTCGCTACCAGACCATCGTTGCCCATTTCAATTAACATGGACTTCACTCAAAAATATTCCAAGTCATCTCGATACTGTGTTCGCTCGAAGATATTCTCTTTTTTTTCAAATAGAAATCTTGTTCACGAACTCGATTTTTTCCCTGAAATACTTCAAGTCCAGTACCGCATTATTTTTTATGCGGACCACGTCGCTACGAGACCATCGTTGCCCGTTTGAATTAACATGGACTTCACTCAACAATATTCCAAGTCATCTCGAAACTGTGTTCGCTCGAAGTTATTCTCTTTTTTTTCAAACGGAAATCTTGTTCACGAACTCGATTTTTTTCCTGAAATACTTCAAGTCCAGTACCGCATTATTTTTTATGCGGACTTCGTCGCTACCAGACCATCGTTGCCCATTTGAATTAATATGGACTTCACTCAAAAATATTCCAAGTCATCTCGATACTGTGTTCGCTCGAAGTTATTCTCTTTTTTTTCAAACGGAAATCTTGTTCTCGAACTCGATTTTTTCCCTGAAATACTTCAAGTCCAGTGCCGCATTATTGTTTATGCGGACTTCGTCGCTACCAGACCATCGTTGCCCATTTGAATTAACATGGACTTCACTCAAAAATATTCCAAGTCATCTCGATACTGTGTTCGCTCGAAGTTATTTGGCTCTTCGACAGAGGACTCGTTTACGGACTCGATTACTTCCCTGAAATACTGCAAGTCCAGTACCGCATTATTTTTTATGTCGCTACGAGACCATCGTTGCCCATTTGAATTAACATGGACTTCACTCAAAAATATTCCAAGTCATCTCGATACTGTGTTCGCTCGAAGTTATTCTCTTTTTTTTTCAAGTGGAAATCTTGTTCTCGAACTCGATTTTTTCCCTGAAATACTTCAAGTCCAGTACCGCATTATTTTTTATGCGGACTTCGTCGCTACCAGACCATCGTTGCCCATTTCAATTAACATGGACTTCACTCAAAAATATTCCAAGTCATCTCGATACTGTGTTCGCTCGAAGATATTTGGCTCTTCGACAGAGGCCTCGTTTACGGACTCGATTACTTCCCTGAAATACTCCAAGTCCAGTACCGCATTATTTTTTATGCGGACCACGTCGCTACGAGACCATCGTTGCCCATTTGAATTAACATGGACTTCTCTCAAAAATATTCCAAGTCATCTCGATACTGTGTTCGATCGAAGTTATTCTCTTTTTTTTCAAACGGAAATCTTGTTCACAAACTCGATTTTTTCCCTGAAATACTTCAAGTCCAGTACCGCATTATTTTTTATGCGGACTTCGTCGCTACCAGACCATCGTTGCCCATTTGAATTAACATGGACTTCACTCAAATATATTCCAAGTCATCTCGATACTGTGTTCGCTCCAAGTTATTTTCTTTTATTTAAAAAACGGAAATCTTGTTCACGAACTCAATTAAATTTAAAAAAAGCATGAATTTTACTCAAAAATGTTTGGTGATTTCTCAAAGGTCTTTCCACGCCATCTCTCACTCATGTCTATTTCAACTATTCAGTATTCAACTTTGTATGAATTCGCAAAAGCAATCGACAAGTGGCAATTATTACCGTGATGTTAGTTCAGCTTTTACCTAATAGGTGCTGCTGTATCATCCTCCAATCCAGGTATGACGTGATCAGACTCTAATTTCCAGAACATTCCGAGCTATTCGGTTTCAAACTCTATTCAAATGATGAATGCAAAGGGAGATAGACATAAAATTCAATGGTATAAAGTGAGGTGATATACAGACCTAGAATCGAGTGCTTTGGTCTCAAAATCCGATTGGTTTTGTTTATTCAGGTGTTCGATTGCATCATCATATGATCGAGAATTCTTTGGAACGCGAATATGGTAATAAACAAATTTCTGTACCAAATTTATTCACAAACACTCAAGAAATTCGATACATATTTCAACTTCCAATTTTTGCAAACAAATTCTCGGAATACGAAATTCTCTTAAAAATCATCGATAATGGCGTATTGAGGAAACAGCAATGACAAATATGTATGAACTCGAGCATTCAAAACGTCCAAGCCACTGGGATTATTGATTTGTTGTGTCAGCAATACCTACCTGCTTGAAATCGTTGACCATGCATAGATATGAATATCGAGATGGTAAATAAACTCAAATTATATGCGAATAAATACTTGAAGTTTGTTTGATTCTTTGGCAAAAATTCACATAGTATTTTGATAATAAAATATATATACCGTGGTACCTATATGAATGAAATGTCTAAAAATTCGATTATTACCTACCGAGCTCTCATGAAGCGATTTGAGACTATTTATACAGGTTGTACTCACGAAAACTGACGGATTTCAATATATCAATTATTCGAATATGCTAATATAAACAACTGACAGTCGAAATAAACACTCGTGAGAAACATGCATTCTCTCAAACACTTGGGCTTGGATTCTATATTTTTCACACCCGCCAAAAAATTCCCGGTAATTTCGCTAAATAATCGTATCGCATGGGTGTGGTGGAGGTAGGATGAGCAAACGTTGCTTTTTACGACTTAACAAACATGTCTCCACCACCCGCTGAGGAAAGTCTTTCGAAACGAAACTTGCCAAGAAACTGACTGGTTTTTGCTGCAACTGCCAGCATCTCAGGTGGTGGAGGAGGTGACCCCTCGCACGATGCCTGCAGTGCCCCGAGTAACGACGACGACGTCAAGATTTATGTTTTTTGTATCGTTATAATCATTGTACAAGCTGTTGCAATCAATTCGACAAAGATACATATTCAACAATTCGAACAAAGATGGTGAATATTACCATGGCACTGAAGTATAATTTTTTATTTGAAAAAATAAACGTATTTTTCTCGAACTGACGATATTCATTTCAATAAATGCGAACAAACAAAGACAGATATACAATGCCATGGGTTAGAGTGAGACACTTAAAATGCCTTGAATCGATCAATTTGGCTTCAAACTAAACTCTCTTATCTCTGCTGACTCATCATTTTCCTGGAAATACAATATCTGAGACAGTAAACAAGTCCAAGGCCAAATCGTATTTCTTAGAATTTCATTGGAGAGAGAGTAAACACCAGATGTGGCTTATCGCTGTTTACGACTACAGCGCGCGGAGACGTATCAGTCTTGGCATTATATTCGAGAGAGAATGAATTAATAATAAGTCCATCATAATTTTCTGTTGTGTGTTCTAAGACAGTAGACATTTTTCATATTTAATTTTTTCGTTTTCTCAATTAAGGCGGCGACCATTTTTTTTCTCTTCCTGCCAATCGCTCTCATCGAATCACGTGACGTTTTTTTCTCTTCCAGCCAATTGCTCTCAGCGAATCACGTGAGGGAAGGTTTTTTCACCATCGCGGCCATGTTTTTTTGCCTTCCGCTCCATCGCCGCCATGTTTTTTTGCCTTCCGCTCCATCGCCACCATGTTTTTTGCAGAGACGTGTTTTCATAACTTCCCCCATCGCCGCCATGTTTTTTGCGTTCCGCTCCATCGCCGCCATGTTTTTTTGCCTTCCGCTCCATCGCCACAATGTTTTTTGCATTCCGCTCCATCGCCGCCATGTTTTTTGCCTTCCGCTCCATCGCCGCCCCTTCCGCTCCATCGCCGCCATGTTTTTTTGCCTTCCGCTGCATCGCCGCCATGTTTTTTTGCAGAAAAGACGCGCGCCACTTAGGGTGAAACGTTTTGAACCCCCCCCCACCCCGAAACTCTTCGGCGAACACGTCATCTTCTTCAGCACCAACCCTCCACCAACGGCAAGAACTCGATGGACGCGGCCATCGAGAGATTCACCGTGTGTAGCAATGCCGATTCTGGGACACTCTTCGGTCCCAGAAGCGGCATTGTCTATCTACTGAATTCATATCTAAACAAAATACTATTTTTGGAGATATTATTCTCCGGAAATCAGAATACAATAAAAAAAAGCACATAGTTTACTAGTTCAGTCTAACAAAATATAGGAAAGTTAATGATGATTTATACTCCCACCATTATTATTAATCTTCATTCTTCCATTCCTTCATCTCAAAGAAACGTTTCTGGTATCAAATATACATATACTTATTCAAATACTCTTATATTTTCCAAATGACAATTTTATTACATAAAAAATAGAAAATGAAAATCTATATGAAATTTTATAAACATAATCTGTAAATTCAAAAGTCAAGAGATTGACGTTTTAAAATTTGAATTTTGCGACCAAATTTTCGCGCATGTGCTCTCGGTAACCTTTGCAAATTTGACGAGGAAGGGCATATAAAATTCGGCTTCACTTTGCTAACATTGGCGCTTATGGCGTATGGTCAATATTATAGCTGATACATATATGCTAGTACTAGCAGCGGACAATCGGCTCCGTCCGCCGTACGCGACAACCGCATGGAAGAAACCATGAGATCGACCGACTGACGCATGCGGCCGCCATGTGTGACAGCCGCATGGAAGGAACCATACCTTAAATAAGACTATCCGTGCGGTCACTGGAGTAATCGTGCACTGAGAACAGGGAAGCTATCCAGTGTTACCGATGTCAAGCTTGGGGACATGCTCAGTCCAATTGTGACCGCCCCACAAAATGTATGAAGTGCGCAGGAGCGCACTGGTCTAGAGCATGCTCAAAGCCCAGGACAACTACAGCCCTTTGCTGTTATTGTTGAGGGAATCACACGGCCTCCAGCACAGAGTGCGAGGCCTATAGGAGACATATCGCGGACCAGGAGGAGAGAAAACAGAAGAGGCAACCGAAAAAGAGCAAATACAAGCCAGCACCACCGGTCCAGAAGAACTTCTGGGAAGAGCGACGGGCTGCTAGAGAGAGAGAGAGAAGAAAGACCAGATTAAGGGGTAAGCCGCAGTATTCCCACTTCATCCCAACCCCCATCCCAAAACTCTCGAAGAAGAACTGGAACTCATCCCGGAGGAACAGTTCGGCTTCCAGAGGAGTCACTCAACGACCTCCCAGGTGGACCAAATTGTCCACGAGGTGAAAAAAGGTTTCAGTCGGGACCGCAATACAGTTATGATCCTGCTGGACATCCAGAAGGTTTTCGATACAATCTGGATCAAGGGCCTGGTCATGAAAATGCTAAAGGCAGGCATGCCTGGCCATATGGTAACATTGGTGAACTCTTACCTGGTTGACAGGGCCTTCAGGGTTAGAGTGAACGAAACCAGCTCCTCAATTAGAGAAGCCGGAGCAGGAGAGCCGCAGGAGTTGAGCCTGTTACCACTCTTGTACTCACTATATACACACGACTTCCCAAAAAAAAACGATACTAGAACGGCAATATAGGCCGACGACACCGCCATTTACGCGCAGGAAAACACCTTCAACGAGGCGGCCCTGTGCGTAAAAAACCAGCTGGAGACGGAGGTCGTGCCGTATATGGAGAAAAACAAGATAGTGTTACTCGGTTAAAACAGAGCTCATGAATTTCACCAAGAAAGTGAAACGTGTGAATGTGGAAATTCAAGGAGGATTCAGAGCTCTGGGGACCGAGATTGACGAGTCTGTCACCGCGCGGTACCTGGGAGTACAACCGGACCGTGCAC
This sequence comes from Chrysolina americana, assembly GCA_958502065.1. Taxonomy (NCBI): domain Eukaryota; kingdom Metazoa; phylum Arthropoda; class Insecta; order Coleoptera; family Chrysomelidae; genus Chrysolina; species Chrysolina americana. The sequence goes on along the minus strand of OY293415.1, from coordinate 41,031,047 downwards.
TGACCTTTATGAAACTTGTTAGTCTGGCATTAAAGCGAGCCGACGCGGCGGTAAAGAGAAATTACCCCCTCACAGCAAAAGATTCCAGACTGTCCATGGAGACTAAAGTGTTAGTCTACAAGCAGGTTATAAAACCAACTATGACATATGCATGTCCTGTGTTCTGTAGCGTTCCCAAGTTAACAATGAGTGGTCCCGATAGCCCGATGCCTCACTCCAAGTTTAAAATGTCCTGTATGAGAACCTTGGAGACAGGAAATAAACAATGGTTGACACACACTCGCGGCATTTGACGGCCTACATAACACCGTAGACTTGCTCCGGCAGGCGATAGGAGGTTTTACCTGTCAGGGAAGACCTCACTGATAGGGTTAAAAAAAAAAACGAATTCCCCACCCAAAAACCACATAACATCCCTAACCCACTGGGGCTGAGTGATTGTTTTAGAGTGGTTTTTATATATTTGAATGTTGTTAGTTTCTGAGTGTTTTGTTTTTATTGTAAATTCAATTATTGAATATACTGTAGTAAAACTGCACTCAACTAATTTTTCTAATTTATTTTAAAACACTACTCAAACAATTATTCAACTAAAACATTGACTTCACTATTCATCTTGACTATGGCTCTCTGTCTGCGAACTCTCGAACAATATCTACGATTCTCTCTGACTATCTCCCTGCCATCTACCGCCAAGCGCCTCATATACCCGCAAACAGATTTCATCCACAATTCTCGATCTATCGAGAGTAGTATGACAATGTCACTACTGCCTCACTTCTCATGAGGCCGTAGTGACTTTGCTCCACACGGTGTGATTTATCTCTCGATAGCCGCGTCCATCGAGTTGTTGCCATTGGTGGAGGATTGCTGAAGAAGATGACGTGTTCGCCGAAGAGTTTCGGGGGTATGTGGAAGAGTGGGGGGTTCAAAACGTTTCACCCCAAGTGGCGCGCGTCTTTTCTGCAAAAAAACATGGCGGCGATGGAGCGGAAGGCGAAAAAACATGGCGGCGATGACGGAAGTTATGAAAAAACGTCCCCTCACGTGATGCGCTGAGAGCAATTGGTTGGAAGTTATGAAAAAACGTCCCCTCACGTGATTCGCTGAGTAATTGGCTGGAAGAGAAAAAAAACGTCACGTGATTCGCTGTGTAGAAAAAAAAATGGCCGCCGTCTCAATTGACAAAAACAAAAAAATTAAATATGAAAAATGTCTACTGTCTTAGAACACAACAGAAAAATTGTGATGGACTTATCACTCGCTCTCGAATGAAATTCCAAAAGAAAATAATACGTCTTCGCTTCCGTGAAATAGCGATAAGGCACGTTCCGTGCTTGTTTACTGTCTGCTCCAGTTGAATGAAATTCTCAGAAAACACGATGATCCATTTTTGACCTGGAATTTATTTTTCAGAGTTAATCGCAGAATTTTATCTCACACATCCGGTGTTTGTTTACGCTGCTCGAGCTAAATTGACCTTGGAGTTGTTTTTTGTTATTGCGCAATTTGAGTTTTCCCCAGATCGACCGTTGCATGCATTTGCAGCGTGGGTTACGTGACCTCGGCGTGGAGGTGGACGGCGTGGGTCACGTGACACAGAGAGTTAATACGTACGTTCACAGCGAGCCAGCGTCATTTCATTGCCTACGTTCGAAGCAACAAGTGCCTCTCTGCCGCTCATCTGTCTTTCGATTTTTCTATACAAGTGCATTGTTTTTTTTATTGTGAGTGCCATTTAATTCGTGATTTGCAAAGGTTAGTAGTAGTATTAATTTTTTATTTTTCGCGAGTGTTTCAAGTGTGCCTATTTCTTTCGATTCACTTGTTTTCTTTTTTTCAAAAAATATTCAGAAAAGTTCATTTGTCATATTTGTTTTTTGTCTCATACAGAGTGTCTCTCTCACAGAACGTAATTTTTTTTGTTTTTCATACAGTGTGTATGTGTGGATTGCATTTTTTATCATAATTCCACAAAGTTCCATTTGCTATATACAATGTGATTCGAATATATTGTTTTCATCATATTTATTTCTCATACATGGGGTGAATCATAAACAACATTTTTTTACATTTTGAGTGAGTGAGAGTTATACAGCATGTATGAATTTTTTTCATTTTTTAAATGATTTCGCAGATGTCTCATCTTCTCGACGAAATTAACAAGATTTCGATGGCTTGCAGGAAGAACCTGTGGAAGTTGTCTGAGCTACCGAAGGACGAACTCCATCTGATCCTCAAAAAGAGTTGTACTGATGAAGAGCGCAAACATTGGCTGGCCCAATGCAAGTACACCGCCCGCCTGATCAATAGTGCGATCGCAGCAGTGGATTGCATAGGCTCTTTGAGAAAATTACAAACTTTATGCGGACACTTGGAAATTATCCGAAATTCAATCAAAAATTCAGGTCAACAACAGCTAGGCGTCGACGTGGTGGTGGGAGAGGGAGTCAAATCAAAATTAACATCTCGAGTAAAGTGGGAGGACTTTTCTTCGCGTTTACGCACCGGTATAATTATAAATTTGGAACATAAAGATATTGGACAATTTTTTGGCGATGCATTCATTCTATTCAAAAGCAGAATTCAAAATTTATTGAAAAAACTCCAATCATCAAAGTCAATGCGACATTTTGTGGTAACTTCGTGAAAAATTACTAGAACCAAGAACAAAAATCGACATCAAATATTTCAGCACTGAAAACGTTGTTATCGATAGGGGTACAACTTTGAAAGAGTGGTTCCTAGAAAATATCACCGATCAAATTCAAAACAAACTGTCGAAATTCGCGGACAAATAAAGTGGACGGAGTCTTCAGAAAATTGTTATTTTGGAAATCAATACGAACAATTCGGGCATGGGAAACGCTTCGTCTTTCATCGAGCTGCCAAAAAGCAAGCTTGCATTAATTTGAAAAATGAAGATGATGCGTGTTTCGCTTGGGCCGTCGTGTCAGCTCTGTACCCTGTTGAATCTGGTAAAAATACAGACAGAATTTCATCTTACCGTCACTATTCAAATGTACTGAACTTGGATGGAATCGACTTTCCCATGAAATTCAAACAAATTACCAAATTTGAGCGATTGAACAACATATCGATCAATGTGTACACCTTGGAATTGATTCAGCCGCAGGCGAACAAGGAGGCAATTTTCATTACTGTTCCGAGCCGACTCACGAATCAAAAATTAGACAAACATGTCAATCTTCTCCTCATTCAAAATAAATATCACCCGAAATTAAATGATTACGAGGCACCACCACTCTAAATCGCCGACGACGACGCCGATGACGCCGTCGGCGATGACATAAAATTCCATTATATTTGTATAAAGGATTTATCTCGCCTACTCAATCGCCAACTCGATAAAAACATACATAAAAAATTTATTTGCGACAGGTGTTTAAATTATTTCATGAGTGAGGAGAAAACTCGATAGTCATACTGTTGATTGTCAATAATTAAACGAGAGCCAAATTTCATTTCCTTCGTATGATCATGTACAATTTCGAGATTTTGTACATAAAGAAATAGTGCCCTTTGTAATTTACGCGGATTTTGAGTCGATTTTGGAACAGTTTAATGACGAAGAATGCACCTCACATACGGCAAAGTACCAAAAACACATTCCTTTCAGCGCTGGATATTATTTCAAGTGTGCATATGACGATACTTTGTCATTTTGTGATAGCCATCGGGGCCTCGACTCGATGGATTGGTTTGCGGAGAGAATGGGGGCCATAGCCAAATTTGTGGAAGCCAAAACTTTGAATATTGTCCCCATGATCGTCTCACCTCCAGATAGAGCGACAGCGCCATGTTGCCACATCTGCGAAAAACCCTGGAAAACTGACGACAAAATTGTAATAGATCATAATCACTACACGAGAGCGTTCCGTGGATATGTGCATGCGCCTTGCAACTTGAACTACAAAAAGTCGTTCGTTGTGCCAATCATGTTCCACAATTTATCCGGATACGACAGCTATTTTATTATTTGAGATATAGCAAAAAGGGTTCGAGTCAGCCTGTTGCCTGCCAACAAAGAAAAATACATATCTTTCACCCAGAACGACGGAAACACTGACATTAAATTTCGATTCATTGACTCTTTTCGCTTCATGGGCATAAGCTTGGAGCATTTGGTGCAAACACTGACCATCCATGACTTGAAGATTTCAAGGCGCGAATTTGCCCATTTCGATGCTGACCGGTACGAGTTACTCACTCGAAAAGGGGTATTCCCATACGATTTCATCGATTCGATGGAGAAGTTGGAATGCCCAAGTTTGCCGACGCGCGATCAGTTCTAAAACAAGTTGAACGATTGTGGCATCAACGATGCCGAATACGAGCATGCGCAGAACGTGTGGCGGTCGTTCAACTCGATAACACTGGGCGAGTACTCTGACTTATACATGAAAACCGACATATTGCTCTTGGCGGATTTTTCGAAAGTTTTCGAAATATCTGCCACGAGACGTATGGGTTGGATCCTGCGTGGTATTACACCCTCCCGGGATATACGTGGTCCTGTATGTTGAAGTACACCCAGTGTAAATTGCAGATAATGAAAGACGTCGACATGCTTTGTAGAGCGAGGAATTCGTGGCGGCATCAGTCAGTGCTGCAACAGATTCTCCTCGGCCAATAACAAGCACATGGGCGAAAGGTATGACGCCTCCAAACCGTCGACGTATTTGCTATATCTCGACGTGAATAATCTGTTCGGTTGGGCCATGATGGAATATCTTCCGTACGATGGCTTTAAATGGCTCGAAAATGCAGCCGATTTCGATGAGTCGGAAGTGTCAGACACCTCGCACATCGGCTACATTCTGGAAGTCGATTTGGAGTACCCCGAACATCTGCATGACAAACACAAAGATTTGCCCTTGTGTGCCGAGCACCGTACACCACCAGGCTCGAAATTACCAAAATTGATGACCACGCTGTACAACAAGGAAAAATATGTTGTGCACTACAGGGTGTTGAAACAAGCACTCAAACACGGCCTTGTCTCAGGAAAATCCACAAGGTATTGCAATTCAATCAGTCAGCGTGGCTGCGTCCCTACATTGAATTAAACACGGAATTACGCTCTCAAGCAAAAACTACTTTTGGCAAAAATATATACAAACTAGCCAATAACGCAGTGTTCGGGACCATGGAAAACATACGGAAGCACCGTGTGGTGAAAATGGTCTCCAAGTGGGAGGGGCGATATGGCGCAAAAAATCTGATTGTCAGTCCAAATTTCAGGAGTCGCACCATTTTCGGAGAGCCTCGTCGCTATCGAGATGACAAAGACGGATTTGTTATTCAATAAGCCCTTGTACATAGGAATGTCGATTCTCGATATTTCCAAGGTGTGCGTGTACGATTTCCATAACGGCTTCATGATGGAAAAGTACACGCACGATCAATGCAAATTGATGTTTACGGATACTGATTCGCTCATTTATGAAATTAGGTGCGATGATATTTATCGGGATTTGATAAGCAGTCACATTGAAAAATTCGATACGAGCGTCTACCCAAGCGACAACCCCTTTGACATTCCCCTCGAAAATAAAAAAGTACCTGGCTTGATGAAGGACGAAGCCAATGGTCGTATCATGACAGATTTCGTGGGGCTTTGATCAAAGTTGTACACCTATAAGATGCAAGGTGGAAAACCCGTAAAAAATCCAAAGGGGTCAAATACATCGTTGTCGAGAATCACATCACTTTTAAAGATTATGTGGAATGTCTGAAAAACAATGCGGAAAAAATAACTTCACAACGCTGTATTCGATCCTTTTCTCACAACGGTTTTAGTGTAGAGCAAACAAAGATCGCTCTCAACCCCCACGACGACAAGCGCTATTTGATTCAAAATACTTTGCAAGAAATTTTAAATAGTTTCTTCACTCTTTTTGAAAATTTGAGTTAGGGATTTTCAGATTAGGACGTCGTCGGAGACTGAAGGAAGCCAAATAACTATGTCAGGTATACAACCGGAAAAATTCTTTCATTTTACTAAACCCTAAGCTAAGAATCACACTGACCGACCAGCATCGACCGTCCGCGACCGTCCAACAACGACCAAAAACTGAAATGGATCAATAAAAACGTTCAAACTCACACTGATCGAACAAAATTTTCAGCAGAAGGCAATTTTAAACATGGTCTTCAAAGAAAATCATTCAGTGTGAGTTATCCGATAAGAATTCACGTTTTGGAAATTTTGGACGTAGGAGGACGGTTGCGGACGGTTTCGGACGGTCGGTCATGGTTGCTCAGTGTGCCTGCTGCCTAAGCCTTCATATATTCAAGAAAGAAGAAGAGGATTCAGCAGGCATTTAGCCTGCATCGTCAAGAAGGACAGAGCGGAAACTTAAACGAGTATCGGATTTTTTTTTATACGAAGTAACCTTCCCTAGTTCACTATCTACGAGTAGGGTGAATTTGAAAATACCGGTTGAATTTTCTTTTGTAGGGAAAATAAACGCTAGTTGTGTGTGCACCGCTTAAACATCTTATCCTATTTCAATACAGTTCGGATTAGGAATACAGCCAAACCAAAATATTTTTTTTTCAGAGCGCAGCGGAACGGTAATTAATTATTCCTTCGAGCGTCCATATTACTACATCGGATACCTATCAAGCATTTTTGAGGAAACAAGTTATCCCTTAAGTTGAAAAAAAAAAATAATTCAATTGAATTACTGTTTGAAAAACGTAATTTTTTTGAGCGGAGCGGAAAAATAACTGAAATTTTTTTCAAGTGTTCACGATTAATTTATTTTTGTTTGTAATATACCAGGAAAGTTGAGACGTAATTTGAATTCCAGAAAGCCAAATAGTTTTGTTCAATTTCACGGGGGGTATACAAAAAAGTGATTTAATTTTGTTGGACACTAATTTATTTTTTTATGAATACAATTTTTTTTATATACAGGAAAGTTGAAACTTAATTTGAACTCTAGAAAAGATAGATTCTGTTCAATTCATACAGGAGGTGTCCGAAAATTAGTTTAATTTTGTTGTCAAGTCATTTTATTTTTATTATTTTTCCATATACAAGGAAAGTTGAAACACAACCAGAATTTTAAAAAAGTTTGATAAGTTTGCTGTTAATATATTTTTTTATAATTTTTTACCACGATAGATTGAAACATACAGAAAATTATAGGTGATTATTGTTTAATTTATACAAGGGGTACCAGAAACCTAATCTGAGCTTGGTTGCAATGAATTTTTGTCAAAAAAAATATATTCCTTGCACATGGAACGGTGAAAAGGAACTGGCCTTTTAGAAAAGTCAAATTAACTTTATTTCATTATACGAGGTGAAGCGGAAAAATAAACCAAGTTTAGTCAATTGACTGATCATTTCCTTGGTTGGTAAAGTGGTAGCAGAACTAATGCACAATGGCGCACACAAATGTAACTCCCCCTCAGACTAATCCTTCGACCTGGGGTGCAATAAATTTTGCGGTTTTATGGTTGCCCACCGTCTATTCGTTGCGAATGGTGGCGACCACGTTAAACAGTTTTAGTGATAAAGAGGTGATAAGGTTCCTCGAGAAGCTCAAAGCGCGAGCAAAATTGGATAGTTGGACCGAAGACTCTCCAGGTCCTTATATTTAAGTTTGTAGGGAACACATAATTTTTTTTAGTCGGATTCAGGTTTGGACTCGCTGGTGTACAGTGAGTTGAAGTTGAAGTTGGTGCAAAAGTTTGCTCCCATGAAGTCACCGGGAGAAATCCAGTGGATCCTGAGTGAGTGTTTTCAACGATCGGATGAGGACGTGTCATCTTTTTGCATAAGATTGAGGACCCTGGGCGCCAAGTTGTTGAAGGAAGATTTATTCGGAGCCACTCCGGAAGAAGACGGAAGAAGAAGCGGGAGTTAAGAAAAACCGGGAGCTGTTGGTAAATCAATTCAAAGTAAGTTTCAGGAAGGACTTATTTATTTTAATCATCCGACTCACGACACTAAATGTAGTAAAAATGCACTTAACTAATTTTGCTGATTTATTCGAAACTCGTTTTAAACAATGTTAAGTACACAGAATTATTTGAATTATTATTTTTCTATGAGCTTCGAAAGCACCAGACTCGGAAATTCTGCGCATGCGAATGGCCAAGAGACCATCTGGCAGTCAAGCTATGAGAAGTGATACGCTGACACGTTTTAAATGGTACTGTTCGATAGTGCACGCTTGAAAGTTTTCACACTACTTAGACTATAAGATGATTTTTGAAAAAAATGAAGTTCCGCATGAAAAAATTGTAAAAGTTATTAACAATTAACTAAAAAAAAAAGATGGCTTTAGTATTTTGTAAATATCTCAAAAAATAATTAAAATTTTTTAAATCTAAAAAAAGATTCAAAAAGAGGAGGAAATTTCCTAAAAAAAAGCTCAATTCCCGGAATTGTAGCATCAATATTTATAATTTTCCCAGAGGGATGAAAATACGGCCGAAAACGGGTACTCTGGCTCGGGCAAGCCACATCCACTTTGGACACTTTAACAATAAAAATTATTTTAAAATACTAAATACGAAAATAAAAAATTGGAAAAATTCAGGCACTAACTGAATAGATTAATGAACAATAATCCGCTTGAAAAAAATTTTTATCACAATTTTTCAATTAGTTAATCAATAGTTAATTAATAATTTTTTTCTGCTTGAACATGAACATTGCAAGTGTGATAATTGTTAAACTATAAATTTAAGATTTTTTTCCTCTTTTGGAGCAATTCTTGAAAGGCTTCAGAATAGAACCCCGTTGGAAAAATTAAAAAGTTTTTATTTTTCAGTTTTTTATTAACAATTTTCGTTGTTGCAAAATTAAATACTTAAATTAATCATTGAAAAAAAATTTTTTTTTTAAATATTATCAATAATCCGTTTTTATGTTATCAGGAACTACATAGAAATAATTTTTTTAAATTTTTATCTCTAATTGTTTAAAAAATTGTTATAAACAAATACGTTGTTTATAAGATAATTGAAATTTTTTTTATGGAATTTCAATCTTTGATACAAATAATGGTTTTTAAAAGAAAAATTGTTCCTTAAAAAAATTTTTTTATTGCTTGAAAACGCATTTGTTAATTAACAATTATTTTCTCCCGCTTCTAATTAATATTAAGGAACCATTTTTTTTTTTTAAATAATTATTTGTCTTGCTGATATAAAAAAAAAAAATTCCATTTTATTTAATTTTTCATTGTTTATGCAATAAACAATTTGTTATAAACAAATAAATTTTTACCTTATATTTTTTTTTCTATTCTAATTTCTGTCACAAAAACAGACATGACATTTAGAGAGTTAGAGAGAACTTATATTTAAAAATTAAATAAAAAATAATAAAAAAAATTTTAAAAAAGAAATTTTTTAAACAATTAGAGATAAAAATTTAAAAAAATTATTTCTATGTAGTTCCTGATAACATAAAAACGGATTATTGATAATATTTAAAAAAAAAAATTTTTTTCAATGATTAATTTAAGTATTTAATTTTGCAACAACGAAAATTGTTAATAAAAAACTGAAAAATAAAAACTTTTTAATTTTTCCAACGGGGTTCTATTCTGAAGCCTTTCAAGAATTGCTCCAAAAGAGGAAAAAAATCTTAAATTTATAGTTTAACAATTATCACACTTGCAATGTTCATGTTCAAGCAGAAAAAAATTATTAATTAACTATTGATTAACTAATTGAAAAATTGTGATAAAAATTTTTTTCAAGCGGATTATTGTTCATTAATCTATTCAGTTAGTGCCTGAATTTTTCCAATTTTTTATTTTCGTATTTAGTATTTTAAAATAATTTTTATTGTTAAAGTGTCCAAAGTGGATGTGGCTTGCCCGAGCCAGAGTACCCGTTTTCGGCCGTATTTTCATCCCTCTGGGAAAATTATAAATATTGATGCTACAATTCCGGGAATTGAGCTTTTTTTTAGGAAATTTCCTCCTCTTTTTGAATCTTTTTTTAGATTTAAAAAATTTTAATTATTTTTTGAGATATTTACAAAATACTAAAGCCATCTTTTTTTTTTAGTTAATTCTTAATAACTTTTACAATTTTTTCATGCGGAACTTCATTTTTTTCAAAAATCATCTGGATGTCATTCCGAATCGAATGACACCTCAATCATAATTTTCGGAGACTGCTGAAAAAAGTTGGTCTAAATGGCACTTGTAGACTAGACTATTATATGCAATCCGCTCCGTTTTGTAACTCGCTTATAACGACCAAGGGGTTCCCGCCGGCCGACTCCGATTGACGCAACTCCAACAAACAGAATAACACCAAAGGTGAGTGAAGGACTTTCTCGAAATTTTGTTAAGAGTTTTAATTGATCTATGTGATACGAATTCTGCCTATTGTTTTACCGTCCACATAAAAAACAAACAAACAATAATTTATTTGTATCACAGTCACTATTTCAGTTTATCTCCACTGTTGCTTTCTGTCTGCGGACTCTCGAACTATATCTGCGACTCTCTGTGACACTATTCTGCCCTCTCATGTCGAACGTCTTATATACCGACAAGCAGATTCTTTTTACAATTCTCGGACGATCGGAACTAGACGTCGATCCAGTCAGATGGCACTCGAGTACGTTCTTCGTCGTGGGTAGAACATTCTTCAGCTAGTTCTCGTTTCTTCTACGCGATGACTTATAGTTTTTGATTCGCCAGCCAGCAGATATGCAAACTTTGTTTACCTTTGTTTGCCAGGGATGCGACTTCTCAGCTGTAAACAAAAAACAGAAACATATGCAGTATCACCACGAGTAGCAGCCAGCACTCTACTCCTCCAATCATAATGAAAGTGATTTACTATTGAAGGTCTGAAGAGAGCCTAGAACTTCTGTCTCTTGGTAATCATTCTCTCCCAGCCAATCGTGACAGCAAAATATTTAGTGAAACTCATTCATGTCAGGTTGGTAACTGGATACCTTGTTTTTGATAAAGTGCCGTTATCGATTGAAAAAGAGTGTAAAACGGGTGTGTACATTATGCTGGTGAAAAGAAGGAGGCATTTTGAGCCATCATTCAAAAATTGGCCCAAATCTCCGAAATTACTTGAGGCCGTCAAAAACTTTATTAGTATTTTTTGTTCAGAAGACCATAATACGGAATTTCCAACAAAAAATTGGTAGCATGATTAACAGAATTTTATCGAAATTGACGAAGTTTATGTATTTGGATAGTTTTCTGTTTCTCATGCAAATTATCGATTCAGTTCTGAAAATTCCCTATTCATACACCAACGAGACGACGGCGACGCCCCTGAGTAGTGATACTCTGACCTTATAGAATATAATATTTGACGCCTGTGGTCTGTTATTTAGCCAGAATAAAATCATTGCCGATAAACTTGGAAGTTTTCAGTGATGTGCTGCTATAGGTAGCCGCTGTGAGGTAAAACGTCTACGTACGTGCCACTCTGCAGCAGCTATTGTAAATTGTAATAACTTATAACAAGAGCAGTATCACGCGAGACTTCAGACGTAGTGGATGCTAAACAACTCGTGAGGGTCATTAACTGGGGAAAGTGGATTGATATAACGTTAGTGTAAACAATAAAAGTTTCATTTTGGTATTCAAATAATTATTTTTGGATAAGGAAATGACTGAAGGCTTTTGGATTTAGCAGGCATAGACAGCTCTATCTATCACTGTCGGATAAACAGGTAAATGGGATTTCCAGTTGAATTTGAATTAGGTATTTTGGAATATTATAATGAATGATAAGTGTTTACGTTACTTTTAGTATAACACCCACTGTAAAGTAACTATTTGAACATTGGGGTCACCCCAAGGACTTCAGATTTCTCCGAATCGAAACGAAAAATTCTTTGTATTTAACAGGTACGTAGGTACCTATATTGTGCAACGGCGTTTTGACGTTGCAAGCCATTTAAATGGTTCAGTGCGCAATGGTATTTTAACGTGACCTGATAAATAACTGGAAAGTAACGCAGCCTACCTAATGTGTTCCGTTTAATAATTCTGTTAGACCGTTGCGTAAGCAAATGTCTTTTCTTTGTGTGAAACACTATTCAATATGTTAAAAGATAACAAGGTCGGTCACATTCTCTTCGAAAAACAATATTTCAATAACAGCTGGTCGGAGGTTTCAGAAATTATAGATAGCAACGTAGATACGTACTCAAGTTGTTCAAAATATTGTAAAAAACAAATTTTGAATTACTTATTGCGTATGGGTTTTTCTTTTGCTCACGTGCTCGATACCGATTTTATACGTTGCAGTAGGTATAATAGGTATAATAAATAATATTTACCAGCTCCAAACAAGTGTTTTCCAGCTATTAATACCTTTTATTTCAGATTCCTTATATACTCTGTTTATTTGTTATTTGTTGTTTTCTTTCATGAATAAACATCTTTATTCGTGTAATTATTTTACCAACATAAAATACGAATATCCACTATTCTCATCAGTAGGTTGGAATAGTTGTAAGAAAATGGCGAATCACAAAGTTATTCTCCTATAAGCAGTGCAAATAACTAAGTATCAGATATAATTATTCAGTATAACTGATTTTTTGTTCAAACATGCATTTGTGTATAGATATTTTACAGCCCATTCAGACAGATGTTCAATTTTTTATGAAATCGTAGTGAGTAGGTAGGTAGGTACTATATCTACCTGGTTTATTTCAAATTCGACCCTCGAAGGAACAGCACCTAACCACGTTTTATTTTATGGTTTTGTTACACTATACACTTGCCAAAGAAGATTATTATACGTAGCGTCCAAAACATCCGTACAACGCAACTTATTTCCCGAAAGAGCGGCGACAGAAAACCAGTCTTTTTGAATACAAGCACACTTTTCTTTCACGACACGATCACTGCACGATAGCGAAAGAAAATTGTGCTTTTGGAAGAGAAGTATGGGTATGATGAAAACGGCATTAACAAAACTTTCCAATTCTGTAGGTGGAGAATTGCCAAAATCCCCACGATGTACATAGATATGATGTAGTTCTTGAGGAAATGGAACTCGGGCACATCAGACCTAAAAAAATGTAGATATGAAAATTTACTTAATCTTTGAGACTTCGTAAATCTGTTCTTTACGTAAGTCAAGTCGGAAAACTTCTTATTTTCCAAAATTCTCTGTAGGATCATACCTAACAGTTGCTCATTTTTATCATAGTCAACTGAGCCTCTATGTCAACAAAACATGATATAAGTTATCCATTTACCACTTGATCAGAGAAGTTAAATATAAGGGATATTTTGATTTGAAATTAATTTACAGCATTTTTTTGCAGTCACGATGAAGACATGCATAATAAACTCGATAATAAACAATAGCATATGATACACAAGTGCATTCCAACTTGTTATCGTGGTTTTCCTTACTGTGGAACACTTAAAACATACTATTTCGATTTCATTTGGAACGCGACCGTTTTACAATACCTGACTATTTTATAATTATTTCCGACAAGACCGATTGCCTTAATGTACCTATCATATAACCCAAAAATTGATTATTGTTGAGGCTCCTTATGTTGGATATTTTATATAAATGATGAATATTAAGTCTGAGACGTTTGCCTGAGAATCACAATATCCAATGGGATATGGACTAAAATATGACAGAAATTTTTTTCCTCTCTGGCTAATGCCGCAACAGACCCTCTAGTAACTGGCAGATATAACTATTACAGCTACCTGTTACTATGTCAATGATTCTATACAGTGCAACTTTCAATAGTCCCCCCTCCTGTTAACTTTTGAACGGGTTGACGTACCTACAAACTTAAAAAAAACCGTTCGGAGGGTTTCACCGATACTACTTTTTGTAATAAAACACATTGTGATTGCTCGATAGATGTCGCAGGAGGGCACAACAACTAAAAAAATTTAAATGGTATGGGGGGGGTCATATGTCACATCGTTGAAAAGATAATTCAACTCTCTTCTCAACCATCTAAACTTTTTAGATTTTCGTTCTTACATTTTTTCACAATATGCACTTGAAATGTCAGAATAAGTGCGGATTTGGCGAAACTGAAGCCCTTTGCTTACCTAACCACGATAACTTTCGAATGGTTTAATGTGAAATAACGGGACAGAATTTTTTTTTTATTGTAACGAAATTATAAATTTTTTTAGATGGTTGGAAAGAGAAATCAATTATTTCAACGATGTGACAGATGATCCCCATGCCATTTAAAATTTTTTAGTTGATGTGCCCCCCCGCGCCATCTATCGGGCAATCACAATGTGTTTTATTTCAAAAAGTAGTATCGGTGAAACCCTTCAAACGATTTTTTTTTTAAGTTTGTACGTCAACCCGTTCAAAAGTTAATAGGGGGGGATGGGACTATTCAAAGCCGCACTGTATAATGGCAAAGTGGAATTTGGTTTGATTCGCATTGGATGACCATTGCAAGTAATCTGCATGACAGCTTTCAGGGTTTTTGTTCTTCGTCAATAACATCGACGAACTTTGAATCCCTCTGATGCTTCCCATCCAAAATCACCAGAGCTAGAAGCACTCCTCAGAAAGAAAGAATTCAGAAAGAGTAAAATCGATGATACCAATTCCAGTAATTGTCGAGTAATTGTCGAGAATTTGTCGTGACCGAAAAAAATTTGTCGCGCTTATATGTTTTTTTATATGGGTGGCTGTGCTAACTTTATATTAAGTTATCACTACCACTAATATGACTTGACAAATAAACATCAAATTTTATCACTGTGGTAACCAACACTTGTCGAGTAATTGTCGAAGTCTATTTGAAGTAAAAAAATGCGAAAAATCTTTTCTTTACAGCTTATATATGTATTTTTTATTGGAATTCTTGATATTCGGGGAAATTTTGAGTAAGTGGCAACACCGCAGGCATTCTTTGTGAAAAATAGGAAAACTCTGTGTTCAATGAAAAAACTCATCAAACTTGGTGCGTATGTAATATAGAGAAACAGGAAGTAATTGAATTTTACCAATTACAGGTAGTTTTTCTGCTTCCGGAAATTTCAACGTTTCACGACAAATTTGATTTAGTTATTCGACAATTGATGAGTTAGTTTTCAGGGGCAGAAAAAATAATCCAACCAAATTATGTGTGTATATTACTAAGAAAAGGAAATTTCTCCATTATTTAGCGTTTTAAAGTAATTTTCCGGCTTTTCAATAATGAAAATTTTCACGACAGATATATTTTCGTCGTTCGACAATTGTTCTCTAAATTTTCGCCCAAAAAAATTATATACAGGCCGTTTCGTTTATCATGTGGTAACATTGCTATATTTTAAACCGTAATAGATACAAAGACGATTAAATGGGAAAAAAAGGAACTATTGTGGTGAGCAGTACATTGGTGAGAGAAAATCTACGGGGACTCTCGCCCTTTCCGACTTATACAGGGAAAACTAAAAAAATGGAATTTCTTTATTAATTAGCGTTTTAAAGTAATTTTTCTGCTTTTCAATCGTCGTTTGACAATTGTTACCCAAATTTCCGCCCAAAAAAATTATATTTAAACATCATACAGTGCGTTGGTAATACCGAGAGACTGAAAATAATTGAATTTTACCAATTACAGGTAGTTTTTCTGCTTTCGGAAATTTCAACGTTCCTCGACAAATTTGATTTAGTTATTCGACAATTGATGAGTTAGTTTTCAGGAGCAGAAAAAATAATCCAACCAAATGATGTGTGTGTATCACTAAGAAAAGGGAATTTCTCCATTATTTAGTGTTTTAAAGTAAATTTCCGGCTTTTCAAGAGTGAAAATTTCCACGACAAATATGTTTTCGTCGTTCGACAATTGTTCCTTAAATTTCCGCTACAAAAAATTATATTTTATCATCAAACAGTGCGTAAGTAATATCGAGAGACTGGAAATAATTGAATTTTACCAATAACAGATAGTTTTTCCGCTTCAGGAAATTTCAAAGTTTCACGACAAATTTGATTTTGTTATTCGACAATTGATTGTTCATTTTCAGTCGCAAAAAAAATAATCAAACCAAATTATGTGTGTATATTACTGAAAAAAATGGCATTTCTTCATTATTTAGCGTTTTAAGTAATTTTCCGGCTTTTCAAGAGTGAAAATCTCCACGACAAATATGTTTTCGTCATTCGACAATTGTTCTATAAATTTTCGCCAAAAAAATTTATATTTTATTATCATTTAGTGCGTTGGTAAATACCGTAAGACTGGAAATAATTGAATTTTACCAATTATAGGTAGTTTTTCCGCTTCACGAAATTTCAACTTTCCACGACAAATTAGATTCGATCATTCGACAATTGATGAGTTGATTTTCATTCACAGAAAAAATAATCCAACCAAATTTCTCGTCGTTCGATAATTGTTACCCAAATTTCCGCCCAAAAAAAATTATATTTAATCATCATACAGTGCGTTGGTAATACCGAGAGACTGGAAATAATTGAATTTTACCAATTACAGTTAGTTTTTCTGCTTCCGGAAATTTCAACGTTCCTCGATAAATTTGATTTAGTTATTCGACAATTGATGAGTTAGGTTTCAGGAGCAGAAAAAATAATAAAATAATCCAACCAAATTATGTTTGTATATTACTAAGAAAAGGGAATTTCTCCATTATTTTCCGTTTAAAAGTAATTTTCCGGCTTTTAATATCTCCTTTTTCCACCTATGGTATTTAGTTTTTCAGTTATAAGAAAGTAGTAGTTTTCTCGGGCTATATGTTATAATTATTCGCCAATCGTTCAGTGAATTTGTGAGCCTACAATAAAAATATTTAAGTTTGATGAGTTTTTTCATTGAACACTGAGTTTTCCTATTTTTCACAATAAATTCTTCATTTGTTTCAAAAAGAATGCATAATCCATACATATTTGACAATAGATCAATGAAAAAAGCTCAAATTATCCTTATAGGCATGCGGTATTGCCAATTACTAAAAATTTCCCCGTATATCAAGAATTCTGATAAAAAATACATATATAAGCTGTAAAGAAAAGATTTTTTGCATTTTTTTTACTTCAAATAGACTTCGACAATTACTCGACAATTGTTGGTTACCACAGTGATAAAATTTGGTGTTTATTCGTCAAGTTATATCAATGGCAGTGCTAACTTAATATAAAGTGGCACAGCCACCCCATATAAAAAAAACTATAAGCGCGACAAATTTTTTTCGTTCACGACAAATTCTCGACAATTACTGGAATTGGTTTCATCGATTTTCCGGCAAGTGGCCTTGCTAACATTATAGACATAGAATGCATGCATTTCGATATCCTGAGTCAAGGTCTACTCGACCAGACAATTTTGTTTCGAGGAAACAGGCTGTGTCAATCAAGTACAAGAAAAGGCAAGTACCGTAAATCGGTGTTACTTTTCTAGGATTTTAGCATATTTTCTGTGGTGGTATCTTAATTTATGATGAAAAATAAGCGAAATTTACATACTTAAGTCATATTTCTGTTTTATCTAGAAGTTAGGAGGTTAAGATTTTTCGAAAATAGTCTCCTTTTTTTATCATTTCAAAATTTGGCAGTCACCTTGTCACCGGATGAAGACTACTTTTTGAATAATAGAACGTACTTGATGACTTCAATCCGCATACCTGAAATGAGAATAGGATTGTTCGGGTTTCGTCGGGTTAGTCGGTAAGCAGGGTAAATTTAAGTTTATCGACAGGTTGTGTGCGAGCACAACGAGCACCTGTTTTGATTTCACTTTTTTATACTAATTAGTGATCGGATTACAAGGAACTTGGATATCTAGGTTATTTAGGTTAGGTAAGGTTGTGTCCTCGGTTGTATCCCATTCTTTTACGATGGGACAATGGCCTACGGATTCATGTTTAGGAGACAAAACTACGCGAGTTGGGTATTTTCTTTAATTTTAAGGCCGAGCCCGATAAACTTACCTTTACCTTGTTTACCGACTAGACCCGACGGAACCGGAACAATCTCATTTTAGGTGTGTGGATTGTAGTTCTTTTATTTAAAAAGTAGCCTTTATTTTTGTGAAGCCGAACGCTGAATTTCTTTCTGCGTTTACATTACTTACGCATATTTGTGCGCATATTAAGGCACATGTGCGCGCGCATGTGTATATATGTTTGATAAAAAATACTCAACACACGTAGTTTTGTCTCCTAAACACGAATCCGAAGTCCAAGTTATACTTATCGTAAATGAAGGAGACACCCTAACCTAACTAACCTATCTATCCAAGTTGCTGGTAATCCGATCACCAATTGGTATGTAAAAATGAAATCAAAAGCTTGCTTACCCGAAAAATTCCAATCTAACATTTTTTGATATTCGGATGCTCACTCTAAGATTTAACGAAAACAATTTCTCGCATTCTTCGCCTTCATAACGCTGGCTTCCCTTGCGCCAAGTCAGGTTGTGGTGTGATATAATAATAATAATAATAATAATATGTTTATTCAATAAAAATGGTAATCAAAGATAGTAAACATTAAATTTTCAATAAACATGTGTTCACTCCGAAAGTCGAAACTTGTATGGAGCGTGCAAATACAAATATTGAATATAAATAATAGATATAGCTATAAAATTAACAATACAACAGGTATATAATATAAAATTTTTGTGTGAGTATAAAATAAGTGTATAAAAAGTTCTTATGGGGTACCTACTTGTTTATTCTAAAAATTCTTATATATCATAAAAATAAACTGACAGGATATGCAGATGAATAATCCAACCATATATATACATGCATGAGTGGCAATGGAATAAATTGAATGTACAAAAAAATTGATTTTCATCTCAGTTCCACCGTACTGTGTATAATTTCTCGTGATTGTGACTTTATGAACTTCCTTAGTTCTCTTTTGAAAATAGATGGGTACATAATACTTTTTATCATTTCAGGTAAGAAGTTGTAAAGCTTTGGGCCAAGATATCCGTAGCTTTTTTGACCTATAGTTTTAGTCATGAAGGGAGGTAAATAAGTTTGATGTCGGTGTCTCGTATTATAGTTATGTTCAGTTTTTTTGAGATTTGATTTAGATTTATGTTGTTTGATATTACAGTTTAAGAAGAACAGTTGTCTTGGATCCATCATTTCTGTTTCAATATAAAGTTCATCCGACGGATACTCACGATCCTTCCTAAAGATTATTTTTAAAATTTTTTTTATCACAAATTTGTTGAGTATGGTTTTTCCAACTCCACCCCAGGATAATATTCCATAGGTAATATGGGATTCTACTAGTGAGTAATATATAGTTTTCAATTGGTTCACATTCAATATATCTCTGAGAATCTTGAACTTAAACATAAGTTGTTGAATTTTTTTTATAATGAAATAAATCTGTTTTTCCCATTTTAGATTGGAGTCAATGATTTTTCCAAGGTATTTAATTTCCGTACATGATTTTATACTCAGTTTTCCGTCTATGTGTATAGTATTGAAGTCCGGGGAAGAGGCTTTGTGCGTATAAAATGGTAAATAAAAAGTTTTGTCAAAGTTGATTATGAGGAGTTTGTTTGCGAGCCATTCCTTGATAATCTTGAAATCGGCTTCAACCATTTCTTTCAAAGATGTCCAATCTTCTGAACTATAAAAGATGGCTGTGTCGTCAGCATATGTTGTAATTGTCCCTCGACTACGGACAGAAAATAAACCATTCAAGTAAATATTGAAGAGGATTGGTCCAAGAATAGTGCCTTGTGGTACGCCATACTCAATCTCTTGAAATTCGCTAATTGTGTCGTTTATTTTCACGCATTGGAATCGATTTGAAAGGTATGATTCGAATAACTTGAGTTGATTACCTCTAATTCCCATGTTTTCCATTGTACTCTAGTAGTAGAGTGTGGCTTACTGTATCGAAAGCCTTCGATAAATCAATAAAAATACACAGAGATGGTTTACTACTATCTAAACTGGAATAGATCTCGGACGTGAGGTTTAGGATTGCATCTTGAGCGGAGATGCCTTCACGGAATCCAAATTGTTTTTCTGAGAGTAAGTTACACTTTGCAAAATATTCAGAGAGTCGCAGTTGCAAAATTTTCTCAAATATTTTGGCAAAATTGGTTATCCATTAAATTCACATCTTGACCTGTTTTCAGAATGTTCGCAAATTATGTTTCTAATTTTTTCTATTCTTGTTCTAAAATATTCCTATTTCGAATAATTGAATTGACAACGTCGCAAAATTAGTATTGCCGTTACAAGACACAGAGCTGTCATTTTATTTGCAAAATAAAATGTAAGATTTTATTTATTAAGGTTTTTGACATTTTGTGTACTATTGTCTATTGAGTAATGAT
Source organism: Chrysolina americana (assembly GCA_958502065.1). Taxonomy (NCBI): domain Eukaryota; kingdom Metazoa; phylum Arthropoda; class Insecta; order Coleoptera; family Chrysomelidae; genus Chrysolina; species Chrysolina americana. The sequence goes on along the minus strand of OY293415.1, from coordinate 41,010,731 downwards.
CAATTTTTTACTTTTTTGAACTTCTTGAGGATTATTTTACTCATACGTTGCCAAAAGTGTGTGTGGAAGAAAGTATTTGCGGTTCAACACAGTGTATTTCTATCGGATAGATGCATAATATAATACTCCGTCCAACAGATTATTTGAGTGTTTTGGAAGCAAGCATTGACTACCAAACATATTTAAAAAAAAAACGGAAAAAGATGTTTTCGCGCAAAATTTTTACTTGATAAAGGGTTTTTATCACGTTTTAAGCCATCTGTGAAAATTCTCTATTCCATATTCTCTAGGTACCCTTGCGTAAGTTATCAACAATAACCTCACCTCACCTCACTCAAATCAAACTACGCTCAATAGTCCTGTCCTAACCAAACAAACTTCGAACACCCACCGGTCAGGCGGTATTGGCGTTGAGATGTCTATTCTATCGTCATGCCGCTGGTCATGGATGAAAAATTGGCATGAAAATATGAGCACCTTGTGTATAAATATAACTGAGTCGGCCCTCTGGTAGTGTATTCGGTACTAAGCCCAAATCTTCAAAAATCAAGTATAATCAAGTAGGCAGGTGTCTTCTGTTTGATCCCACAGTTTTGCAGGTATAAGTGTAAACCAGGGTTTATAGACATCTTAGGTTCAACTCTTCAACTGACATTGATTACACAAGATGAACCGTTCTTGCAATACGCATTTAGTCCATAATATAATGTATTCGTGAAATTTTCTGATCGAATATCCCTTCAAAATGCAGAATTTCCAAAATACTTTCACCTTGACAGACACTCAAACTGTGTTGCTGTACAAAACACCACTCGAGCAAGCTTTCGTGGTGTTTCTAAGCAACACAGTTTTCGTGCCAGCAAGGCGAAAGTATTTTTCGAAAATTTTGTGGGAATATTACTACTGAGTATTTCTGTAAATCATTTCATTTTTCATTATTGTCTGTGAAGAAAAACCCAGCAAAATGGTAGTTGATGTTAGGAACACTTTTTTTCGTTATTTCTTCTAGAGGGGTGAGAGAGGGTCAAATGAATGCTACAAATTCAAGCTTCACTTGAACGTGGCGTTGAGGAACCATTACATTTCGCCAGATGTGAAAATCAACCCTGGTATAGAAGAAGAACTAAACTGACACGTCTACACTTCGTTCAAGTTCATTCTAGTATTCTGTATTTACAGTTTTTGTTGTTATTTTTCCGTAATTTCATATTTCTTGACATTTCAGTTTTTCTTCTCTAAAATCAACAATAGAGCTTTTCGTTTATGACTAAAAACATAATAATATATCTATCTCAAACATGTCGTCTTCAGGCATAGGTACCCACTCTAATTTCAAGATCATTTATTTTCCCTTTTGAACAACCCCATAAATGTCGTCATTGGGTATATCGACAATGCAATACATTTACCTGAGAAGGTAAGAACAGTTCGAATCTGAGTTGGTCGATGTTACAGTGTGTCTCGCGTAAATGACCGTGTTTGATTCATCCTCAATGGTTAGTTTCCAATATTGCTAAATCGGTAATCTTATTCGTCCCAAAAACAGTGACAGTACAAAAGTTACACAAGTTAAAAACAAAAGTTTTCCTAGCTTGGAAATGTCTATGTCAAGTTAGTGACTTCTAAACATCACCTTAATAATTAAAATCTATATTATATAAGCCTTTTCTTTTATGTTGGAGATTGGAGAAAGATACACGATATTTCACTGCTGCTATCACCATCTATATTTATCTTTCATAGAACAGTAATCTCGTGGCCGTTTAACTAATGATTTTACGAAATTTTTTTTCATATGCTTATCTACACCGGAATGAATAATTTCCAGGAAGTGAAGCATAGTGTTTTGGTGACGTTTTCAAAAATGGCGGAGGCTGAATATCAAAAAATGCCCGTTATCTCGATGATTGATGGATGGATTTCAGATTTCAAAACTCTTTTCGAAGAAGATTTTTAGTGGATAGAAGTGATTATTGGTATTTATTCTTAGTTTTTATCTCGTTTATAATTATTTAGATGAGCTCATTATTAACCATTAGCAAAACATACAATAAGGTGTCGGCAAACGTCGAACAGAAAATAACCACCATACGACCGCCGAATCACTCCAGCCCAACGCCTGGCAAAGTTTTTCTACAAGAATATACTTTGCAACACTGTAACAACTACCAAATGATAATCGAAGACAGGTGTGTATATCAATGCAGACCCGGACACAACATCCCAACCGCCTCGATACCGAGTACCCTGTTAAATTGATGTAGCCTATACTTGTTTAAAATTCATATTAACTTTTATGATAAAACGTTACTTCAATGAATTTCCCAGCGTATGAATTTACATGACAGTTGTTCATCATATCAAGCGGAAGTATACTTCTGTAAAACCATTGGGGTTGAAGTTTTTACACATTTTTTTATTCTTTGTGGAAAACACTATTTAATTTTTTTGTACAATTGCCATGGAGGGTATCAAAATTACCATAATAATAACGTCAAGTTAGTGAATCATTCGTACAAAATTTAGTACCGGTAAGACTATTTCATCTTTTGCTCTGAATGAACATAAACAAATTTTCTTCGTGAATAAACTAAAAAACAAATATCTGGGTTTCTGAAAATAATCACAGGTAATACCGACTTATCCTATCGTTAATTTCATAAATCGCTAGATAACTAATAGATAGTGACAACAAAAAAGATAAGATAATATACCAAGCTGAACTCAAACAAAGTATGTCTCAGAAACCCCAGTAGTTCATGAATAAATAAATATATTCTTTCATTATGACTTTAGGGTGTTTAGAAACTCCACAAGCTTTTTTTGTGGTGGGCCTTATTTTGAAACGTCTCATTTTTGAATTCAAGTTTGTATCCATATCTCCTAATCGAGGGGTAAACCGCTGTGGAATTCTGGTATACAGTACCTTTGTAATAAAGCTGAGATTTTATACTTATAATTGAAAAATCATCCATTGGTCACGTTTTTAGTGAAAGTTGATTTTGTAGCATTTATTTGACCCCTTCTCCGCACACTTAAAAAAAGGAAATTAGAGTACGATTCAACAATTTCAAAGTCATCCCACGACTCGCCAAGAATGACTATATCATCTTTGAATATGCCTTCATAAGGACATCGTAAATACCATCAATGTTCAACCCCTTAGACCATTTGCTCGAAAGTTGTATTCATTCAATGTCTGATATGAATAAAGAAAATAGAAGAGGGCTTAATGAATCTCTCTGAAGCACACCCTCATATATATCATATTTTTTGCTACACATATTATTAGTAAAATATGCTCCAGGATGGAGGTTTTTCACAATCCTAATGGATTTCGAACTAACGCTCACCTTATATAGTTTCAGCCAGAGGAGTGTGTCATCAATGCCATCGAAAGCACGGCGGAAATCAAGAAACGCCGCAAAAACTTTCTTTCCACGTAGTCTGACAGGAATCTGTACGATGGGATTCAAGACAAAAATACTGTCTATACATCCCCTATATTTTCAGAAACTTTATTGGTGAATAGACATATATGTCTAATACACTTTTATTTTTATTTCAGGTCTTGTGCATGCATCTACCAGTATGAAACAAATGTGTGCGAACTATAGTGACATATTTGGACCATCCCGAAACTATTCCACAAGAAAATATTCGTCGAATAATCGTCCTTCGATGATATCAGCAAAATATAGGCAAAAAGAAGAACGAAGAAAAGTGTTGAAAACTAGCATAATTAAACTGAAGAAAATTGATGACCCAGAAACTAGTTTATGTCGGTCAGTTTTAATCAATAATACAATGAAAAAACTTCAAGATGAAACTAAAAATGAAAAACTTCAAAAACAACAGCAGTCGTCGCTTGTGGCAGTCTTTGAAAGTTATCCAAATTCCAAACCACCTAAGGAAACTGACGGAAGTGCAGCAAACGAGGAACTTATTAGTGCGTTCGAAGAGAATCCGAGTTGTTCTGATGGTTCAACAACTAATGAAACATGTCCAAAAACCACCGAGAGCAGAAGTAGAGTTACCTCTAGAAAACGATCGTTCAGCGACATGGATGATTGTAATGTACAAGATGTCATATCTCATTTTTGCGTGCCACCCACTCCAACAATGCTTACTTGCATAGACGATTATGAAGTGGATGATTCACCATCACCTAAACGACTCAACAAAAACGGTGAGGAACTTTCTAGTGACACAAGAAACAGTTATCAAATCGATAGTGCCTTGTCAAACTTCGGTATAGACGATTTAACGAACAAAAATGCTAAGTTATCGCGATTTAGGCATTTCAGTCAGACTGATTCAGATTCCAACCTACTTGGTTGTGCTCACGCATTTTTATTTGGTGAATTACGAAATAACAATTATCAAAATTTAATAACGTCTTTAGAATCATAGCAATTCGAAAATAACAGGTCTTTTTTTGTGTGTGAAAGAAAATTAACATCATTGGGTCACAAACTGGAACTCTTGACCTCTCCACTATAAAATATCAGAAACTTTGTGTACTGATTAAAGTGATAATGTAGTGAAGAGATTTCTTGTATGGGTATTTCATGATTATTCTAATTTTACACATATTGTATATCAACGCAGAGTTATATTCTCATAAATTATCATAGAGCTCAACACTTTCATGAAAATTAAATATTTATAAAATTTCTTGACTTTTTTTCGTTGATATTGTAATAAAAATACTCTACTACTATGTTCCACAAATTTATTTATACTTGTTATATATGATTTCTGATTTATTTCTGTGGCCGAGGGCTCTGCATTCATATTCATGGCAAACTTGTTTTGGAGAACTCTGGATGTTTCGAGAGTCGAGTGTGATTATTCTTCTTGTCCATTCTTTACGAAGACAGCAGCAAGTGGTCAGGTCGGACTACAGGATCGTTACACTGTCCCCTTTCGTCTCAAAATGTCACCTTGGATTGGAGAATGTCGATACATGCAAGATTCTCCAAGACGGTATTCGGGTCCGGTAAAATAGAATCGGGACATTTTTGAAAAAGTTCGAATACAAAAGGGCATTTTCTTCTCCTTATTTTGTCCTCCTAATTTTCCCTAGTGCCAGCACATTACTTCTGATGGATTAGCAGACAGCATTTTGGTAAGTTGTGAATTTTTTTAATCTTTCGATAATATTTGCAACATTTGCAGTTTGGTCTTTCCAGCCGGATACGGAGAATTAGGAATTAGTTAAGAATAATTTGTTTGTGATTATTTATTCGTTTCAATTTATTTGTTTTCATCGATTTGCGGTAAAAATAACGTTAAATATCAAAAGTAATAGACCGGGAGATGGTGACACAAAATATTAGATCATTTGTACCAAATTGGTGGTTCTTCAGGGGTTTAATAACGGAATGACAAAAAAGAAATTGATGGTCATAGCGCTGATACCGGCGGCCCAATTGCGTGGGCGTTAATCAAACGTGTCGGATAAATAACGAGTGTCGAACGATTTTTTTCCACAAAAATGCTTGTATTTTCGGATAGTCGATAAAAAAGAAGTAGGCGGTAGAGTAATGCCATACTTCTCCGGTGTGACTTACAGCCCGCTATACCGACACGAATACATTAATTTAAAAACAAACAATTCAACCATTTGTACCAGGCTAATTTTGCGCAGCTAATCATCGTCGAGTCGCCATTCACGGAAATCACTTTGCCATACGTTTCCGACGGTTCCCAATGGCCACAAGGGTGTAATTTTTATTATTATCGAGTTAATGTTCAAAAACACCGCCTTCTTGTTGAACACATATTTGGGCCCTTCTATTGACACTACGTGTGGCATTCAACACAGTTCGGCCATCAATTCTATTAATTATAGTTTCAATATAATTTTTCAGTTTATCTACATTATTATGTTTCATTTTGTACACCTCATTTTTCAGAAATCACCAAAAATAAAAATCTAGAGGTGTCATGTCTGGTGAACGAGGGGGCCACTTAACAGGCAATCCATCCGTTTCCAAACTGACACTGACATTATGTGCTGGTGCTCCATCCTGCTGAAAATAAATCATCTGACGAGCCTCCATATCAAGATCATCGAAAAGTCTTTCAACACTCTTATTAATAAATTAATGTAACGGGGTCCGTTCAAAGAACCATGGTAGAAAAATGGACCGATAATTCTGCCTCTAAATAGACCACACCAAACATTAAAACTGAATCGTCTTTGCGGATTGTGGGGATGGACTAGAAATGGATTATGTCTACTCCAATAATGAAAATTCTCTGTATTATGCATCCCACGATTTGAAAAATTAGCCTCATCTGCATTTATTCATAAACCGCCGACAAAACCCCAATCGTCTCTCAGGATCACCAGGTTCTAGTATTTGTACTGGTCTTAACTTATAAGGAGAAATCTTATGGTTCTTCAGGATTCGTTGAATACCTGACAGTGGAACAGCTATTTATCTAGATAAATCTCTGATGGAATTATTTGGATATACCTCAAAGTAAGATAAAACGTCAATTTCTGTATTTTCAAATATTACAAAACATTTTTCAGTTCTCCTCTTCTCAAAAACTTTTTCATTGTTCCTGAATCGAAGCAAAAAAACGCCGATTAGGTAAGTCACGATCGAGGAACGAATTGCTGTAGTGTTGGAGTGCTCTTACGCTATTTTTCTGGCAAACCCAGTAGGATTCTAACATATCACATTTTTCTTAATGGGAAAACGTCATTTCGAAAAATATTCGAACAGTAGTTGACAGTTACAATATTTTATGACATTGTCTTGATTACTTGAGAATATTTGACAAATCGTGAACAAAGTTTCAAGACAAACTTGATTACTCATGAAATAAATATTTCCACATAAGTCGCTCATTTTCCACTTTAGGAAGAAAGGTGATATGAGCTTTGTTGTTGAGAATCGAAATGCATGGAAAAATATAGGGTGTTCCATTGAAAGAAATATAAATTTATGAAATATTCTGAAAACGCGACTGCCATTTTTTTTTTGTTTTCCTCATCGAGAAGGCCATTAAAAATGCAAGTAGTTTTCCCATTTAACCGATTTCGTAGCATCAATAATAACCAATACAATGGTGCTGACTTAATTTGGAACACCCTGCATATACACCCACTAGATGTTTCTCACGCTTCATGCCCATTTACAGTTAGTCAATAAGGATACATTTCTCCAGACAATAAACTATATTTTGATTGAAGAAAGTAGTACTCCGGTAAGGGTAGTTTGGATCGAGTTCTCCATCGGACTCGGATGTTTCCTTAAATGATTTGCTTTATGGTCCCAAGCTACAAACTGATTTCCTTACCTTATTGATAAACTTTAGATTATTCAAAATAGCTATGACAACTGATGTACGTCAACTTAATCGCCAAATTAGTATGAAAGACGAACATTGTGAATTTCAGCGTTTATTATGGCGTTTTGATTCCTCGGAGGAAATAAAAACATATGAGGTCACTACAGTGGCTTCTGGGGTTAAATCTTATTTGACATTGAGAACAAGGTATGATAAAAAACCGGTGTGAAGACAGCGGCCAAAGATAGCGGCTAATATTTCCGAAATCACCCAAACGCTTCAAGCGGTGGCGTACCAATCAATTTCTAATTTACTTGTACGAAATATAAATAATTGTTCCATTGAGTTTTATTTAATTATTGAGACAAAAATGGGTGAATCAATGTACTCTGCAACTATTTCATTAAAATTCTAATGTTTTGTGAAATCGTCGTCGGAGCATAAACACATTTCGTCAAAATGTTGCAAATCCCTCCTTCTTTACTCTCCGATGAAAAATTTCGAAATCCCGAGGAAGCCAGGGAGTCGTTTACCAACCCTTATATTAAAAATTCGAATTCTGGGAGAAATCGTCGCCGGAGCATAAACAAATTTTGTCAAAATGTTGCAAATCGCTTCTTCTTTACTCTCCTATCAACAAAATCGACTTCCCGAGGGAGCCAGGGGGTCATTTACCTACCCTTATATTCAAAATTTCAACTTTTGCGAGATATCGTCGCCGGAGCATAAACAAATTTTGTCAAAATATTGCAAATTACTTCTTCTTCACTCTCCAATAAAAAAATTCGACTTCCCGAGAGAGCCAGGGGGTCATTTACCAACACTTATATTTAAAAATTCAACTTTTACGAGAAATCGTCGCCGGAGCATAAACAAATTTTGTTAAAATGTTGAAAATCACTTCTTCTTTACTATTCTATCAAAAAATTCGACTTCCCGAAGGAGCCAGGGGGTCATTTACCAACCCTTATATTTAAAAATTCGAGTTCTGAGAGAAATCGTCGCCGGAGCATAAACAAATTTTGTCAAAATATTGCAAATTACTTCTTCTTCACTCTCCAATAAAAAAATTCGACTTCCCGAGGGAGCCAGGGGGTCATTTACCAACCCTTACATTTAAAAATTCAACTTTTGCGAGAAATCGTCGCCGGAGCATAAACAAATTTTGTTAAAATGTTGCAAATCTTTTCTTCTTTACTCTTCTATCACAAAATTCGACTTCCCGAGGGAGCCAGGGGGTCATTTACCAACCCTTATATTTAAAAATTTTACTTTTGCTAGAAATCGTCACCGGAGCATAAACAAATTTTGTCAAAATGTTGCAAATCTTTTCTTCTTTACTCTCCTATCAAAAAATTCGACTTCCCGAGGGAGCCAAGGGGTCATTTACCAACCCTTATATTTAAAAAATTTACTTTTGCGAGAATTCGTCACCGGAGCATAAACAAATTTTGTCAAAATGTTGCAAATCACTTCTTCTTTACTCTCCTATCAAAAAATTCGACTTCCCGAGGGAGCCAGGGGGTCATTTACCTACCCTTATATTTTAAAATTCGAGTTCTGAGAGAAATCGTCGCCGGAGCATAAACAAATTTTGTCAAAATATTGCAAATTACTTCTTCTTCACTCTCCTATCAAAAAATTCGACTTCCCGAGGGAGCCAGGGGGTCATTTACCAACCCTTATATTTAAAAATTCAACTTTTGCGAGAAATCGTCGCCGGAGCATAAACAAATTTTGTTGAAATGTTGCAAATCACTTCTTCTTTACTCTCCTATCAAAAAATTCGACTTCCCGAGGGAGCCAGGGGGTCATTTACCTACCCTTATATTTTAAAAATTCAACTTTTGCGAGATATCGTCGCCGGAGCATAAACAAATTTTGTCAAAATATTGCAAATTACTTCTTCACTCTCTGATGAAAAAATTCGACTTCCCGAGGGAGTCAGGGGGTCATTTACCTACCCTTATATTTTAAAATTCGAGTTCTGAGAGAAATCGTCGCCGGAGCATAAACAAATTTTGTCAAAATAATGCAAATTACTTCTTCTTCACTCTCCTATCGAAAAATTCGACTTCCCGAGGGAGCCAAGGGGTCATTTAACAACCCTTATATTTTAAAATTCGAGTTCTGAGAGAAATCGTCGCCGGAGCATAAACAAATTTTGTCAAAATATTGCAAATTACTTCTTCTTCACTCTCCTATCGAAAAATTCGACTTCCCGAGGGAGCCAAGGGGTCATTTACCAACCCTTATATTTAAAAATTCAACTTTTGCGAGAAATCATCGCCGGAGCATAAACAAATTTTGTTGAAATGTTGCAAATCACTTCTTCTTTCCTCTCCTATCAAAAAATTCGACTTCCCGAGGGAGCCAGGGGGTCATTTACCTACCCTTATATTTTAAAAATTCAACTTTTGCGAGATATCGTCGCCGGAGCATAAACAAATTTTGTCAATATATTGCAAATTACTTCTTCACTCTCCGATGAAAAAATTCGACTTCCCGAGGGAGTCAGGGGGTCATTTACCTACCCTTATATTTTATAATTCGAGTTCTGAGAGAAATCGTCGCCGGAGCATAAACAAATTTTGTCAAAATATTGCAAATTACTTCTTCTTCACTCTCCTATCAAAAAATTCGACTTCCCGAGGGAGCCAGGGGGTCATTTACCAACCCTTATATTTAAAAATTCAACTTTTGCGAGAAATCGTCGCCGGAGCATAATCAAATTTTGTTAAAATGTTGCAACTCACTTCTTCTTTACTCTCCTATCAAAAAATTCGACTTCCCGAGGGAGCCAGGGGGTCATTTACCTACCCTTATATTTTAAAAATTCAACTTTTGCGAGATATCGTCGCCGGAGCATAAACAAATTTTGTCAAAATATTGCAAATTACTTCTTCACTCTCTGATGAAAAAATTCGACTTCCCGAGGGAGTCAGGGGGTCATTTACCTACCCTTATATTTTAAAATTCGAGTTCTGAGAGAAATCGTCGCCGGAGCATGAACAAATTTTGTCAAAATATTGCAAATTACTTCTTCTTCACTCTCCTATCGAAAAATTCGACTTCCCGAGGGAGCCAAGGGGTCATTTAACAACCCTTATATTTTAAAATTCGAGTTCTGAGAGAAATCGTCGCCGGAGCATAAACAAATTTTGTCAAAATATTGCAAATTACTTCTTCTTCACTCTCCTATCGAAAAATTCGACTTCCCGAGGGAGCCAAGGGGTCATTTACCAACCCTTATATTTAAAAATTCAACTTTTGCGAGAAATCATCGCCGGAGCATAAACAAATTTTGTTGAAATGTTGCAAATCACTTCTTCTTTCCTCTCCTATCAAAAAATTCGACTTCCCGAGGGAGCCAGGGGGTCATTTACCTACCCTTATATTTTAAAAATTCAACTTTTGCGAGATATCGTCGCCGGAGCATAAACAAATTTTGTCAAAATGTTGCAACTCACTTCTTCTTTACTCTCCTATCAAAAAATTCGACTTCCCGAGGGAGCCAGGGGGTCATTTACCTACCCTTATATTTTAAAAATTCAACTTTTGCGAGATATCGTCGCCGGAGCATAAACAAATTTTGTCAATATATTGCAAATTACTTCTTCACTCTCCGATGAAAAAATTCGACTTCCCGAGGGAGTCAGGGGGTCATTTACCAACCCTTATATTTAAAAATTCAGCTTTTGCGAGAAATCATCGCCGGAGCATAAACAAATTTTGTTGAAATGTTGCAAATCACTTCTTCTTTCCTCTCCTATCAAAAAATTCGACTTCCCGAGGGAGCCAGGGGGTCATTTACCAACCCTTATATATGAAAATTCGAATATTGTGTGAAATCGTCGTCGGATCATAAATTTCGACAAAATGTTCAGCAAATTACTTCTTCTTTATCCTTCTGTAGAACAATTCAGATTGCCGCTCTACTTTATGTTCAATTGGCTGTCTATATACAAAAATGGCATCTGCAATACTGCAATGAACATTTCTGCTGGCTCTGTAAACCTCGACAAAAAAAAAACTACTGAAAGTTTCCATCTGTGTTGTCAACAAACAATACTTGAAGACGAATGTCATAATTCATTTGTAGAGAAAATTAAATAACAATTTCTTAGAAAGAATGATATGAAAATTTCGTTAAAACAAGGGTTATGAGTAATCAAAGTCCATATCTAAAATAATTATCTTCTATAAGAATTTGACTTTTTGATATAGGGATAGCTGAATGACCCCATGGCTCCCTCGGGAAGTCGACATTTTTCATCCTTGAGTGAAGAAGAAGTGATTTGCACCATTTTGACAAAATTTGTTTATGCTCCGGCGAAGATTTCTCTCAGAACTCGAATTTTTAATTATAAGGGTTAGTGAATGACCCCCTGGCTCCTTCGGGAAGTCGAATTTTTTCATTGGAAAGTGAAGAAGTAATTTGCAATATTTTGACAAAATTTGTTTATGCTCCGGCAACGATTTCTCTCAGAACTCGAATTTTTAATTATAAGGGTTAGTAAATGACCCCCTAGCTCCCTCGGGAAGTCGAATTTTTTAATAGGAGAGTAAAGAAGAAGTGGTTTGCAACATTTTGACAAAATTTGTTTATGCTCCGGCGACGATATCTCGCAAAAGTTGAATTTTTAAATATAAGGGTTGGTAAATGACCCCATGGCTCCTTTGGGGAGTCGAATTTTTTGATAGAAGAGTAAAGAAGAAGTGATTTGCAACATTTTGACAAAATTTGTTTATGCTCCGGCGACGATATCTCGCAAAAGTTGAATTTTTAAAATATAAGGGTAGGTAAATGAACCCCTGGCTCCCTCGGGAAGTCGAATAATAGGACAGTAAAGAAGAAGTGAGTTGCAACATTTTGACAAAATTTGTTTATGCTCCGGCGACGATATCTCGCAAAAGTTGAATTTTTAAATATAAGGGTTGGTAAATGACCCCATGGCTCCTTTGGGGAGTCGAATTTTTTGATAGAAGAGTAAAGAAGAAGTGATTTGCAACATTTTGACAAAATTTGTTTATGCTCCGGCGACGATATCTCGCAAAAGTTGAATTTTTAAAATATAAGGGTAGGTAAATGAACCCCTGGCTCCCTCGGGAAGTCGAATAATAGGACAGTAAAGAAGAAGTGAGTTGCAACATTTTGACAAAATTTGTTTATGCTCCGGCGACGATATCTCGCAAAAGTTGAATTTTTAAAATATAAGGGTAGGCAAATGACCCCCTGGCTCCCTCGGGAAGTCGAATGATAGGACAGTAAAGAAGAAGTGAGTTGCAACATTTTGACAAAATTTGTTTATGCTCCGGCGACGATATCTCGCAAAAGTTGAATTTTTAAAATATAAGGGTAGGTAAATGACCCCCTGGCTCCCTCGGGAAGTCGAATGATAGGACAGTAAAGAAGAAGTGAGTTGCAACATTTTGACAAAATTTGTTTATGCTCCGGCGACGATATCTCGCAAAAGTTGAATTTTTAAAATATAAGGGTAGGTAAATGACCCCCTGGCTCCCTCGGGAAGTCGAATAATAGGACAGTAAAGAAGAAGTGAGTTGCAACATTTTGACAAAATTTGTGTATGCTCCGGCGACGATATCTCGCAAAAGTTGAATTTTTAAAATATAAGGGTAGGTAAATGATCCCCTGGCTCCCACGGGAAGTCGAATTTTTTGATAGGAGAGTAAAGAAGAAGTGATTTGCAACATTTTAACAAAATTTGTTTATGCTCCGGCGACGATTTCTCGCAAAAGTTGAATTTTTAAATATAAGGGTTGGTAAATGACCCCCTGGCTCCCTCGGGAAGTCGAATTTTTTGATAGGAGAGTGAAGAAGAAGTAATTTGCAATATTTTGACAAAATTTGTTTATGCTCCGGCGACGATTTCTCTCAGAACTCGAATTTTAAAATATAAGGGTAGGTAAAAGACCCCCTGGCTCCTTCGGGGAGTCGAATTTTTTGATAGAAGAGTAAAGAAGAAGTGATTTGCAACATTTTGACAAAATTTGTTTATGCTCCGGCGACGATTTCTCTCAGAACTCGAATTTTAAAATATAAGGGTAGGTAAATGACCCCCTGGCTCCTTCGGGGAGTCGAATTTTTTTATAGAAGAGTAAAGAAGAAGTGATTTGCAACATTTTAACAAAATTTGTTTATGCTCCGGCGACGATTTCTCGCAAAAGTTGAATTTTTAAATATAAGGGTTGGTAAATGACCCCCTGGCTCCCTCGGGAAGTCGAATTTTTTAATAGGAGAGTAAAGAAGAAGTGATTTGCAACATTTTGACAAAATTTGTTTATGCTCCGGCGACGATTTCTCTGAGAACTCGATTTTTTAATTATAAGGCTTAGTAAATGACCCCCTGGCACCCTCGGGAAGTCGAATTTTTTAATAGGAGAGTAAAGAGGAAGTGATTTGCAACATTTTGACAAAATTTGTTCATGCTCCGGCGACGATTTCTCCCAGAATTCGAATTTTTAATATAAGGGTTGGTAAACGACTCCCTGGCTTCCTCGGAATTTCGAAATTTTTCATCGGAGAGTAAAGAAGGAGCGATTTGTAACATTTTGACGAAATGTGTTTATGTTCCGACGACGATTTCACAAAACATTAGAATTTTAATGAAATAGTTGCAGAGTACACCCGCTGCATGACTTTTTTACAACCAAATGCTAATCGCAATATCTTGTCGACGTAATTGAGAATACATAACCAAGTATTATATATTATATTATAATTCCTTGTATTTTCTTAGCTGGTGGGTTTCATTTGACGAAATGGTCGACAAATACTGATTCCTTACTTAAAGAAAGTCCTGCCGAAAACCAATAATTGTCAAATGCGGTACGGTTCCAAACCGATACCAAACCCCATTCCGATATGCTTTGTTTTAAATTATAGGTCCCTGATCCCCAAAGAATCAAACGGAAAATATTGTCATCCATTGCTCGTTGTTATGATCCAATAGGTTTGATTGGACCCTTCTATTTCTTTTGAAACTGTCAGTGAAAGAGTTATGGCGGTTGAAGTTAGGGTGGGATGACGAACCCCCTAGTGAAATATTTAAGATTTGGGGCAAGGTGAGATCGGAATGGTCGGAGTTGAATCATTTTCAGGTTCCCCGGAACCTAGAGGCAGAAGCTAACAACCCAGTTATGGTCTTGGCATTTGGGGACGCTAGCCAAGAAGGATATGGAGCGGTAAGTATATTTGCGTTTGCCTCATCCACCGGAGATGTTAGGGTCAATTTGGTATGTGCGGAATCCAAGGTCTCCCCCTTTCTTCTAGTTTCAATTCCCGGGTGGAGCTGTGTGCAGTGGTACTGTTGTCTAAAATAGTCAAATATGTAATCACAGGTTATAGGGATAGGGTTTACATTTCTAAAATTTATGCTTTTTCTGATTCTACAAGGGTCATGCAATGGGTGAACTTCATCGAGTTCAAAGAAATAGTTGTGTCCAATCGGGTGCACCACATTCGAGAACAGGTGCCAAATGCAATTTGGCGTCGTGTCTCAGGAGACAACAATCCGGCGGATTGTCTTTCCAGAGGTTTATCACCCGTTCAGTTATTAAATCGCCCCTGTTGGCTCCAATGGGCCGAAAAAAGTTGGCCTGTGACAAATTGGAGACGGAGCGAAGTCCTCTCCTCTCCGACTGAAGCGGTTGAAGAAGTTGTGTATGAATTAGGAATGAGGTGTTCTTGGATTCTGATTTTGCGGACCGTAGTTCATATAGGTACTTCGTTTCTCTAAAATTCTTCCAATCAATAAAACACTGATCGGCTGATCTTTTGAAGGCAGAAACATTTCCATGTCATCGAGAGGGTTACGAAACAACTTCAATGCTCCTGCAAATTGCGGAAATTAAGACCTTTTCTTCGAGACGGTTTATTGAGGGTGGGGGGTCGATTATGTTATTCACATTTGGACTTTAATAAAAAACATCCGATTATATTACCTCATAAGGATCAAATTATCGGCAAATTGATAGATTAGTTTCATGAAATCTATTGCCGCACGGGTCCTTATCTGTTAGAGCCCCTTTTGCGGCAAAAATATTGGATGTTGGCGGGCAGAAATACTATAAGAGCTCGGTTCATTTGGAATTGGTTAGCTCCTTGTCGACTCAACATTTTTTACAAGCTTTCAAGCGATTTTTGGCCCGTAGGGAACCTTGCAATGTTTTATACTCCGATCGAGGGAGTAATTTTGTTGGTGACAATTTTGTCTCAATTAAATAGTCCAGTTATTTCCGAAGAGTACCAAAGAATTGTCTTTGCAGGGGGTTATGTGTAAGCTCAATCCCAGAAATGCTCCTCATATGGGCGGTTTGTGGGAGAGTAATGTAAAAGCGGCTAAAACTCATATTTTTTCGAGTAGAGGCTCTGCTGAATCAGGGAACGTTGTGTCAGTTATTGGCCGATTCTTTGGCACCTCAAGCGTTGACTCCTGCTCATTTTCTAACACTGGCCCCTCTGAATAGCCTACCGGCTGAAGATGTAACCCCTGTTAAAATTAGTCGTTTGGATCGGTTCCAGTTGATTGATAGAATGGTTCAGGACTATTGGAAAAGATGGCAAATGGAGTATTTACATACTCTTCGGGTTAGAAAAAAGTGGGATCGTCCTAGTACCAATTTAGAGGTCGGTACAGTGGCATGAATCGTGTCGTTTACACGAATTTGACGATTCCGAGCCTATACGCCGATCGTATATGCGTTGCAAATAGCCTACATTTTGACGATTAGTTGACGAAAAGTGGATTCCGAAGTGGCGATTAGGCCTAAATGGTGTCGTCTAGACGATTTTGATGATTCCGAAGCTATATGACGATCGTAAATGTGATGCAAATTGCCTACATTTTACGATTAGTTGACGACAACAATTTTCTTGTCGTCAGTATATCTATCTTGGTCTGGTATATGTGTTGCTCTTTTTTTTAGTGGTCATTATTGCTTGTGTATTTGTTTTCATCCCGTTATTTACCTATGATCCATACTTCTGCAGTAGGGATTTTTTATTCAGAATGGCTTTCAGAGCAACCCAAAAGTTTACTGGGAGTTTATAATGAATTTCATGGGGAAAAGGGCATAGCTAAAGTGAAAAAATGGGGAATTCTCTCGAAGACTTCTGAGGGTTGTGCTCGTAAAGGTACAGCCGGTTCAGGAAAACAATTTTAACAATTTTTATTATTACAAGGTACCATAACAACTGTTGCAATATTTTTTGGAAATATTAATATTATTAACGAGTTCAAGGAATAGGATGTAGCTACCTATAATGATATACAAATAAAGTATGCACCAAATGTACGTATTCCTTTGTTTGGAACCAACAGTATGCGAGAATGGATTCCTAACAAAGATATACATTAACAGTTTAAGATACTATAGAGTATTACCTATCTAGGTAGGTATAGGTACCTATCCCGGTTTACTGCAATATCAAATTTTATGCCAGTAATATAATTTATACACTGCAATGAAAGAAGAGGCTACTTCAAAAGTATTATATTGAGGTAGGTTACCTATTGCGTTTACAAATTTCTTTATTTTTTAAATGCTCCAAAAACAGCGGATGAATGGTTACATAAATAGTCAGGCAATTTGTCTAACAAAATTCAGTGAAATTGTAGACAAGTGGAGATTTCCAAACTTTCTATAAATGCATTTCGACTTCTTAAACAATAAACAACGGTCACGATTACCTTTTCAAAGTTAATATGAATTGGTAGAGGTAAACCTACCTATCATGAAAACTTGCCCCTAAATAATTTGTTTATGTTTTCTGAATAAAAATAACTTTTTGATTATTTTGGATAGTTTTTCGAAATGGATACATGTATATACAGTGTGACAATTTAAAAACTTACAATGGGCTATATCTCACGAACGAAAGAAGATATCAAAAAATGCTTAAAACCGTTTCTAGGATAGGAAGGGGGAACTAAAATGACATAAAAAAGAACTCGCCCCCATCAACCTCCTAGGCCCCACCCACCCCAACAAAAAAAGTTTAAATGGCAGACCCCTACTTGTGATAAATCATTGAAAAGCCCATAAAAAGTTCTATCCAATGGTATACATAATAATTGTACAGGGTGTATCAATAATTACCAAATTATTATCTAACAATTTTAAAAACAAACGTAGGAACCCTACTTGTGATGCAATGTTAAAAATCTTTAAAGGCAAAACCTTATTTTCAATGATAAATGTCCGAGGGGATTTTTTGTTGTTGAATAAAAACTTTAATTTGCCGTCTTTGCAAAAACAAGTTGTAAACATCTGTTTTTCGGTTTCTGTCGCAGTCAATAATTTTTTGTTTATTTGAGACATTGAAATGTCATTAGTGTCATCATTTTGAACAGTCAGTACTGTCATTCGCTGTAGTTGTCACGATGGTTTACGGTATATAGCTGAACGTGTGGAGATAATTTTCATATTTGGCTCCCAGAACCCAGAAAGAATGAGAGGCATCCGGACAAACATGTAAGTCACGTGTACATCCACGATTTAGTTGGAAAATTTAGAGAAACGGGATCAGTGCAAAATAAAAAAAGGGATGCCCCAAGATTACTGAATGAAGCAAGTCAAGTTGAGGTCCTTGGGCAATTTGCAATAGAGCCTACTGCATCAACACGTCAGGTATCTACAATGACAGGACTATCACGTGAGTCGGTCAGGAAGGTGTTGAAATTACATAAGTTTCACTCGTACAAAACGCAAATTCTTCAAGAACTAGGCGATGATGACCCAGACCGACGAATTGAGTTTTGTGAACTAATGACTGAAAGAATTCGCGTTGAACCTAGACTATTGAAAAATATTTGTTTCAGTGATGAATGTACTTTTATGCTGAATGGCAATGTGAATAAACAAAACTGTCGGTACTGGAGTGATACGAACCCGCATCGATTTAGAGAAGGTCGCACTCAATATCCTGAAAAACTTAATGTCCGGGCAGGGATATTAGGGGATTCTTTAATTGGCCCCTTGTTTATACCAGGCAATTTAAGTGGTGACATTCATCTGGATATGCTGGAAAACACCATCCAACCTTTAATTGTGCATGAATTAGAGAATCAAAGGGATGACCAAGGCAATCTAGCTCTAGAAGAAGATTTGCTGCACTACCAACAAGATGGAGCACCTCCTCACTATGCAGCTGCAGTTAGGCACTGGTTGGATACTAATAATCCCAACAAATGGATTGGAAGGAGAGGTTCTATTGAGTGGCCACCGAGGTCACCAGACTTAACGCCACCTGATTTTTTTTTATGGAGTTACCCCAAGTCAGATGTATATGAAACTCAACCTGCGTCACTTGGGGACTTGCGGGAAAAAATTACTCAAGCATGTCGCGCTATTACTAGAACATCATTTGTCAAAGTTCGTGCAGAATTTGAAAATAGGCTGTACTATTGTTTTCAAAACAACGGAACCCACTTTGAACATTTACTTCATTGACATTTTTAACAAATTTGTAGTTCAACAAAAACTTCATTAAATTTTCCTTTTAAGGCATGGTTTTAGAATTATTTATTCACCCTGTACAATTATTATTCATACCGTTGGATAGCATTTTTTGTAGGCTTTTCAATGATGTATCACAAGTAGGGGTCTGTTATTTAAACTTTTTTAGTTGGGGTAGGTGGGGCCTAGGGGGTTGATGGGGGCGAGTTCTTTTTTATGTCATTTTAGTTCACCCTTCCTATCCTAGAAACGGTTTTGAGCATTTTTTGATACCATCATTCGTTCGTGAGATATAGCCCATTGAAAGTTTTTAAATTGTCACACTGTATAATGAATTCATCAACTAATGCAAGTCAGACTATTGACAAATTAAACCAGAGTTTTTCTATATTTGGACTCCTTAGTACTATTGTGAGTGACAATGTTCCACCTTTTAATTCTGAAGAATTAATTTATTTTTGTCAGAAAAATGGCATTGCTCCAGTCAAGAGTCCTCCATACCACCCGCAGTCCAATAGCTTGGCCGAAAGAGGAGTGCAAACAGTAAAGAAATCTTTAATTCGTTTAATCGTTGAGGAGGAAAGTGTTACAAACCGCGTTAAAAATACATTGTCAATGTCGCAGAAGTTGAGTTCTGTTTACATATCGTAACACCCCTACAACTGTTACTGGATTGACCCCTGCAGAAATGATATTGAAGAGTAAACCAAGAACTAGGCTTGATTTGTTGAAACCAGTCTTTGGGCAAAGTAATAATAATTATGAGCAGTCGAACAATACCATATTTCCTAAAATGTTAAAATTTAATGTTAATGAAAAAGTGTTCATCAAAAATAGAGATAATGATATTAAATGGGTCATAGGTGAAGTCGTCAAGGTTAAAAGCGTAAATACTTATTTAGCCAGAGTTAATGACAATATGAAATTTGTACATGTGGACCACATGCAAAAATGTACCTCGCAGCCATAGTATACTGTGTCAAGTCATGATACTACTTCAACTATGTTACCTCCACCAGTTCCAAAGGCACCTGAGCCTAACGAAACTCATTCTGAACCTAATTCTTCCAGTGTCCAAACAGAATCTGTAAATAGGCCTTCTGTTACGCCTATTGTATCTACACCTGTACTTAGACGTAGTGTTCGTACTACCAAACCCCCCGAACGTTTAAATCTTTAAGTGGAGAAGAGTATTATGTTCTAGATATTTATTAGCACGCCACTGTGCACTGTCATCAAATAATGTTCTGTATACTGTCAGTTATGACAGCTGACACAGTCTAAAATAATGTCCCACGTAAATGAACCGGCTAGTAAATAGTTTATGAGTTGTTCATGCATATTTTAATTCGATTAAATACAAACTAAGGATCCTGCAATCGTATCTTACTTCATTAACCTGATGCATATTAGATTATATTTGGGATTTTTGTAGAAAATCAAACTATATAGTCCCGGAGTGCCCTCGTATGTTACACCATCAATGCGAATGTCTCCCGTATCTTTGACAAAGTCCATCAGCTTTCTACCGGGCAGCCATTGCGCTCTTGATCTGTCGTAAATGGGGCCGTAATTCACATCTATTTTGCCAGCTTTGGCGCGATGCTCATTCATGAATTCAGTTGCTACTTCGGGATAAACTTCCAAGTAGTCATCCTTATATACCACCACCATCACCATACAATAGGAATTTCTGACCCTGGAAAACTCGAGAAGAGAATGAGTGGGCCACTATATGCAGACATTGTTGGTCACTGTCAATGATGAAGGTAGGTATGAAATGGATTTACCGTGGATACAAGATCATCCTCCATTACCTAACAAGAAGACCCCATGCATTGGCTTATCCTTATGTAGCTGTAGGAGCCTGTCACACTCCGCAGCTTTCACGTGGGCTTTTTGCTGAACGGGTTCCAACTTGGTGACAGGTTCGTCCGTTCAGTGTCGAATACGAGACCGAGTTCATCCACGGCCTCCCCGTTGTCTGGGGAAGTATAACCGTGGAACAGACGTTTTAGGATGCGAGCTCCTATGAAGATGCATCATTTTGTGAGTTTTCACGTCGAGTTGTCACAGCTCTTGTAGAGTCCATTTTATTACTCCAAAGGAGTAAAGCAGGTCTCAGCAATTTCACCAACTTGATAATAATAATCACAATAAGAAGAATAAATCTGTATATACTATGTATTTATAGAGCGCCTTCAGATGCAACAACCCAGACGGCACAATCATATTGCATGAATATCCTAGGCATATTTCACCGGAATATTGGCATATTCCAGAGATATGCCATATCCTCCAAAACATGTGCTATGCATATTCCATGGATATTCAAGGTCACCATGAAATATGTTCCAGGAATATGCCATACATCTTCCACTGCATATGCCAGGAATATTCCATATCCTGCAAAGCATGTGATGCATATTCCAGGAATATCCTAAAACATATTCATGGCACATGTTTTATATATATGTTTTCATACCATAAAAATATGCCCGAAATATATTTTTGTATGCTTCTTGAAGATGAATGCAGAACATATCCAGGGTGTCTAGTTTATATATGGAATAAACTACCCTTGATATATCGAATATGAGGTCCAATCCCAGACGGCACAATCATATTGCATGAATATCCTAGGCATATTTCACCATAATATTGGCATATTGGCATATTCCAGAGATATGCTCCAAAACATGTGCTATGCATATTCCATGGATATTCAAGGTCACCATGAAATATTTTCCAGGAATATGCCATAATCTTCCACTGCATATGCCAGAAATATTCATATCCTGCAAAGCATGTGATATGCATATTCCAGGAATATCCAAAACATATTCATGACACATGCTATATATATGTTTTCTTACCATAAAAGTATGCCCGAAATATATTTTTGTATGCTTCTTGAAGATGAATGCAGAACATATCCAGGGTGTCTAGTTTATATATGGAATAAACTACCCTTGATATATCGAATATGAGGTCCAATGTATTATTTTTTTGAGTAAGAATAAAAAATTAAATACAAAAAAAAATATTTATTGCAAAAACGACAAATACAACATACATATGTATTCTGATACACTATCTTGGCAATTATCAAGACCTTTGGAAATTCAGATCTGCATTGACACTAACACAAATTACTCAAATCGGTCTCATTACACTTTTCAGTTCTTCAGAATCTTTGTCTTTCTTAATCCTAAAAAAAAAATCAGGAGAAAATAAACCTTGTTGTACAATAATTTACTTAGTGTTTTATTGCAACTCTCAGTAACTTACTTATTGGTATTGGTGAGTATGGATGGTGATTGATGCGCTGCGACCTGATTAGATCTATTGTGCCCCATCTTCTTCTGCTGTCACAAGATGTTCTTGTTTACAGCAGCCCTTCAAGTCCCAATTCCTTCAGGAATTTTAGGATTTTGAGGGGGTCTGCTCGTGGTATTTCTCCCACGGTCAGCTGGTGTGATCCCAGTATATTCAATCTTTTGCGATGTACAGCGTAACACTCCATCAATATATGGTGGGGTGTTTCTGGGTGTTCCCCACATAATCTGCAGGTGCTGTCCTCCTCTAAGCCTAGCTTCCTCAGGTGTTCTTTGAGTCTGCAATGCCCCGTTAGAAATCCCGTGATTGTCTTTAGACTAATTTTGCTGAGGTTAATCAGTGTCTTTGATCTTGCTCGGTTGAAATTTCCGAGGAGATCTTTGGCCTGCCTCAGCCCTGGCTGTTCCTCTTGGCTTTCCTTATCTCTTTATTATATTTTGTCAGCCTTTCGGTGTATCCCTGCCAATCTCCGCCCCGCTTGGCTTTGTTAAATAGCCAGCGGACTTCGGATCTCAGATTTGACAGGTGTTCGTTCCACCAAATGGTTCCACTGTGGGATTTCTTTTCTTTTATGGGGCAACTGGATTCGTATGCATCCATAATTGCCCCGTTTACCGCCTCTAGGGTCTGCTCAAATTCGACGTGACTGTTGCCGTTGAACTTGATCTGTTCTAGGTTACATTTTAGATTGGTGGTGTATTTTTCCCAATCTGTGTTTCTAGGGTTTCTGGTGAAGGTTGTTTGTGTCTCAAGCCCTTCCACGTTGAACATAATGATTCTATGGTCTGAAAGAGAGGGTTCTTCTGAGACCCTCCAGTTCCTTACCATTCTACTGATGCTCGGGCTGCCGAGCGTTAAATCTAATACTTCTTGCCTAGCCCTAGTTACAAAGGTGGGGACACATCCCACATTGAGTACATTTAGGTTAGCCGCGAGTATGAATTCTAGCAATTGCTCACCTCTTTGATTGGTGTCCGTGCTGCCCCAGATGGTGTTGTGCGCGTTGGCGTCGCAGCCCAGCAGGAGGGGTAGATTGCTCCTACTGCAGTAGTCGGATAGCCTCTGTACTTCTTCTGGTGGTGTTTGCCCATCTCCAGCGAAGTATCCTGAGGCTATTACTATGTCGAGGAGTGAGTGCCTTGTGCGGATCTTGGCCCGAACCGGCACTAAGTCCCTCGTCATGAATTCTGAAAGACAAATATAATTAATATTATTTCTGATCAGTATGCAAGCTCTGGGGTTGTCACTTCTGACATCCCAGATCACCATACCTTCTTTGTTCGGCAGTCCTCTGATCTGCCCCCTGTTGACCCAAGGTTCTTGGATCAACACAACTCCCAAGTTTGTCCCGGCGAACACCCTCGATAAGGCGGCAGATGCCCCCTTAGCGTGATGAGCGTTCACCTGGGCAACCCTGACGTGGGTAGCCATTGCTACACGTGAGTTGGAGTGCTTGCCTCCTCATCATCCAGCAGCATTTGCTCTTCTTCGCTGGGAGTCACCGTGGTGTCCTGGTCCACGCTCCCAGTCGATTCTGTTTCGCCTGCTGGGTCTTCTACAGCCCCAGGGTCCGGTGTCTTGCCCGCCTCTTCTTCCTCCTTCTTCTTGCTTGAGTCCTTGCGGAGGCCATGAACGGGGATTTTCCCGAACCTGAAGAAAATGGTGTATCCCATTTTCCTGATGGCCTCGCAGGACTCGTCGTCAATGCCAATGTTTAGTAACTGGCCGTTGCCTTCTTTCTTACTTCCCAGTACTTTCCACAACTGGGTGTGAAGCCCCATGTTTTGTGTACTTACCAGGGCTAGCAACTTCTCCGTTTCAAAGTTCGAGCTCCTGGGAAAGAACACAGTGATGGCGTGCGCCCTTGGGATGTCCTCTCCCACGCACGCCATCAGCTCTGTACCCCTCCAGTTGCTCAGACTGGGGGCATTTGCCCTCAGCCAGTCTGCAGTCTCTTGGGTGACACAGTCTACCACAAGCGTGCTTGGGCGAAAGTGGATTCCTCCAAACTGGAGTTTACACTCTGCACCCAGCACCATCTCCTGCACAATGGCGTCTTCAAGTGCTGTGAGTTGCTCAGCACTCAGCGTCTCCCGTGGATAGTTTTTGGGGAGGACTGCAACTTTTATCATGCTCACTGCTTCAGCATAGCTGGTGGCTTGCCCAGTTTGCTTAGCAGTGGCGGTGCTGCTTCCCGCTTCAGTCTTCCTCCTCTTAACATTCGGACGTTGAGGGGGTGTTTGGGTTTTGGGGCCCCTCTTCTCCGTCTGTTGTGGAGGTTGCTCCTGAGGCCTTTTCCTCTCGACGGCTTTCCTTCTTGCTTCCTCAGGTGTCAGGCCCTGTTCAAGGAAGCGAAGGTACCATCTTACTCCTGCCCCGCTAAGACCTCTTCTTAGCGGATCATCGATGCCTCCAGGCTTGCCTGGAGGTGGCAGATCTTGTTTCCTCCGATTTTTCTTGGGAGGTTTCTTATGGGAAGTACCTTTGCCGGATGCTTGCTCCGAAGGTTTTTCCTCCTTTTTCTTTTTCGCTCCCTCTGCTTCCCGAGGTGATTTCGGTGAGTGGGAGCTGCCAGGACGCTCTTGAGCATCCTGGGTTGCGGTGAATTCCCGCGATTCACTTTTAGTTTTTTCTTTATCCATGTTGGTCCCACGAATAGCTAGGGAACTAGGAGTCGACCACGTCGGAGCCCCGCACGGCGTGGCAAGGCTGGTACTCGTGCAGGTCGCCTGGTATGCACGAGGCTCCGTTCAAGGCGGTGCTCTCCCACCGCCATGCATCCACGGGCACGGGTCGCGTGACACCTTGGATTGGATCAGGAAAATGGTATGTTCTTCTTCGACTTCTCAGTAAATTGCTATGTGAGTGGAATATATACATACATACCCCTAAAAATACTATTAATATAGTGTAGAAAAAAATTGATTAATTATATTTATTTTGATAATCAAGCATGTTGATTGATATTTGCAACATATATATTGAATAGAAGTGATATTTTATAAAGGGGGAATAGTTGAAAATGATGTAAGTGAATAGATAATGAATTTGACATTTAAATATTGTTAAAACACTATGGTAAGGTTAGTCTAAAATTTAATTAAATTGAAGTAATGACCAAGTGTCTAATTTTTATATACATTCTCTTATTACAAAAAATATTGAATATTCTAGAACAGTTGGTCAACATTGAGAAAAAACGTTTTTTGAATATGTATAACATAGTATAAATTAAGTGAAGGTAAATTTTAATTCAAATTGACATCATCTCTGTGGTATATTTTTACCTTTTATCCAAGTAGCCATGTCTACATTAGATAATTTTTTCCTTCCATTTCCTCCAACCTAGCTAAAGGGGTCTTAAAACATCATCGTCAACTAACTGAGGCATATATCTCCTAATACACTGATGCGTCCAACATGAAGAAGCTTTGTCATCTACAATTAAAATTATTACATCTTCTCAGTTATAGTGCACTAATAACAACAATTTAACAACAAGCACTCATTAAAGTAATTGTGAAGGAAGTAACAAATACTATGTTTTTGTCAGTAAGTTTTCCATCCAACTCCATCAACTCTATTATGTAAGACTGAGATATCTTGGATATTATTTCCTTTCTTAGAATTTCTTTTAGTCCTTATCATTTCTGCATTTTGTGTGGCCCTTCCTTTAAAAATATTCAGAAGTCTCATAGGACTTTCAGTAGAATCTCTGAAAACAAAGGAAAGTTCAATGAAAAAATGCATAAATATACTTTTTAGAGATTTACTTACTTTTACAGTATAAACATTTTTGTTTTGCTGTGGTGAAATAGATTCTTGAGTTCAACAGATCCGAAATACTGTTCACTTCCTTTTCTTAGTCCACTTTGATACTGTTACAAACTGAGACTAGCTGGCTAGTTGCAAATTAATACCTGGAAAAATATATTATTTGTTATACTAACGAATGAAAACTAAAAACAGAAAAGATTTTGGAACTTTTGATAAGGAGATTCGGAGAATGAGTTAAATTCCGAATTATCTTACCAGGAGTCGTTGGTGATTTCAACTGCGGATATTTTCTAGCAACTTATTCTGTAATATATGTAGTAATACTCTCAACAGCACAACAAATTACAACACTTCCACCCATACGAGGGCTTTCACTTCCACTAAAAACATTATCTTAACAAATTTCATATACGATGTTGATACTTGACGATTGACAAATGACAATGTCAAATATCCATAAACTGATCCACAACACTTCCTAATAGGCAATTCGCATGAACCAATTAGAACTATCCTGGCCAAGGCAGTATATTTGAATCGATGCTAAGTATTCAACTTGGTTAGCAAGGTAGTTTGGTTAGGTTAGGTCATGGTCCCTTCTTTTTTCATTTTTAAGCCATAAAAGAAGGGAACATGATCTAATTTAACCAAAGTGGACTTGATATCCAAGTTGATCCTCAACATAACCTAAAATTACATTGCACACCACAAGACGCAAATAAAATAGAGTGTTGTGAATAGGAATTCTTGCGTGCCAATCAGCTTTGATTTGTCAGTCTCGCTTCGAGCGCAGATAACCGAAACATTTGATTGGTTGAAATTCCACTTCAAATGTACTACTTCATAAACTAACCAATTGAATGCTTTATTTGGCTACGAAATTTGAAAAGTTTTTTTAAATGCATGTAATTTTTCAGTTTTTATTAAATACATATTCGAGAAACATTTGATATTTTTCTAACAAAAAGTTCCTTCAAATTGAAATGCCTTTGGAATATTCCCAGAATATTCAAAAACTTACGTTTCTGCTTGATATGCCTTTTGAATATACCAGCAATATTCAAGGAGAATATTTTATGGATATGAGTGGAAATATATTCCAGGATCGAATATTCTCAATGTGTTTAAGATCAAATAAATATTCATGG
Source organism: Chrysolina americana (assembly GCA_958502065.1). Lineage (NCBI taxonomy): Eukaryota > Metazoa > Arthropoda > Insecta > Coleoptera > Chrysomelidae > Chrysolina > Chrysolina americana. Next base: position 40,983,675 of record OY293415.1, on the reverse strand, counting down.
AATATTCCAGGAATATTGCAATATCTGTTGGAAAATAGGATGTTGTAGGCATATTCCAGGAATATTGGGTGCCGTCTGGGATGTAGTATTATTCTGAGTAAGAATAAAAAATTAAATACAAAAAAAATTATTTATTGCAAAAACGACAAATTCAACATACATGTATTCTGATACACTATCTTGGCAATTATCAAGACCTTTGGAAATTCAGATCTGCATTGACACTAACACAAATTACTCAAATCGGTCTCATTACACTTTTCAGTTCTTCAGAATCTTTGTTTTTCTTAATCCTAAAAAAAACAATCAGAAGAAAATAAACCTCGTTGTACAATAATCTACTTACTATTGCAACTCTCAGTAACTTAGATCAGGAAAATGGTATTCTTCTTCGATTTCTCAGTAAATTGCTATGTGAGTGGGATATACCCAGACGGCACCCAATATTCCTGGAAAATGCCTACAACATCCTATTTTCCAACAGATATTGCAATATTCCTGGAATATTCCATGAATATTTATTTGATCTTATACACATTGAGAATATTCCTGGAATATATTTCCACTCATATCCATAAAATATTCTCCTTGAATATTGCTGGTATAGTCAAAAGGCATATCAAGCAGAAACATACGTTTTTGAATATTCTGGGAATATTCCAAAGGCATTTCAATTTGAAGGAACTTTTTGTTAGAAAAATACCTATCAAATGTTTCTCGAATATGTATTTAATAAAAACTAAAAAACCACATGCATTTAAAAAAACTTTTCAAGTTTCGTAGCCAAAATAAAGCATTCAGTTGGTTAGTTTATGAAGTGGAAGTGGAATTTCAACCATTCAAATGTTTCGGTTATCTGCGCTCGAAGCGAGACTGACAAATCAAAGCTGATTGGTACGCAAGAATTCCTATTCACAACACTCTTTAATTGCGCCTTGTGGTGTGCAATGTAATTTTAGGTTACGTTGAGGATCACCTTGGATATCAAGGTCCAGTTTGGTTAAAATTAGATCATGTTCCCTTCTTTTATGGATTAAACATGAAAAAAAGGAGGGACCATGATGTAACCTAACCAAACTACCTAGCTAACCAAGTTGAATACTTGGCATCGATTCAAATATACTGCCTTGGCCAGGATAGTTCTGATTAGTTCATGCGAATTGCCTATTGGGAAGAGTTGTGGAAAGGAATTCTTGCGATTGGCACTGCGATCAGTTTATGGATATTTGACATTGTCAGCTGTAATTGTCATTTGTCAACTGTCAAGTATCAAATTCGTAATGTGCTATGAAATTTGTTTAGATAATGTTTTTAGTGAAAGTGAAAGCCCTCGTGTGGGTGGAAGTGTTGTAGTTTGTAGTGCTGTTGAGAGTATTACTACATATTCCAGAAAAAATTGCTAGAAAATATCCGCAGTTGAAATCACCAACGACTCCTGGTAAGATAATTCGGAATTTAACTCATTCTCCGAATCTCCTTATCAAAAGTTCCAAAATCTTTTCTGTTTTAAGTTTTCATTGGTTAGTATAACAAATAATATATTTTTCCAGGTATTAATTTGCAACTAGCCAGCTCGTCTCAATTTGTAACAGTATCAGAGTGGACTAAGAAAAGGAAGTGAACAGTATTTCGGATCTGTCGAACTCAAAAATCTATTTCACAACAGAAAAACAAAAATGTTTATCCTGTAAAGGTAAGTAAATCTCGCAAAAGTATATTTATGCATTTTTTCATTGAACTTTCCTTTTTTTCAGAGATTCTACTGAAAGTCCTATGAGACTTCTGAATATTTTTAAAGGAAGGGCCACACGAAATGCAGAAATGATAACGACTATAAGAAATTCTAAGAAAGGAAATAATATCCAAGATATCGCAGTCTTACATAATAGAGTTGATGGAGTTGGATGGAAAACTTACTGACAAAAACATAGTATTTGTTACTTCCTTCACAAATACTTTGATGATTGCTTGTTGTTAAATTGTTGTTATTAGTGCACTATAACTGAAAAGATGTGATAATTTTATTTATAGATGACAAAGCTTCTTCATGTTGGACGCATCAGTGTATTAGGAGATATATGCCTCAGTTAGTTGACGATGATGTTTTAAGAATCCTTTAGCTAGGTTGGAGGTAATGGAAGGAAAAAATTATCTAATATAGACATGGCTACTTTGATAAAAGGTAAAAATATACCACAGAGATGACGTCAATTTGAATTAAAATTTACCTTCACTTAATTTACACTATGTAGTTTAACATATTCAAAAACGTTTTTTCTCAATGTTGACCAACTGTTTTAGAATATTTAATAATTTTTGTAATAAGAGACAATGTATATAAAAATTAGACACTTGGTCATTACGACTTCAATTTAATTAAATTTTAGTCTAACCTTACCATAGTGTTTTAACAATATTTAAATGTCAAATTCATTCATCTCCATCAACTCTATTATGTAAGACTGGGATATCTTGGATATTATTTCCTTTCTTAGAATTTCTTGTAGTCCTTATCATTTCTGCATTTTGTGTGGCCCTTCCTTTAAAAATATTCAGAAGTCTCATAGGACTTTCAGTAGCATATCTGAAAACAAAGGATAGTTCAATGAAAAAATGCATAAATATACTTTTTAGAGATTTACTTACTTTTACAGGATAAAAATTTTTGTTTTGATGTGGTGAAATAGATTCATGAGTTCGACAGATCCGAAATACTGTTCACTTCCTTTTCTTAGTCCACTCTGAAACTGTTACAAACTGAGACGAGCTGGCTAGTAGCAAATTAATACCTGGAAAAATATATTATTTGTTATACTAACGAATGAAAACAAAAAACAGAAAAGATTTTGAAACTTTTGATAAGGAGATTGAGTTAAATTCCGAATTATCTTACCAGGAGTCGTTGGTGATTTCAACTACGGATATTTTCTAGCAACTTTTTCTGGAATATGTAGTAATACTCTCAACAGCACTACAAACTACAACACTTCCACCCATACGAGGGCTTTCACATTCACTAAAAACATTATCTAAACAAATTTCATAGATAAGATGTTGATACTTGACGATTGACAAATGACAATTACATCTGACAATGTCAAATATCCATAAACTGATCGCAGTGCCAATCGCAAGAATTCCTTTCCAAAACACTTCCCAATAGACAATTCGCATGAACCAATCAGAACTATCCTGGCCAAGGCGGTATATTTGAATCGATGCTAAGTATTCAACTTGGTTAGCAAGGTAGTTTGGTTAGGTTACATCATGGTCCCTTCTTTTTTCATTTTTAATCCATATAAAAGAAGGGAACATGATCTAATTTAACCAAACTGGACCTTGATATCCAAGTTGATCTTCAACGTAACCTAAAATTACATTGCACACCACAATTAAAATAGAGTGTTGTGAATAAGGATTCTTGCGTGCCAATCAGCTTTGATTTGTCAGTCTCGCTTCTAGCGCAGATAACCGAAACATTTGATTGGTTGAAATTCCACTTCAAACGTACTACTTCATAAACTAACCAATTAAATGCTTTATTTTGGCTACGAAACTTGAAAGTTTTTTTAAATGCATGTGGTTTTTCAGTTTTTATTAAATACATATTCGAGAAACATTTGATATGTATTTTTCTAACAAAAAGTTCCTTCAAATTGAAATGCCTTTGGAATATTCCCAGAATATTCAAAAACTTACGTTTCTGCTTGATATGCCTTTTGAATATACCAGCAATATTCAAGGACAATATTTTATGGACATGAGTGGAAATATATTACAGGAATATTCTCAATGTGTATAAGATCGAATAAATATTCATGGAATATTCCAGGATTATTGTAATATCTGTTGGAAAATAGGATGTTGTAGGCATATTCCAGGAATATTGGGAGCCGTCTGGGAAGTGATACATAAGTACTAATTTTTTGAAAGACTGAAAATACTTTCATCATGCCTTCCACTTAAATCAAAAATAATTCTTGCAGGAGATTTCAATATAGATTTCTCTCAAAATTGCAATTTCAATGATATTTTACAAAAAAATTATTTATTTTCAATCTGAAAATGCATATTGACGAGCCAACTAGAATCACAGACAGATCTGCTACACTAATTGATTATATACCGGGTGGCTACGGAAGTATTGCCTACGGAATATCTCAGTTATTGTATGAAGTAGGTTTGTGAAATTTGGAGCATCGATATAATGACATAAGAGCTAGAATTTGAGCATATTGACATGTCGAAGTTAACTTCCGGTCTGACCGGAAGTAACATCAACTTTCTTATTTTAAATGGAAACCCTATTTTTTTTTCTTTTCACTTTATTCAGCATTCAATTCCCTTTCTAATGACTTATCACAAGTTGGTATCTAACCAGAAACTAGATCAGAAAAAAATTATTATTGAAATTCACCGAGTAGGCCGTGGAAGCAAAATGAAAGCCAAAAATTTAAAAGTTGGCTATGGAAACCATACGTCACTTGATAACAGTTGCTACTACTGTGATATTTTATTTTCATTCGTCGGCGTTATAAAAAGCCGCCAAAAAAAATATTGGAAAAATTGGGAAAAAAACAATACTCTGTAGGTCCATAACTTAAATAGGAACATACAACTTTTTCTTACCTGTACTATTCAGCATAACCATTCCTTTCTAATGATATAATAGAAAGTAATTTTATGAAATGAAATACCAAAAAATCCAATTATTATTCTTCAAATAACAAAACAGATTATCGCCATACGCAAAAATAACATTAAAAATAATGTGGAATGATAAATTATATCCTGTAGTTTCTAGGTTAAATAGGAACATAAACGTACTTGGTCTGTGCCATCGTCCATAGATATTCTAATATCTACCTATGGACGATGTTTGTGCTATTCAGAATAATCATTCCATTGCAATAATCATTCGAACCAAAATATTAATAAGTAAGCTGATTAAGATGTATTTTGGAATGAAACAAAAAAGAAACGAGAGCTCTCACGAACGCTGCTATCCATATTATTTTGACGTTCGAAGTAGTGTTTTTGATTCTGCCATTTTAAAAGGGTTTGGAAATCGAAATTAGTTAGTGGAATATTCAAAAAATGCCCCGTTATTCACGAACCGAACAAATTGACATGCTTCTCATTTATGGTGAATGTTTAAAAAATTCTTATGCCGCTGAACGATTGTATTAAGAGCGATATCCAGGGAGGCAGCAACCGTCAAGAAGGTATTTCCAGTGGCTTGAAGAAAAATTAAGAACAGCCTGATGTTCAATATGATAGCACAATTTCCTCAAGGCAGATTGGCGCCGAATTAGCTATAAGTAAGGACTCTGCTAGGAAAATTTTGAAAAAACATCGATTTAAATCCTTCAAGTATCAGTTGCATCAACATTTGTATGAAAATGACGGTGAAAGGCGCCTGGAATATTGTAATTGGTTTCTTCGACAAAATGCTGAGAATCACCTATTTAACTATTATATCTTGTTTACGGACGAGTCAAGATTTACCAACAATGGATTATTTAACAGGAATAATACAAGGTAGGTACTGTACTTTATTTGGATTATTGTCGATAGTCGAAGTGTAAAGTGCTAAAAGTGTGAACGGTCTTTTGTTTCAGGTACTGGGCGATAGAAAACGAGCACCGGTTTTGACAAGGTGGCTTCCAGGAGAGATTTGGTGTGAATGTTTGGGCAGGAATAGTTGGAACTCATATTGTTGGCCCCATTCTTTTTCAAGGCCAACTAACCGGAGAGAGATACTTTAATTTTTTAACGAATGAAATTTCGGAATTCATTAACAACCTACCAGCGGAAATAACTGAGAAAATATACTTCCAGCAAGATGGCGCCCCTCCGCATAATTCAAGAATAGCGAGAAATTATCTTCAATATCGCTTTCAAGAGAGACTTATAACAACCCATGGTCCAGTCAGGTGGCCACCAAGGTCACCTGATCTTACTCCGTGCGACTTTTTTCCATGGGGGCATCTTAAAAATAGGGTGTATTCCACACAGCCTACAACTCTACATGAGCTAGAAGTAAAAATTCGTAGAGCTTTCCAAGATATCACGCCCCAAATGTTGAGAAACATTTTACATGAAAATATCATCAGAGTCAATAAATGTATTGACGCTGAGGGAATGCATTTCGAACATTTGTTTTGAATTTATTTTATCTTTAATCCTATCAATTTGAATTATTTTTTTTTCGATAAATCTGTTTTTTTGTTATTTGAATAATAATAATTGGATTTTTTGGTATTTCATTTCAAAACATTACTTTCTATTATATCATTAGAAAGGAATGGTTATGCTGAATAGTACAGGCAAGAAAAAGTTGTATGTTCCTATTTAAGTTATGGACCTACAGAGTATTGTTTTTTCCCAATTTTTCCAATATTTTTTTTGGCGGCTTTTTATAACGCCGACGAATGAAAATAAAATATCACAGTAGTAGCAACTGTTATCAAGTGACGTATGGTTTCCATAGCCAACTTTTCAATTTTTGGCTTTCATTTTGCTTCCACGGCCTACTCGGTGAATTTCAATAATTTTTTTCTGATCTAGTTTCTGGTTAGATACCAACTTGTGATATGTCATTAGAAAGGGAATTGAATGTTGAATGAAGCGAAAAGAAAAAAAAATTGGGTTTCCATTTAAAATAAGAAAGTTGATGTTACTTCCGGTCAGACCGGAAGTTAACTTCGTCATGTCAATATTCTCAAATTCTAGCTCTTATGTCATTATATCGACGCTCCAAATTTCACAAACCTACTTCATACAATAACTGAGATATTCCGTAGGCAATACTTCCGTAGCCATCCGGTATGTTCAAATTTTACTGACAAGTCAGATACACGAGAGTTATTTCTGCAGACTTATCCGATCATGAAGCAATCCAATTCAATTTTTCACTAAATATACAGAGAAGAGAAATGTTAAATTCAGGAAGGGGAGAATCTTCAGTAAAAAAACTGTGACAAATTCAAACTATCATCATAACATAATATAACAACTGCTTCTGACCCTGTTACTATCTTTCCAGAAATTGTTATGAAAAAATTTGATGAATGCTCTCCATTGAGACAATTGAAAGTTAAGAACAAAAAGCCTTGGATAACAACGGAATTGAAAATTTCTTTAAAAAATTTTAGATCTCTAATCTCTGCGTACAATTAAAAAATGTACATCAAATATTAATTTTTTGGAATATTTTAGTAAATGTAGGAAAATGCACTAAAAAATTTTTTCGAATTTATTTAAAACACTACTTAAAACAATTATTCGACTAAAACAAAGACTTCACTAATAATTTCAATTTATTTCTACTGTGGCTGTGTATTTGCGAACTCTCGAATTGAATTTATAACTCTCTGTGTCTATCTATGACTATCCCTATCGCCCTCGGCTATCCAGCTTATATACTCGCAAGCAGATTCCATTTACGGTTCTCGATTGATCAGGACTATTCATCTAGATGGCTCTCTCTGGAAACTTCGGTTTCTTAGAACGTTCGCGTTTCTTCTACGCCGGACACATGTATTTGTCAGCGGAGAACTTGTTGACTTGTCGAGTGTGCATTATTAATTAGATGATCAGGGCCGGTCTCGAAATCGTTTCATAAATATAGAAATATTTGTAGAAATTTAATAAAACATCAACCCAAATACCCTGAACGACCAATCTCATTTTGTTGTCAACAATTTCAAACATAATAGAAAAATATGTGACGAAAAGATTGTTAAAATTTTTATCAAATAAATGTCAATTTGGATTTCAAACTTCCAAAAACACTAATGATGCAATATTTTCATTTTTGGAAAAAGTATACACAAGTTTGAATAAAGGTGAAGCTATTGCAGCAGTATTCTGTGATTATTCATAATCCTTTGATTGTATTAACGTTAACCATGGAATACTGCTGCAGAAAATGCATCGCTATGGAATAAGAGTGACATATCTTGAGTGGTTCAGGTCATACCTCGAGAATATATCTCGAATAGTAAAAATAAACGGTGTATGTTCTAATCTTTCTGTTACATACTGCGGATTACTTACCTCAAGGACCTGTTTTGGGACCTATTTTGTTCTTAATTTGTATTAACGATCTCACTACAATAAATATTGATGGATCATTCACAATTTTTGCAGACGATACGGCATGAAAAAAATACTGAAGTTTTGAAACATGTGGTCTCTTCAGATTTATCCAAAGTTAAACAATACCGTGATTCAAACTATCTTTGCTTTAATGTAGATAAGACTAAAATTGACTCTAAATTCAGCTACGATAACGTATTGCTACTCGATGGTATAAATATCGAGGAATCGCGCTTTACTAGGTTTCTTGGCTTGCACCGGTTAACGGATATAACAATTTTAACAACAATAACAACAAATTTTAACATTGATAATGAGTTGAAATTCATCAGAGAACACATCACATCATTATGCAAGAAGTTAACATCTGGATCATTTGCCGTAAGAGTTGTCGTAAATTAGCTCGACATTTCCACAGCTAAATCTACGATATATGGCATTGCGTTTTGGGGATTCTGTAGTCAAGAACTCCTCACTGTATTTGTACTGCAAAAAGAGATCTCTAAGGTATTTGTGCAGAGCTATCTATAGAGATAGCTGAAGACATCTTTTTGTACAACAGAGAATTTTGACTGTAGAGAGCATTTTTATTCTGGAAGTGGTGTGCCTGATTTACAAGAGTATGTTACTGACACTCCTGAAGATAGATCCCATAATATCAGAGAGCGGTAATAATAATAATAGTAATAAATAATATTCACCTGCCAATACCTAAACTGAATTTAACAATAAAAAACTCTATGTATGAAGGAAAGAAAATATTCAATCACCTACCACAGACAACCAAGAAACTATTAGATCATAATATTTTCAGAAGATCGGTTAAAAATCTGCTACTCGCAAAATCATTCTATAGCATGCAGGAGTATAATGTCTCAAACTCCGTAATGCGATGCTGAAATGATTATTATTGGTATGTATACACATTCTGTTCCGGTGCATTTATTTATGTAAATAAATATATGGTGGTCGAGATGTTTTAATATATTTTGATGTAATTATATTTTCATTATACAAGGTTAAGACTATCCCAGTCATGCCCTGTCTCCGGAGTCCCGCCACTTCCAGAGGGCGCACTGGATCATTAATCCATTTAATTTATATTGTTATTACTCTTCATCTTTTAATATTTATGTTGACTGTATGTATTGTATTTATACCTATCTGTATTTTATATAACCAATTTCTATTGACCTAAATTTACATTTATATTTTTCATCTTTGCCAATGAGAATATTCTTGGACAATAAAGTAGATATCTATCTATCAGTGGTAAGTATTCGTGACTGGCAGTAATATAGAAGTTGATTTTCCGTGGAGATGCAGTCAGGTGCATGAAGAGCTATTTTAAGAAAACTCTTTGAAAGTCGTCAAGCTTTCGGCTATGTTTATTGCCTTCCTCAGGAAGACTAAAATTATAATCAGTAACATTCTGAAAATGTAAAGTATTTAGGTACTTACTAACATGAGATTCAATAGAAATCATCCATATAAGAAACATAAAAATAATTACGTGACAGTGACATCATATAATGTAGAAAACAAGTTGAAAAATTTTTAGTATTGAGTGTTATATCGTTATTATATAATGTCACTGTCACGTAATTATTTTTATGTTTCTTATATGTATGATTTCTATTGAATCTCATGTTAGTAAGTACCCAAATACTTTACAATTTTCAGAATGTTACTGAATATAATTTTAGTTGTTGTGAGGAAGGCAATAAACATAGCCGAAAGCTTGACGAATTTCAAAGAGTTTACTTAAAATAGTCCTTCACCTGACTACATCCCCACTTGTGGCTCACGGTCAAATAATATCAAATTGCTTTAAAGTGACGTAATTTCGATCGCTTGAAAATAGTTATATTTTAAAAAATAGGATTCAATAGGAATTGTGAATTTGTGATTATCAATCATTTAGCGCGGTACAAATCCGTACGCTGATTGCCAGTTTATTCAAATGAGAAAATAATATTATAACCTGTTGAACATTGTAACCTTAGAGCATTGTGTAGTTGAACCCACAATCTCCAATCCAGATACTGTATGTTGTTTAAGATCAATATTGAGAATATTTTTCTCTTTTCACTGATATAATAAGTGTAAACAAATCCCTTAGTGATATGGTTAATAATGACAAAACTTGACGAACATCAAAATTACTTTAGCTATCTGAAAAATATAAAGGTACTCAGTATTATATTCACATTGTCTTGCCATTCATTCATAAATATTCATTATACCACTAGTGCTAAAAATAATAATAAACTGGACTAGATTTTTTTTCTATTTCCATATTACTGTGTTGCTCATTCTTACTATATAAGTTATATCCTATAGTCCAGGGTCCTTATTAGAAATTAATAATCAAGTATATATTTGAATTCCTTCAGGTTGTTTGGAACAATAACCAAAATAAAGAGATGTGGGTTCTTGTTTTACGTGGAAAAGACAATAGTCAAGTATAATCAAAGAAATTTTTTTTTAATGGAATCTCTTTCAACATGCATCAAGTTATAAGAAAGCTTGAGAGGTCAATATACTGAATTCCTAATATATTTCCCTAACTTTTCAGGAATCAATGCTATTGAAGATTGTGGAACACATTCTTGGCCTGTACCAGAAACAGCAGCTGTCAATCAACATTCAGGTAAATCCGGAAGAACAAATGCAGGCTTTGGTGTTGCTAGCTTTTGTTTGACTAAATAACCACTTAAAACCTCCGCTACTTTATGTGGCTGATCTTCATGAATAGCATGACCAGATTTGGCTAGTATTTTCATCTGAAATTTTCCCTGCATCTGCCCAACTGTCAAAGCTGTATCAAGCCCATGAATATTAGCAAGTAGCAATAACTTAGGAACACAGATATCCAAGAACTTTTGTGATAGCCCTTTGAACCACCCTGTCCAAAATTGTTCAGTTTTGCTTAGATCGATTCTCCATTTAAACATTGCTCCATTATCTTGGACTCTGGTAGTATTTGGAGTTTGGAAATCATAAGTCTTCTGAGATTTGGGAAGAGGAGGTTTGCCACAGTCAGTACATTTATCAGATTGTTCATTTTCTTCCAATTCTTCAGGAACTTCTGGAATTGAATATGATGATGTTACTAAATCATCACTGTGGGATGATGCTGTCAAATCCATAATTGACGAATCCACATTGTCACAGTGATCTGCAGCCAATTTGCCGGTCTTCATATTGATTACCTGTCCTGGCATTGAAACTCTAGCAGCCTCTAAATTATGAGTTTGACCTCCCTTGTAACACCATTGTATAGCATGAGGAAGACTCTTGAAATGAGAAGGTCTTCCTCTCAGAATGCTTTGCATAGAAGACAGAGCATCAAGTGCTGTTCCCTCAACCACATCAATGACACAAAGTCCTAGAGCAAAATCAGAACGCCGAGCTGTTTCAACAGCTACTGCTCCACCCATACTGTGGCCCATTAAAATAATTGGAGCTCCATTTTTCTCTGAGAGTTTCTTGGCCACTTCAATAACATCTTTTGCCATGACCTCCAAAGACAGATCTGCATCATTGGTGGTAGTAGTTTTCCCATGTCCTCTCAGGTCAACTGCCTTTACCTGACAGTTTATTAATTTTATTATTTCAGCAGAGAATAATGACCAAGTTAAACCAGAGTATCCACCACCATGAAGACAAAGTAAAATAGGTCCATCTGTACCTCTACTGTAAACATGGAAAATACCATCACTAGTATGAATTTGTTCTTCTTCACTGAAGTATTCGGACCATTTTATAGGGGAAAAATCGTGTATGGGAGCTTTTACGATTCCTGATCGTTTGCCAGGGTACCCTAGTATATTTCTTCTTAAATCAGACATGACATATTTTGATGAATCCTTTTATTTTCCCACCAACGAACTGGTAATCTAACCTAAAATAAACAATAAAATACTCTAATGTACGTGGGAAAGTGGACTTATACTGTCTAAAGCTATATGAAAAAAGGTTTCGATAGAAATAAATAAGTACCCAAAGTTATTTTAGAAAAATTCCTTTGTATATCCTATATATATATATTTCCTTAATTCTCAAACTAAAAATGTAAGCAGAAGACCGGTCAACTGTCGATTGTCGAACTGCCCATCTAGCCATCTAGAATCGTAGAATCTAGAGCCGCTTTCCAATTGCTACAGAGAGTAGCTCCGGGTAGCTCCTGAAGTGATTTGACAGATCACGATAAATTATGTTCCAAAAAACCCATTTATAGTAGTAGTATATGTTTGGTGCTAATTACACAAGTCAAATAGGACATAACTTATTTAGCTAAAACTAAACATACAGTCATATATAGATAAAATTTAACATACAATAATTTCCTCAAAACACAGTAAGGGTCATATAAGAGTCGTTTGGTAACTATGCTACATGTCTTGAAAATTGTTATTTAAATATTCTTCTATAGAATAAAATGCTTTTTTTATAAGATACTCCTTAATTTTATTTTTAAATATATTCAATGGTAGATAACTTATATTTTTCGGAAGTAAATTAAACATTTATGGAGCATAGTAATTTACGCCAGTTCTACTTCTGTTGACTCTGTGGCCATTGAGATATAGATTTGCTTTATTGCGAGTACTATAGCTATGCATTTTTTCATGGGTAGTGTATTCCGCAATATGGTTTTTCACATGCAGCAAGCATTGTAATATGTATTCTATTATTTATGAAGCTGCTTGTACAGTCCTGTATAAAGTCAGGTGCGGTTCACTTCAGGTTCAGTTCAGGGGTAACAAGGATCTATTAGTATCAGTTGCTAATAGGATCTATTTTAGTATTAGCTGCTTTCCAATTGCCAGGGGAGCTTTTTATCCATGAACTGAATCTGAAGTGAACCGCACCTGACTTCATAAATGGGTTTAATTGGAACATGATTTATCCTGATCAGTCAGATTACTTCAGGAGCTTCTCGGAGTTACTCGGAGATACTCCCTGTGGTAATTGGAAGGCGGCTCTTAGCATAGCATGAGCTGCTTTTCAATTACCATATCGAGTAGCACCGAGTAACTTCCGAATTGATCTGACAGACCACGAAGTAATTTTAAAAATAATCTCGCTTATAAAGTTAGGTGAAGTTCAGTTCAGAAGTAACAAGCTCTCAACAGTCTCAAGGTCGGTGTTTCAATGTTCATAAAAATCTCAGGTAGCTTGACGGCTAAAATACTAGATACTAGATATCACCAACTGTTGAGATATCGTAAATCTGTTCTTCATGTCGAGTTGGACAACATGCTACCGAGAATTGGAAACGTGCATATGGTTTCAATTTTTAGCTTTTTTGCATCAATTGGGGTCTCAAGAATCACATTCAGTGAAAGAAATTCCTTAAGTATCATTTACTTCTGATATTTTAATGTTTGAAATTGCTTTTCAATTTAAACACTATTTGACCTTGATGTCGAATATCTTCCCTCAAGTAATAACATGCCTTGTGGTTGTTTCCGAAATCACCGTAGATAAGATCTACGGTGCCGAAATATTGAGTGATTTTGACAGTTTTATAAAAATAATACATTAAGTCTTGTTCATACCCTCGCTAATTTTGCATTTTTTCTGCGAATAAAATGGCTTGTAGTCATGCCGGACCAATCGTTGATACAGAACCATGTCGGAAGCCATTTTATTCGCAGAAAAATTGCAAAGTTCGCGAGGGTATGAACTAGACTTTAGGGTCACTAAATCAAGCAGGCCGTTCCGTCCTTACGGTGCCAATGGGCGTGGCCTAATTAGTTTGAATGTACGAAATAACCTTAGATCATATTTGCTGCGCATGATCTAAGGACCTACCTAGGTGGTCTGTGTTCTGGATTTCACAGACACCGTACTCGGGCCATGAAATCCATTGTTCTCTGATATTCATGGTATAGAGACCTCTATAGGTGGTCAAAGTGAACTACAAAATCGTTCCCGACCTTGACCATTTGCGTGAAATGTCTATGGGGTAGGTGGTCTGTGGGCGTATAAAATCCAGCTTCAATTTGCTAACATTGGCTCTTATGGCGAATGGTCAATATTGTATTTAATACATATAAGCTTTTGGTAACATGTTTATTAACGGAACACATCCATTATGACATGACACATGACGTATGACGTTGCTTGAAAAACGAAGCGAAGTGTCAAGTCAAAAGTCACTGTTCCAATGTTTTGAAAAAGGAAAAATTACCTATAATAAAAAAAGATTGCCAAAAATCAGCTCAAGTCTCAAGATTTGTATACGTTAAAAGTTTGAGTGGTAAAATTTATTTCAATTTTATGAGAGGTTTGCATTGAAGCTTTTCATTATTTTCAGATGGATCCACTAAGTCTATTAGAAAAACGCATCGAAGCACTGGAACTTCAGATCCTTCCAGAAAATAGATCAGTTGGTAAAAAAACCGTAAATGTTACTACGTTGCTTTTGGAAACTCAGACGATGATAACTTCAGCTTTGAGTTGTCGAGAAGCAATTACATCTATGCTTCAACATATGGCTACTATTAATGAATATCTGGATCCAAACACAGGAGCAAATGAGGTAGAAGTTGAAGCTAAACGACATTACATACTTGAACTATACCCTGAGTTAAAAGACACAATACAGAAGATTGGTTCTTTCGAATCATTGTTGCCCTTTCTTGACTCTCTGAATATCTTGAAAGTTACTGAACTATCAGAGAAAATAGAACACATGGCAGCTAGTTATCTGAATACATATGTTGAATGTAGAGAAGTCACCCAAAAAATATTGAAGTCTTTGCAGCAGTACAATGATATTACATATTCTATAAAGATGTTATTTGCTCAGTTAGATACTGCAGTTTCTATTTTAGAAAATTCTCTAGAACCTCAATTTATTACTGAAGAATAAAGTTGGTATTAAGTTGAAACATTCACAATAAATTAGTTATATAAATTTAATTGTACATTGAACCAAATTTTGAAAATGTTTGGATGTAAGTAATCCATTTTTGTTTGAAATTTTTTACTTAGCTTGTTTCTGTAATAGCTATTTGTATAACAAGGGAGGAAAGTGCAGCTTTTTCTCCTGAGGATGAAGTTTACTGCCTGACGCGTAGGAAAAGGCACTTTACCCTCATGTTATACACATGATTTTTCCACCTCCCTCAAGTAACAAGTCATTTAGAATGATTTATGTATGAAACTAAACAAAATTTATTGAAAAACTAAAAACTAATAAGTAGGTACAGAGAACATATTTTTAATTTGTGGTAGAGTAATTATTTATACTAATGTTGAACATGCAGTTTTGAGCAGTGGTTATTTGAATACAACTAGAAGTGAAAGCCGGAGCCAATGCAGTTTTCGTGATATTTTCATTTACACAATTATTATACAGCTGGTACCCCCTGGAAGTACTCGTACTTAGCTGATTTGGTGGAAGGAGAGTTTAAACAGCAAATAAAACAAAATAAGAAACTAACTAACCAAGTTCTATTGACTTTGATGGATTTACAATGAATGTAACAAAAGCTTGCAAATTATTAGGTATTTACGTGGATTCAACCTTGAAATGGGAACCTCAAATTGAATATGTATGTTCCAAACTCTCCTCTTGTCTTTATTCCCTCAGAGTTATTGCAAGAAATCTTGATGTCAGTCTTACTCGCACTGTATATCACTGTAATTTCATGTCAGTCTTACTCGCACTGTATATCACTGTAATTTCATGTCCTTCCTCAAATATGGTATAATATTTTGGGGTAACTCATGCTCTTTTGATCAAGTGTTCAGACTAAAAAAAATGGCGATTAGAATCATGTTTCATCTGGGTTATTACCAATCTTGTAGAACTTTCTTTAAAAAAAACTGTTTACTCACAGCATATGGCACATATATTCTTGAAAGTGTCAAATTTGTTAAAAAAACACTGAAAAGTTCGAAGTGTACAAAATAAATCACTCCCACGGTACAAGGAGAAACATAACGTACAACTATTCGCATCATAATCTAAGAATAACCAAAAAAAATTACATGTACTCTGCTTTACAATTCTTCAATCCTCAATATATCCAAAACTTAAAAGTCAGTAGTACTTTCAAGAAAGCCAGTTTCCAATATATCTGTGACATTGAGCCATACTCAATCAACGAATTTTTATTTTCCTAACACTCACTTTTATATCTATTGTTAATATCTATTATTTTTATATCCATTATTATCATATCTTATCTATGAATGTGTACTGTATGTTCTATGTATCAACAATTTTATTGACCTGTTTTAAGCATATTGTGCAAACTTGTCTCTGCAACTTGTATATTTAACTTGAAATAAATAATTTTTTTAATATTATTATTATTATTAATATTTGACAGCATCTGGCACCAATGCCTTTTATTTAAGCTACTTCAACTAGGATGTCCAGACTACATTGTATTTTTAATACACAGCCTTCTCTCCAATGGAAAACTCAGAGTCAAAATACTCAATTGCTACTCAGACAAATTCACTCCCGAACAAGGAGTGCTCCATGGATCGCCCCTCTTACCGTTATTGTACAACATCTACTGCTCAGATATTTACTACTATCACCAGGGTGATATTGAATACTTCAATCCTAGAGCTTACATTCTCCAATATGCCGACGATACTGTACTTATAGCACATGACCATACCTTAAACAGAACAATTGGTAATTTGCAGGATCTAATTAACAGTACTAGCTCTCGGTTCAGTAAATGAAGGCTTAGACCAAATTCATCATCTTCAACCACCATACCTCACCAACTTCCCCAACAGTATATTTTCATCCTCATGTTCTTCAACCAAAAGATTCTGCAAATTATCTGGTAGTTAACTTTGACACCAAATTGAACTTCAACAGCCATGTTACGCTCATAAAGAAGAAAACCATTGCAAGAGCCTAACATAAAGAGAAAGGTGCAAGCATGACAACGGCAAGCCCTATATACAAACTCAATTGCCGTCCACTTATTAAATACGCCCACTCGCTGTTAATCAACTTGAGACAACGAACTCTGCATGCACTTGAAGTAGCAGAAACAACAGCTATCAGAAAAATCTCCAAGATACGACACCCTAACAATCCTCTCCATAATCCTCCTAATCCTCTGCTCTATCAGCTGACCAATGTAATGCCAATGCAGCATCGGCTACAACATCTCTCCAGGAAGATTTCACAAAAACGAAAATATAGAGATAATCACCAAATATGCCCTGAGAAGAAACCCAAATGTGCAACAAAGACACCGCTTTCCAGAAGAAACCTTGCTGTAAAAACTGATATATTTTTCAAACAACAATGTACAATAGTGCATCATTTATTACTTTTATCAAGTTCATGTCGAATTTTTAGTTTTATATGTAAATATGAATGATTTGATTTTTTTTCAATTACGATAAGCTATATATAGATATATATTTTTTTATATCCAAACATATTTCTATAGAAGAAAATTGTATTTAATGGGCAGAAAGGACCTCGGTCGATAGCCTTTTGAATTGAATGTAATTCTAGTTCAATAAACAACATTTATTATTATTATTAAGAATCCAATTTAAACAAATTAAGAACAAGTGCAGTAAACATTGGTTTATACAGATGACTAAAATATAATAAAGAATAAGAATGAACGATTTAAATCGCAGCTTTTCTGACAATAACACTTGTGTTTTGTGTTTTTTATATATATAATTATTCCAGGCTATTTCCTACATATGGAACGCCCTTCTGACAAATAGCTGAAAAACAAACAATTTTACTAGTTGAGGTAGATATTAGGTGACGTATTTACTGTAATGTATATAGTCAGCCGTTGTTCTGGTTTGATTGGTTAGATCTCTTTAATATACCTATGGTTCGATATATCTACATAGAGACATCCTCGTGTATTTAAAAAACTGATCCCTATCATGCATTTTTATGTATTCCAAAAAATTGTTATACACTTTGAACTTTTTGTTCCTAGTCAAGGGTCGAACTTTGTAACGCCTATTTCGCTTCACAAGAATCACAAGTAATACAGTTACACTGCCCTGCTAAGCACAGTTGTGGTAACTGAGATTGGGATAAAATTGGGAAAATCATGAAAATATATTTATAATGAAGCTCTCCAGTAAAAAATCACTATAATGAGACAATTTGTTTATTTCTTATGTAGTTTTTTGCACTGAATCTCTTTTTTCAGTTATTTTTTACCCAAAACTATTCTAAATACTTACCCAAGGAATTAGATAATTCGCATTTGCTTAACATAAATTGTCGACTTTACTAGGCATACTAGGCATTCAACATAGACTTACAAAAGGAAAATGAAGCAAGAGACTATAGAAATTGTGTAATACTAAATGGCTTTGAAATAATTAATAAGGTAGGCAGGGATTATGTAACAAGAAACTCATCACAGTCAATTATTGATCATGTTCTAGGCACTAGGAGCATTGAAAAGTGTGAGATAAAAATTGATTGTAGCGCTTTATCAAATCACAACTTATTGGAAATAGATTTGATCACCAAAGTAACACACAAATATCACAATAAATTAGTAACGTTCAGGAAATTAAACCATTCCAGATTCATCTGACAGTTTGACAAAACTCTTTCTGAAAATAATCCAATAGATTTTCATTTGGAAAATTGATAGATATCATACAACAAGCAAAAATTCAGTATACAAATGAAATAAATATCAAAGTTAGGGAAAATAATGAATGGATAACCCCAGAATTTATTGAATCACTGAAAAAAAGAGATAAACTCTATAGACTAAAGCGTAAATTTCCTATAGATCTACAGATTATGAGGGAGTTTAAAAACATAAAGAATCAAGATAATAATGAAAAATGACAAGTAAAAACGGGTTTTTTCAGTACTAGGTGGGACCAAGCAGGTAATAATCACAAGAAGCAGTGGCAGTTCATAAATTCTCTAATTAAATGGGGGAAAAAACATTCAGAAATAGAGGCAATTGAGATAGATGACACTCTCATAACAGATAAGACAGATATTGTAAATGCTTTCAATTCACATTTTTCAAACGTTGGTCAATCAATAGTTGACAGCATTAACGTTCATCAAGCAAATTCACCACCTACACATATCTTTGAAGAAATTAATATTAGAAATTCAATATATCTACATGAAGCAAACAAACCATAATGAAATAAATGAAGCTCTAAATGAATTAAATATAAATGCTGCCCCTGGTCAAGATAATATAACTGTAAAAAAACTGCTTTTAGTTCAAGAACTTATTATACCAATTTTAGTCAAACTCGTCAACAAAATGTTCGCAACTGGAATCTTCCCTAATGTTTTGAAAATTGGTAAAATCACTCCTTATCTCAAGGCAGGATCAAAAAATAAAGTAGAAAACTATCGTCCCATAACTATGTAGTATGTGCTTTGTCGAAACTCTTAGAAATTATCATTAAAAAAAGGGTCAATTGTTTTCTTATTAAATATGTTGAGCTAGATAGATTCCAATATGGCTTCCAAAAGCAATCAAACACACAGAGCGACACAATGGACTTTTTAAACCACGTTATAACTAATATAAATAACAAAAAATATGTCATAACGATATTTGTCGACCTACAAAAGGCATTTGATGTAGTCGACCACGAAATGTTAATAAATAAGCTCAACTTACTGGGAATAAGAGGTAAATGCGCAGATATTCTAGAAACATATTTACGAGACCGAAAACAGTATGTGACACTAGACAATGTCAACAGTACACTAAAAAATGTTACCTGTGGAGTCCCACAAGGGTCAGTCTTGGGGCCTATGTTGTATTCTCTATATACACTAAACCTTAAAAAAGCCAATTTGAAAGCTCGCTACTATATATTTGCAGACGACACTGTTCTTGTCTATGGATATAACCCCGCTAAACATGATAAATAACAAAAATATTTTTCAGATATAACTTTTGTGCAATTTTGTGATATTGGCAAACTAACATATTATATTAATGTCAACTTGACGTTTCCAACACAGTGTTTTCAACTATATGTTTATGTAACATCAAAATAATATAACCAATAATATTCATTAGATAATACATATAATGTTGATTATATGTTGCCCAGATATGTCTCCCAGATAGCACAATATCATTCATAGAATATTTATAGAATATTTGCCGAGAATATTTGAATATTCACAGAATGTTCTCACAATGCAATACAAATATTCTAGGTAAGTTCTATGAACATTTGGAATGGACTGTTTTGAATATTCTGAGAATATTTTCTGGTATTTTCTATAAACGTTCGTAGAATATTACGAGATAATATATTTGAATATTCTCAGAACATTCTCTGTACACGTGTACATTTAAAATTAGTGATATTCTGGGAGTATTCCTATCCCTATAGGGAATATTCTTAGAATGAATATGAAATATTTCTGGGTACTGGGTACTGCAACAATAAAAACTCCTTCAATTCAAAAATAATTTATTTTCTTCAAAACAGAGTTTTCTTTTCAAAAACATTTAAGGAACGTACGGAAAAAATGGAAACAACATGTCTGCATGAGCTAATAACTAGCAAGAAAGATGTTTTGATTTCATACTTACTGTTGATTCCTCTAGATGTTTATTGTTTAAATTTTGAATTCACACAGTTGACCAAACACGACACGCTTATATTCACGATCACGAGGAATGATTAATATAGTTAATGAAAATTAATTCAAATTAAAAATACACTGAACTTTGTTGTTAGGTTAATATAAATATTTGCATCTGGATGAGACACCATACATCCCATTTTGCAGGAAAGAAGATAATCCTGATTTGACGAACATCGCGAACACACCGCATGTGCTGCTATATTTCAAATTCCAACTTATTATTTCTTTAACAATTATAATACAACTATGTAGTTTAAGGCATTTCAATACTAAAATAAGGTAGGTATATAGCTTTTATAGATAGGACGGTCAGGACAGGGGAAATATATAAGTAATATTATATTTTACCTATCTGAGAATGAAGAATAACATCAAAAATACGATTCAGTATATCTTCAGAATATTAGAACTGGATGTTATTAGAATATATGGAATGCAATATTCATAGAATATTTGCTACAGAATGAAGATATTCCAAGAATATTCTGAGAACATTTCATCAGAATATTCTAAAAGTACATTGGAACGTTGTCAGAATATTCATGGAATATTATGTGCTGTCTGGGCTTAGACAGAGTAGTTATGTTGTTTGTTCGATATTTTTGTCTAACCTCAAAACATTACTGACATGTGTACAGGGAGCCTTGAAATTAATATTATCTTAAAGGTTTCTTAAATGTAATTTTTGGGTAATGACCACGTCATGACGTCATTCATCTACGTAACTTAAAAAAATAATATCCACGTTCAAACAATATTACCCAGTAAATATGAAATAAATGTATCACTGACGCCATCGTTCATTTTATCCTAATAATCATGGCGGTCATGGTATGAGTTTTGAGTTGATAGAATTAAAATATATTCAAACTACTTAAAAGTGATTGGAATCAATAGGATTGCAAAACTCATAATTTTCATGGTAAGATTCTTATTTTCCACTACTCGCATTTTGTGATATTTGAAAGTGGTGCGATTGTTCAATAAAATATGAATAACCAGAGACAACCACAGAACTTAAACACTAATTAAAACTAATACCTATTAGTCTGATCAGTCAACCTAACTCTAATATGAAATTTTCAATTCTACCCTATATGCTATCAGTTTATCGTTATACCTACTTTTCAAATTTTGAGGAAGATAGTTGAATACTGTATAGCACCAACGTTTTATTTGATGTTGGTAGAACAAACTGTCATTCAAATAGATAAATAGATCACTTTATTGGTTAAAAACTAAATAGGTACCCGCAGGTGGGTGTAGAGAACATCCAATCAATTTATTTTCCTTGAAACGACAAAAGTACATTTTGTATAGGAATACCTGTAGTCAGTCTAGAAGAATATATATTACAAATTAATAGTCACCTGTACGGACCGGAAAATGAGTAAAATTCGTCTATGGAATAAAAACAATGTTTCAACAGAAATGATTTCAAATTATATTTGAATTTTTTAACATTACAATAAGATGTTTTAATATCATGTGGTAAATGATTATAAATTCTGGGACAGATATAGTCATCAATACTTACATATAAAAAGAAAAAAATAAATACCTACATATGGGTCCAGTATTCTACTTTTTTACAAATATTTCTGAAAGTTAGGGTCCTTTTAAAAATTAACTTAATTTTTTTTTGATGATCCTTTTTAAGTTATAAGGAAGCTAACCTAATATGACTTCAAAATTACCTTTAATAATTTCGCATGGCTAGATTGAGAAAGCTCCTCTATAAAACAAAATATATCAAATTTACAAATATGATGTCAAACTTATTTTCGGGGTCTATGTCAATATATATGACTTTCATTTATAGGTTTTAATGTCAATAAAATAATTGCCAATCATGTTTATTTGTCAATTATATGAGAATTAGTCTGTCAATTAAATGTACCAATATAAAATTTCCCTGTTTTTATTTCATTATACCTGTATATTTTTGTAAATGTCTCATTGAACATGGCAATGCTTAAGCAATTCGTAGTATCAACAGATGTGAATAGGAATTCTTGCGTGCCAATCAGCTTTGATTTGTCAGTCTCGCTTCGAGCGCAGATAACCGAAACATTTGATTGGTTGAAATTCCACTTCAAACGTACTACTTCATAAACTAACCAATTAAATGCTTTATTTTGGCTACGAAACTTGAAAAGTTTTTTTAAATGCATGTGGTTTTTCAGTTTTTATTAAATACATATTCGAGAAACATTTGAGATTTTTCTAACAAAAAGTTCCTTCAAATTGAAATGCCTTTGGAATATTCCCAGAATTTTCAAAAACTTCTGCTTGATATGCATTTTGAATATACCAGCAATATTCAAGGAGAATATTTTATGGATATGAGTGGAAATATATTCCAGGAATATTCTCAATGTGTATAAGATCAAATAAATATTCATGGAATATTCCAGGAATATTGCAATATCTGTTGGAAAATAGGATATTGTAGGCATATTCCAGGAATATTGGGTGCCGTCTGGGTGTGTGCTAACCACTCTTTCTTTCCTCTTTCCAAATATTTAGATTCTAATTCAAATTTCAAATAATTACCTATAGGGTGACTTCGCCGGTAGTCGGACAGTTTTGGCAAATTTGCACTTCATAATTTTGAGTAATTTATATTCTTAGTTGTACAAAAATCGCACTAGAAGTGACGTATCAATCAAACTTTCAATAATAAACCAAAATTTTTCAATTTGCTGTTTAGATTTTGAATTATTTCAGAAAAATATGAATACGAAAAAAAGTCATTTTTGCTAGTAGTCGGACAAGTAATTCCAGTGGTCGTTCGCAGAGTTGCCGGTTGTCGGACAGTGCTTTAATCGGTGATTTGCCAGAAGCGTATTAACAATTTTTCGAGCCTAGCCATGAATAATAAAAATAATTCTCCCCTCATAAGCACTAATTGAGTGCATGTACTCAAAGCCTGTGTGGGTAGAGGTCCGCGATTATTATTATTTGCCGTGGTGCTCCGGGAAGACTTACTGATTATGCAATGGACAATTTCATAATATCCGTAACTTTGCGGTGGCAACAATTGTACAAGAAAAATTGATTATTTTTCATGAGACTTTATTTCTTAGGTTAAATAAATAAATGTTAAAAATAAAATAAAAAGTTATTTCTTTTCTTTGGTAATAAAATCTTTGAGAAATAAAAATAAAAATAAATTTGGTCTCAATCATCACAGTAATCACATATGAAATCCTTTTCGGCAACTTCTTCATAGGTCAGCCCTACAAATTTTGTGCACCCTAAATGAAACCACCTGGGGCACAGGTCACATCCGACGTTCTTTTCTGCTTCCTCTTCAGTTTCACTTTCAAGTTCTTCCTCACAGATTCCACATTTCTGTTTGACATTTTGTTCCTTAGAAACTATCAGTACCTTCGACTTTGTCTTCACAACACATTTCCCCTCTTTCTTTTTCGCAAATTCTAATTTTTTATTTTTTCTGGCGTTTTCTTTATCCTCTTTCTCTTTAGCTTTGTCATTATAATGCTTTCTCCATGCATCTGAAGAAATTGCACTTGGGAACTTTTCTCTTTTATATTTGCTCGGCTTCTTCTCTAGTGGTGGTGGATACACCAAATGTTTTCCAAACGAGCTGATAATATTGCTAGAATCTTGAGACTGAATTGGTGTTCTGATGGTTACAAGCTTGTCATTGTCATCTCTTAGAAAATCATTTGAAAATTCTTCTACGTCATAACTGCTGGAAGCATCTTCAAAATTACACGGGGTTGTTTCACATTCTAGGGCATGAGGAACTGTGGTCGTACCTTGCAATATAATTGGTTCTTCACTGGATGATCGTTCTATTTTTCCATCACCTACCAGGTTTTCCGGAAATGTGGTGGAATTTTCATTCAACAAAACATTTTACAACACTACAACGGACGATGTCACAGAAACTGAATCTGTAGCAGAATTAGCAGTAAGTAATCCAGGAATATCTTCGGCGATATCATCTGATATAACAAATTTCATTTTATCCAGGTCTTCCTGAGAGAAATCGGATACATCCAATTGAGGTTGGTTCACTTGAAGAGATCTAAGTGTCTCTAGTATTGGGCCTACTTCAATTCCTCTTTCGGCCAGATTTGTCTTCAATTTTAGTAAAACTTTTTCTGTACTTCTAATGTCTTCCACGGTGACTTCTATATCTCGTGCAGTATTATTAATTTCTTCCAATCTGTTTTGAACACATTTGGAGAAGTCTACGGCATTCGGGTTGAAAGGGAAAATTCCACATGCTTTGAAACCGTTTCGAATATTATTTGGAATATTGGAATGTTGAAGCACTGTTTTGAATATAGGACAGAAATCAGCTTTTGTCACAACTTTGTTAATATTTTCTGCCTGCCAGTTACGTACTGCTTGCCGCCAGTGTTCCTTCAATGGCTTGAAAACCGACACATCAGCAGATTGTAACAGATGCGTGGCATTGGGAGGTAAAGCATAAAGGATGATCCCATTTTTGTCACAAAAAAGGCTTAACTCCAATGACATATGAGACCTGTGACCATCAACCAAAAATAACACGGGTCTCAGAATGTCTTCTCTATTCAGCCAGTCAGTCAGACCATTCGCTACGTATTCAAAAAAGACGTCAGACCTCATCTAAACCGAGTCGGATTTACCCAAAATCCAGTGGGGAGGCATACTTTCTACGATTGCTTTCGGTGGTTTAACATAGGGAAAAACTACAACAGGTGGGTAAAGTCTTCCATCTGCTGTCATAGTAACCAGAACTGTGATGTTCTCTTTTTCTTTCCCACTTTTGACCATATACAAATTGTGTCCTCTCATGCCTAGTACCTTTCCAGTTTTCGGGCAAAGGCTAAAACCACTTTCATCTCCGTTCAAGATACGGGATGGATCATCCAGAATGTCCAGAGCATTCGATTCCTTAAGAAACGTCTCCAACTCTCGGAACCATAATCTTATATATTCTTCAGTACAGTGCGCCCTGTATTTTTCAAGGGACTCTGCGTTTTTTAGAACCAATTCCGGGTACCTTTTGAGAAAACTAGAATACCATTTCTGACCTGGTCGGCCATCTTTAAAGGGTGTTTTCAGTTTCTCTGCAATCACAATTTTTTGTACTGAAGTGAGAAGTTCTTGTTTATTGAGAGGAAACCCACATTTTGCTAGTTCTGAACACCAATTAACCATCTTCTTCTCATTTTCAATGGACAAAATTGGATCGGGGCCCATTCGTTTGCAACTTTCAGGAACTTTTCCTTTAATGCGGTCCTGAACAGTAGATTTCGGAACTCCGTAAATTCTGCAAGTTTCTCGCAATTTGGCACCATTTTTCACAGCTTGGATGGCTTGAATCAAGCTCTCTTCTCCATATTGATGAAATTTCTTTTTTCCTTTATCGCTCATGGTCTGAAATTGAAAATTAATGCTTTTATATTAGACGAAAAACATGATAAAAAGTGTAGTGTCCGACCTCTAGCATACTATAGAACTATGGTATTACCCAAAAGTCGGACAAAATATATTTGATATTTATCATGACAAAAACCTTCCTACTTGTGTCCGTCTACTGGCTACGATTGAAAACATATTTACATTATCAAAATGATAGATAGGGATGGGCTATTGGACCTTTGAAGAGTTAGAAAAACATGAAAGAGTGAAAGAATTTATTTTCCAGTAATCGGACAGTCGTCCGACCACTAGCATTTTCATTTGATTAGATATCCAGTTAGCGGCCACCTAATTATGACTTAAAAATATTGAAAAACTGCAGTTATAAATAATTATATGGTAAGTTCAGAGTATTTGTAACATATATAATATGTATTTAAATTTATGAATTGTAAAATAATAAATTTTGCTCACCTTTGAAATATACTCTGCCCATCTAACATACACGACAATAAACCACTGCGTTCACACCACTAAATTGGCGCGCTTTAAACATTTCAGTGGTAGCAACAGCCAAATTCAAAATTACCTAGAATAGTGTAGGAACATTGACTTTGCAGATTCCTTTTTATTTAGGGAAATTTGATTTGTTTTTAACAAGTTATTTCAAATTATGTGTGATTTGTCCGACCACCGGTAATGTCCGGCTTACTGGCGCATCCACCCTACCAATATGTTCTGTGAATTAAATCATGTTTCATGTTTGATATCCACCAACGACAATTTAAAGACACCTCCATCGACGTCGTATACAAACAATAAATTTTATCATAGAATAACGATAAAACGATAACGATATTTAGCTACAGAATCGCAAATATCGTTACCGATTATCGTTCACTAACGACATAGTTATGCGTTACAGAATAGGCCTCTAGAAAGAAATTTCATATCGAGTTTATCATCGTATCGTACGATAATCGACGGTCGTGTCACATCGTGAAATATAATCTCCCTGCTGTAGCTAACCATACACACGGCATACCGTTTACGTCAAATCTATATAGTCAAATCGTAGCCATATGTGGAAATACTATGGTACACGGAATCCCACTGCAGTCGCAAGAATTCCTATCCACAACACTTCCCAATAGGCAATCCGCATGGACCAATCAAACCTCTATTTTAGTTGCGCCTGCGTGGTGTGCAATGTAATTTTAGGTTACATTGAGGATCAACATGGATATCAAGGTTCAGTTTGATCTAACCAAACTAACCTTGCTATCCTCCAAGTTGAATACTTGGGACTACTATACCGCCTTCGCATTGATTCAAAAAATATACCGCCTTGGCCAGGATAGTTCTGATTGGTTCATGCGGATTGCCTATTGGGAAGTGTTGTGGAAAGGAATTCTTGCACTGCAGTTATCATACCACCCGAACGCTCCATCGCTCCTTCAATAATTTAACGGAGTCATCCTCATCAACTCATCCTGCGAACTGTCAAGTGTCAAGAGAAAAAGTGAGATTCATTTTCTGATAAAATAATATAATTTTTTATTGTTAAATTTTTTTTAAACGATGGAGGCTATGGATGTTGTTGTTCCTGAAAAGGTGAGACAAAAACTGTGAAATATTCGAGAGTGTGACAGCTCCTCTTCTACTTTACAATGAAAAAGCGTAAAATGGTAACAATGAAATTTTTCAATCCTTTTGATATTGATATATTTTATTCTTTCAGGAAGAAGGTAGTCCTTCAGACGCTAAACAAACTCTACAAGAAGCAGATGCAGAAGACTTATATACTAAATTTAAAAAATTGCAACAAATGTTGGAGTTTTTGGAGGTACAAGAAGAGTATATTAAAGATGAACAGCGGAACCTCAAAAAAGAATATTTACATGCCCAAGAAGAAGTTAAGCGTATTCAATCTGTTCCTTTGGTTATTGGACAGTTTTTGGAAGCTGTAGATCAAAATACCGGTATTGTTGGATCAACAACAGGTGAGAATGCTAGGATTTGAAAAGTTTTCCAAATTCCCTGAAATTTTATTTTATTTGGTTTTGTTTATTACTAGGGCAGCGAAAAGGGTATTATCTTTTCGAGATTTAAAAGTAATGAAAGAACTCTGGTCAGAAGATTCAACAGATAGAGTGGTGAATTCTAGTTCTTTCAAATGTGAAATACAGAGATTTGCTCCTTGTATCATGGGAAACGCCCAACATGATTCCCAATAATTCCTCACATTCTTGTTGCAAGGTCTTCATGAGGATGTTAATGTAGTGAATGATGGACTCTGATCAAATGGGCCAATAATAGACGGAAAATTGAATGAACATGATATAATTGGAGAGTCTTGGTCAAAATTTCTAGATAATAACAACTATAAAATATTTCAAAACTTTGTCGGACAGCTGCGGCCATTGCTCTGTTACATTCGATCTTTTCTGGAACCTTTCACCACCCATTCCTCAGAGTTCAGGTCTGCGAAATCTTTAGATATTAGATAGATCTTTATTTTAATTAGGTACCCTAATATACATGTAAGAAACACATATTACAATATACAGATATATAAATAAATACAGACAGAATGAAATGATTACAATAACATCAATGAGTAAACAATTGCAATTGAAATATTAAAAATACATGTGAATAAAAAATACACTTGGACTAAGAAGAATAACAAATAGTAGCCAGCAATGTAAGTAAAAAATAGATACATGGAATAACGTTTAATATAATACCAATACTGAAGTATATGATATACAATAAATTGTCATAACGGTTTCAAATCCATATTTGTAGTTGCTTATTTATGGATTTTTGGATGAATTCCTTTAATTTGGCTTAAACCTGCACCAGTGAGGAATACCTTAATAGAATCTGGTAATTTATTGAACTCCAAGAAACCATTGAAAAATAGTGAATTCATTGTGCTATGATAGGTAGTGCAAGTAACGTAAATATCATTTTTGCCACGAGAGTTATGATTATGAATATCCTTATTAAATGTTTGTGAAAGTAATCTGGTGCTAAATGGTTTATTATTTGGAATATGAAGATCATAGTGAACTGAAACAGTCTATTTTCAACTGAGAACCAGCTGAGGGTTGTTGACATTGATCTGATAGGGGTGAGGCGATTTGTTTTCAGTATTATTCTCATTCCATGATTTTGAAGCTTCTGGAACATACTCAACTTATTGAGATTAAACAGATATACAATGGATGCGCAATAATCAAAATGTGGCTGAATGATTGAGTTATACACAGTGATTTTAGTCTCAGTTGAAAGATGTTGGGATATCCGAGAGAAAAAAAAAAGTTTTTTCGAATTTTTTTTATACATATAATCAAAATGACTATTGAAGTTCAGTACATAATCAAGAAGGACATTGTTTGGACTTATTCACAAAAGAAGAAATTCTGGATGGAAATGAAAAACCAACTTGTTCAGATTGCAATGAAAAAAGAAAGTGTATAAAGTAGTTGTCGGTAAATAAATTCCCGAAAACTCTAATTATTGTCACATGGGAAGATTAAGGGAAAACTTAATGTCAACATTGATTTCCCTATTGAATGTTTAGACATGGACAATTATGTGGTAGAGATCGAGTACCATTTTGTTACAACATGTTTGCACTTTTAAATCATAGTGGAATGAAATATAGCAGACACTATACAGCCTATTTTAGACATCCATATGAACGTATATGGCATTAGTACAATGATTCTAAAGTGTCACCGATATCTTCTGAACCCCTCATAAACAAAGGAGCATATGTTCTCTTTCATGAGCACAGGAAAACCAAATCAAACCTTTAGTTGTTTTTTTATTTTTTGTTTTCTTCAGGATGAATAAAGAAAAGTCCGATTCGCATAATTTTAAACCAACCAGTGTGAGTTTTCTGATGAATTAAAGATTCAATATAGCATGGATGAACTCCTTTGATCTCAATAGAAAGTAATTGGAATTATTTTATTTTATACAGGGTGGTTTAAAAATAGGGGTACGTCAACCCCTTGTTTCATAGATCAATTAGGGGAGAGCATGCCATATATATACACCGAGTGTCCCAGAGCTTTTAGGACAGCAGATATTTCAGTAATATGTTGAAAAGAATCAGGGCGCCCACCAACCTGAAAAAGTCAGGGAATTGATTTATGTCTCCTGGAAATCAGGGAAAAACGTTAAAAAATGCATAAAGTCGGGAAAAGTCAGGGAAAGTCAATCTAGGGAAATATATAAATCTTGGCATCAATGACAACTTAACTTCACCACTTCTGTGGTTTGAAAAGTGATAGCGGTAACAGCGTTTTATACTTACCTCATATTGACATGTGAAATAAGCCCCAAGACTCCATCATCAATAATCAACCTACAATTCCCTTCCTAAAGATTACCATTGGGAAATTGAAATTTTCTTTAACAGAAGAAATAACTTTTATTTTTATTCCATAAATTTTTTTTAATGATGAGAAATAATCACTTCACTCAATGAATCTATATCTGATTCACTGATAATTGATCATAATTATCTACATAATTGGGCTCAGAGTATGTTTGGACAGTCAAAGTTGTTTCAACATATCCGCTACAGTTCATGGAAAACTTGAAAGTAAGACCTGGAATACCTGTAAAAGTCAGGGAATTCTTGCGTGCCGGGGCTTCGAACCTTTGTCCGATGCTAGCCAGAAGCTCCACACCTTAGCCTTAGGGCTACTGGCTTAAGAACATAAAAACGAATGTACAAGAAAATTGTGTTCAGCTTTCAGATTAGCTTTCAGATCCATATTCCGAATACAAGACGATACATGGCTACTTAAATGGGTTTATTAATGATGAAATCAATGAGTTAATCAAATTCATTAAAAGAATTGTTCAATTGCAGTACAGGAGCCTACATTGTAACGTACTAACTCGGATAATACGTCAGCTAGATGAAAAAACAGACAATTATAAACGTGACATTAAAACTAACAAAGTTGCATTCAGGCGCATAAAACAGTAGTTAAGAAAAAAAATGCAATAATGACAATATAATCTGTAAAATGAAAATAGTTTCTGTTGAAATTTATCAATAGTGTAGGTTCTCACTTCACAGGATGGTGTTTCAAACTTGATTTAAATCAACGCATGCTAGGGACGGATTTAGTACTATCATCAAGAGCATTATAACGCTGATATTCTAGAAAATGGTTGTTGTAATTTATGGTTATTTCTGGTTCGATAGTCATGAGACTGTCCACAAGTAGGAATGTTAGATATATTTTTTCTTACATAGACAATACAATAACATATAAACAAACAGGGTAGAGTCATTATACAGATTTTTACAGAAAGTAATGTAGTAAAAATACACTAAACTAATTTTGCTTATTTATTTAAAACACTACTTAAACAATTATTCAACTGAAACATTGACTTCACTAATTATTTTAAATTTATCTTCACTGTCACTGCGGACTATCTCTGTCCTCTGCAGTCAAGCGCCTTATATGCCCGCAAGCAGATTCTATTTACAGTTCTCGATGTCTAGACGGCGACTCCTTAGGTGTCTCTCGAAACTTCGATTTCGTTCCTCAGAAAGTTCGCGCGTTTCTCCTACGCGTGACTCATGTGTTTGCGAGCGGAGACCTTGTTGACTTGTCGAGGGTGCATTATTAATTAGGTGACTAGGGCCGGTCTCGAAATCGTTGCGGTAATTTGTTCTCTCAGACGTACTGCCATCATGAACCTTATTACTTTTTTCTGAATGACAAATATTTCTTGTGCTTTGAATTAATTTTTCATTAATAGAAAAGTAATTTGAAGAAAAACAAAATGACAATAGTTGACAAGAGAATGGAAATATCTCAAATAAGGTATCACTCGACCTGTCTGGCACACTATAGGTATGTCAAATCCTAGTTCGAAATGAGTAATTCAAATACCATGTTTTTTCCATGCATTGTTTTTGATTGTTCGAATATTATGAGAAAAGACTTGATAGCCAGAGCTAAATACTTCAGAAGACTCACATTTCAAAATGAGGGTTTTAGTGTAAAAATATGCGGTGCATTTACAAACTCATTTATAAACCTATGATTGAGTATTCCTCAATTGTGAATCAATAACCAAATGAAAGATGCGAGTTGCCGAATCATCTGCACTCGAGACAATCACAACAATTCTTCACAAAAATAATCCTATAAATAAAAATGTAGATTTTATGGAGGAAGAGTCCTAGAAGCCCAACACCTACATTGACGCCCTCGCATTACCACCTTCGATAGAATACAACAAGTACTTGTTGTAAGGTCTTCTATTTCAATTTCCCATTTTTTTTTTTATTTTTTTAGGTATTTACTTGAAATAATACTATACTTTATACTTCACTTGTGACTGGCCTAATGACAAAATGTCAAAGCCAATGAAAAAAAAAATGGATAAAAAAAGCACTTTCTTTGGCACTAGTAGTCGAAGTAAGTTTGAATTCTCATAATTTAAATGATGTAAAAATTGTACCAATAGCCGAAAGAACCTCAGTCACTAGTCTGTTAAATATAATATAATTTCAGTTTAATTAATAGTATATTATGTAACAAGAGTTGTAAGTAACTCATTACGCACGAAATTTCATGAGTGCGTAATGGGCTTACAACTCGTATAACATATCATACTTTTTCTACGCCCATTCATTTTCTTCCATTAAATAAAAAACATCGCAATCATTTAAACTTTATTACAATAGTTGTTAATTGAATTGAACAATTATTGTAAATCGATTGTGCCTTATTATTTAACGCTGATGACCGATACATTTTTGATAGGTAATTTCGTACCTTTCTTTGGATTTTAGCGGTAACAAATTATGTGTGGCAGCTTGAGCTTTTTCTAAAATCTCCTGTGGAGTGCTCATAATTTCACCACTTTCACTACTATCAGACATATTCGTAGATAAAGTTGAGAAAATGTTCGGATACAATTATATTTTGTTCAAGAAATTGACAATATAAATGAAATGACGTTTATTTTCATTCATTCAGGGGCATCACTCTTTCAATCCTAAATATATCTCGCTAATGCTAAAAGTTTTTATGTTTTTTAATTGACTAAATTTGTTTAAATAGACCGAATAAAGTCTTACGTAAATAAAAATTTGATTGTAATTTAATTGAACCAAGAAGTTTAAGTTTTCTTCTCAAAACGCACGTGTATGTTATGAGATCTCATTACGTGCATGTTACTGTTAAATGCCATACAAGGAATGTTGACAGTGCGATTTTTGACGTTCATAGACATGGGCGTAGAAAAATTAATTTATTATTAGTGTTGAATCCATTTGTCAGTATTAACTCCTAAGATTTTCGAAGATGTAAAATATGTTTCAGGGTAATATTCTCATTGGGAATTGATAGATATTGTTACGATTTTGCTAAATAATAGGCCGAGCACACTACTAAACTGTTTATTTTCTAACTATAAACAAACATACAACACTTCACTGACTAATAAAACACTTAGATCTATACAACAAGACATCTAGCTAAATATTCCAAACACTTCTGCTTATTATCACTCAATAAATTCTCTTCATAAAAACTCCTTCTCCCAGTGAAATGTCTCGCGTTTATATAGGTACTCAAGTGTAACCAGAATCTTCGCGATGCGACGGTTCGGTTATCCCGAATATTCATTACCGGCAGTTATCTGCCTTTTTCTCGGAAACCATATCGACCATATGCGTGCAAGTCTATCCAGCTAGGGGATTTTTATCAATCTCGTAACAATATAAAAAGTAGAAATTGTACATTAAAAAAATTGAGGTTTGGCATTCAACATTTCAAAGCTTCCAGAAAGTGTGATTTTTTTTTCTGTGGTAGGTTCCAACTACTATGTACGTATTCTATCTACAATCGACCGAGAGCTTTTGAAGCCTTCAGCAAGTGTTGCTCTACATAAGCACAGCAATGCACTTGTTGATGTGCTTCCGCCAGAAGCAGATTCTTCAATAAGCATGTTGCAAGCTGATGAAAAACCCGATGTACAGTATAGCGATATTGGAGGCATGGACATGCAGAAGCAAGAAATCAGGGAAGCAGTTGAGTTGCCACTCACCCACTTTGAGCTATACAAACAAATCGGTATTGACCCACCAAGAGGAGTTCTGATGTACGGGCCTCCTGGATGTGGAAAAACCATGTTGGCAAAGGCAGTTGCACATCATACAACAGGTAACAGCTATAACTATTTATTTGTGCTAAAAGTTGTTGAAATTGTTATTTCCTTCAATAGGAGACTTTGGTCCAAGTTGCCAACCTAAAAAATTTTGAAATTTTCTACCACTGGGGAAGGGAAATTTCAGAACAAATTTGTCATGATCAGGTTCGCATTAATTATAAATATCCGTAAATTACGACTCAGCCTTGTAAACCAGGTAATTGGAACAAAATATAAATTTTTGTAATGATCATGGGTGTTTGGCTGAAAGTTGTGTTGGAGCTAATGATTTCACGTCAAGTATGTCAAATGTCAATGTGTAATGTAGGTATTCCGTTCCTAATGTTCCTATCCTATAAACATTGTCAAAGTGATTCACGAAAAAACAAAAAAATCAAGATTCGTCCGTTTCCCAAAAGAAAAAACTTGTTGAAATGCCTCAAATGGATAAGACTGTGTGGAAATGAAAAGTTAACCCCAGAGAATGTAGATAAAAATACGTATATATGCAGTAAACACCTTTCTGGAAAATTTACGTATAACTCGAATCCAAACCCCTTTTCGCCAATTAATGTAGACTCTGATGAAAATAATATCCCCTATGATCATTCTGAAACAGATGCTCAACCAATTTCAACCAAGACTTTGCTAGTATTCCTCATGATATTTCTAGAATAGATGCTCAAACTGATTCCGACCAAGACTTGGCTTCTATCCCCCATGATAATTCTGGTGGTAATAATATAGCTACTCAGACTGATAAGAGAGATGATTCCATATTTTCATATGTTAACCTTAAAAGAAACGAGAAACGCTTTAAATATTTAACAGGACTACATCCACTATAATTTGATGCCCTTTATTTCTTGGACCCTTCTGTGATGGATAAAATGACTTATTGTCATAAATATGAAGCTAAAAGAATTCAATACAACACAAATAAATGCTACTCATCTAACTGTGATAGATTGTGTTTAACGTTGACCAGGCTGAGGTGTGGTTTTACTTTGGATGATATTTTCTTTTTAACTGGTTTAAGTAGAAGCAATATTTCTGTCATATTTTATACTTGGATACAGTTTATGTAGTCAGATGTCAAGCATTAGAAATAAAACATTTTTTGAGTAAAAATTAAATTAGTAGTTTTTTCTATATGTTGGGATTATGATTTTGAAACTTCAACTAACCGCTAACGAAAACTACATTGACAATGACAATTGAACGTGAAACAGGAGCACCAACACAACTTTCGGCCAATCACCTACGGTCATTACATATTTCGATATTTTGATTCAATTACCTGTTTACCAGAGCCGAGTTGTAGTTTACGAATAATTATGAATAACCCTTACCTGATCATGTTAAATTTGTTCTGAAATTTCCCTTCCCCAGTGGTAGAATATTTAAAAAAATTTTAGGTTGGCAACTTGGACCGAAGTCTCCCATTGACTGAATCCTTATGAGCAAACCTCAGAAGTTATGTTAGTTTTGCGTATGGCGATAATCTGTTATTTGAAGAATAATAATTTGATATTTTGGTATTTCATTTCAAAAAATTACTTTCTATTATATCATTAGAAAGGAATGGTTATGCTGAATAGTACAGGCAAGAAAAAGTTGTATGTTCCTATTTAAGTTATGGACCTACAGAGTATTGTTTTTTTACCAATTTTTCCAATATTTTTTTTGGCGGCTTTTTATAACGCCGACGAATGAAAATAAAATATCACAGTAGTAGCAACTGTTATCAAGTGACGTATGGTTTCCATAGCCAACTTTTCAATTTTTGGCTTTCATTTTGCTTCCACGGCCTACTCGGTGAATTTCAATAATAATTTTATTCTGATCTAGTTTCTTGTTAGATACCAACTTGTGATATGTCATTAGAAAGGGAATTGAATGCTGAATAAAGCGAAAAGAAAAAAAAATAGGGTTTCCATTTAAAATAAGAAAGTTGATGTTACTTCCTGTCAGACCGGAAGTTAAATTCGACATGTCAATATGCTCAAATTCTAGCTCTTATGTCGTTATATCGACGCTCCAAATTTCACAAACCTACTTCATACAATAACTGAGATATTCCGTAGGCAATACTTCCGTAGCCACCCGGTATTGTAGTAAAACTGCACTAACTAATTTTCCTAATTTATTTAAAACACGATTTACAACAATTATTCACTAAATATTGACTTCAATAACTATTTCAATTAATTTCTACTGTGGCTATCTATCAGCGAACTCTGGAACTGTAACTAACTCTGAACTCTGACTGTCCCCCAGCGGTTATATAGTCGCAAGCAGGTTCCATCAACGGCTCTCTCGATTATTCTGGAGTATAGAGCATTTCATCTAGATGGCTCTTCGAACAGTATCGAATTGATCGATTTTATTCCAGCTTGTTCTCGGCGATAGGCCAGCAGATATGATGTTGTAGTTGAACGAGGGTGCATAATTAATTAGATCAGGGCCGGTCTCGGGGTCGGTCTCGAAATCGTTACATTGCCCCCTTCTTAAAGACGTTTCGCCCCGAAACGTCATTCTTGGAGTGTGAAGACATCTGCAAGATTCTCCATATCTGCACCTGGACGTTTGATGGAAGTAGCACTCCACAGTCTTCAAGTTGGGTCGAGGAAGATGGTTGCAGCACACCAGAATGTTGATGCCGCTGGATCTGAATATTGTCTCCAACATGCTTCTTATAACTCTTCAGTCCAGCCCATCAAGCCCACAGGCCAATTTTGGGATTGCCAGGTCTACAATATTCTGGTCCAGCATCGTGTCTCTCAATCTCGTAAGACTCTTCCAAACATCTTCATAAGACGGCTTATCTCGAGAACGCTTCTTGGTGACCAGGTAGTAGATGTTTCTCTGGCCTTTCCTCAGCTGTAACACCCCTCCAACTTCCGGGTTCTGTTCTCTCAGTTCCTGGATTCGACCGAACTTCTTGGAGAAAACTACTGCAATGCCTCTGGACATTTGGAGATCTTCTGCCACACAGTGAGCTAACGCGTAATCAACAGGCACCTTGAAAAAATCTCGTGACTCCTCTCGGGTTACCCCATATTGAACTTTCTGTCCGTTCGAGTACAAGGACATGAACCTCTGAAACGTCATTTCGTCTTCCGGTGATCTGACTGTGCGGACTTGATCGTGGTTTCCGGCGTAAGGGGACAACCTATTGCAGTGGACTACCCTAGGATTTCCTTATATATGCGGTAGACGAGGTCGTTTATCCTTTTCATGATCTTATATGGACCTTCCCACAAGTTCCGAAGTGTCGGTGATAGTCCACGGCGACGTTTAGGGTTGTATAGCCAGACAAGGTCACCTGTCTGATATCCACCAGCATCCGCCTTGATGTCGTAGGTCTCCTTCATTCTGTCGCTGGCACTCTGGATGTTCAAACGGACCTGTTCATGGATGTCGTCCATTCTCTGTCGCAGTTTGCTGACGTAGTCATCTCCCGCAGTGTCTTGTCCTGTAGGCGTCCCAAACTTCAGGTCACGTAGAAGTCGCAGCTCTCGGCCCATAATAACACTAGCAGGGGTTTGGCCGGTTGACTCATGAACTGCGGAACGATACGCCTTCAGGAACAGATGGAGGTACTGGTCCCAATCCTTCTGGTGGTCAGAGACTACCTTGGACAGGTGGCGGTTTATCGTCTTATTCATCCGCTCCACCATTCCATCGGACTGCGGATGTAGAGCTGTGGTCCTCGTTTTCCGGATGTTCAGCATCTGACACATCTGGAACAGTTTTGACTCGAAATTTCTGCCTTGATCCGAATGCAGCTCTAACGGGACACCGAATCGACAAATCCACTCCTTCACCAAGACGTCGGCAACGGTGATGGCTTCTTGGTTGGGCAGGGCATAGGCTTCGGCCCACTTGCTGAAGTAATCCATCGCCACAAGGATGTACTTGTTCCCGTGTTCAGATTGTGGGAACGGGCCAGCAATGTCAATGACGATCCTTTCGAATGGGCTGCCCACATTGTACTGGCGCATCGGGGCCTTGGGTCTTGTTCGAGGCTCATTACTGGAAGCGCATACAGCACATTTTCTGCACCAATCCTTGACGTCAGCTTGACAATTGGCCCAGTAGAACCGTTACCTAACTTTCTGGAGGGTCTTCGTCACTCCCAGATGTCCTCCGGTGACCCCATCATGGATTTCTCGGAGCACTTCCTGTCTTCTGCTCCTGGGAACTACTACCTGACGTCTTTCTTCCCCGCCATCCTCCGACTCCAACACACGCTTCAAGACTCCATTGTCTAAGGTGAAAGAGTAACATTGGGCCCAGTGAGTTTTAACGACTGGAGAACAACTGGCTATTTCCTGCCACGACGGTCTTCGCTCACTCTTCTTCCAGCCGATGAATAAACCAAGATCTGGATCTTTCTCTTGGTCTTTATGGATCTTGTGGTCATTCCAGTTATCATCGACCGCCGTGGTTCTGCAGAGTGTCGACCCCTTTTCCTCTGTTCGTCGGCAGTGCGAACAGTCGTCTGGACATGGTCTTCGCGATAGGGCATCCGCATTCTTATGGCTGGTCCACTTGACCCTCGGGATTCTTAAAGTGTAGGAGCCATTTGAGAGCTGCATGGTCAGTTCTCAGTAGGAATCTTCGTCCATACACGTACTTGTAGAAGTGCTCAACTCCCTTGACAACAGCCAACAGTTCCTGCCTGGTGACACAGTAATTCCGCTCCGGGGTCTTGCTGAAGTAACCGATGACCTTCTCTTGTCTTTCTTGGATCTGAGACAGGACAGCTCCAAGTCCCACGTTACTGGCGTCCGTGTCCAAAATTAATTTCCCGTCTGGAAGGGGGTAGCTCAGGATTGGTGCGTTGATCAAAGCTCCCAAGCACGTATCGGCGATAGTAAGTGCACAAGCCAAGAAAACTTCGAAGCTGGTGAATGTCTTTCGGAACGGGCCATTCCATAACAGCTTTGATCTTCTGCTCATCTACTGCCACTCCTTTCCCAGAGACAACGTGGCCGAGATAACGTACTTCTTTTTGAAACAGATGACATTTCTTAGGGCTCAGTTTCAGTCCGGAGCTTCTCAGTCGCTGAAATACCTCTTCCAAGTTTTTTACATGGTCCTCGAACGATCTGCCAACCACAATAATGTCGTCGAGATACACCAGACACGTCTTCCATGATAGTCCTTTTAAAACCGTCTCCATCAATCTTTCGAACGTGGCTGGAGCATTGCAGAGGCCGAATGGCATAACTGTAAACTGCCATAATCCGGAGCCGATGGTAAAAGCTGTCTTTTCTCGATCTTCCTGGGCCAGTTCTACCTGCCAGTATCCGCTCTTCAAATCTAAGGTCGAGAAAATCGTAGATCCAGCCAGCGTGTCTAACGTATCGTCTATCCTTGGGAGAGGGTAGCTGTCCTTTTTCGTCACGTTGTTTAGTTGACGGCAGTCTACGCAAAACCGTGTTGATCCATCTTTCTTCTTCACCAACACGACTGGAGAGGACCAGGGACTATCGGATGGCTCGATGACTCCGTCATTCTCCATGTCGTAGACTATTTTGTCAGCCTCCTCCTTTTTGGCGAGAGGAAGTCTTCTGGCTGATTGCCTGATTGGTCGGGCATTTCCAATATCTACCTTGTGCTGAACCACCTTTGTTCTACCGCCTCTGCCTACTCCGGTATCGAAGATGTCCTGATACTTCCTGACTAGTTCTCTCAATTTAGGCTTCTGTGCTGGCCCCATGTCCTTGGACGAGATAGCAACCAACTTCTCCAATTCTGCTGGCATGTTACTGGCTTGACTAACAGTGCCGCGTACACTCCTTATCACAGAGGAAATTGACGAGCAGTGCCCCAGAATTGTTCCTTTCTTCAAAGTCACAGGGTAATAATTGACATTCATTACCCTTACCGGCACAAATTTATCAACTCGCAATAAGGTCTTCCCTAGTGCGATTCCTCGTCCAATTTTCTCAACATGGAGCTTGGGCTCGAACATCACCACGTTTCCATTGCTCGCACCCCCATCCAGGCGAGCCTCCAAAATGGTTTCAGCCCTCTCCGGTACGCTCACATCTTCAGCCAGCAGAACACGAATCATTTCTTCACTTCTCCCGTGAAGCACCAACTCTTCTCCATTCACTCGTAGAACGCCGTCTCTGAAATTCAACTCGAACCCTCTGGAGTTCATGATGTCCATCCCTGTGATTGCATCATCCTCGATATCCGCTACTAGAGCCCGATGTTTCAATTTAGTGCTGCCCCAAGTCAGTTCAATTGGAAGTTCACCATACACAGTTGCCGGCACTCCAGTTGCTGTGCGTAGCTTCCAATTCGACGATTCAATTCTTGCCGGTGGTTTGGCAAATGTACGTCCAAGGATTGTCCTAGTCGCACCCGTATCAAGGAGCATGGTGCGAGGCTCGTTGTTAATGAGACCGTCTACGAAGACCCCTTTGTCTTGTCTTTGAAGTACAGCGACATATACATTGTTAATGCTCCTTCTTGACCTTCATCGTTGATGTCGATTTTTTCATTGTTGGACATTTGCTACGCACGTGCCCAAGTTCTCTACAATTTCGGCATCGTATCAGTCTTCTCTCAGGCACAACTTCCTTCAGCACTTTTCGCATCACAGCTTCCATATTAGTAGGCTCCTGTCGGTCTTCCTCGATCATCCGGACTCTACTCTGGCTTTTGCAGGATTGCTTTGCTGCTTCGAATTCCAGAGCGCGTGCCAATGCATCCACGAGATGTGGGGGCGAGCTAGTGTCAATGCCTGCCTCGTTTCTTGGTCACGAAGCCCATCCAAAAATGCCTGAACCGCTAGTCGTTCCATTACATTTTCCGGTGTAGCTGGATATGCAAGGCGAACCAAGCGTGCAAAGTCTGCTTCGAATTCCTGTAAGGATTCGCCCTCTTTCTGGTTTCGATTTTTCAGCTTCTGAGTGATATACGTGTTCAAGGTGGGCTTGGCCATAGCGAAGATCCAAGTGTTTTACCAGCTGTTCATAGTCTTCCTGTCGTTGGGCGGTGAGCGTTTGTAAAATATTTGTTGCTTCGCTACGCAATGCCAGTGTCAATGCTAAAGCTTTTTCCCCAGCATTCCATCCATTTGCTTTGGCAGCAGCTTCGAATTGTCGTCGGTAATTTGCCCATGGAGTATTTCCTTCAAACTGAGGCGGTTTTAATGAGAGCTTTCCAGGTTCAGCACTGACCTTGAGATTTTTGATGTCCTCCTGAACTTCCTCCAAGTTCATACTCGTGTCCAGCATAGAGTTTTTGCTGTAAGTTTCTGAGGTGTGAGCAGAATCCATTTGCTTTTTCAGCTTATCGATTGTTTCCTTTATTCTGCCGATTTCTGTCTCGATTCCGCCTTTTATCTCATCGTGGAGCGTTTCCTTAATTTCTTCTTTCAAGCTTCTCGAATTTTCTAGAAGCTCTTCTCTCAAATTCTCCGAGTTTTCTAGAAGCTTCACTTCTAAATTTTGCGAATTTTTTTGAAGCTTTTCTTCTAGATTTTTCGAGTTCTCCTGAAGCTTTTCTTGAAGTTTCACTTCTAGACTTTTCGAAATTTTCTTCAAGTTTTTCTTCCAGATTTTTCGAATTCTCGTGAAGCTTTTCTTCTAGATTCTTCGAATTTTCTTCTATATTTTTCGAGTTTTCGAGAAGTTCTTCTTTCAAGCTAACAGAATTTTCTAGAAGCTTTTCCTCCAGACTCTTTGAATTTTGAAGAAATTTATCTTCCAGACTGACCGAATTTTGTTGAAATTCTTTCAGACTTACGGAATTTTGTTGAAGTTTGTCCTCCAATGATTTCGTGTTCTCTTCGAGTTTGTTCATTATAGAGCTCAAATCTATTCCAGAAACTTCGAACAAAAATGTTTCGGGGTCTTCTCCTTCTTCAATCAGTCCATCTGAAAGTCTTTTCTTTCCAGTTGTTTTTAACTCACGCTCCTCTAACTCTTGCTTTAATTTACTAACTTTAAGGTCAACTAGGTGAACTCTTCTCGGAAACATTTTTTTTCTTATTGTCTTTACCGAGATATCAGTCTATTATTTATTTCACACACAGTTTTCAGTTTATTGTCCCGCGACGCGCAAAACTGTCTTTTAGGCGCGATAAACGTCTATCAACGGCGAACACTTTAACACTTATTTATTTTAAACATCCGACTTCTGACAACAAATGTAGTAAAACTGCACTAACTAATTTTCCTAATTTATTTAAAACACGATTTACAACAATTATTCACTAAACATTGACTTCAATAACTATTTCAATTTATTTCTACTGTGGCTATCTATCAGCGAACTCTGGAACTGTAACTAACTCTGAACTCTGACTGTCCCCCAGCGGTTATATAGTCGCAAGCAGGTTCCATCAACGGCTCTCTCGATTATTCTGGAGTATAGAGCATTTCATCTAGATGGCTCTTCGAACAGTATCGAATTGATCGATTTTATTCCAGCTTGTTCTCGGCGATAGGCCAGCAGATATGATGTTGTAGTTGAACGAGGGTGCATAATTAATTAGATCAGGGCCGGTCTCGGGGTCGGTCTCAAAATCGTTAAATATGTTCCGTGCGCTGTGAGAAGTACTGTATACGGATTCTCAATGTATTTGGAATAATTTCTTTTTTCCCTGTACTGGGCTCGAGGACTATTAACCGTCAGCCAGTTAGCCAAGACTCTAGTCCTTAAGGACCCCGCACATTTCTTATGGGAAATGGCTTTCCTTGAACTTGGCTGAATTTTTGATATATTATTGTTCCTGATGTGCTGATCAAAAGTGTCTAGCCAAAAAATGGACAGTTTTTGAGATATGGAGCTTTGAAAATGTATTTTTTTCCATTTTTGCGATATTTACTCATCAATCTCTTATTTTGGGTTGGAAATGAATTTATGTTCGGCATCCAGAACCAGATCGATATATGGTCCTCAGTTATATTTGACACCGCCATCGATTAATTTTCAATACACTGCTCCACACTGGCCATGAAATGACATACAAATTCCAAGATTTTCCATACATCTATTAATGCTACAAAATATTATATTATATTTTGAAGAAAGACCGAAATAACTGATTCTGAATACACTTTATATTCACTGATATAGCATATATGCTCTAGAATGTTCATAACTAGGCTCACCGAGCTGTAAAGGGGAAAATGGGCAAATCATAAACATATATTCTTAGAGATAACAGCTATGATCACTATTGATGTGATTTTCCTATGATACAACTGCGGCACCCCCAGCAACCGGAGGCATAAGGTCACCCATTTGTTCTACATGAATAATGACCTTAAACTTTATGCCTCCGGAGAAAAGGACCTTCATCATTTCTTAAGGTTGGTGCAAGAGTACACGCATGCTATCGGAATGGAGTTTGAGATCGACAACTGTGCCACGGTTCATCTCAAAAGAGGACGATCCGAGGAATACGGAAAGAACGTTTATCTAGTAGAACGGAAGCATCCTACATCAGGCTTATTGGCTTGTATTTGCCTGAGGGTGGGGAATGAGTAGTTCCAATTGATTCGGCACTTCTCATTCTCCACAACGGACTCAATATCCCCCGGAGCATAAGGCAACACCGGTGTCTCGTCTAAACCGTACGAGTGTCGTATATGGTAGTACAACACTCGTAGGGCCGCGTTATGCCTGTGGATATAGGATGAGACCGCATAAGCTGGACAAGCTGACAGCAAATGCATTATGGTCTCAGCTGCCCCACGACACGCTCTGCATCTAGTGTCAGGGACCTCTATACCCATCACGCGACTACGGTAGACGAGGGTGTTGAAGACACCATCCTGGCAGGTCATAATGAATCCCTCGGTTTCCGACTTCAGCCCACTTGACCTGATTTAGTGTGTGGTGAGCTCGTCTCAAATTTGCGGTAATTCGCCGCACTGTGGGCGTGAAGGGCCTATTGGCCGCCACACACTGGATATGAGACGCGTGTTGTCGCGCCGACCTGATCTTAGCTTCCATCTTGTGAATGCGTCACTCATGCCTTCCAATCAGAGGGGTGGTATCCCTCCTCTCTGCTTGGGACAGGGCCTGAGCGGCGTCATACACGGCAGAGTTGATCTGCCAG
This sequence comes from Chrysolina americana, assembly GCA_958502065.1. Taxonomy (NCBI): domain Eukaryota; kingdom Metazoa; phylum Arthropoda; class Insecta; order Coleoptera; family Chrysomelidae; genus Chrysolina; species Chrysolina americana. The sequence continues at coordinate 40,939,240 of OY293415.1, read as the reverse complement.
ATGTCAGCCTCTTCTGAGAGGATATCGTGAATATCCTCATCCACTCGTGCCAGTTGTTGTGGCTTCAGGGGCTTCGTGTTATGAAGCGCCCTGCGGGTTCTGATGCCTTCCGTTGGTGGTATGATGCCAGGTCGACACGCGGCATATCTGTCACTTCTGCCACTGCGTTAACCGGCTGAGGAGGAGCTCTGACATAGCCTCGAGCCCGAAGATGAGATACATGATCCCTCAGGCGGAAAAATCGGCATGCTCTGGGTGTATCTCACACCACAGAGCATGCATTCTTGCCTCTTCGGGCGGGCTCACTGCTCTCATAACAATGCAGAAGACCGTCCCTTAATTCATCCGTCCACTCAAAGCGTCCGTTGTCATTGCGATCGTCGTCATGTGGCAATCCATCGTTTTGGGCCCCACCACCTTGCAAATGACCCCTCATCCGAAGGGGTCGGTTGTGGGGGCCTCTTCCTCGTGCATTTGGAACCGAGTTGTAGGGTATACCGGGGGGTTAGCCTAGTATACCCACGGCCGACATCAGAAGGAATGTGCATTCCCTCCAGGGTGCGCCTCGGCTGCCGGTCCGTTATTATGTGTTATTCGGATTTTTTTTACGATGTTTTTGATGATGTTTTTATGTTTGTTAATGTATGTAATGTATGTTATATGTATATATGTATTCATATTCCTTTTAAACAAAACTGACTATTTTAACAGAGTTTTTAGAAAACTGATAACTATTTTAACTGTGCTGTTACAAAATTGACTTTTAACCGTATAGTTTTGTGTTCTTACTTTAATTCATTTTAGAAGTACTAAATGTTTTCATTTTTAAACTTTGTCCACAAGACTATTTCTTGATGATAATAAAGTATACTTATTATTATTATTACAGCTGCATAATAATAAGCCATTGCATGGGGTCTTCTTCAGCCTATATCCACAGGCATAACGCGGTCTTACGAGTATTGTACTACCATCTACGACACTCGTACGGTGTAGACGTGACACCGGTGTTGCCTTATGCTCCGGGGGATATTGAGTCCGTTGTGGAGAATGAGAAGTGCCGAATCTACTGGAACTACTCATTCCCCATCCTCAGGCAAATACAAGCCAATAAGCCTGATGTAGTCCTCCTCGACCATTAAAGTAGGACGATTTTCCTCATAGAGTTCTCGGCTCCTGGCGAAACGAGCATCGTCCGAAAAGAGGAGAAAATGTACTAAATATCGAGATCTACTCTTTGAACTCCGCAGGCTTTACCCAAACTATTCTGTCAAGATGGTGGTTGTGATAATAGGGGTCCTTGGTGGAATGATGGACACACTGCTCTCAAACTTAAAAATCATACCGGCTTGCCGTGATATGGTAGAAATCTTAGCCGAATGAATGCAGAAGGCCGTAATTCTTGGTTTACCCCACGGCGTGGGGAGTGGTTATTGTGATAAATAATCCAGCGCGCCCTCCAGAAGTGTCGGGGCTCCGGAGACAGGGCCTGTCTAGTTAATTACTAACAGATAAAAAGATATAAAAATAATAATATTGCTTGATGATCTCGGTCTCGTATTCGACGCTGAACGGACGAACCCAAACTCTGTTACCGAGTTGGAACTAGTTCAGTTGACAGGTAGTTTCAGATAGAAAAAGGTCGGAAGTTAATGAAACTTTAAGATGTTGTTCAGGGATGGTTGATTAACATTTTCTCAAGTTTTGGACCTCGAGGACCCTGTGCTAAAAAAGTAGGTGGGGGAAACTGCAAATATTGCGACCTTGGTGTGGTTTTTCCTCAATATATTTTTTGCCTTACGTTCTACAGCAAAAACGTCGTCTTACTGTTTTGTAGATCGTCAAATTCCCTACGAATTTGTTGCCTCAAATAAGTTTGTGTGTCAATTTGTTACCGAGATATGGCGCTTCGAAGAATAGGTAATTTTTCAAATTTCGCCACAAAATGCAGAATTCCACCCTATTTCTTCTGTTATACAAGAATTATGATGAAATGTAGTTGCTATTATAATTCCTACTTGAAATCACCAACTTTAGATAACCCCCACCCCTGCTTGCCCACCAGGTGTCAAGTCGTTCCTCTCAAGGACAAGATAGTGTCGGGCCGAGGGGAGTGTTTGATCAGCTACAGCAGTAAAAAGCTGTAAAACAATAGATGTTAGAACACTGCTCCTGTGGAACTGCGGAATGCAAACGATGAGCCAAGATTCAACACAGAAGGCTGAAATTTGTCTATTCTACCTGCGCTACCTAGACCTATTTGTTTTCGATTTTTGAGGTCATATTAGATCACTTTTCATTTTATTCTTTCAACATGACTCTATTATTCATTAATTCCAAGAAATCGAAAAATTGTAATTATAGAAGGGTATAAGTACCTCAGGTAGAATAGTCAAATTAGGTAATAAGAAAATTAAAATTAGGTATTGGTAAAAATGGGACAGAGAGTGTTTAACCACTCAGAGTATATATAAGGATAAGTTAGATAAGTAACATTAGAAACCTTCAGCTCTTGAAGTGAATAACTTTGTTAGCGAAAGGAGCATCGAGTGTTAGTAACAGTTTTGTTTTTTGGGTAATTTTCTGAGATGGCGTCTACATCTCGTGGATCAGATTTGTGTTTTATTTGTAAAGGAGGAGTTGAAGCAGGTGAACTAACTGTAGTGAAAGCCAGAGGAGTTGCCAGACTGTTGGAGTCCAGTGTAAAAAGGAAACATCATTGACAGCCTTATCGCTCAGGAGGACGACGAGCTGTTACGAGCAGAACCAGCGGCTAAGAAATCTCAGCAGGAAATGTAATGAGTACAAATGAGTACCTACCCACTATGATTAGCTATAATATCTTTATTCCTCAATATAATATATGCCTTGAGAATATCTTAATATTGTTAATTACATTAATTTTTTTCACGAAAGGACTACGTCTTTTTTTCTTCCTGTCCTGGGATAATTATGTTGGGGAACGGGGGGATATCGATCCGAAAAGTAACTGATATCAATACCAAAATGATGTGAATAGGTATGGTTGGCTTTCATCAGAAAGTTAGCTTTTGAGAATTGGGGTTGGGTGGGGGAAGGAGGAGTGGGGTGTCCAAAGTTGGTGACTTCAACTAAAAACCATAATTACTACAACATTTCATCATAATTCGAGTATAACAGATGAAATAAGCTGTAATATTGCATTTTTTGTCATTTCTTAGCAAATTTTGAAGACGTGCCATATCTCGGTAGCGAATTCATATACAAACATGTTTCTTTAGTCAAAATTGTATAAAATTTTACGCTCTACAAAAAAGTATTGATGTTTTTTCCGTAGGACGTAAGAGAAAAAAGTAATCGAGGAAAAACCGGAGAGAGGTCAAAAATTTTGCAGTTCCCCCCCCTACTTTTTTCGCACAGGGTTCTCGAGGTCCAAAACTTGAGAAAATGTTGATTAACTATCCCTGAAAAACCTCCTGAAGTTTCATTAACTTCCGACCTTTTTCCACCTAACCCCACTTTTTTCAACCTGTCGACTGAACTACTCGTCAAAGCTTCCGATATTTACCCCTGACTTCTTGAATTACTCTATCTATTCATATGATCGTTGGCAAAATGAATGATAATCTATCTCAGCAATCACAAGATTTCATTTGAAATATCTATAATTAGATCAATGATCATAAGAACGAACATAGTGTAACGATTTCGAGTCCGGCCCCGAGACCGGCCCTGATCTAATTAATTATGCACCCTCGTTCAACTACAACAGCATATCTGATGGCGTACGGATCGCCGAGAACAAGCTGGAATAAATCGATCAATTCGATACTATTCGAAGAGCCATCTAGATGAAATGTTCTATACTCCTGAATAATCGAGAGTCGTGAATGGAAACAAACTGCTTGGGAGTATATAAGCGGGACAGTCAGAATTCAGAGTTAGTTACAGTTCCAGAGTTCGCTGATAGATAGCCACAGTAGAAATAAATTGAAATAGTAAATGTTTAGTGAATAATTGTTGTAAATAGTGTTTTAAATAAATTAGGAAAATTAGTTAGTGCAGTTTTATTACAATAGCAATCATGATCATCTTCGAAATTAAAGATCTAATCAAGTTTATGTTGCTGAGTCAACTGCTATTTAAATACTTGATCATTGGTTCGATGGATACTATCATATCCAATCATATTTATATCATTGGGATTTATTTCGTTCATTCTATTGGTAATATCGAGTACATGGCCTGATAAACTTGAATTTGGGAATTTGACTCCTTGGTTATGACGAGCATAACTGAGGACCGCCAGTGGCACCCGATTTGCATGTGCAATAAAGGGTATTATTGCACATGCAAATTTTTAATTTTTGCCATTATAGTGTTCACTGTCCAGAGCTGAGACTTTGTTGAGTTCTGAATTAACCTAATAAACACCGATGGTTAGATGTCTTAGATAGTCCATTCTTAATATCTATAGCTCCTGGTGTTCATTCAAGAGTATCCATCTTCCATTAATAAAAATACATAAAAATAGACTGATGTTCCCCATACAGTCAGATATTCACCCTTACTCACTGAGAACTACTAGATACAGTATCTCAAAAGAATTCTTTAAACTTCAATTTCTACAACGAACTACCGATCAAAATATGACAAGTCAATGACTTCCAGTTTGAAATGAAAATCAAATCATTCCTTCTAAAGAAATGCCTTCATTCAGCAGATGGATTTCTCAATTACAGTTTCACGGCGGATGACTTGTGAAGAACACTATTTCTATTCATGGAACGTGTCGTATATCAACTGATGTAGTTCTATTATTCAATTCTGTTACTTTCTCTGTGACTTGCTAGTTTTAGCTTTTATTTCATCTTTGCATGCATATTGAAAGGGTTCGCATAAATTCTATTTGTAACAAAGTATGTGTTATGTATATTTTACCAATGAAATCAATTCCAAGTTTATTTTAACGGAAAAGGGGACCTGATATCTCTTAGTGCTATCGATATTGAAATCAAAAGGGCCAAAACCTATCTAAACATTCACTTCAACTTTAACTGCGTGCATACTCTCATCTCGCGCCGAAAAGGAATAAATCCGTCGACACGACCTTTAAGAGAAGATAACCAGTCATCAAGTGATTCTCACGCCCGAGTTCTTCATAAACCCCAAAATAGGCATTAGGGCGACACCTACATGCGAGGGGGAAATGCAGCTTCTAGAAATGGCTGAATTTCAACTTATTACAGGAACCGATAGATGATTTTACGACAACTTACTAGTTCCGAGAGGGTGACTTTGAAAGCCGAGTTTTCATTGGATAAGCCACCCTCTGACTGAGTTTAGGGACGCTTGAGATACAAAAAGTAAATCGGGGATTGCGATACCGGGCGCGAAGCGAGAAGGTCGACTGAAGGTAGTGAGTTGAAATTCTGAAGCATTGTTCGAAGTTTTGGGAACGTTATTTAAAAGTACGGGGTACTTCAGGCTCTGACGCGAGGCGATTTTGATTGATTAAATAATTTAAAGTGATTGTTCGGTGTTGATAATTTGTGGAAACGTTTTAAGTTCCTTTTAATTTTGTAATTGTTGGAACAGTTCGTGTGAAAGTGATCCTTTGAGGATTACAGGAAGAGTTCCAGCTTGGATAACCGGTGAGAGTATCTGAAATCTGTCGAACCATATATGTGCGTTGAAATTGGTCTTAAACAATCAAAGTGGCATTTGAGATACTGTTTAATTGTATCAAATAGCTAAATCGGGTTCCCTTTCGCATATTAGGGTATATATTATACAGGGAGGAGTAATTAAGCGGGCCTCTTAATACTTCCTCTAAAGTATAACCATTGTTTTTTTAACTGACATATTTGTCTTATTCGAGGTAGTTAGGTGTTCAGGGAAATACTCCCATCACTTTATACTATTTTCAATAGTATTGTTTTGCCGAATTTAATATTTATTGAAGTATTATTGAGTTTGAAATGTTTGAATGCTAGCTGTAATAAAGATAGTGAACATAAACGATTTATAGATCGAGGTCAATCATTAATTGTTAATTTAAATATTTTCTGCCTTACTTATCAATAAAGCTGGCTTAGAAATTCGGCTTGTTTTAGTTACTCTACAACCCCCTCATACAAATCTACCCATTTGTGAAGCTGTAGTCGAACTAACACTAATCCTCCAAGATAGTGGTGAAAAATCAGTAGATCCAAAGAAAGTTAAGAGTGATTATTATCATTATTATCGTAGAAAGCTACTCACTAATTTTAAACCCATTTGATCAGAGCGGATTCTAAACTTCTTTCTGATCTGGTTTAATTTAAAATAATCCTTCTGCTGGACGATCCCATACATGGTGTTGTGTACTGTTCTGGTGGAGATATCTTTAGGACAGAAAAGGGATCACACCAGCCTGTAGGTTATTACATATTTCTCTATTATCATTAAGTTTATCACTATTCTTACAAGATTTTATATATTTGTGTTGTTGTCCTGTATGTCTGTTTGAATGACTTGTAGGATGATTTTAAAGTGTTTGTGTGATATACCAGCGGCATGTATGTCTTTTGTAAAATTTTGACTTGCTACAAACATACAAAAATGTAACGTAGTTCAACAAAATTTACTTACTTACATTCCTCAAATGAAGCCGATCTCCCTCTACACGAGCTTGCACAACATTGGGCATTCATGATCGCCGAAGCAATTCCTTTGGGACCTGTTCATTTGCTCCTTCCATGATGAACGGCGGACGCTATTAGTTGATACTTGATCCTCTCAGTCATTCGAAGAATGGAAGGATACTGGACTCGATTCCAGAGAATAATTATTACCTAGACAAGAGATTTCACTGTGTATGTTTACCAAATTCATTTGGAACCATTTTATGTAAGATAAACTGCAGCAAGAACAGCGGGAAATATTCCGATTCGATGACTTACTTTTTTATAAAGAGGAGAAGCCTTTACTGTATTATGAACTTGAACAAGGGGCTGTATCCGCATTCATATTATTTTCAACCTTTTGCAATTTCCAGTCATCAAGAAGTCAGAAATCGTTCAATATTCAAGTAGTACAGATTAATGCAAAAAATTCCTCACAAACGAAAACTTTCAAATTTTTTGAAAACTTATTTAATTTGTTGTCAAAACAAATCTATAGAAACAAAATGTAAGAAACAAAATGTGTATGAATTCTAAGGCCCTCGTCTGGAAACAATGACCATTTGACCAAATTTCATTCAGTGGTTTGTAATGTATTCAATGTACTCCTACCACTTATCAGTGTAAAACAAGCTGAAACAACTTTGCTAATTGTGGGGAATCCAAAATAAAAGCCTAAAGGATTCTTCAATTTCATTGAGTTGAACTGGCCTTTGCTGATAATTGGTAAGAGCCATGAAACCAGTACGTAGGTGTTCTCCCATTTGAATCAAAAAATAATTTCAGCTATTATATTTAAAGAGCTTGGGAAAGTAGTTCTTGTAAAAACTTCAAACAGATAATAATTCCACGGTTATAGGGGGAAAAGTTATTTTTTGTTGAATATTTGCCTATGAAAATACCTATTGCATAGGGTTTTGGCGAAAGATTGAATTCATCATTAGTAATTTAATGGTTTCCGTCAAGGCGAAAGATTGGATTCTTCATTAGTAATTTAATAGTGTTTCGTCAAGTACTACTCTTTTACCCAATTCATATTTTATTTTTTTATTTTTTAATAATTCAGAATGAGGATCTAGAAAATGCAAAACTTGTTATGAGGAATGTAAAATCAAAAATACAAGTTTTCCATGTGACGCCAACTAAACAGGAAACTGTATATTCATTCCCAATCAGCATTCAGTCATGAAGATCATTCTCCTCTCTTTTCAACATTTGGCATAACAAGTGCTTTCTACTACTGTGAATGGTCATATTTCATTCAGGGTCAATTCTGGAGATTACACGCAACGCTTTAAGTGACACAGTATGTTAATGGTATGTCAAATATATTAATAATATCTAATTTCTGTTGGATTCATAAATTCAAGCAGCACTCATAGCACTAAGTGGAAGTGGTGGAATCGGAACTCAATCTACTTAATAAGTTGTGCACTTGATAATCCAATACTTATAGATTCTAAAGTTTTTTGAATTTTTGTTTTAGCTGCATTTATCCGAGTGGTAGGGTCTGAATTTGTTCAGAAATATCTTGGAGAAGGACCACGTATGGTACGAGACGTTTTCCGCCTAGCAAAAGAAAATTCACCTGCCATTATATTCATTGACGAAATTGATGCTATAGCCACTAAAAGGTTTGATGCTCAGACTGGTGCCGATCGTGAAGTTCAGAGGATTTTGCTAGAGTTGCTCAATCAAATGGATGGTTTTGATCAAACCACAAATGTCAAAGTAAGTAGACTACACTAATCTTTAAATATACAGGGTGGAGCAACAATCAAATTTCTCGTGCAGAAAGAGTGTTTGAATTGAAAGAAGAGTTTTGAATTTTCTCCAAACTGTGTTATCGAGAAGCCGTTAACAACTATAAATAATTACCGTTTTACATCACACTCTCTATACCCCTTCACCCCCTATTCGTGTGAAAATTATGTAAAAAAAAAATCCTCACTTGTATCTTAATCAAAACGATTTTTATTTCCATAATACAAGACAACCACAAGAAATCAGAACTGAATTTACAAGACTAAATCACTGCCATTTCACAAAAAATTATTACGGTCCTATTTTATTTGATAAACTACTAGAAAATACAAAAACTTAAATACAGTTTTGTTTACAAATTATATAAAAATCATCTGCCTGGAAAACTCTTTTTATAATATGTTTTAGTATGTTTAGCATTTGACTTCAACACCAATTAGATTTTTTTAATAGTTGCAATCTATATACCAAGACAATAATTATTAGAATCATGATTATTCTAGTCTAGTTCTAGTGAAATACTTTCGCTTAAACTGTGATATTTATAATTGTTTTTAACTTATTTTTTTTTGTTATCTTATAAGTTTTTTATTCTACCCTATTCTTACAAACAGGCTGGGTGTTTACATGTAAGGCAACTTACTGACTAAAAAATTTTTTGAAAGTATAAAATTGAAAAAAAAAAACAAAAAGTATAAGATCCAATTCAGAGTCCTCTGATATAAAAATAGATAACATGCTAACTCTGACAGTACAGTATGTAAGAACAGTTATAAACGTTCTTTTAGTCATAACAATGTAAAAAAACGAATTTAATTTAATTTTCTCCTGTAATTCAATCAATCCTGTAGCTCCCAGGCATCATTTTCCTCAAAATAGTCCAGTTGCTCTGCAATGGCATACCTCCAAGTGCTCTGCATCTGGGCTAGACAGAGCTTGATCCACTGTTATTGGTTCTTTACTGAAGCCTGATTGATCAACGCACATGTTACATAATGTTCAAACTGTTTACAGCCAGTTCCATAATCAACACCATGAAGACTCCTTTATTCAAAGTCGGCTTTACGATGAAGTGTTCTTTAAAGTGCTTTTGGTTCCATAAACGTACCAACACTTCCTGTCAGATAAAGTCTCCTTTAAAGCGGCATTCGCTATGTTTATACTGGTGGCTACACTGAAAAGTAGTATTGTTAGGAATATATTTGTGGTGATCTTGTTAATTTTCAAGGTGTTTTGTAGTTCTGTGGTTAATGTCATCTGGTATTATAGGTTATGAGTTTGTAGTTTCATAAATTGACATAAACAATATTTTCTTCAGTGTTAGATTTATTATGGCCAAAGTAAAATTTCAAAATTAGCAGTTTACGGTAAGTTCAATTTCGAATTCGCGATGTAATTAGACAAGGATAAAAAATGTTTTTCTTCTAGCGTGGATTGCCGGGGTAACTATTTTTAGGGCCAAGCCTGGCAGTGAGTTACCACAGCTTTTAATTTAATGCCGTAGCTCTGCATCTCATAGATATGGACCATATGAAGTCAAAATGAATTTGAAAACAAAAACAAGGTAGGTGGCAGCTGCACAATGTAATTATATCAAAGGGACTAGTGGTGGAGCTCCTCTGGAACTGAGAATTTTGATCCAATAATTATAGAGAGCGTTTTGAAAATCATTGATATCAAACAGTGCAAGAAGGCACTGTCAACATTGTCGATTTTGACACAGTATGAAAATTAGCTATTGATGAGTATAATTTCATTATTATTTATTTTGTAGAACGTAAACACAGATACAGGAAACAAAGTGGATGATTTTTCTAAAACTGGCTTTAAAAAGTCTGTGGAAACGAAATACTGAAGTATCGGTACTTATATTACAGTTATTTATGTATTATGAAATGTGGAAAACAAGCCTATAAGTCACACCACTGATGGAATTATTTCACATTCCACTCAAGCCAATGAGGTAGTACTGAAATGTTGGGAAGAGAACAAAATATAACCCACCCAAGAGAAGAAATTCATTCTAGATTTGTATCTCTACCGTTTATAAATGAAAATATTTCTCAAAAAGTCTCTGGTTGCATCAAGAATAAAATACAAATTTAAAAATTTCTTTTAAAAGTAACAATAATTTAAGCAAACATTTAGTAAATTCAAAAGACAAAATGAACAAATTATCAAAAAGTGGGATTAATAAACTTTACTGTAATGATTGTGAAGCTTCTTACATAGGACGGACTTGCAGACCTTTGAATGTTCCTGTAAACGAACATCTGAACAAACCTGGAAACTCAGTTTTTGGCCACCATATTAAATTCAGTAAACATAACGGGCATGTTTTTATATTCACCAAATTAGTGTGGTGGATTCCATTCGACCAATAGTAACACTGTAAATTTCAAATTGACAAATCAAAGGGCGAGTTTGCAATCCACCACACCAATTTAGTGAATAAAAAAACATACCCAACTCTAGTCCAAATACATCCAAGTACATCATTTCAATGCAAATTTTCTAAATTTATTGTTCTTTGCTCACAAGGTAAACTTTCACATTCTATAGTCACTAAACATTGTCATATGTCATATTCTCTCTTAACTCTCATTGGACATGGACCTTACGTCAATGTCACCACATTTCATCTTTCAGTTTTCAATTTCACATGTTAAATTTCAAAGATTTTCAAATCCTTTCCTGTTTCACCTCGTGGTTGTTAGTACAACACGAGTAGGCTTCTGCATTGCCTGGAAAAATGCAAAACCATTAAACAATAATAAGTACTAATCTCCTTCTGTTCACTAATGATATACAGGGTGTCCCAAACTCGATGACCTATTAGAAGTTTCTGGAAAAAGGGACGTAGGATTAGTTTGAAAATTTGGTTTCTTGGATAATCAGTTCTGCTCTATCGATCTAAAATATTTTCAACGCTGCGGCGTTGCCTCTTCTATCGAAAAGTAGCAACAACTTTGATATTTCAAATAGAATACTCTGTATATTATTGCATTTTTCGCTTTGCTATTGCTTTTTCATTATTTTCATATGATACTTCCCTATACCTATCTCCAGTGGTTTTCGAGAAATTCATTAATTTCCTTATTTTTGTACTTTATTTATTTACTTTATTGATCCCAAGAAACATTTCTGTTTATAGAGGGATAAAAATAATAATAATACATACACTAAATAATGGTAATAAATACATAAAAAGGAAGAATCAAACAATTGATGGAATTAAACAAGTATCACAAGTTAATAAAAACTAAAAAAAATGTTGGAATCAGAAAATATTCACCTGTTTTCAACTCAACCGATCATGTTTTTTTCAAACTAATTTTGAATCGTATTTTACCATATTTTTTCAAATGGTTGGGTAATTAATAATTATAGTAATAATAATAATAATCGTCTTTATTGTTTTACAGTTGCAATTTTAACATGGTTTTATTCAAATAAGAACTTGGATAATATGAAAAACAAAAGGCGGAGTTCAACTTAGGTAGCACAAGTGCAACTAAGTTGCTCTTCCACTCAACCTCAAAAACTCTACCTACGCTAAGACAAGACGCAGAAGAAAAATTGAAAATAAGATAATGGTATATGGTACATATGGCTTGTAAAATGTACACAACTGAAACTTACTTTGGTTGATCACATCAAATTAAGAACGAAAAGATTCTCAATTATTAAGATTGGCTTTCCAGCAGAAAAAGTTTGAACTTTTTTCGGAACTCTGACATTTTTGCATTTTTTAATTCTTTTGGTAAAAGGTTCATCACTTGACATATATGGTAAGAGAATGATCGCTTGAAAAATTCAGTTTTGAAGCTAGGTGCTGTGAGGGTACCTTTATATCTAATGTTTAAATTGTGAACATCAGTACGAAAAGTGATTTTTTTGTATAGATAAGGTGGCGTTTTAGTCAGTATAATTTTCTGATATAAATTTGCGGCATTTAACTTTCTTCTATTTTCCATCGTGATCCATCCCGTTTCACGTAGTTTATGGGAGATTCATGGTAAAATTTTGACAATGTCCTGTCTTTTAGTTATAACCAAGGGAATTCGATCTTCATTATACAGGGTCATTGAAAATTTGTGATTTTACCGATAAATACTAAAATGGTGAAAAGTGCATTTTTTCAAATGGAACACCCTGTATACTATCAAATATCCTGAAAGACAATTGAATTTTCTTTCAAATGATGAATCATGTTTCCATACCTAGAGAGTCAGGTTTCCGAAATAAAAGCAAGTTTTCTATAAAAATTGGATTACTTTGCCATATTTCGTATTGGATAAGTATGAAATGTCATGGAACATGTCATTACGATAATTCGAAAATTAGTACATTAATAATAAAAGGTTTGCGCGTTCACTAACGTAAATTTTATTCACGACACACTACCATCATTTTCAATTTCTAGTATAACGATTTGAAATTGGTGATATTTCCCATTTGAAATAATCTGTAGTGTGCCGTGACCAGAAAAGAGCAAAACAATGTGTTGGTTTGATAAACAGTGAATTTAATTGTTTCTGTCAGAAAGAAGTATAAAAAATGGATTTAATGCATATTCAAATGCAGATATTTTAAATTTATTTTATATTCATGGTGAGTGCCAAAGAAATGTTTCCAGAACGTGCCGGAAGTTCAATGACCTTCATCCAAATTTACCACAAATGAATAGAAAAAATTCCAAAGATTCGAACGGAATTATGCAGTTTACGGGAATGTTGAAGCGCCAAGAAATCAAATCAAGCCGATAACTGGAGATGAAGTAAATCGAATTAATATCTTGAGGTATTTCCATGCTCATCCTCATGTATCATTAAGAAGAGCTACTGTGGATTTACTGTATGACTCGCACTTCAATATGAAGAATTTTAAAGAAACATAAAATGCATGATTATAAATTCATAAAAACCCATGCCCTACATAGAGGTGATCCTCCAAAACGTGTTGATTTCTGTGAATGGATTTTAACATGGACTTATGCAGACCCAACTGTCCTTCAGAAAATTATATAGTTAGATGAATCTGAACTTTCAAGAAAGGGAATATTTAATCGCAAAGACAATCATTTTGGGGCTACAGAAAATCCTCATTTTATAAAAGAAAGGGGATTTCAAGAAAAATTTTGTTTAAATGTATTTTGTTTGCTAGTGAACAATAACTTATCGTATAGTATTTATGAAGAAAGCTTGAATTCAAGATATTTGAATATATTGAGAACAATAGTTAGTGACTTCATGGACAATTTTCCATTTCATGAATATCGAAGTTGTTGGTATCAGTTGGACGGTGCCCCCCTCACTGTACACAAGAAGTGAACAGAGAACTGACTAGAACCTTTGAAGATCAGTGGATAAGACGCTTGGGTCCACAGCCTTGGCCACCGCGATTTCCGGATCTAACTCCTCTAGATTTTTACTTCTGGGGAAGAATCAAACAGATTGTATATGAAACACCAGTGAATTCGAGAGGCGAATTGAAACAGAGGATAATTCGTGCTCTCGAGGAAATTCGACCAGAAGAGGTTCAAAGAGCAACCACCAACCATGTAATGACTTCGATTCACTAATGTTTGCGTGTAAATGGTCAGCACTTCGAACACATGAATTAGCGATTAATTTTTCCTTCATTTGTTTATTGATTGGAATCAAAATTGAGTTCTACTTAAGGTGAATTATGATTTCTCAACGCAGACACAGGTTTTTCAGATACACTGAATGCAACTCCTTGTTTTTTTCGGCAAAGACTCTGGAAAAAAATTAAAAGTATCAATATCCAACGAACAGTTAAAAATATGGGACAAATTCCACAAAAATTAATCAGATTTTCATTTGAATAGTTATTATCTCCCACTTTGATTCTTTTCTCATAAAATTCACTGAATGCGCAAACGTTTTATTATTAAAGTACTAATATTCGAATTATCGTAATCACATGTTCCATGACATTTCATATTTATCCAATACGAGATATGGCAAAATAATCCAATATATATAGAAAACTTGCTTTTATTTCGGAAAACTGACTCTAGGTATAGGAACATGATACATCATATGAAAGAAAATTCAATTGTCTTTCAGGATATTTGATAATATACAGGGTATACCATTTGAAAAAATGCACTTTCACCATTTAAGTATGTATCGGTAAAATCACAAATTTTCAACGACCCTGTATAATGAAGACCGAATTCCCTTGGTATAACTAAAAGACAGGACATTGTCAAACTACATTCAAAATCTCATTTTTCTACGTAGTCAAATAATGCAGTAATAAACATTTAATTGAAGCTATGTTTCGTACAAAAAATAAGGAAATTAATGAATTTCTCGAAAACCACTGGAGATAGGTATGGGGAAGTATCATATGAAAATAATCGAAAAGCAATAGCAAAGCGAAAAATTCAATAATATTCAGGGTATTCCATTCAAAATATCAAAGTTGTTGCTACTTTTCGATAGAAGCGGCAACGTCGCAGCGTTGAAAATATTTTAGATCGATAAAGCAGATCTGATTATCCAAGAAACAAAATTTTCAGAATAATCCTATGTCCCTTTTTCCAGAAACGTCTAATAGGCCATCGAGTTTGGGATACCCTGTATATAATGCATTCGAGAATGAGAACCAAATTGACGCAATATTTACAGATTTCGCGAAAGCTTTCGATAAAGTTGATCATGAAAAATTGTTAAATAAATTAGCTAAGTTTGGCATTACTCATAGTATGTTCAAAAGTTATGTATAAAATAGACAATTTACTGTGAAATATAAAGGCATACTGCCAGATTTTCATGACATCAACTCTGGAGTACCACAGGGATCAAATTTGGTACCCTTACTATTTGTAATATTCATAAATGATCTGGCATCCAGTCTAGATAAATCTAAAGGCCTACTTTTTGCAGATGACTTCAAAATGTATAAAAAAATCGGAACTATTAGAGATTGTGTCGATCTTCAAAAAGATGTCATCAAAATACATGAATGGAGCATAAAAAACGGTCTTAAGTTTAATATTAACAAGTGTAATGTGGTAACCTTCTCGCTGAAAAAGAATATAATTGAATTTGATTATATCATGGGAAAAGATTCACTTGAAAGGAAAACTGAGATAAAGGACTTGGGGGTACAGTATGATTCAACTCTATCTTTCTCGATGCATTTCGATGAGATTTGTAAGAAAGCTAATCAGATGTTAGAAATACCCAAAAATTCACCAGAATAGAGTCTATAAAATTATTATATTTCACACTGGTCAGACCAAAACTAGAATTGGTATCAAATATTTGGAGTTCACGACCACAAACGTATCTTTATAGAACAGAAAGGATCCAAAACAAATTTTTACGTTATTTATATTTCAAAGAAAATAAGAGAAGAGCTGACTATCAGGAAATAAGTATACATACCATAGGGAGAAATACAATATCGTATCATTAAAAATCAGAAGGGAAATTTCACAGATGATGTTTTTATATAAAGTTATAAATAATGAAATAAATGATCCGAATATCTTGGAATTAATACCTTTTAACGTTCCGGCATACCGAACAAGGTGTCCAGAATTATTCAGAGTACAGCAAGTGAGCCTGGAGGCAACATCTAGCTCTCTTGACTATGTTTCGACTATGTTTTCGACTTGCCAATCAGATTAACCAGATTAAAGATCGATTACACAACGACTCATTTTGTAAGGGTTTTTTGAGTATTTTCAACTGAGAAAATATTATTGTTAGTGTGATTATGATTACTACTATTATGATTTTTTGTGTATATGAAATCAATCTTAATAACTTAAATTGTTCCATGTAATTAGGTTTAAGCCTGTATGGAAATAAATAAATAAATAAAAATATCCCTTTGAGGGTACACATTAAGTACTTAATTTTAACATGTTGTATGTAAGTCTGATCAAACCAAGGTTAACCATAGTTTTGTTGACTTTTTATATTGCTCCTGTATAAATACTTGACGAGTAATTCAAAATTTCTTAACTTTTCTATTTTTCCATTATTACTTACTTGCAGGTATAGCACCGAAAGCGCTTTGATATTGTAATAAATTCACTTACACGAAATACAATTCTTTCATTGAATTGAATAGTTACAAACTAACGTGTACGTGTACACAGCTTTAAGAACTTCACTATCTCTGAAGCAGGGAGCAGGGCATTACCAACGTGGACTTGGTCAACGAAGTTACTTTACTAGCATCCCTTATGGAACGTAGGTATATTTTTCTCATTAGGTTAAACTTTATGCTTTTGCTTGTGTTATAGAAAACGAAACGTGAATGGTCCCATTGTACACCATATAAATTGAAAGAACATGTTACAAGACAGTTGAGGCCAACAATTAAGAATCCAGCAATAGTAGCAAAAGAAAAGTATTGAAAGGAAAATATTGTTTATCTTGAAAAGCAGACTTGGCCAATTGAGGAGGAAAATAGAAGACAAGAAGCTCATGTTAAAAAACAAATTTCACCTATTAGATTTACAAAAATAAATGATCAAACTTCATTTTGATTTTTAATGAATGTGTAAAAATGAGAAAAAAATTGTAAACAAGGATTTTACTTATATATCATATTTACTCATATTTTGCAATAGTTTGTAGGTACTCAAAAAACAAACTTTCTCACATTTCATCTAGAAGATGAATAATAATTTCCATTATCCGTCTCAACATGTATAGATATAATAAAATAAAAATATTGTATCAGAAGTGTTGAACTACAGGGTGTTATGTAAGTACGTGGTCAAACTTGAAGGGGGGATTTTTTGAGTGATTCTGAGACGAAAAGTTTAAATAAATATAGGTTAGGTAATGCTTCGTTTTCAAGATACAGGGTGTCAAAATTTTTAAAAGAAATCGTCTTTATCGTATTATTATTATCATTATTGCATTAATTGTTATAAAAATTCTAAGACTGGGATATACTATTTATATATAAAAAATAACAGTAACACCCCAGTTTTTGAAGGTTTAGTAGTTGAAATGTTTTATTGTGTTGTCCCAGAGACTTACACTAATGTGATTTTTATGTTTTTTCTCCAAAACAAAGCAAGATACGCCTATCGAATCCGATATAAAGTAGTTGAGAAAAAATCTCGTACCTACATCGGATTCGAACCGACTATCGCTATGCTGGAGTTTCGAACGGCCTGTGCATTAGACCGCTGATCCACCGACCACCTCAAACATGATACTTCTGATATAATAACAACAATAACACTGCCAAATTTCAATAAAATCGGTTGAAGGATTAATAAGATATTTGTGAAAAAAACGATTTCTTTTAAAAATTTTGACACCCTGTATCTTCAAAACGAAGCATTACCGGACCTATGTTTATATGAACTTTTAGTCTTAAAATCATTCGAAGAATCACTCCTTCAAGTTTGGCCACGTACTTACATAACACCGTGTATAAAACATTGTTTACTGAAATGCATTTTACTGGAATAAATAATAATCACACATTTCACATAAAAGAATTGAAATTCAGCTGCATGGAAATTCACCATTAGAACCTGTCAATCTTGTGCATATCTGACAGCGTGACATCTGCCTAGTAGGCGCAAGTGCGCATTTGAATCCTAGTTTTCCTTATAAAGTTCTCTATTGTGATAATTTGGTCCCTTATCTTTTCAGAAATTATATATGTGATGAGTTGTGTGTTACGATGTTCTTTCACTATTTCAAAAACTGTTGAATGTCATGTAAAAGTGAAGATATTTCTTTATTTTGTACATTTTTTTTTCGACAGAAAATTAATATTTAATGAATCATTTAACTACACTGAAAATATTTTACCATTTCAACATATAAAACGAATGGTAAAATAATCGAAACCTAAACAAGCTTGATGATATGCAAAATTGGTAGATTTCAGTAGAATGGTGATATTTTTTAATTTATCACAGACTTTCACAACTTGTACTCATGGAAGAAACAGTATGATAATTCTGGTGGTAATAATATAGCTACTCAGACCATACTGTTTTAAAAACTTTGAAGGAAACTCTATAGCTATAGTTATTGATTGTACTGAAATAGCAATTGAGATGCCATCAAACTTTCGTCAACAATACATTCTCAAGCTACAAACATTCAAAAACAGTGAAATTTCTATTGGGGATATGCATATCTGGAGTAAAAGTATATGTCAGTGAGGGGTTTGAGGGGTAAATTTCTGACAGAGATTTTTGAGAAAAGTGACATTACAAATTTTCTAGAGGAAGATGTCATTATGGCAGATCGTGGCTTTCTGATTCAAGATTTATGTGATGAGAAGAAAATAAATTTATATACATCACCACTACTAATGAAAAGGAAACGATTAACAGAAGAGGATTTGTTAACAAAAAAAATTGCTAAAGCCAGGATACATGTTGAGAGAGCTATAGGTAGAATGAAAGCCTGGAGAATCGTTTCAAAGAAATGGCCTATTCTTTTGAATCCTATATATCTTATCCGATATTCAGTGTTGTTTCATTACTATTAAACTTTGAAGAGCGGTTAGTCAAATGAAATTGAATATTTACACATATATCCATGTAAAACTATACTGTAAAAAGTTTGATTTATCAATAAAGCTACAATTTAGGAGTTCTACATTATTTTTTGTGTATTTTCAGATAATTTATTTTGTTTGAATGCATGTTTGCTGTGAAATTATTTTGTTTTGAGTAAATTAACCTCATCTGCACTGTTTTTTTTTCCAATTACTATCGTGGATAAGAAAAATCTAGTTTCTGTATTTCATTGAAAACATAAATATCCGATATCATGATTTCGACATACAGTGAGTTCCCAACAGAAGTAATAAATCTGATATTTCCCCATCAGATTATTTTGCACTTGGAAGTTCATTCTTTCAATCAACCAATGTATATGGTGCTATCCATATTGGAGTAAAAATTAAATTGATAGTTTTTTTATTATGACAAGTAACGCTAACGAAAACTACAATGACAATTACAATTGAACGTGAAACAGGAGCACCAACATAACTTTCAGCCAATCACCTACGGTCATTACATATTTCGATTCAATTACCTGTTTACCAGAGCCGAGTCGTAGTTTACGAATAATTATGAATAACCCTTACCTGATCAGGTTAAATTTGTTCTGAAATTTCCCTTCCCCAGTGGTAGAATATTTAAAATTTTTTTAGGTTGGCAACTTGGACCGAAGTCTCCTATTAGAGCATGGCGAGTTTAGAAATAAGGCCGGAGTCTCATACATCCGTTTATCCGACGGTACGATGATACGAAAGTGTTCATATTGGTCGAAAGTCCATTTTTATCCTTCCATATTTGAATTTCGACCAATAGAAACACTCTCGCATCATCGTACCGTCGGATAAACTGATGCATGAGACTCCGGCCTAAGATGTAAGTTTCAAATTGGTTTCAAAGTTTGTTACAAATTCTATGTGGTACTCACTTTCGGTACTGGATTCAAATGAATTATTGTGTTCATTTTTCTGGTTTTAAACCACACCAAAACGGAATATGGTCAAATTATTTAGGAAAATATTGTAAAGAACAGGAAAATAAAGAAACGCACATCGTAAATAGTCAGTAATATTGCACCACAAAATTTTTCCCCCACAAGTATTTTGACTTTCAAATGGTATTTTGATTATTTTGGAAAATAACACAATTTGTGTGATATTATTCCCAAACACTTGGTCTTTCACTTCGAGTATAGACTATAATATTACTGTAGTATGATATTTAAAAAGTTTATTGACATTCCGTAAAATTCAATTAACAACAGTCACAATTACGATTTCCCTGGAATATTGACACGAGGACGAGGCGCCATCTCTGGAACCTATTACAGAAGAAGACCTCGATTAAATTTGTTTTGTCTTCAAAAAAATCTAATCACAATCTAATCAGTCGACACAGGATCATTAGACATCTTAGACAGAACACAGCTTCGTAGAAACATTTGACAGCCAGTGTTGCCACTTGTCACGATAATAATCTTTGTTATTCTGAGATTATTTCCAACATTGGCATTTTAAAACGTTATGAAGCTTCATTAATTTACAACATGAAATAGGCATAAAGTCCAATTTCATAATGACCTTAAAGTATCATTTAGTTTAAATAGCTCTTTGACTGTTTATAGTGTCTCTATTGACTTGGTATATACTGTACACAACTTTGTTTCATATGGTGTAGTCATTCTTTATTGTACATGTATTTTTTGTGTTCAAGGTAATAATGGCAACAAATAGAGCAGACACCTTAGATCCTGCTCTACTCAGGCCTGGACGCTTGGATCGAAAAATTGAGTTTCCTTTGCCAGATCGAAGACAAAAGCGTTTGATATTCAGCACTATCACATCAAAAATGAATTTATCTGAAGAGGTGAGTCTCTAATAGTCCATATCTAGTACTTCAAAAACATTTGACAGTTACAGGTTACAGTATTTGCTTTCTTAATGTTAAGCGATAGTAAATTACATTTACAATCTTTTACTGTTTCTAATAAGTTGTTTCAATGCCCGTCTGTTTGTTCATTCAATTGTGTAACCCGTTGACATCCCGGTGTATTTGAAACCAATAGGTTTATATTGACAATAAAAAATCGAAAATTCTCATAGACGCAACACCTTTTTTATGGACTTAGCTTTTGGTTCCACTTCCTTAATTTTTTTATCGTTATTGTCTTATCAAAAGTTTGTTTGTCTGTTCGGTACAAATGTTTCAATCGATTTTAAACGAATTTTCTGATGAGCTAAAGGCTTGATATTTTTAAGGTAGGTCAGAACTGGATGACATTACAATATTATTGCATATATGTTAAGAAAAGGGAGTTTCGTGTAATCTCAAAATCAGAGTTATTCTAGAGGAGTTGTCAGGTGTAACCCATTGAATGGTCAAATTGTATCATGGCAGGAACTTCAAAACTTAATCAAGGAAAATAATAAATAGGTGATTTGGATGATGATGATTGAATAATAAGCCTGATGTAGTCCTCCTGGACCATTAGGTAGGACGATTTTCGTTTTAGAGCGAAGCGAACATCGTCCAAAAAGAGGAGAAAAAACGGACAAAACTACCAAAACCATCCAGTCAAAATGGTGGTTCTGATCATGGGGGCTTTGGTGGAATGATGGACACGCTGCTCTCGAATCTAAAAATATACCGGAATGATGCAGAAGGCCGTAATTCTTTTTTGACTCTGTTAACTTAGGACCCATGATTCTCGAATCCAGTAATCACTCACCTCACGGATGTGGGGAGAGTTTACTGGGGTTAATGACACACCAGCGCGCCCTCCGGAAATATCGGGGCTCCGCTGACAGGACCTGACGGGATATCCCTGAAAAAAAAAAATTATAATAATACTCCCTCAGGATGGATATTATTATTATTTGCCAATAGTAATGATAATGTTTGTAAGTTACACATTTTGTAATACATTTTAAAGTAATAGACCGTCAGATAACGACAGATTTTGCTGACTCATTTTCTCTCTTCTGGGATTTTAACCACCAGAAATTATGTTAGTGTTTAGCCCAAAAAATGAAAATTTTGAGATCGGACATGTGCTAGGCATATAGAAAATTCATTTTCCCTTTTTTTTTTCGTTCATGGCATTTTAATACATGAAGAGGTATAACAATCTAAAAGTGAAAAACCAAAGCTATAACGTTTGCACGTACTTAAAGGGTTGAAATAGGGGCGCGATCTTGTAAAATATAGTTGGTTGCTGATGCATTTTCTCGCTTATGGCAATCGACAGAATGAAATTTAATATCGTTAGTAACCCGAAAAAAATGTCCCATAAGCCGGAAAGCTGTTGAGGTATATTGTCCGGGCGGAAAATTTTGTAAAATTTTTTTCGTTTTCCGCCAAACTTTCTCTTTTATGGCATTTGAACCATATGATTTTGATGATGGATAAACATCATAATAAAATTCCCATAAGGTTTGCATGTACCTCAAGGAAAGCCATAAGTTGTAAAGTTGTAGGAAAATTTGTGGAATTTTTTTTCATTTTTTCGTTGATGGGAATTGGCATGTGAGATGGAAATAGTATGTCAAGACAAGAAAAAAAAAGCCAAAAGTCGGAAACATGATATCGATGTTTTATACAGTGTAGCCCATTTAAAATGGAAGCACCCTTATAAAACATACTTTTTTCAACCGATTGCAATGCTTTTTTTTTCATTAGGTAGATAATCAAAAATCCACTAGAACACCAAATTTCATGAATGAATCTTTGTTTTCAGGGCCAACTATTCTTTTTTTTTTTCGAGGTAAAAAACTGAAAAATTCATTATCGATTTTTTGAGAAAAAATCTAACTACACCACTGGATTCGTGACATTTTCAAGTGGTTCATTTTAAAATTTTGTTGAAATTCGTCCATCCATAAAAAAGTTATGGGAGAATTAAATTTTAGAAATATGCCGTTCAATCAACTCACCATTTCAATTTCTACTCTTATCCAAAATTCAGAATACACCACTGGATTCAGGGAGTCTCAAAATATAACTGATCAGAATTTCATCGAAGTCTATTAATAAATAATAATGAAAGAATCATTAAATAAAATGATATTTTCATGAAATTCCATCAACATATTTTTCAAATTTTGTTACCCTGTGATTTTTTATTTTATAAATAGATATTGGTGAAATTCTGATCAGTGATATTTCGAGACTTCCTGGTGAATGGGGGTTTACATTATTGTAAAATATGCACTTTTTTTCACTTGACGTAATAGAGGGCAGTTTATAACATAGTCCTAACCATTTATTCACTCTAAATTTTGAAAATCTGATTTATCATTTAATAATAAATACCTGATTTCCGTATGCATAAATTCAAACGCTGCTCAGCTATGACGACATTGTCTTCATGTAATACGATTGGCTGAAGTTTGGGTTTGCGCGGACAAAGCCGAGAGCGACTGAAGGACGCCGCAGTTGCCAAGTCTTTGTAAAATCCAGAAAGTACTCACGTGTAATGACAAATTGAACTTAATTGTTAGTAATTTCTTAATGGCTATTCTCTAGTTAATGTGAACATAAAAATGTTCGAAAATTAGGAAATATCATATAGGTATGTTATCATGTTCCAGTCAAGCAGATACAACCACATACTCTTTCAGATAATATAGCAGCTATTTTCCAAATTACCAAATATAATAATAATAATAATAATAACTTGTCTTTATCATTTTCAGCTAAAATAACATATGAAAAAAAAAGGGAAAAAACAGATTGAAGCATTTTGCTAAAAATAAAAGGCGAAGTTCAACTCATGTAGCTTGAGTGCTACTGAGTTGCTCTTCCACTTAACCTTAAAACATTCTCTCAAGCACCTGACATCATTAGTCGTAGTAACAGAACAATGGGGCAAAGAAAGAGTTGGGATTATTCGTACAGCAAAGTATTATTTACAAATAATATGAAGCGGCCAAAAACAATCACATGGGAGTCATAACTATATTATAATATGAATCAGTGGTAAAAGTAAAAAAACAAAAATA
Organism: Chrysolina americana; assembly: GCA_958502065.1. Taxonomy (NCBI): domain Eukaryota; kingdom Metazoa; phylum Arthropoda; class Insecta; order Coleoptera; family Chrysomelidae; genus Chrysolina; species Chrysolina americana. The sequence goes on along the minus strand of OY293415.1, from coordinate 40,915,295 downwards.
TACAAAATTAGCTATCACTGATTTTCCAACAGAAACAGTTTGAATTTTTTCCGGAAAGGTGATGGGGTTTCGGTTTTCAGATGTTTTGGTAGAAGATTATTAACATTGCAAATATTATAACTGAATGAGCGTCTGAATTGTTCAGTTTTGAAAGTCGGTGGAGTTAAAGTACCTTTGAACCTAATATTTAAATTGTGTACATCGGTGCGGTGTGTTATTTTCTTGTGTAAATATGTTGGTACTTTAGTTTGTATTATTTTTTTATAGAAGTTGGCGGTATTGAATTTTCACCTGTTTTCCATGTTCAACCAACCCGTCTCACGAAGTTTGAATGATATTCTCCGATGTTTTTTTTTAATTCCATGTATAAATCTCAAACATGAATTCTGTACTTTTTGGATTTTATTCACAAAGTGTCTGGTTAAACATGGGCCATACAACGAGTCCGCATAATTGAAACGTGACAAAACCAACGCATCACAAAGCGTTGTTTTTACTTGCGCCGGCAAAACGTGCCTGCTGCCATATAAAAGTTTTAGAGAAGAGTACGCAAGCTGAATTTGTTTATTGACATGTTTCTCGAATCTCAGGTCAGAATCAAGAATCACTCCAAGACTTTTAGATTCGTTGACAACCTCAAGTAATATTCACAAATTCTAAAAATTTTTGACGACTGATCTTGTTTCCAAATAAAATAACGTTTGATTTTGAAGCATTAATTAGTAAACAATGATTCCTAGCACAGTCGACAAAAGATTGCAGATCGTTGTTTATATTAATAATTGCATTTTCTACGGTGTGTGGAGCAAAACTGTGGTAGAGTTGAGTGTCATCGGCGTATAGATGTGCATTACAATATCTCAGGGAATTCAAAATATTTGATAAGTAAATAGTAAAGAGCAAGGGGCCCAAGATTGATCCTTGTGGTACTCCTGACGTCAGATTCAAGTAATCAGAGTACGTTCCATCTAGGCAAACCCTTTGTTGTCTATTGTTCAAATAATTTCTCATCAACTCGACGGTATTGTCGGATAATCCTATGTAATGGAGGATTGCTAAAAGCAGATTATAATTTATTGTATCGAAAGCTCGACTGAAATCCAGTAATACCAGAATTGTACAAAAACCCTTATCTGTAGCCCTGACAATATCATCTACAATGTGTACTAGAGCAGTTGTGCAGCTATACCCTTTACGGAAACCAGACTGAGTTTCTGGAAGTAAAGAGCATTCAGAGAGAGGTTTCTGAGTTGTTCCTCTATTGCTCTTTCAAAAATTTTTGACAGGGTAGGTAATATGCTCATTGCTCGCAGATCTTTATACTCACTGGAATTATTTTTTTTCGGTAGAACTCTTACGTCTGCCTTTCCCCACAGAGTTGGGAAAACGTTTTCTGTAAAACAAAATTTCACTATGTGAGTGATGTAAGGCACAATATGGGGACTACACAATTTGATCAATTTAATATTGATTCCATCACATCCTACGGCATTTAATTTAATTCCACAGATAATCTTATACGTGAAAAGATCATTTATTTCTTGAAATGAGAAAATTGATTCAACCCGGCGGTTTTGTTTATAAAATGATAAAAGTTGTTGGGGTGGGTTCATAGCAGGAATATAATTTATGAAGGAATCATTAATTTCAGTGACGTTATTCAAATTGTTAGGAAGCTCATCAGATTTTAGAGGTAATATTCCACTTGATTTCAAAGTTTTCCACATTTCTTTTTTATTATGTTGACTTTTACATTGCTGAGCAAAATATGCTTTCTTTTCCCTTCGTATCGCTTGATTAACATAATTCTTTATATCTTTATAGAACTGTACTCGCGCGTCCGTCTTATCATTTTGAGCTAGTGAGCCAGGGTGCCTTTGGTTTTGTTACCCGTGAAGTAGTGATGGGAGCATGCCTGTCAAATAGATTTTGCAGTAGGTTGACTGATAAAGAAATTTTTGCATCGACTGTATCTTGATCATAAATACGGAAGAATGGCATATGGAACAAGTCTACAAGAAAAAGATTTTCATCGAAGTTTTTGAAATTTCTGTATGTGCGAAACTTTGGAACCCTTCTGGTACTGTCGATTTTTAATTTGCAGTATACAATGAAATGATCTGAAATACCATCACAATCGAGAACCCTTCCTTCAACTACAATGTTCTTATTGGCTATGATCACATCCAGAAGTGTTGCGCTGTTCTTTCCTATTCGTGTTGGACTATCAATGATTTGACATAAATCAAAATTATCGATAACTGATGAAAAATATCCAACATTTTTATTTTCTATATCAAAAATATTGATGTTAAGATCGCCTGTACATACAGTTTCATAACCAGTTGAATGAATCATACTCAACGTGTCTTCAAATTCATCAAGAAATGATTTAACATCATGGTATGGTGCCTTATAAATGACTCCCATAGCGAAAGTTTTACTCTGAATTGACATTTTTATCCACAGTTGCTCACAAAAAAGACTTGGCTGAACAATGACTTCACTTTTTAATTTATTAGACACATACATACAAACTCCACCTCCGCGACTATCTCTATCTATTATTATTATCTATATGGAAAAAACGTCAAATTCATGCTGTGCCAAAATGAGTTTTATTTCCTGAAGTGATGGCAACAGAGATCTCACATTCAACGCACCTACTTTCAAGTAATCGAGTAAATAATACCTATGCTGTAAAAAAATATGTACCTAGTATGTATAAAGAAAGTAAATATCCCCAAAAAAAGAACATGAATTAAAATATTTACGAAGCGGACTCAACTGCACAGTATGCTGCCTGTTAAATATAATACAATTTAGTTGAAAATTTGCGTTTTGAAAATTTATTATAAAGATACTGAATATCATAATTGAAATATAATGAAGTGAAAAATTATATCATCATTCTAATGCATTTATGAATAATTGAAGAATAGCTCAATTAGAAAGTTTTGCAAGATCATTGTCCGAAATTATTTTGATAATTGGATCTTCGTTATCATATTTGGCAAATACGACTCCATGATTGGTCCACACTCTTCCCTTTTCTCCAATTTTTCTGAGGGAAGCAATGAGAAGTTGGCGTTGTTCATTTGTCAGATCCTCACGAATGATGAGCCCAGTGTTCTTGAGGTTTCTTTTGTTTTGATATACATAGTTCTTATGATAGTTTGTAGAAAATTTTATTAGAATTGGTTTAGGTTTACCTTCACTGGATGATCTCATTCTATAACAGCTGTCGATATGAAATCGCTCAATTCCCAGGTTAATTTTTTTTTGTGAAGGTGTCGAGCACTTTTTCCACACAGTTCTCATTACGTTCCTCCGAAACTCCATACATTATGACACTACGACTTTTCCTATCCTGCTCATACCTTTCCTGTCCCTTCACAAGTACTTTGATTTCTTCATCCTGTTTTTTAATTTTCTGGGACATATCCTCGTGTTCCTTCTTCAGTAACTGAATCTCTGCTTCGAACTTTTCGGTCAAGGTTTCCGTGATAGTTCTTGTTAACTCGTTGATGAAATCTTCAGAAGAACATAGTTTGAGAACCAAATTCTTGACTATTGTTTGCAGATCATCTTCGCCCCGTTTGTTCGAGCGCGTGGCCATGATGTAGACAGAATTTGTTTTTTTTTTTTAAATTCTTTATTCAATTGTTTGATCACTCTCACTTCAACTATCAATTGAAGTACTTTTTCAGGATTCAAATGCAAATTATTTGACACTTTTCAACTTTGACAAGACAGCACAACACAGCACGTCTACTCCATACAAGCACAAGAGAGAATATTTCAAGACTTCTAACAGAGGGACAGGTAGGTACATATATACCAATGATATTGTTAAGAAAGTGAAATATGGCAACGCTGTCAGGCACATTATTTTATCTGCAGGGCGAACAACACGAGTATAACCAATCAAAATCTCTCGCGTAAGTACGTCACGTTCCCGCCTCTTCTGATCGTTTAAATTCGGTGGTTAATTTCGGCGTTTTCAATAATTTTTATCTCGATAAATTGATGAAAAAAAAATTCGAAAACTGAACACAATGTATTTATGAATGCACTATATCGAAATATATTTTTTCAGAAAATGACTGGAAACCCCCATTCCAAATTTTCATAAGAGTTCTGAGATTGAATTGGTGGGTTGATTAAACGGCATATTTTTAAAATTTCATTTTCCTATAACTTTGTTATTGATGGACGAGTTTAAACAAAATTTCAAAATGAACCACTTGAAAATGTCACGAATCCAGTGTAGTCAGATTTTTTTTAAAAAATCGCTAATGAATTTTTCAGTTTTTTACCTCGAAAGAAAAAAGAATAGTTGGCCCTGAAAACAAAGATTCATTCATGAAATTTGGTGTTCTAGTGGATTTTTTTGATTATCTACCTAATGAAAAAAAAGCATTCCAATCGGTTGAAAAAAGTATGTTTTATAAGGGTGCTTCCATGTTTCTGACTTTAGGCTTTTTTTTTCTTGTCTTGACATTTAACAAGAACTATTTGACAATGTCGCGAATCCAGTGGATTGGTCAGATTTTTTTTAAAAACATAATTTTTAATTTTTCAATTTGAAAAATGAGAATAGTTGGCACTGAAAATGAAGAATTACTCATTAATTGGTGTCCTGATAGACTTTTTAAATGTCTATCTATTGAAAAAAAAACATTCCAATCGGTATTTTTGGGTTGAGTTAAGAAGTTTGTTTAGTTTTTCCAGAATATATAATCATATACTCCACGGCAAATAATAATAATAGCCGTCCTCTACCCGCACAGGCTATGCCTTTGGGTACACTCAACGAGTGTTTATGAGGGAGTATTATTATTAAAGCATACAGGGTGATTCAGTAATAAAAAACTGCCAACCTCAAAAAAATTCACGAAAACCACCTTTTTTAACATTTTTTGGACTTCAACTCCTTTGAGGTAAGAGTTTTCTTTCACCACTGTACTTGATATGCAAACACCAATACGGCTGAGAGTTTTTATCCACTTTCTATGACCAGATATTTTTTTTATGTAGCTGCCAATATGAAAATACAAAATTTGAAATTCTGACTGAAATCAAAACACATCAAGAATTCTAACTTGTGATTTGAAGTTGCCAAGGGAAACTGTTTGTGTTTACTTGTTTAATAAACACTGTGGCCAAGATAGGATTGACCAGCAGCGTAGGTATTTTGAAATGGCATTTCAGGGATCATTTCTTGGAGATGGGAAAAGTAGTGAAATCTTCGTAATTTATTGATAATCTTCGGAATAACGTCAGAAATAAACGAAAGTGAATATCTTTCATTCATATATATAGAAAACAAAATTCGCATTTCGAATGAACGAAGAAATTGTTTGTCAAAGAGAGAAACATTTCATGCAACAAAAAAAAAATATTCAAGAATTGACTCCAGAAATTTTGTATCCGAATACATAATTTTGAAATCATGACATTTCGTACCAAATACTTACATTATATTGATGAGGTTTAACATTGTCAACAGCAGTAAGCAATATCTAGGTACACTTTAACTTTCTGCAGTGTGGGGTGTTTTCTGTTCCTAGTGCTCCAAAGCAAAACTTTGATGTCGGATTCTAGTAAAAAAAATAACCACATTGGAGAAAATAATAAACACCAGTTCGTTTCCCCATCACCTTAGAGGCAGAGTTTCTGGCACGTTTTTTTTTTTCATGGTGTCCTGTCCTTCAGGCCTTGTTCACTCTTAAGAAGTGAAAGTTCCAGAATAATAAATTGCTTCTTTGTCTAAATGAAAAATCAAACTCATTTCCAGATTAGAGTCAGTTTTGGACCAATCTTGAAATCGATTTGCAGTGTCTTCGGTACAATTCAAATGGTGAACAGAAGAAAATGTAATATTTTGTTGGTTCCTGCGTATCCAAGGAACCATATCACATTGGATATGTGAGCACAAGTCTCTCACGTCCTAGCACTGGACATACAAGTACCGTTGTAACCTAAGATGGGCTGATCTTCCAGATTATCATTCTCGGTTTCTGTAAAAACTACCCATAACACTTGTTTCATGGAATTTCAGAAAATATTTGTGACCTATAAAAATTCTGTTCTTCAATGGATTGGTGTATCTCATCAAGGGTTTTCAACTGACCCCATAATCAATTAAAAAAATTGGGCTCATCACTGACATAACTTCCAGTGGTTGAAATCCCAGAAGAGAGAAAATGAGTCGGCAAAATCTGTCGTTATCTGACGGTCTATAACTTCAAAGAGCTTTGAACTGGACGCAATATTATTGCTTGTTAAGGTAATGATATAATAATATTTATGCAATCGGTTTTGAACTAACCTCTCAGGTAAACACAATACCAACAATTAGAAAATCATACTAATATATTATTAACGCATTTATTACCCACAAGATCATACATCTTACATCAGTAGGTATAAAAATACAACAGAAATATGAGTAAAAGGCAAAGTTCAATTCAATTTTGGTATCAACATTAAAAAACTATATATGAATATTTATTTATACCGGATGACCACGAGGTGAGATACGCCCTCCAATGTTTCTATGGTTTTGAAGATACAGGTTTCAAATTTGGGTGTTCCTATAGTACTTGAATATGCGTATTTTGACACTTCATCTGAGAATTTACCATTTCCGGTTTCACCACTTTTTCACTGATTATCGGAAAGTGCTTTAAATTTGTGACCAAAATTATTTTTCAAAATTGAAAATTGAAAAATATGCAGGCACAGTTGATTCTTCAATCAAACAAGGTTGGCTATGAAAACTAAACTTAAATCATCACAACTGACAAACTTCGTGGCCAGTTACCACAGGAAGCTTCGATGTAAGATACAGTTGAAAATTAGGGTTCTCATGGAATTGCACCTCCTATATTTTCCAACAATATCCAATAGTTTCCTTAAAACGAAATGAAACCCATAAAGAAATGCTCACAACTAACATTTCTCAAATAGAAACTTGCTCTTTTTACTTTGGTATGTTGATAAATGATGAATTAATCAATTACTCATATGAAAAAGTTTGATGAATTCCGAAAGAAACTGGGAATATATGATGTTTCATTATGAGTGTTCTCAGAATTAGATATTTTTTAACGAAGGCGACTTTGAATATGCGAAAGCTTAACAAAAAATCGAGTTTACTGTACATATTGAGTACTGGAGAAATGCAAGTTGCTGAACGCTGATTCTAAAGGGTGATGATAAAAAAAATCTTCATATGAACATAGGTCCACAACCGCTTTTTTTCTGAGACAGGTGTTGAAATTTAACAAAAATAATAATGATACGCCACTGTGTTTTTTCATCAAACAAATTATTTTTATAATTGACCTCATCTTATAAAAATGGTTTCTTGACTTTTTAACGTTCGGCGAATAGTTTTCTATTTAAAAAAATGCATTCATGAGACAAAGTGAAAATCGCAAAATTACAAGCAAATGAAAACTTTTTATTTTTTAAATCGAAAAAAGTCAAATAGACCATGTTTATGAGAAGACAATTATAAAAATTGTATTTATTTGACAAAAAACTTTGAATCCAACAAAATTGAAAAAAAAAGTTAGCAGTTTTAAAAATATTGAAGAATAACTGATTTTTTTCGTTGAATTACAACACCCTGTATCACAGAAAAAATGGGGTTGCGGACCAACATTCATATGAAGAATTCTTAAAATTATCTAGGTATTATCGTCCTGTAGGATCAGCATACAGTTATGAAACACACTGTATATTACAAATACGCATCCTACCTACAATATATAGAAAAAGCAATTATTTTCCACTTTTTTTTTATTATTTATATAAATGACATTGTTGATGTCAGAGGTCATTGTATTATTCATATATTTGCTGATGACACACTTATATACTTCTCATCGAAAGACACTGAGTCTCTAGTTGGAACTGTCAATGACACATTGAAATATATAAATAAATGGTGCTCTAGTAACCTACTCAAGGTGAACTCAAATAAAACAAAATATATGGTTATTGGAAATAGTCCTATTCATTCACAATTTATCGATAAAAACTACACTATACAAATAGGTAAGAATAAAATAAATGTGGTAGATAAATTCAAATATCTAGGTGTAATCATAGACCGGCAGTTAAAATTTTTAGATCATGCAAACTATATCATTAAAATCATATCATACAAGCTCAATTACATATTCAGGTGTTCCTATGGATTATCATAATGGACCAAAGAAGTAATCTTCAACACTATAATTCTGCCACACTTCAACTACTGTTCTACAGTACTGTTCTTGTTGAATCAAAATGAAATCTCCAGATTGCAAATAATGAAAAATAGGGCAATGAGAATACTATTGTCCTGCTCTAAGTATACTCCCATCCTGGACATGCAACTAATATTACAGTGGTTACCAGTCAAGGAATGTCTCTTATATAATGCCATGATATTTGTGCATAAAATGAAAACAGGCTTATCACCTCCTTACTTACAACAAAAGCTTCATTACAATGTGCATAGCTACCCAACTAGAAATAGAAACAACTTCTATGTTAGTTCTGTTTCTAAAAGTGCAACGCAAAACTCGGTATTCTTCAAAGGCCTCATACATTATAATGAATTACCAAATGATATTAGAGGTGCTGATTCAGTAAATATATTCATAATTAAGTTAGAGATATTTGATGAATCAATGCTATTCCCAGCAGTGATGATGGTCAATTGACAAACTATTTGTCTCTGTTATATCTTGTTTGATTGATATTATTGTTGTAATGTGTTTTATCTTGAAATTTATACTTGTGTTGTATTAATTGTAAATTGACAAAAATTGTAAATCGACATGTTATTAGTGTTATAGCTAAATAAACAATAAACAAACAAATACAGTTAAGTAATTATATAGAAACATTATAGTTATTTAATCAATAAGTGCATTAATAAAGGCGATTAATGATCGAGATATTTTAACGCGTGAGGGAAGTGATCATTAATCACATTTTAAGATAAGAGTTGACTACAACATTTTTCCGTCGACTTCGCTCTTGTTGAAATAAAGGAATGCTTGATTCGAAGATATTTGGGGCCATCTTAAAGGCATGGCAAGCGAGCCACATGCCTTGGGTCAAAAGCTTCTGAGGGGCATTACGCCAGTCCCAAGGTGATGCTTTCTGGATGCTGAATATTCAAAATATCCAATTATTATTCTTCAAATAACAAAACAGATTATCGCCATACGCAAAAATAACATTAAAAATAATGGTATTTCATTTCAAAAAATTACTTTCTATTATATCATTAGAAAGGAATGGTTATGCTGAATAGTACAGGCAAGAAATAGTTGTATGTTCCTATTTAAGTTATGGACCTACAGAGTATTGTTTTTTTCCCAATTTTTCCAATATTTTGTTTGGCGGCTTTTTATAACGCCGACGAATGAAAATAAAATATCACAGTAGTAGCAACTGTTATCAAGTGACGTATGGTTTCCATAGCCAACTTTTCAATTTTCGGCTTTCATTTTGCTTCCACGGCCTACTCGGTGAATTTCAATAATAATTTTTTTCTTATCTAGCTTCTGGTTAGATACCAACTTGTGATATGTCATTAGAAAGGAAATTGAATGCTGAATAAAGCGAAAAGAAAAAAAAATCGGGTTTCCATTTAAAATAAGAAAATTGATGTTACTTCCGGTCAGACCGGAAGTTAACTTCGACATGTCAATATGCTCAAATTCTAGCTCTTATGTCATTATATCGACGCTCCAAATTTCACAATCCTACTTCATACAATAACTGAGATATTCCGTATACACACACATAATTACATATTTATACATGATAAAAAATATTTCGTAAATCGAAAAATACCTGTCTCTCCACACAATTCCACAAAGTGGAAATTAAGCAAATATCTGAAAGAAAACAACTACTTCCTCCTACGGACATTGAATAATATCTGTCGTCCATTTGTGCAACGTTCCTCACGGACACATAATTGCAAGTGCTAATTGTTACGAAGCCATTGAATATTATCCTTCATTTTGTTGAACCACCTACATACATGTATGTTTCGAGGTTATTTTTCTCATCAGTGCAAGGATAGTTTTATTTTCAAAGTTTCAGTGCGTACAAGCATGACTAATATTCATTTATTAATGACATACATGAAAACTCTAATGTCAGAATATTTTTCTTACATATAAGGTGTCTGAAATAAATAAACTAAAGATGAATGAAAAATCAATATTGGCTATATGTCTTTTATCACAACATTCTTATTATTATTATATATGATGAAGAGGAGGGATACTGTTCAGCTCGGGAAAGTCTACTTTTGAGTTGAATTTGTCCCACTGTAGATGGAAATTGAGCGTTGAGAATTTCCTTTGATTCTTTCTGTTTCCATTGAAATAGCAAGTTCAACGCAATGCTTCAAAGTATTATTGGGAGCTTTCAGTTGAATCAGTCGTTCTAACAATTTACCATCACGCAGTCCACTAATGAACTGTTGTCGAATATGTTCTTCAATAGTTTGCACGATGCCCAAAAGAACTGACAATTTTTACTCAATCTCCTAAGGTCTGCTAGAAAATCTGCAACGCATTCCCCTTCTTTCTGAATTCTTCTGGAAAATTTATTTTGTTCTGCAATTTCACTAGGAGTTGGGTCCAAGTAATTTTTTAAAATGGTTGTTACTTCTTTATAAGATTTAGTGTTGGGTTCATCGGGATTCGTAGTGGATTAGTAACTCTTTCCTTTTAGTTTCGGTCGTTGCATCGTTCCCTATCAATCCTTTCAAACTGAAGTAGTTCTCAAGCCTTCTTATGAATATTTCTCATGCTTCCGAATTTTCATCAAACTTTTCCAAATTGATGTTAATGTGCTCGCTTGTAAAGCTTGAGTAGAGCCGTTATTGATTTTTCCAGTTCCGCTGGATTAATTTTTATTCGTCGCCAATTTTATATTCAAAGTTTCAGTGCGTACAAGCATGAATAATATTCATTTATTAATGACATACACGAAAACTCTAATGTCATAATACTTTTCGTACATATAAGGTGTCTGAAATGAATAAACTAAAGATGAATGAAACATCAATATACACGACAATGTAGTCGTCTTGTTCCACAAAATGAACGATAACATTGAAAAGCCTTATAGTATCCGTCTACGAATGGAGCCGCGACTTACAGTAAAGTAATTCGCAGCGCCATTCGCAAACAGATAATAATAATAATAATACTCCCTCATCCCTGACACTAGATGCAGAGCGTGTCGTGGGGCAGCTGAGACCATAATGCATTTGCTGTCAGCTTGTCCAGCTTATGCGGTCTCAGCCTATATCCACAGGCATAACGCGGCCCTACGAGTGTTGTACTACTATCTACGACACTCGTGCGGTGTAGACGAGACACCGGTGTTGCCTTATGCTCCGGGGGATATTGAGTCCGTTGTGGAGAATGAGAAGTGCCGAATCTATTGGAACTACTCATTCCCCACCCTCAGGCAAATACAAGCCAATAAGCCTGATGTAGTCCTCCTCTATCATCAAAGTAGGACGATTTTCGTCATTGAGTTTTCAGCTCCTGGCGAAACGAACATCGTCCGAAAAGAGGAGGAAAAACGGACTAAATATCGAGATCTTCTCTTTGAACTCCGCAGGCTTTACCCAAACCATTCTGTCAAGATGGTGGTTCTGATAATAGGGGTCCTTGGTGGAATGATGGACACACTGCTCTCAAACTTAAAAATCATACCGGCTTGCCGTGACATGGCAGAAATCCTAGCCGGGCGAATGCAGAAGGCCGTAATTCTTGGTTCACTCCGCCTACTCAGGGCACATGATTCTCGGACCCAGTAATCACTTACACCATGGACGTGGGGAGTGTTTACTGGGGTTAATGACACACCAGCGCGCCCTCCGGAAGTGTCGGGGCTCCGAAGACAGGGCCTGACTGGGTAATTCCTAACGGATAAAAAAAATAAAAAATACTCCCTCATAAACACTCGTTGAGTATACCCAAAAGCATAGCCTGTGCGGGTAGAGGTCGGCTATTATTATTATTTGCCGTGGCGCTCCAGGGCGACTTACTGATTTTTGGTGGCGTATTCACTTTTCACTGTAGGAAAACCCTGATAAACCTACAGCACCATCTCGGTTGGTCGGTGTGCACTCCAAGCTAGCACCAGACGAGGTTGGCATGTAGACAACTCACAATACTCTTGCTTTTCAACAAGGCATGCAGTCGCTTATCGATCCGATATAAAGTAGATGAGAAAAATTGTTTTGTACCTACATCGGGCTCGAACCGACTATCGCTATGCTGGAGTTTCGAACGGCCTGTGCATCAGACCGCTGATCCACCGACCACAACCTGTAACACTCCTAGTAGCATTATCACCCGGTAGAGGCTAAAATGCAAATCAAGACGAACAAAGTTCGCTAATGTGTATATTGGAGAGTTCAATTTAATGAAAACAAATATTTCGTAAACCGAAAAATACCGGTCTCTCCAAACAATTCCACAAAGTGGAAATTAAGGAAAATATCTGACAGAAAACAATTTATATTTAAACATATACATACCTGTAAATGAAACAAGATGTATTGATAATTTCAAAAGTTGAAACAAGTTGTTCTTGAAAACCACAAAAATTATCACACATAATAGATCAAATCAATTATATATCTGTATATAATTAGTATAGGTTAGCTAATAGCATTATTGACGATTTTGAAAACCAAAAAATGTTTTTAACCATTTTCACTGTGTATGCCATAAAAAACTGTATTTTCTAGAAACATAATTGGATCCTATCTCAGAAATATAGAGGGTTTATAATGTAGTAAAACTGCATTTACTAATTTTCCTAATTTATTTGAAACACTATTTACAACAATTATTCACTAATCATTTACTTCAATAACTATTTCAATTTATTTCTACTGTGGCTATCTATCAGCGAACTCTGGAACTGTAACTAAATCTCAATTCTGACTTTCCCGCTTATATACTCCCAAGCAGATTCCATTCACGACTCTCGATTATTCAGGAGTATAGAACATTTCATCTAGATGGCTCTTCGAACAGTATCGAATTGATCGATTTATTCCAGCTTGTTCTCTGCGATCCGTACGCCAGCAGATATGCTGTTGTAGTTGAACGAGGGTGCATAATTAATTAGATCAGGGCCGGTCTCGGGCCGGACTCGAAATCGTTACATTGCCCCCTTCTTAAAGACGTTTCGACCCGAAACGTCATTCTTGGAGTGTGAAGATATCTGCAAGATTCTCCATATCTGCACCTGGACGTTCGATGGAAGTAGCACTCCACAGTCTTAAATTTGGATCGAGGAAGATGGTTGCAGCACACCAGAATGTTGATGCCGCTGGATCTGAATATTGTCTCCAACATGCTTCTTATAACTCTCCAGTCCAGCCCATCAAGCCCACAGGCCAATTTTGGGATTGCCAGGTCTACGATATTCTGGTCCAGCATCGTGTCTCTCAATCTCGTAAGACTCTTCCAAACATCTTCATAAGACGGCTTATCTCGAGAACGCTTCTTGGTAACCAGATAGTAGATGTTTCTCTGGCCATTCCTCAGCTGTAACACCCCTCCAACTTCCGGGTTCTGTTCTCTCAGTTCCTGGATTCGATCGAACTTCTTGGGGAAAACTACTGCAATGCCTCTGGACATTTGGAGATCTTCTGCCACACAGTGAGCTAACGCGTAATTGGCAGGCACCTTGAAAAGATCTCGTGACTCCTCTCGGGTTACCCCATATTGAACTTTCTGTCCGTTCGAGTACAGGGACATGAACCTCTGAAACGTCATTTCGTCCTCCGGTGATCTGACGGTGCGGACTTGATCGTGGTTTCCAGCGTAAGGGGACAACCTATTGAAGTGGACTACCCTAGGTTTTCCTCGTGGTGGCTTATATATGCGGTAGACGAGGTCGTTTATCCTTTTCATGATCTTATATGGACCTTCCCACGAGTTCCGAAGTGTCGGTGATAGTCCACGGCGACGTTTAGGGTTGTATAGCCAGACAAGGTCACCTGTCTGATATCCACCAGCATCCGCCTTGATGTCGTAGGTCTCCTTCATTCTGTCGCTGGTACTCTAGATGTTCAAACGGACCCGTTCATGGATGTCGTCCATTCTCTGTCGCAGTTTGCTGACGTAGTCATCTCCCGCAGTGTCTTGTCCTGGTGGCGTCCCAAACTTCAGGTCACATGGAAGTCGCAGCTCTCGGCCCATAATAACACTAGCAGGGGTTTGGCCGGTTGACTCATGAACTGCGGAACAGATGGAGGTACTGGTCCCAATTCTTCTGGTGGTCTGGTACTTTGGAAAGGTGGCGGTTTATCGTTTTCCGGATGTTCAGCATCTGACACATCTCCTGGAACAGGTTTGACTCGAAATTCCTGCCTTGATCCGAATGCAGCTCTAACGGGACACCGAATCGACAAATCCACTCCTTCACCAAGACGTCGGCAACGGTGATGGCTTCTTGGTTGGGCAGGGCATAGGCTTCGGCCCACTTGCTGAAGTAATCCATCGCTACAAGGATGTACTTGTTCCCGTGTTCAGATTGTGGGAACGGGCCAGCGATGTCAATGGCGATCCTTTCGAATGGGCTGCGCACATTGTACTGGCGCATCGGGGCCTTAGGTCTTGTTCGAGGCCCATTACTGGCAGCGCATACAGCACATTTTCTGCACCAGTCCTTGACGTCAGCTTGACAATTGGTCCAGTAGAACCGTTGCCTAACTTTCTGGAGGGTCTTCGTCACTCCCAGATGTCCTCCGGTGACCCCATCATGGATTTCTCGGAGCTCTTCCTGTCTTCTGCTCCTGGGAACTACTACCTGACGTCTTTCTTCCCCGCCATCCTCCGACTCCAGCACACGCTTCAAGACTCCATTGTCTATCCATTGTCTAAGGTGAAAGAGTTCCATTGGGCCCAGTAAGTTTTAACGACTGGAGAATAACTGGCTATTTCCTGCCACGACGGTCTTCGCTCTCTCTTCTTCCAGCCGATGACTAAACCAAGATCTGGATCTTTCTCTTGGTGTTTATGGATCTTGTGGTCATTCCAGTTATCATCGACCGCCGTGGTTCTGCAGAGTGTCGACTCCTTTTCCTCTGTTCGTCGGCAGTGCGAACAGTCATCTGGACATGGTCTTCGCGATAGGGCATCCGCATTCTTATGGCTGGTCCCCGCCCGATGTTCGATCTCAAATTCGAATTCCTGGAGACTCTCAATCCAGCGTGCCACTTGACCCTCTCAATCCAGCGTGCCACTTGACCCTCGGGATTCTTAAACTGTAGGAGCCATTTGAGAGCTGCATGGTCCATACACGTACTTGTAGAAGTGCTCAACTCCCTTGACAACAGCCAACAATTCCTGCCTGGTGACACAGTAATTCCGCTCCGGTTTACTGAGGGTCTTGCTGAAGTAACCGATGACCTTCTCTTGTCCTTCTTGGATCTGAGACAGGACAGCTCCAAGTCCCACGTTACTGGCGTCCGTGTCCAAAATGAATTTCTCGTCTGGAAGGGGGTAGCTCAGGATTGGTGCGTTGATCAAAGCTCCTTTAAACTTCCCGAATGAATCTTGGCATTCATCTGACCACTGGAACTTTGTTTGTCCTTCCGTGAGCCTGGTCAGTGGTTTTGCGATGTTGGCAAATCCAAGCACGTATCGGCGATAGTAAGTGCACAAGCCAAGAAAACTTCGAAGCTGGTGAATGTCTTTCGGAACGGGCCATTCCTTAACAGCTTTGATCTTCTGCTCATCTACTGCCACTCCTTTCCCAGAGACAACGTGGCCGAGATAACGTACTTCTTTTTGAAATAGATGACATTTCTTAGGGCTCAGTTTCAGTCCGGAGCTTCTCAGTCGCTGAAATACCTCTTCCAAGTTTTTTACATGGTCCTCGAACGATCTGCCAGACACGTCTTCCATGATAGTCCTTTCAAAACCGTCTCCATCAATCTTTCGAACGTGGTTGGAGCATTGCAGAGGCCGAATGGCATAACTGTAAACTGCCATAATCCGGAGCCGATGGTAAAAGCTGTCTTTTCTCGATCTTCCTGGGCCAGTTCTACCTGCCAGTATCCGCTCTTCAAATCTAAGGTCGAGAAAATCGTAGATCCAGCCAGCGTGTCTAGCGTGTCGTCTATCCTTGGGAGAGGGTAGCTGTCCTTTTTCGTCACGTTGTTTAGTTGACGGTAGTCTACGCAAAACCGTGTTGATCCATCTTTCTTCTTCACCAACACGACTGGAGAGGACCAGGGACTGTCGGATGGCTCGACGACTCCGTCTTTCTCCATGTCGCAGACTATTTTGTCAGCCTCCTCCTTTTTGGCAAGAGAAAGTCTTCTGGCTGATTGTCTGATTGGTCGGGCATTTCCAGTATCTATCTTGTGCTGAACCACCTTTGTTCTACCGCCTTTGCCTACTCCGGTATCGAAGATTTCCTGATACTTCCTGACTAGTTCCCTCAGTTTGGTCTTTTGTGCTGGCCCCATGTCCTTGGACGAAATAGCAACCAACTTCTCCAATTCTGCTGGCATGTTACTGGCTTGGCTAACAGTGCCGCGTACACCCCTAATCACAGAGGAAATTGACGAGCAGTGCCCCAAAATTGTTCCCTTCTTCAAGGTCACCGGGTAATAATTGACATTCATTACCCTTATTGGCACAAATTTATCAGCACGCAACAAGGTTTTTCCTAGTGCAATTCCTCGTCCAATTTTCTCATCATGTAGCTTGGGCTCGAACATCACCACGTTTCCACTGCTCGCACCTCCATCCAGGCGAGCCTCCAAAATGGTTTCAGCCCTCTCCGGTACGCTTACGTCTTCAGCCAGCAGAACTCGAACCATTTCTTCATTTCTCCCATGAAGTACCAGCTCTTCTCCGTTCACACGAAGGAGGCCGTCTTTAAAATTCAGCTCGAATCCTCTAGAATTCATGATGTCCATTCCAATTATTACCTCGTCCTCGATATCCGCTACTAGAGCCCGGTGTTCCACTGTAGTGCTGCCCAAAGTCAGTTCAATTGGAAGTTCACCATACACAGTTGCCGGCTCTCCTGTTGCTGTGCATAGCTTCCAATTCGACGATTCAATTCTTGCCGGCGTTTTGGCAAAAGTAGGTCCAAGGATTGTCCTAGTCGCACCCGTATCAAGGAGCATGGTGCGAGGCTCGTTGTTAATGAGACCGTCTACGAAGACCCCTTTGTCTTGTCTTTGAAGTACAGCGACATATGCATTGTTAACTGGGGCTTGTTGGATACGGGCTGACGATTGCTCCTTCTTGATCTTCATCGTTGATGTCGATTTTTTCAATGTTGGACATTTGCTACGCACGTGCCCAAGTTCTCTACAATTTCGGCATCGTATCAGTCTTCTCTCAGGCACAACTTCCTTCAGCACTTTTCGCATCACATCTTCGATATTAGCGGGCTCCTGTGGCTCTGGATCTTCCTCAATAATCCAGACTCTACTCTGGCTTTTGCAGGATTGCTTTGCTGCTTCGAATTCCAGAGCGCGTGCCACTGCATCCACGAGATGTGCGGGGCGAGCTAGTGTCAATGCTTGCCTCGTTTCTTGGTCACGAAGCCCATCCAAAAATGCCTGAACCGCTAGTCGTTCCATTACATTTTCCGGTGTAGCTGGGTACGCAAGACGAACCAAGCGTGCAATATCTGCTTCAAATTCTTGCAACGATTCGCTTGATTTCTGACATCGGTTCTTTAGCTGTGAGTGATATACGTGTTCAAGGTGGGCTTGGACATAGCGAAGTTCCAAGTGTTTTACCAGCTGTTCATAGTCCTCCTGTTGTTGGGCGGTGAGGGTCTGTAAAATGTTTGTGGCATCGCCACGCCATGCCAGTGTCAATGCCAAAGCTTTTTCCCCAGCATTCCATCCATTTGCTTTGGCAGCAGCTTCGAATTGTCGGTGGTAGTTTGACCATGGAGTATTTCCGTCGAACTGAGGCGGTTTCAATGAGAGCTTTCCTGGTTCCGTACTGACCTTAAAATCTTTTACGTCTTTTTGAACTTCCTTCAGGTTTTTGTTGTAAATTTCTGGGGTGTGCGCAGAATCCATTCGCTTTTCCAGCTTACCGATTGTTTCCTTTATTCTGCCGATTTCTGTCTCAATTCCGCCTTTTATCTCATCGTGGAGCGTTTCCTTAATTTTTTTCATTTCTTCCTCCATGTCATCTTTGATTTTCTCCATCTCTGTTTCAACAGTTCCCATTCTTCCTTCCAACCGATTCACCACACCGCAAACTTCTTTCAAACTCTTTGAATTTTCTAGAAGCTCCTCCCTCAGACCATTTGAATTTTCCAGAAGCTTCACTTCTAGATTTTTCGAATTTTCTTCAAGCTTTTCTTCTAGGTTTTTCGAATTCTCTTGAAGCTTTTCTTGAAGTTTCACTTCTAAACTTTTCGAATTTTCTTCAAGCTTTTCTTCTAGGCTCTTCACATTTTCGTGAAGTTCCTCTTTTAGACAATTCGAATTTTCTAGTTCTTCTTTCAGGCTGACCGAGTTTTGTTGAAGTTCTTTCAGACTTGCGGAATTTTGTTGAAGTTCCTCCTTCAAACTATTCGTGGTTTCCTCGAGTTTGTTCATTATAGCACTCAAATCGACTCCAGAAACTTCGAACAAAAATGTTTCGAGGTCTTCTCCTTCTTCAATCAGTCCATCTGAAAGTCTTTTCTGGAGTACGGCCTTCTTTCCAGTTGTTTCTAACTCCCGCTCCTCTAACTCCTGCTTCAATTCACTAACTTTAAGGTCAACCAGGTTGTAACAAAATTTCCTCAGGGGGTGTTTCGGGGGCGAAATAATTGGAAAGAGTTGGAAATTAAGTATATTTATTTGGCCAATCACCCACCAAACCAACTCAGTTTTATTTAACTTTGGTATTTCGAAGATGGAAGATGTACGCCAATAATAATACAATGGTAAGTTAGCATAATAAATGATTACATTACCTGGCACTAAGTCGATGCACAACACTTTATACATTCGAAGAAATGTTTATACATACTACAACTAAGAGCTGCCTTCATTCACAGTGAAATAACATACGTGAGAATTTATCGAATCGACAGAAAACAAATGAGCAAGTGAGTTTTTTAGTTAGTGCCATAAAAATAAGAGATAAAACATTTATTTAGGATATACGGACATTCTTCCTCCATCTATGGGTAGGCCATGGAAATGCTAATAATGTGAGGGTAGGTAACTGGCAGAAACCAATATAACCGATTTAGAGTAAATACGTACACAGGGCGTTCTGCTTCAAGGTGAACTCTCCTCGGAAACATTTTGTCTTTAATTGTCTTTGCCGAGATATCAGTCTATTATTTATTTCACACACAGTTTTCAGTTTATTGTCCCGCGACGCGCAAAACTGTCCACTTTGCACTCAACTGTTCAACGGGTCACTGTCTATTAGGCGCGATAAACGTCTATCAGTTTTTAAACGGTGAACACTTTAACGCTTATTTATTTTAAACATCCGACTTCTGACAACAAATGTAGTAAAACTGCACTAATTTTCCTAATTTATTTGAAACACTATTCACTAAACATTTACTTCAATAACTATTTCAATTTATTTCTACTGTGGCTATCTATAGGCGAACTCTGGAACTGTAACTAACTCTCAATTCTGACTGTCCCGCTTATATACTCCCAAGCAGATTCCATTCACGACTCTCGATTATTCAGGAGTATAGAACATTTCATCTAGATGGCTCTTCGAACAGTATCGAATTTATCGATTTATTCCAGCTTGTTCTCGGCGATCCGTACGCCAGCAGATATGCTGTTGTAGTTGAACGAGGGTGCATAATTAATTAGATCAGGGCCGGTTTCGGGGCCGGACTCGAAATCGTTACAATAATAATAACAATATAAGTCACGAACGTCCAATCAAGAGGGCGTATCACCAGGTTCCATACTGGGCCCTTTCCCGTATTTTATTTTTGCAAATGATCTTTATTCACATATGTCAATCAGACTTGAATTAATGATAATTTTATATGCCTCTTCCGTTCATGTTGATGAAAGTACTGATATTGGTGCAATTACATGCTACTGCCCATGCCAAATAATAATAATAATAAATACTTTTATTATATACCCACATATCAATACAGCAGAAATAAAATCATACATAATTTGGCAATTAGAATTGAATTGAAAAGGTAGGCATATAAATGGCAATTTGGTTCAGAATCAGAAGATAAACCACTGAGTCTGTTCTTCCACCAAAGCCAACAATTTTAACAATGAAAAATTTGATGATGAGCACCCGTGAACTTAAAATATACATATACATAACACTGGAAGAGAGAGCGAACGAGAGAAGCGAGCGAAAGAGACAAAGATAGAGAGAGAAATGAAGAGAGAGAGAAAGAGAAGAGAAGGGGGATAATTTTTACACACGTGACCTATCTAATTACACTGCATACCAAATAGATAGTGCTAAATTTGTATCTGAAAGCCTTTGGAGTCAAATTGAAACTAAAAAATTGAAGTTTAGTCAGCTCATTTACTATTTTAGCGCTTTTGTAGGAAAAAGAACTCTTGAATACTTCTTTATGGTGAGAGGGTATGGTGAGAATATTTTGGCGTCTAATATTCAAATTATGAACATCGGTACGATAACTTAATTTTTTTAGGGGGTCACTTAAACTTTGGTAGTTTGAAGCAGAAGCACGCAAAATGTAATTTACGGCGGTTAAACATATCAAGCCAATGACATTCAATTAATTTGTGAGAAATCCTGTGACTGCGCTTTATGCCATATGAGTCGGAGACACGAGTTTTGTAATTTTTGTATACGTTTTATATCCACACTATCAAGACAGGATCCATAGACGTTACAATGATCCAAATGAGATAATACCAGAGATTCATACAGCATCTTTTTCAAATCTCGATCTAGTGATAACCTGTGACTATAAATCATTTTCAAAGTACAGTAGGCTAATTGCAGTTTTTTTGAGATGTGCTGCTTAAACTTGAGTTTATTATCGATAATAAGACCCAGACTTTTTCCAGATTCAAGGAATGGAATTATTTCATTCCCAATTTGCAATTGTAAAGTATCCAATATGGATTCACGAGTGGTATCTTTGCTGAAAAGTAATGCATACGACTTATTTGGATTTATTTTCAATTAATGGTCATTAGAAGAAATATACAAAGAATTCAGATCAACATTAATTTTTTTGGACAGACTCAATCAAATTATCAGCTCTAAATGAAAAATATATCTGAGTGTCATCAGCATAAAAATGATAATTACTATGACGTATCGACCTTTGGAAATTGGAAGTGTACATAGTGTACAATAAAGGCCCCAGAATACTACCTTGAGGAACACCCGATTTCACTTCAATTCGAGAAGAAATTTTCACGTCAATCTTAACTTGTTGAAACCTATCAGTTAAGAAAGATTCAGTTAAGAAAGATTTCAAAAAGATTCCAGCACTATTTGTGAAACCAAGAAAATGTGATATTGAAATAAGGGTTTTATGATTTATCATATTGAAAGCTTTTGTATAATCAAGTAAAATCAGTACGCAGTACGCATTATTTTTTCTAATATTTTGGAGAATGTAGGTAGTACGCTTATGGATCGAAGATGATTAAATTCCAGGGGTTTATTGATTTTGGGTAAAGGAATAACATTGGCGTTCTCCCATACTTTAGGGAAGTAGGATTGAACAATGCACTGGTTCATTATGTGTAACTAAAGGTATGATAAAAGGGCAACACAAATGAATAATAGTTACATTGATATTATCTGTTTCGGTTGCTTTAGATTTTATGTCCAAAATGTTCTTAGATACAGTTTCCTCATTGACAGGTTTGATTTAAAAAAAAAACTCATCAATATTGTCTTTTACATTCGAAGAATAATAATTATAAGCAGCATTATTCACTATAGGATGTTGAATAGGGAGACTGGCAAAAAACTTATTGGCTGCTTCAACATCACTCAAGTGAGCAGGAATGTCTTTATTTTTATTTTTAGTAACATTGAGTTTCTTTAGTTCGTTCCATGATTCTTTGGAATTATAGTTGTTGAATTTTTGTCGTAGGTAAACCATATTTTCGGTTTTTATAGCAGAAGTAGTGAAGTTCCGAATTTGTTTATAGTATGAACAATGTTCCTGAGTACGGAAATTTTTGTATTTTTTTAGTGCTTTGTCGCGCAGGTTTTGCATAAGCTTGATATTATCGATAATCCAAGGTGCATGTGGCTTTTTTTTGATAAAATGTGAGAATTGGCGCATGGATATCGATTAGGAAATTGATATTGTGGTTCAAGATATCGATTTTTTCATCAATATTCATAGTTTCATAAATTGAATTCCAAATCATAGAAACAAGATCGTTTTGGAAAACCTCTTAGTCAATACGATTAAAAAGTCGATAAGATATTTTTTTCTAGGTACATTCAATTGAGGAAGAAAATCTAAAGTACATTTGATGAGAAAATGATCAGAAATATTATTATCAATCACCTGGGTTAGACATTTACCTGAAGATATATTAGTGAATAATAAATCAAGAAGTGAGGCACTAGTATCAGTAACGCGAGTGGGTTCCATGATTAGTTGATTGAAATTGAATGCCTCAAGTATACCAGTTAATTATATGCAGGGATTCAAGTTTATGTTCAACGTATTAATATTGAAGTCACAGAAACATATGATGAGTTCATAGTTAGAAAAAATTTCAGTTAGAGTGTCCTCAAAGATACTAAAGAAAGACTGATGATTAGAATTTGTAGGACGATATACGTTACCAATTGCGATTTTATATTGTAACGATTTCGAGACCGGCCTCGAGACCGTCCCTGATCTAATTAATTATGCACCCTCGTTCAACTACAACAGCATATCTGCTGGCCTATGGATCGCCGAGAACAAGCTGGAATAAATCGATCGCTTCGATACTGTTCGAAGAGCCATCTAGATGAAATGTTCTATACCACTGAATAATCGAGAGTCGTGGATGGAATCTGCTTGGGAGTATATAAGCTGGATAGTCAGAGATAGCCACAGAGAGTTACGATAACAGTTCCAGAGTTCGCAGATAGAGACTGACACCGTAGAAATAAAATAGTGAAGTAAATGTTTTAGTTGAATAATTGTTTTAAATAGTGTTTTAAATAAATTAGGAAAATTAGTTAGTGCAGTTTTACTACATTTGTTGTCAGAAGTCGGATATTTAAAATAAATAAGTGTTCGCCGTATTGAAAAACTGATAGACATTTATCGCGCCTAATAGACAGTTAGTGACCCGTTGAACATTTGAGTATTTGCAAAGTGGACAGTTTTGCGCGTCGCGGGACAATAAACTGAAAACTTTTTGTGTGAAATAAATAATACATTGATATTTCGGTTAAAAACAATTAAAGACAAAATGTTTTCGAGGAGAGTTCACCTAGTTGACCTTAAAGTTAGTGAATTAAAGCAAGAGTTAGAGGAGCGAGAGTTAGAAACAACTGGAAAGAAGGCCGTACTCCAGAAAAGACTTTCAGATGGACTGATTGAAGAAGGAGAAGACCCCGAAACATTTTTGTTCGAAGTTTCTGGAATAGATTTGTGCTCTATAATGAACAAACTCGACGAGAACACGAAATCATTGGAGGACAAACTTCAACAAAATTCCGTAAGTCTGAAAGAACTTCAACAAAATTCGGTGAGTCTGGAAAAAAAAATCTTCAAAATTCAAAGAGTTTGGAGGAAAAGCTTCTAGAAAACTCGGTTAGCCTGAAAAATATAAAAGAAGAACTTCTCGAAAATTCTAATAGTCTAAAAAAGGAACTTCAAGAGAATGTGAAGAGCCTGGAAGGAAAACTTCACGAAAATTCGAGAAACCTAGAAGAGAAGCTCCTAGAAAACTCAGAAGGCTTGAGAAGAGAACTTTGTGGTGTAGCGAATCGAATGGGGACTGTTGAAGCAGAGATGGAGAAAATCAAAGATGACATGGAGGAACAAATAAAAAAATCAAGGAAAAATTCGGTGAATTGGAAAACCGAATGGATTCTGTGCGCACCCCTGAAATTTCCAACAGAAATTCAATGCTGGATCTGAGTACGAACTTGGAGGAAGATCAAAAAGACGTAAAAGATTTTAAGGTCAGTACGGAACCTGGAAAACTCGCATTGAAACCGCCTCAGTTCGACGGAAACACTCCATGGTCAAAATACCGCCTACAATTCGAAGCTGCTGCCAAAGCAAATGGATGGAATGCTGGGGAAAAAAGCTTTAGCATTGACATTGGCATTGCGTAGCGAAGCAACAAATATTTTACAAACGCTCACCGCCCAACAACAGGAAGACTATGAACAGCTGGTAAAACACTTGGAACTTCACTATGGCCAAGCCCACCTTGAACACGTATATCACTCACAGCTGAAGAACCGATGCCAGAAATCAAGCGAATCATTGCAAGAATTTGAAGCAGATATTGCACGCCTGGTTCGTCTTGCGTACCCAGCTACACCGGAAAATGTAATGGAGCGACTAGCGGTTCAGGCATTTTTGGATGGACTTCGTGGCCAGGAAACCCGACAAGCCCTAACACTAGCTCGCCCCGCAACATCTCGTGGATGCATTGGCACGCGCTCTGGAATTCGAAGCAGTAAAGCAATCCTGCAAAAGCCAGAGTAGTGTCCGGATGATCGAGGAAGATCCACAGGAGCCCGCTAATGTCGAGGATGTCGTGAGAAAAGTGCTGAAGGAAGTTGTGTCTGAGAGAAGACTGGTACGATGCCGAAATTGTAGAGAACTTGGGCACGTGCGTAGCAAATGTCCAACATTGAAAAAATCGACATCAACGATGAAGGTCAAGAAGGAGCAATCGTCAGCCCGTATCCAACAAGCCCCAGTTAACAATGCATATGTCGCTGTACTTCAAAGACAAGACGAAGGGGCCTTCGTAGACGGTCTCATTAACAACGAGCCTCGCACC
The DNA here is from genome assembly GCA_958502065.1 of Chrysolina americana. Classification (NCBI taxonomy): domain Eukaryota; kingdom Metazoa; phylum Arthropoda; class Insecta; order Coleoptera; family Chrysomelidae; genus Chrysolina; species Chrysolina americana. Next base: position 40,890,271 of record OY293415.1, on the reverse strand, counting down.
ATGCTCCTTGATACGGGTGCGACTAGGACAATCCTTGGGCCTACATTTGCCAAAACACCGGCAAAAATTGAATGGTCGAATTGGAAGCTACGCACAGGAACTGGAGAGCCGGCAACTGTGTATGGTTAACTTCCGATTGAATTGACTTTGGGCAGTTCTAAACTGAAACACCGGGCTCTAATAGCGGATATCGAGGATGATGCAATCATAGGGGTGGACATCATGAACTCGAGAGGTTTCGAGGTTTCGAGCTAAATTTTAAAGACGGTGTCCTACGTGTGAACGGAGAAGAACTGGTACTTCATGAGAGAAGTGAAGAAATTATTCGTATCCTGCTGGCTGAAGATGTGAGCGTACCGGAGAGGGTTGAAACCATTGTGGAGGCTCGCCTGGATGGTGGTGCGAGCAATGGAAATGTGGTGATGTTCGAGCCCAAGCTCCATGATGAGAAAATTGGACGAGGAATTGCACTAGGAAAATCCTTGTTGCGAGTTGATAAATTTGTGCCGGTAAGGGTAATGAATGTCAATTATGACTTTGAAGAAAGGAACAATTCTGGGGCACTGCTCGTCAATTTCCTCTGTGATAAGGAGTGTACGCGGCACTGTTAGTCAAGCCAGTAACTTGCCAGCATAATTGGAGAAGTTGGTTGCCATCTCATCCAAAGACATAGGACTCGAACGGACAGAAAGTTCAATATGGGGTAACCCGAGACGAGTCACGAGATCTTTTCAAGGTGCGTGCTGATTACGCGTTAGCTTACTGTGTGGCAGAAGATCTCCAAATGTCCAGAGGCATTGCAGTAGTTTTCTCCAAGAAGTTCAGTCGAATCCAGGAACCGAGAGAACAGAAAAGAACCCGGAAGTTGGAGGGGTGTTACAGCTGAGGAAAGGCCAGAGAAACATCTACTATCTGGTTACCAAGAAGCGTTCTCGAGATAAGCCGTCTTATGAAGATGTTTGGAAGAGCCTTACGAGATTGAGAGACATGATTCTGGACCAGAATATTGTAGACCTGGCAATCCCAAAATTGGCCTGTGGGCTTGATCGGCTGGACTGGAGAGTTATAAGAAGCATGTTGGAGACAATATTCAGATCCAGCGGCATCAACATTCTGGTGTGCTGCAACCATCTTCCTCGACCCAACTTGAAGACTGTGGAGTGCTACTTCCATCGAACGTCCAGGTGCAGATATGGAGAATCTTGCAGATATCTTCACACTCCAAGAATGACGTTTCGGGGCAAAACGTCTTTAAGAAGGGGGCAATGTAAAGATTTAGAGACCGGCCCTGATCTGATTATTTATGCACCCTCGTTCAACTACAACAGCACATCTGCTGGCCTATGGATCGCCGAGAACAAGCTGGAATAAATGGATCGCTTCGATACTGATCGAAGAACCATCTAGATGAAATGTTCTATACCTCTGAATAATCGAGAGTCGTGGATGGAATCTGCTTGGGAGTATAAAAAAAATTAATAAATCCATGAACATTTCACTAGAAATAATTCTCAACTACATCAACCATATAGTCAGTTGGCTCTATCATAGAATCATCCCATTTGCAGTGGGGTTAGCTATATATACAGTAGAAACCAGGCAAATGCGAACGCGAACGCTTGCCCACTCTTATCTAGCTTTGACATGCGACCGAGACGTGAATCAAAATATCTACCTGGTGAAATACATCAATTATCTCTCACACTTCACTAAATCATTCTGAAGATTCTAATGTATGATCTCATTGCGTGCAATGAATTTGCATCAAAAAGACGTAGAGAGGCATTGGCAGCTGATTTTAAAAAAGTATAGCTTTAACGTAAAACGCGCGTAGTTTCGAGTATGATGAGCGCAGCGACATCAGTATTCATGCACAGAGATTTTTTTGAGAAAGAACCCTAGTGTTTTTAGCTTGGGCCTCTGTTGGCAATTTACTTCCAAACCTAACCTTGGCAAGCCAACTTGTTCACCACATACGGACCATTTTGCAAAAAAAATCTTTATGTGTGAGCCATTCTCCCGCCAATATTCCAAATTATACGCAACCCACAACATGCAGTGCATGGACATATGATGGAGACTTGTCTGACTTTCATATGAAACTTTGTTTTCTACGTATAATGCAACCAAATTTCTGTAATTTATTTATGATAAGATGAGTTGTCAAAATTGTTGCTGAAATCGGTTTCTGTTCGTACGAATTGAGTTTCCTCCATAATACCATTCAACAACTTTTTCTGACACTTCATAGAAATCTATCCCAATGATTTCTTTTTTTATTTTCCAGTGTTGGATGTCCCTAGTATTGTTTATCAGGATGTTCTTAACAATTGTCTTTTCGATTGACTGTTTATATGAGAATTATGTACTTAGTAAAGTATCCGTGAACTTAAACCTTCAACTTCCACCATTTCGAGTCTGGTCTGAAGAGATTTAAATTTGCAAAGAATTCACATTTTTCCTTACATGACAAACACATTTCAGAATATAAATTGAGGGAGCAGATAAAATATTTTATTTAACAAAAATTGACCCTGGCCTTTTGATGCGTTTCTGAGCTATGAACGCTAGGGTGGTTCGATGAAATAATTATAGTTGGCCTGTATCGGTAAAAGTTGCGTAGTGGTCTGAATTATGTATGGAATTTTTTTAATTTTTCATTTTTTCCAAGTTTGACCCCCCGCCAGAATCTTAAATTAAAAAAATTTAAGTTGAAAATTAAATATGCCTGTACTAGAAAATGGGTTGTAATAGTTCCTGAATTGCGTAAAAAAAATATTTTTGATTTTGCAATATGTCAGAGATTATTCCACTATGATACCTGAAAACGGCACTGCTCCGGAGATGATACCAAGCATTTTGAATTATCTTGAAGACGCTCGCATATCAACTTCTGATCTAGTAGCTATTGGGTGTGATGGGACAGTAGTTAATACTGGAAAACATACTGGTGTTATTCGTTTATTGGAATTGAAACTCGAAAGGTCATTGCACTGGATGATATGCATTTTTCACGAAAACGAGCTTCCACTCCGCCATTTGCTCCGCTATCTGGATGGAAATTCTTCTGGTCCTTCTTCATATTCAGGTCCCAATGGCATGCTTCTTGAATCATGTGAGCAGTTACCTGTTGTGTGTTTCAAGAAAATTGAGGTCGAGTTACCAAAGATGAACTTCTCGCAAGTAGCAGAACTGAGCACTGATCAAAAGTATTTATACGAAATATGCCAAGCTGTATTAACCGGAAACTGTCCACCAAATTCATCAAACAATTCGCCGGGGAAGATGCCCCACGCGAGATGGCTTACTACAGCAAATCGTGTGTTACGGACTTATATTGGAACTGAAGAACCATCACCACTCTCAAGATTCTGACAGAGTACATTTTGAAAGTGTCTGCAAAAGTTTGGATTCTCATAAAATCGTCACCTTCATGTACAGCTGGGGCTCAGCATCTCAGGAAGATATTTAAGTGAAGAATTGAAAGCTGTGATTGATCCAGTTATTCAAATAAATGGATTCTATGGCCACCCTAAAAACCTACTGATTTCGATGATCTCCGATCCACGTCGGCATATAAGAGAATTGGGTTTCAGGAAAATAACGAAATCAAGAACAATTATGGAAGAAAATAAAAGTTCCTACTTTCAATTTTGATTCCAAATCTTAGATAGATTTGATAAACTGGCAAAAGTGCAAAATTACAGAGCATCCGATGACGAAATATCTCTCTGGCGAAGATATTGCAAATTACATCAAAACTGGCAATTTGCTTGAATGTAACATGTGGAAAATACCTTTGCCACATACAGGCTATTGAGAGAGGTGTTAAATTAGTGACAGAAGCGTCATTAGCAGTATGTGGGCAAAAGAACAGGGATGGCTGGATACGAACAACAATGGCATCCAACTCCCCGTGGTGAGTTCTGAGTTATGTTGCTTTATAATAATTATTTCGCAAAATAAGCGAAGAGCTATAAAAAAAATCCACGATTTTTGAGTGATCGGCGGGGGTCCAAATAAATCTCAAATGAGAAAAAAAAAATTATGTGTGAATAAGGACCGATTTTAAAACATTTTCCAGTACATGCGTTTCAGTTTTATATTCATAATTTTTTTCCATCTTCAGAGCCTCGGCGGGGGCTCTCATTATTTTTCTATTTTTTATTCATTTTTTCAAATGAAATCAAATCCTAAAACACAACTTTTGTCAGTACAGGCATTTGAAAATTGAAGAAAAAAACAACCCACCGTAATGAACGCCCTTTGGAAATCTTCACCACAGGGAGATAAAACCATTGCATAATAAACAATGAACAAGCTAGACCTAGTCACACACTGTAATGTGTCGTGGGGTTTCTTGCGTATTTGCTCGAAATTTCGCCACTAAAAGTCTAGGTTGTTATTGAATATAACACCAACTCAATTAACTCAATAACTGCATATATTTTGATTGAAATCAACTGGTATAACAATGTGACGTTTCAACAAATTATTAAAAATTATTCTGACGTTTCTTCTTGTCACCTCTTTTCCAAGTCTGGAACCTGGATATCTTGATGTAAATTGATAAATGTTTCAATATTGGGGTGATCCCCAACACTTTGTTGATTGTTTTAAAGCATAAAATGCATTATTTAATTTATTGCGAACCCTCTGAATTTTTAGTTCCCAATAATTCAGACTGTATAACATTACCAACTGATATTTTCTGTTGTGAAAATTCATAAACACTGATTTTTTTGTAATAAACACTAAGCTATTATTTTCACACCAGGAACGAAACATTTATTACTGAATTTGCTTTCGAGATCACATTTAAATATTTTTATCTGATACTGTTATGGTGATATCAGCAAACATTCATGTGTTCTGGCAAGTCATCTGCAAGCAAAAGAAATAATAACGTCCCGGTACCGAATTTCATATCATGAAAGACTGATCCTACCCCAGAACACTCAACTGCCATGTAGACTTGATCCAGTTTAGTAGGTTATCTGGAAAATTAAGTCTCTCCAGTTTTTCATTTGGAAACACTAATGACACCAAATATCAAAAGCTTTTGATAGTTCGAAGAATAGCGATATAACAAATTTATTAGCATCTATTTTAGTATATAGATAATTTAGCAAGTGATCAGGGCCTGTCTCTATTTCCCTAGGCTTTTTTATTGACATGAATTTTTTTTTCAAGTATGATATTTTGACCACGTATAACGTGTATTTTTCTTAGCTAATTTATTATTTATAATACTCCACGTTTGTGCAGATTAATTATCAGTCTTGTCATTGATGTCAGATTATTACATTACTTCAATCCTTTTGAGCAATTGTAATGATTTCATGTTTAGAAAGAATAATTCTGAACTTTCTTCAGTTTTACCATAATTTGTTGTATAAAAAAACTTCAAGTGAGCCAATAGTATTTTCAATTTAATTTTGTTTTCTTTAATTTAGGTGGATTTAGAAGATTATGTCGCCAGACCAGACAGAATATCTGGAGCAGATATCAATGCTATTTGTCAAGAAGCTGGTATGCATGCTGTGAGAGAAAACCGCTACATCGTTTTGCCCAAAGACTTTGAAAAAGGATATAAGAACAATATCAAGAAGGACGAGAGTGAACATGAGTTTTATAAATAGTTTGTATTGTTTCATCAATGTGATGAGAAAAAATATTTGGAAACTTGTAATAAACAACCAGTAACATTATATAAGAAAATGTTTCAGCATATACTATTAAAATTTAAATAATTCCTTCAAGTAAATACTTTAATTATTTTTTTTTGTTTAATACATTTATATGGAATTGTCTTCTACCTGAAAGTGAAAGTATTCTTTGTGATCATCGAAATCAGTGTTCCAGAGAATTTGTCTGGTGTGCCACATCGAATGGCCAAATTGTAACATGGCGGGAATTTTTAAATTAAAGCTAGAAATGAGAGTCAATAGGTGATTTGGAAGTTGGTTTGTAATAAAATGATAGTGATATTTAACAAGTTTAACATATAAATAGGTAAAATTAAATTGAAATCAAAACAAGAGGATATAAAATAAACATGAACCTCTTAACTCAATAGGTGATTTGGACGGTGGGTTGTCAAGTGCAAGTCCTTAGAGGAATTTCAGTTCAAGGAAAAAAAAAATACTGTGATATATAGAAGGAGGTTAGATGCCGGCCTTTGAAACTTCTGCTTGCACTTGGCCAGGTTCGATTTCTGGGAATGAGAATTTTTTTCTCAATTTCATAGGAGTTGATAGGCAATGTAATTTGCCTAGATGCCAATCCCGACGTCTGCTGCTTGCTTGGAGTGCGTATCGACCACCCAGGGTGTTGCTGTAAGTTTTTCGGGTTTTCTTACAGCTGAAAAGAAAATAAGCCACCAAAAATCAGCAAGTCGCCCTGGAGCGCCATGGCAAATAATAACAATAATAGCAGTCTTCTACCCGCACAGGATATGCCTTGGGGTACACTCCAGTTTTTATGAGGGAGTATTACTATTATTAGATGGTTTCAAAGAAGCAAAAGTAATTGTGAAAGAATTACCAACTAATAAATACCAGAATGAATTCTTCATATTTAGCATAAACAAACGATTTAACGATGTTATTTATAAACAGTCAACATGGCAAAGGAGTGAGACATTCAGGAGATTCGATTTTTATAAATATATCCTGTACCAGAGAAGTCGGGATTTTTAATTTTAGAAAGATCGAAAGAGATCACGTAAACCATTACAAAAAGATATCACTGTCAAAAAGAACATTAGTTTAATTCACCGAAATGTCCAGTCAACAGGAAATAGCGTAGATGAACACTACGCAGTAACAGAACATTGGAAATCTGAATGCCATTTAAAACTATCTGGAATCGAAAATTTCAAGTAGTAACGAAAACTAACATGAAGGGGACATCAGTCTATATGAGGAATTATATTAACTACAAAGTGCTCAAAAACATAAATAGTTTGTGTCATGAACTCTATGGTTTGTGTAAACAAGAAGTACTTCAGCGTGCTGTGATAGAATTGGAAGTTCGACAGAGAGTTTATGAAACGCCCAAGCACTTCTTGAAAAAGTAGCAAGGAAAAGTATTTCAGTTTTTATAGCAGGTGACTAATATAGAAGTGAAAGATATTGAACAAAGTATAACAAGAATAAATAATAATAATAATAATAATACTCCCTCATAAACACTCGTAGAGTGTACCCAAAGGCATAGCCTGTGCGGGTAGAAGGACGGCTATTATTATTATTTGCCGGTTTCACTTTTCAGCTGTAGGACAACCCGGAAAACCTACAGCACCACCCCGGTTGGTCGGTGCGCACTTCAAGCTAGCACCAGACGTCAGGATTGGCATCTAGGCAACTCACATCACACTTGATTCACAACAAGGCATGTGGCCACCTAAAGAGACCCGTGTACTTGGAAAAAAAGATTCCGAACTCGAGCCTCGAACGTCTGTCTGATGCGAGCTAGAAGTTCCACTGCTAGAGACCTTAGCCACTGAGCCACCGACCGACTTGATTCATTTTCTTCTTACAATTCATGAATACACAATAATAACTTCACCTTCAAAAAAATGCATAGATAATATCTTCACAAATTATCATGAAGTTTATAGCTCTGAGATTATATCATCTACTATTTTTGATCATACTGGGCCTAAAATAAACCTAGGACATATTCATTGAAAAATTAAAGGACCAAGACTGGAAAAATGTAAATAGCATCAGCGAGAACAACGTATAAGGCCTGAACTGCTAATCGTTCCATTAATTACAGTTTCCGTTGTGGATGGATATGCTATTCTATTTATTTGCTTCGGCCGCAGCTTCAACTTGACGGTAATTTGCAAATGGAGTTTTTCTGTCGAACTGAGGTGGCTTCATGGGAAGATTATTCCCTGTTTCGGAACAGACTTTGACATATTTTATCCCTTTTTGAACTTCAGTTTCAAACTCAGCCCAAGCATTAAATTTTTATCGGTGGTTTCTGTGGAGTGGGCAATATATCAATTCGGATTTCCAACTTACTGATTTTTGTTGTTTTGATATCAATATAAAACTTTGTCATGTAATGTGTTGCCATCTAGTGCTGAATGTATGTACTTATAATACTTATTTTTGCTCCGCAATATTTGAAAAAAGTTAGTCTCTGCTGAACACTTAAGCCGGTCACTGTGTTTCATTTCTCTGCTACAGGTTATGGGCCCAGAGTCGAAATAGTGGGTATAAGTGCAGAATGACGGCAAATAATTATGTCGCGAGTGTACCAAAGGTGCTTGGTGGCGAAAATTACGATGAGTGGACATTTGCTGCTGAGAATTTTCTCATCATCAACAGTTTGAAGGCATGCATCGACGGGAGTGAAACGGACGAAGCGAAAATCGCAAAAGCGCGGGCAAAGCTAGTTTTGACGATAGATCCTTCGTTATTCGTCCATGTCCGGAACACAAAGACTGCAAAAGAATTGTGGGACAAGTTAAAATCACTTTTTGATGACTCTGGTTTCACACGCCGCATTGGTATATTGAGAAGTCTTATCTCAATGAGACTCGAAAATTGCGACTCCATGGCAAATTATGTGAATCAACTGGTAGAAACAGCACAGAAGCTCAGGGGAACAGGATTTGCAATTAATGACGAGTGGATTGGTTCATTGCTACTTGCAGGTTTGCCTGAAAAATTCTCTCCAATGATCATGGCGATCGAGCATTCCGGCATTACGATTACAACCGACGCCATTAAATCCAAGCTTCTCGATCTGGAATCTGGAAATTGAAATCGGAAGTTGATGAAGTAGGTAATGAATGCATTTGCCAGTAAAGTTTTACCGAAGAAAAAAGGTGGCCGCAGTGGAGCCAACACAGGCGCCAGTCACAGTAACGTGGTCAATTACAACACTAACAGTAGGTCAAATAAACCAGGCATGTCAGTTGTCAGACATGACGTTCAGTGTTTTGGAAGTAAACAATTGGGCCATTTTAAGAGTAGGGGTAAAACTTCGGTTAGAGCATCTAAATTTGAAAAGCGGTCACACCTATTTTTGGAGATATTGGTCCATTTTCTTGGGAAACTTCACCATTTGACAGATTGAATTTCTGTTACGGAAAATACACGAAATTTTATTCTCTTTCAATCAAAACACCACACACACAATTTACTTGGTTTCAGCACTTTTTACTGGAAAAAAACTATTTTTTCAAAAAAATCACCATTCTTCGAAAAGTAAACAAATCATTGGAATTTGATTGTTGAACATTAGTCTGGTTTTTGTGTATGCAATGTTGGCTACGGATTTGTTTGTTCGGTTTCATTTGTGCCGTTGCCAATTTTAATTCAGAATTATTCAATTCACTACGACATGAAATATTTCAGAGAGTGAGTAATAAAAAAATTAGTGGAAAAATGAGATGATGACTTCAACTGCACATTCAAAATGTTTCCAAATGAATGCACAATGCAGACTTGCAGAATGTAAGAAACGTGATAGATCACGGAAACTATTTTTTGCATGTGCGCAAACATGTATACACATGCGCACACATATCTTCGCACATACATTGGCATTATCATGCACATACACAAGGGCATTAACATGCGTACTTAATGTAAACGCAGGGAGAAATTCAGCGTTCGGCTTCACAAAAATTAAGACTACTTTTTACATAAAAGAACGTACTTAATAACTATGATCCATGTACCTAGTATGTGCTACCTAACCTAACCTGAACTTACGCAAATTTATCCTAGCGTACCCGACCATATCTTGGTTTAGTTTGTGTTATATATACTTGCGCATTTCCATCACTACTGTTTTCCATGTTTTTAACTTTACGTATGAACATTCCTCCCTTATTTTGTGATGAAGGCCCATAGAAAGAAATACGCGATCGCGCGCATTTACATCACTACTTTTTCCCATGTTTTTTAACTTTACTTATTTCTTGATGGAGACATAAAAAAGAAAACGCGAGCGAAGCGAGCGCGCACGCCCGACATTTCGCACACCCGCGTTCAACGTATTAACACAGAGATGCGCATGCGCACGCACATTTCTATCACTACTTTTGCATCCGCGCGATGTTTCCATCAAGAAATAAGTGAGGAATGTTCGTACGGAAAGTTGAAAAACATGGGAAAAGTAGTGATGTAAATGCGCGCGCTCGCGTATTTCTTTCTATGGGTCTTCATCACAATATAAGGGAGGAACGTTCATAGGTAAAGTTAAAAAACATGGAAAAAAGTAGTGATGGAAATGCGCAAGTATATACAGAGTGTCCCGAAACTATGGTGCCAAATTGAAACTGATCATTCCTCTCGAAAAATAAATAGAACTTTCCTAATATTTCTCTTCTCAAATGTCGTTCGTTGCAGAGATACAGGGTGTTGAATATGAAAAATTAAAAGTGATTTTTATTCATAACTTACACAGTTCTGAAAATTTATGAAAAAAAAATTTTACGAATATTTGTGTTCATTTCGAAAGAGAAAACACATTTTCAGTGGTTACCAGTGGCGTACTAGAAGGGCATCATGGTCTCTTTTGTCACCTATTTTTTACGCCAATGGTGAAATCAGTAAAATTAATAAGTTTTGCATTCTCCTTTCAATTTTGAGTAAAAATGTATAGCTGTTTGATTTCAGAAAAATCAACCCTTTTCAAGATAATTGCGCTTATATGAATACAAACATAACTAGTAATGAAAAAAATGTTCGGCTGAAGTGAACTTTACAATCCTATTTACTGGTTAAACTTACAACTGGTTATCCTACCAAAAAATATCAATGACGTTTCCACATGCATTTCCATCCAAATTGAGTCTTATTGATGAACCAAGAGGAGTGAAATAGTTATGAACATACTCGTATTAATTGGGAGAGTTAACCTTCAGAGTAACTGAACGATAACCTTCCATATGATTCTCCCAAAATACATATACGATCGTACCTGGATGATTACAAAGTGTAATTGTGAATTCATATCTAAACAAAATAGTATTTTTGGAGTTATTATTCTCTATGTTTCCAGAAATCAGGACACAATAAAAATGGCACATAGTTCGGTAGTTCAGTTTAACAAAATATTGGAGAGTTCAAGATGATTTATACTCTTCCCATTATGAAAAATCTTCATTCTTCCATTCCTTCATCTCAAAGAAACGTTTCTGCTATCAAATATATACATATTCCAATACTCGGATATTTTCCAAATGACAATTTTATTTACTTAGAAAATCCCTATGAAATTTTATAAACAATCTGTAATTTCAAAAGTCAAGAGATTGACATATTAAAATTTGAATTTCGCGTTCAAGTTTTGCGCATGTGCTCTCGGTCACCTTTGCCAATTCGACGAGGAAGGGCATATAAAATCCGGCTTCAATTTGCTAACATTGGCTCTATATATGTCGTATGGTCAATAATATAGTTAATACATATATGGAAATATATCACTTGAGCTCGCTTAAACCCTAAGCTAAGCTTATCTACGTATATGGCCGTAAATCGCCGGAATACACCATTTTAGTGCTGACGTCAGAGCTGTCAATTTTGTTGAGTTATTTCATATGCATTATCCAAACAAACTTGTCTTTTGTTTGATTCCTATATAAGCTGTTGGATTTTTGTGGATATTTGATTTATTAAAGGGTTTCAAAGCGAATAACAGTAAGTATCTTATGTGTAAATAATACTGTAACGAGGTACCTATATAGTAAAATTTAAACATAATCTATTTATATATAACTTTCATTTGTAGGTTGAAAATGGTAGAAAATGGAACGTTTTTGAATATTTCACTCATTTCTCTGCACAAATTTCGACAAAAACACAAAAAATATACCACATACACATCCTTGCAATGGTAAATACGGTTTGTTTATATGATGGTCCGTGACACTCATGCGGTGTGACGTCACACTAAACGTCTATTTTCAGCTAGGTAAAGTTTTCTGACAACCGGTTCCACATTTACGGACCCCTTGTCACTTGTCCTTAGTCAACATTCCGAGTATTTTGAAATAAATTTGTTGAGAATATTTTCCTTTCGTTAGAAAACAATCACCTCACACCTCAATCCATAAACATTTTTTTCAATTGAATTTTTACTTTTTGTATCCAATATTTTAAAACTACCAATCAGCAAAGAGTTAAATTGACAAATAACAAGTGGTTTCCGAATCTACCAAGGAATAAGTATGGTTGCTCTGTTGACAGATAAGCCACCGAAGTTTCAAGAAATAGTCAAATTACTAATCAAAGTAACCAAGTAAATAATACGGATCATACCCTAAATGTGGCCATTAGTAACCACTTTTCATAGGTAGTGTACACAGAACTTAAACACTTAAGTTCTGTGGTAGTATAGCACCCAGTAGAGGTTGTTTCCCCTTAACATAACTCAACTCCACCTGACTCTATATTCACAAATATGCGTCGAGCAGTTTAGAATCATTTTCAAAAAATAATATCGCACTGAAAATTGTTTGAAAACTACTACTTTTCACATATTATGCCATCAAAATTTAAGCAAATTTACTGGCTACCTAAACTACGTACTACGTATAGTTCATAAATTTGACCACCAGGGATCGAGTTGCTTGTCTCGTACAGAGTTGTCATTTGTAAAATTCCACCAATCCTGGGCAATCAAGTGGCCTCTGGTTTCAACCAGTAACATCTCTCCACCTCCAAATCTGCCACCTGTACGTTTGACGTTTCTTAACTCGGTAATTGGTAGTAGGTTTGTACTGTTTGTAGAAGTAAGGGTTAATTCAATATTGATGTAGCGAAAACTGAATTCAGTTATTCAAAAAAGTTTTGAATTATAAACATTTTCAGGTCCATTGACCACTGATTTGAATTTTGGTGAGTTCTGTAGTTTATGATAAAATAAAATATAACCTCAATTTAGTACCTGTATTTTTTCAGATAACCATGCAGTATCCAATTATTGTTACATTTCTTCTGGTATGTTATATGCAGGTGACTCACATACACAGTTTAGCTGTAATGTCAGTAGATTTGGGATCAGAATGGATGAAGGTTGGAATTGTATCTCCCGGTGTTCCAATGGAAATGGCTCTCAATAAGGAATCAAAACGAAAAACTCCGGCAGTTATCAGTTTCAGAGATAACATCAGACTGTTTGGTGAAGATGCTCAAACTGTTGGTGTACGTTTTCCAAAGCAAGCTTTCAGTTACTTGTTGGATTTGTTGGGGAAAAATATCAACCATCCTTTGGTAAAACTCTATCAAAAACGATTTCCTCACTATGACATTGTAGAAGATTCGGAAAGAGGTACAATACTGTTCAAAATAGATGATGAAACTTTTTACAGTCCAGAAGAACTCATTGCTCAGTTTCTAGTTAAAGCAAAGGAGTTTGCTGAGAGTGGTGCTCACCAACCAGTCAAAGAGTGTGTTTTAACAGTACCAGGGTTCTTCAACCAAGTTGAGAGAAAAGCCCTTCTTCAAGCTGCTGAACTAGGTGGGTTGAAAGTGTTACAGCTTATAAATGACTATACCGCAGTTGCATTGAATTATGGAATATTCAGATCTAAAACATTCAATGAAACCTCTCAGTATGTAATATTTTATGATATGGGGGCCTCATCGACTACGGCAACCCTTATTAGCTATCAAACAATTAAAATTAAAGAAAGAGGCTATGTAGAAACTCACCCTCAAGCTTCAGTTTTGGGTGTAGGCTTTGACAGAACTCTTGGTGGACTGGAAATGCAAATTCGTCTAAGAGATTTCCTAGCAACAAAATTCAATGAGATGAAAAAAACAAAAAACAACATATTCAAAAATCCAAGAGCTATGGCAAAATTGTTCAAAGAAGCTGGTAGGGTGAAAAATGTCTTATCAGCAAATGCAGAGCATTATGCACAAGTGGAAGGTCTTTTTGAGGAACAGGACTTTAAACTTCTTGTTAAAAGAGATGAAATGGAAGATTTATTCATCGACTTATATGAACGAGTGGGAAAGCCTATACAACAAGCTCTGAAAACTGCTCATTTAAGTATGGATGTTGTGAGCCAAGTTGTTCTTGTTGGTGCTGGCACAAGAGCTCCTAAGGTTCAAGAATATTTACAAAAAGCTGTTGGCATTGATCTTGCGAAAAATTTAAATACTGATGAAGCAGCAGCAATGGGAGCAGTATATAAAGCTGCTGACCTGAGCACAGGATTCAAAGTATCTAAGTTCATTACTAAAGATGCTGTTATTTATCCTATTCAGGTATTATTTGAGCGTGAAACAGAAAATGGCCTGAAGCAGGTAAAAAGGACACTATTTGGTCTAATGAACCCCTATCCCCAGAAGAAAATAATAACGTTCAATAAGCATACTTCAGATTTCAATTTCAATGTAAACTATGCTGAACTGGATTATTTGCCAACGCAGGAAGTTTTCTACATTGGTTCAACAAATTTGTCACAGTTCAAATTGACTGGTGTGGACGAAGCTTTGAAAAAGAATGCAGGTGAAAATGTAGAAACCAAGGGAATCAAAGCACATTTCAACTTGGATGATTCTGGTTTGCTGAACTTGATCAATGTTGATCTAGTTGTAGAAAAGACTATACTACCCTCTGAGCAAGAAGAAGGAACCTTATCAAAATTGGGTATGTTCATTATTGATAAATACCGAACATTCAATATTAAATTAATGTGTTGTTTTCATTGTTTCAACTTATTCAATTAATATTAGATGCAGGTTTTGTTTTAAAGACCTTGTTGTTGTTGAGACACTATTTTGCATTTTAAAACGTAAGATTTCCAATGTCTCAAAAAATTTAAGGTTTTCATGTTGTTTTTATTGCTTGTATCTGCAATTTTCATAAATGATTGTGTTTGTGATATATTTGATATTCTGATACAAATACAAGCAAATAAAATATTGAGAAAAATTGTTAACCCAATAGGACAATAGAGTTTGAAACAATAGTTATGCAGGTTCAAAGTTGAAAAACCCAGTTGATAGATATTCACATATATGGTATAATAGGTAATGATTTGAAAGATGTATAGGCTGAGTAATGTTTTTATTTGTGATATTTTGAATAATTCTCCAAAAATTTTGTTCTAAAATTTGTTCTGTCATCTTGCGAATCACACCACAAGATTATCCAAATGCGAATATTGAAATTCCGCATCGGCGAACAAAAAATATAACCTATTGTTCACATTACCGCTGCCACCATGTAATATATGTAGTTTCACTTAGTGATGAGTGTAATAATAACACACACAATCGTTTATAACAAATAGATTATTTAATGTTTGTTGTATTTGATATTGATACAGATTTAGAACACGATAGCTATCAGACACACATGCCTGTTCTAGGAAAATAATACTACTGCCCTTGCAGGGTTGCCAAGTAGAGGACACTCAAAAGAACCTGATATAATAATAGTAACATATGAAATAAATATTAAATAGACATATATCACCTGAATTGAAGGTAAATGAGCCAATTCTCATGCAAGAGGACAAGAGGAGATGGAATCCAGGAGTAGTTACTGAAAAACTTGGGCAAAATGATTATGTTGTTCAAGTTAATGAGGGTGAATACAGACGGAATCGCCATCATTTGAGACCTCTAAATACTGAGCAGCCATTCTGTCTTCAGAAATCAACAGATTTCCCTTTAAAAGTGGAAAAATATCTACCTACTGGAAATGATTATGATGGATACATAACAAAGAGCGGTCGTATCAGTCGTCCTCCAGATAGACTCAGGATGTGAATGTTTATTTTCATTATTTTTCATTCAATCCAATTATGAATTATAAAAAATATTATTTTTTAATTTTTGGGTAGGACGTGTGATATATGTCTATTTAATATTTATTTCATATGTTACTATTATTATATCAGGTTCTTTTGAGTGTCCTCTACTTGGCAACCCTGCAAGGGCAGTAGTATTATTTTCCTAGAACAGGCATGTGTGTCTGATAGCTATCGTGTTCTAAATCTGTATCAATATCAAATACAACAAACATTAAATAATCTATTTGTTATAAACGATTGTGTGTGTTATTATTACACTCATCACTAGGTGAAACTACATATATTACACCCTACAAGCAACCCTCAGAAGTCTTCAGAAGACATAATCAAGCACATTCGAAAATTCCTATGAAAGTGTCTATCTAAGTAAGCCAGTTTTCCATCCAAACAGTAACCGCTTCCACAGGTGCTGGGCTTTGATTGAAACCACTTAAAAAATTCATATTGCCTCATCAACTGACTCTACTCTTCGTCACCCGGCGGAGACTAGGGGAGGTCAGAAGGAAGCAGTGGGCGACATGCCGGCCTAGCCATTGCCAGTCATGTGATTAATCTTGAGCAGATAGTCTACTGGGTAATTCAAATTCGAGGGGTCTCCATTGGGATTTCAGAAACTATAAGAGATACAAAGATGGCTAAATTGGGGAAAATTTTTGCATCTATGTGACCAGCAATATGCCGTTGAGAGAGTTTAAAATTTCCGAGTACATCCGGACATATCCGGAAAAAACGAAAATTCTAAAAACTATTTTAATTTTTTTCTGGCGTTATTTGATGAAGGATATCAAAATAAACAGCACATTTTCATTTCCATTTTGTCCCCGCTATACGATATACGACGGTATTTTCAGAATTACCATCTGACGTTTCGCCTCTTGGCCATCATCAACTTTATTTTTTTGGGGACTTCATATTGAACTGTTACAAATAAAAATTTCATTAGGGTTTTCATTCTGATACCAACGATGTATAATATGGGATACTTTGTTATGTCACAACCTTTCGTTCAGGTATTTTACAAAAACTAGAATTTTCAAGTAGGCTCTGACTCCGTCAAAAACACTTGTTGAATGAGTTGATTCGTTGTTATGCTATTATCTATCATGCAGTCAGGTAAATGTTTTTCAAATCAAGGAAAACGGGATATGATGAAACAGTTTTATACATCAGACACTAATACTGAGAGAACTACAGAAATGTATCTTCAACTATACCCAGAAAGAACACAGCCAGCAAGAACATTATTCAAAAAATTAGATAGAAACCTTACCGAGAATGGTAGTTTCAAAACACCGAGAAGTAAATATGAAAATTGATTAAAGTTGAAAATATGAAAAACAATATTCAAAATGCGGTAATAAACTTCTATCCTTTTATTAAAATATATTTTTTAACTTATCTGGTTTTTAGTTTCAACACATGAAGTTGCTTTGAATATAGGTGCGTCACAAACAAACATGCTACAAAATTCATATTTGTCAAAAATTATACCCAGGTGAATGAAGGTTGGCTCACTGTAATTGGCTAATGAATAGAAATTATTTTTCCCAATTTTCAAAGGTCATTTAGACGGATGAGAGTACTTTCAATAATTTGTGTATGTTCAATAGAAGTAATGAGCACATCTGGAGTCTGAACAATCCCAGAGAGTTTTGAGCAGTTGGGCCACAGGTACGGTTCAGTTTGAACGTATGGGCTGGGATTTGAGGAGATCACATCCTTGGTCCTAATTTTTTTAATGGAACACTCAATCTGGAGTTTCTCCGAGGCTCTTTTAAGGATTATCTAGACATTTTACTGCTCGTAAATTTAAATCAATATTGGTTTCAACATGACGGTGCCCCTCCACATAATACAAGAGCAGTATTTTTTGTTAAATTGTTAAAATTGTTTTTTCCGTTAAACAGTTGTCGTCCCCCGACGAACGACAGCCCTCATAAGTTGAAACTCGTACGAGCCAAGGATTACCGAGGTCTTACCTTTTAACTTGCGATTTCTAGCACTTTCTCAGGCCATCAGAAAAATAAACTGAAGTTAATGGGCTTTGAACCCACGACCCGCAAGCCAGAATGATTGAAAAGCTACATGACCTCCAAGTATGTAAGTAAATACCTAAATGAAAGATACTCAGATAGGTGGATTGTTGATAATGATGGGCCTGTGAAATGACCTTACAGTATTTAACATTTTTTTTGTGGGGTACAAATCGAAAATACCCTCGTATAGAGGGGACAAAATGGCAATGTAAATATGCTGTTTATTTTGATATCCCTCAGCAACTGACGCCAAAAAAAAAACAAAAATAGTTTTTCAAATTTTCGTTTTTTCCGGATATACCTGGAACAGCATATTATTCAGAAAATTTGCCCCAATTTAACCATCTTTCTATCTCTTAAAGTTTCCCAAATCTCAATGATGGTCCTCGAATTTGAATTATCCGATATATCAGCCTACCATGTCAATTTTTAGTAAAAAGTAATACCTAGAACGGCAACGAGCTTGATTGATCGATATCTGGATATTCCAGAATCATCTCCATCTCCATTCCGGTTATACCACAAGTTGCCATGAATTTTACTAGCCGCTTTCCAATTGCCACAGTGGATAACTCCGGGTAGCTCCTAAAGTAATTTGAAAGACCATGCAAAATCGTGTTCCAATTAAACCCCATTCATAAAGTCAGGTGCAGTTCACTTCAGGTTCAGTTCAGGGGTAGCAATCTCTATTTGGTGCTACTGGCAATTGGAAAGCGGCTCTTATTTCAAATGAGATACCCATGTTTTCTTAATTTTTTCAAATCCTCCACCAGATTATATGATTGTGATTATGATAATAACAATTGCCGTCCTCTATCCAAATAGGCTATGCCTTTGGGACGGGTGTGAAAACAGCCACGGTTTTTCCAGCCACGCTTTATGATCTGGCAACACCGCAAGGTCGACGTCGATCGCCTGCACAAATGACACCTACTGACGTACTCCCAGGTTGACTTCCTTAGGCGACGTTAAGAATGTTACGATGCAAAAATCAAAGTTATGAATTGTGTATAATATTTGGATTGATTGAGTGAATGAATGGTAAGAAAGCAATTTTTTGTTAGAAAACCATTCGAATTCAAGCAATAATGAATGTAATATAATTAAAGGGAAAGAAAAATGCTCCTTATATAGAAAATAAGAATAATTCAGGTACATGAATAACAATCAATAACCCATCAAAATAAATCATTGTCGGGTCGTCAGAGGGGGTATAGAGAGAGTTTTCATTTTCAAAATGACTTCAAAAATCAAATATGACTTGGCACGCATCTTGGTGGGATGCAGAATATCCATTTCCATCTGAATAACAATAATTCGTCAACAGAAATCATTGTCGGGTCGTCAGAGGGGGTATAGAGGGATTTTTCATTTTCAAAGTGACTTCAAAAATCAAATATGACTTGGGACGCATCATGGTAGGGTGCAAAATATCCATGTATGTCTGTATGAAGATTATTCATCAACAGAAATCATTGTCGGGTCGTCAGAGGGGGTATTGAGGCATTTTTCATTTCGAAAGTGACTTCAAAAATCGAATATGACTTGGCACGCATCATGGTGGGGTGCAGAATATCCATTTCCATCTGAATAACAATAATTCGTGAACAGAAATTATTGTCGGGTCGTTAGAGGGGGTATAGAGGGATTTTTAATTTTCAAAGTGACTTCAAAAATCAAATATGACTTGGCACGCATCAGGGTAGGGTGCAAAATATCCATGTATGTCTGGATATAGATTATTCGTCAACAGAAATCATTGTCGGGTCGTCAGAGAGGGTATAGAGGGATTTTTCATTTCGAAAGTGACTTCAAAAATCGAATATGAGTTGGCACGCATCATGGTAGGGTGAAGAATATCCATTTCCATCTGAATAACAATAATTCGTGAACAGAAATTATTGTCGGGTCGTTAGAGGGGGTATAGAGGGATTTTTAATTTTCAAAGTGACTTCAAAAATCAAATATGACTTGGCACGCATCAGGGTAGGGTGCAAAATATCCATGTATGTCTGGATATAGATTATTCGTCAACAGAAATCATTGTCGGGTCGTCAGAGAGGGTATAGAGGGATTTTTCATTTCGAAAGTGACTTCAAAAATCGAATATGACTTGGCACGCATCATGGTAGGGTGAAGAATATCCATTTTCATCTGAATAACAATAATTCGTGAACAGAAATTATTGTCGGGTCGTTAGAGGGGGTATAGAGGGATTTTTAAATTTCAAAAAGACTTTAAAAATCAAATATGACTTGGCACGCATCATGATGGGGTGCAGAATATCCATTCCCACCCGAAAATCCATAATTCGTCAACAGAAATCATTGTCGTGTCGTCAGAGGGGGAATAGAGGGATTTTTCAAAACGACTTCAAAAATTAAATATGACTTGGCACGCATCATGGTAGGGTGCAAAATATCCATGTATGTCTGGATAAAGATTATTCGTCAACAAAAATCATTGTCGGGTCGTTAGAGGGGGTATAGAAGGATTTTTCACTTTCAAATTGACTTCAAAAATCAAATATAACTTGGCACGCATCATGGGGGGCTGCAGAATATCCATTTCCATCTGAATAACAATAATTCGTCAACAGAAATCATTGTCGGGTCGTCAGAGGGGTTATAGAGGGATTTTTCATTTTCAAAAAGACTTTAAAAATCAAATATGACTTGGCACGCATCAGGGTAGGGTGCAAAATATCCATGTATGTCTGGATATAGATTATTCGTCAACAGAAATCATTGTCGGGTCGTCAGAGAGGGTATAGAGGGATTTTTCATTTCGAAAGTGACTTCAAAAATCGAATATGACTTGGCACGCATCATGGTAGGGTGAAGAATATCCATTTCCGTCTGAATAACAATAATTCGTGAACAGAAATTATTGTCGGGTCGTTAGAGGGGGTATAGAGGGATTTTTAAATTTCAAAGTGACTTCAAAAATCAAATATGACTTGGCACGCATCAGGGTAGGGTGCAAAATATCCATGTATGTCTGGATAAATATTATTCGTCAACAGAAATCATTGTCGGGTCGTCAGAGGGGGTATAGAGGGATTTTTCATTTCGAAAGTGACTTCAAAAATCGAATATGACTTGGCACGCATCATGGTAGGGTGAGGAATATCCATTTCCATCTGAATAACAATAATTCGTGAACAGAAATCATTGTCGGGTTGTCAGAGGGGGTATAGAGAAATTTTTAATTTTCAAAGTGACTTCAAAAATCAAATATGACTTGGCACGCATCATGATGGGGTGCAGAATATCCATTCCCACCCGAAAATCCATAATTCGTCAACAGAAATCATTGTCGTGTCGTCAGAGGGGGAATAGAGGGATTTTTCAAAACTACTTCAAAAATTAAATATGACTTGGCACGCATCATGGTAGGGTGCAAAATATCCATGTATGTCTGGATAAAGATTATTCGTCAACAAAAATCATTGTCGGGTCGTTAGAGGGGGTATAGAAGGATTTTTCACTTTCAAATTGACTTCAAAAATCAAATATAACTTGGCACGCATCATGGGGGGCTGCAGAATATCCATTTCCATCTGAATAACAATAATTCGTCAACAGAAATCATTGTCGGGTCGTCAGAGGGGTTATAGAGGGATTTTTCATTTTCAAAAAGACTTTAAAAATCAAATATGACTTGGCACGCATCAGGGTAGGGTGCAAAATATCCATGTATGTCTGGATATAGATTATTCGTCAACAGAAATCATTGTCGGGTCGTCAGAGAGGGTATAGAGGGATTTTTCATTTCGAAAGTGACTTCAAAAATCGAATATGACTTGGCACGCATCATGGTAGGGTGAAGAATATCCATTTCCATCTGAATAACAATAATTCGTGAACAGAAATTATTGTCGGGTCGTTAGAGGGGGTATAGAGGGATTTTTAAATTTCAAAGTGACTTCAAAAATCAAATATGACTTGGCACGCATCAGGGTAGGGTGCAAAATATCCATGTATGTCTGGATAAAGATTATTCGTCAACAGAAATCATTGTCGGGTCGTCAGAGGGGGTATAGAGGGATTTTTCATTTCGAAAGTGACTTCAAAAATCGAATATGACTTGGCACGCATCATGGTAGGGTGAAGAATATCCATTTCCATCTGAATAACAATAATTCGTGAACAGAAATCATTGTCGGGTTGTCAGAGGGGGTATAGAGAAATTTTTAATTTTCAAAGTGACTTCAAAAATCAAATATGACTTGGCACGCATCATGATGGGGTGCAGAATATCCATTCCCACCCGAAAATCCATAATTCGTCAACAGAAATCATTGTCGTGTCGTCAGAGGGGGAATAGAGGGATTTTTCAAAACGACTTCAAAAATCAAATATGACTTGGCACGCATCATGATGTGGTGCAGAATATCCATTCCCACCCGAAAATCCATAATTCGTCAACAGAAATCATTGTCGTGTCGTCAGAGGGGGAATAGAGGGATTTTTCAAAACGACTTCAAAAATTAAATATGACTTGGCACGCATCATGGTAGGGTGCAAAATATCCATGTATGTCTGGATAAAGATTATTCGTCAACAAAAATCATTGTCGGGTCGTTAGAGGGGGTATAGAAGGATTTTTCACTTTCAAATTGACTTCAAAAATCAAATATAACTTGGCACGCATCATGGGGGGCTGCAGAATATCCATTTCCATCTGAATAACAATAATTCGTCAACAGAAATCATTGTCGGGTCGTCAGAGGGGTTATAGAGGGATTTTTCATTTTCAAAAAGACTTTAAAAATCAAATATGACTTGGCACGCATCAGGGTAGGGTGCAAAATATCCATGTATGTCTGGATATAGATTATTCGTCAACAGAAATCATTGTCGGGTCGTCAGAGAGGGTATAGAGGGATTTTTCATTTCGAAAGTGACTTCAAAAATCGAATATGACTTGGCACGCATCATGGTAGGGTGAAGAATATCCATTTCCGTCTGAATAACAATAATTCGTGAACAGAAATTATTGTCGGGTCGTTAGAGGGGGTATAGAGGGATTTTTAAATTTCAAAGTGACTTCAAAAATCAAATATGACTTGGCACGCATCAGGGTAGGGTGCAAAATATCCATGTATGTCTGGATAAATATTATTCGTCAACAGAAATCATTGTCGGGTCGTCAGAGGGGGTATAGAGGGATTTTTCATTTCGAAAGTGACTTCAAAAATCGAATATGACTTGGCACGCATCATGGTAGGGTGAGGAATATCCATTTCCATCTGAATAACAATAATTCGTGAACAGAAATCATTGTCGGGTTGTCAGAGGGGGTATAGAGAAATTTTTAATTTTCAAAGTGACTTCAAAAATCAAATATGACTTGGCACGCATCATGATGGGGTGCAGAATATCCATTCCCACCCGAAAATCCATAATTCGTCAACAGAAATCATTGTCGTGTCGTCAGAGGGGGAATAGAGGGATTTTTCAAAACGACTTCAAAAATTAAATATGACTTGGCACGCATCATGGTAGGGTGCAAAATATCCATGTATGTCTGGATAAAGATTATTCGTCAACAAAAATCATTGTCGGGTCGTTAGAGGGGGTATAGAAGGATTTTTCACTTTCAAATTGACTTCAAAAATCAAATATAACTTGGCACGCATCATGGGGGGCTGCAGAATATCCATTTCCATCTGAATAACAATAATTCGTCAACAGAAATCATTGTCGGGTCGTCAGAGGGGTTATAGAGGGATTTTTCATTTTCAAAAAGACTTTAAAAATCAAATATGACTTGGCACGCATCAGGGTAGGGTGCAAAATATCCATGTATGTCTGGATATAGATTATTCGTCAACAGAAATCATTGTCGGGTCGTCAGAGAGGGTATAGAGGGATTTTTCATTTCGAAAGTGACTTCAAAAATCGAATATGACTTGGCACGCATCATGGTAGGGTGAAGAATATCCATTTCCATCTGAATAACAATAATTCGTGAACAGAAATTATTGTCGGGTCGTTAGAGGGGGTATAGAGGGATTTTTAAATTTCAAAGTGACTTCAAAAATCAAATATGACTTGGCACGCATCAGGGTAGGGTGCAAAATATCCATGTATGTCTGGATAAAGATTATTCGTCAACAGAAATCATTGTCGGGTCGTCAGAGGGGGTATAGAGGGATTTTTCATTTCGAAAGTGACTTCAAAAATCGAATATGACTTGGCACGCATCATGGTAGGGTGAAGAATATCCATTTCCATCTGAATAACAATAATTCGTGAACAGAAATCATTGTCGGGTTGTCAGAGGGGGTATAGAGAAATTTTTAATTTTCAAAGTGACTTCAAAAATCAAATATGACTTGGCACGCATCATGATGGGGTGCAGAATATCCATTCCCACCCGAAAATCCATAATTCGTCAACAGAAATCATTGTCGTGTCGTCAGAGGGGGAATAGAGGGATTTTTCAAAACGACTTCAAAAATCAAATATGACTTGGCACGCATCATGATGTGGTGCAGAATATCCATTCCCACCCGAAAATCCATAATTCGTCAACAGAAATCATTGTCGTGTCGTCAGAGGGGGAATAGAGGGATTTTTCAAAACGACTTCAAAAATTAAATATGACTTGGCACGCATCATGGTAGGGTGCAAAATATCCATGTATGTCTGGATAAAGATTATTCGTCAACAAAAATCATTGTCGGGTCGTTAGAGGGGGTATAGAAGGATTTTTCACTTTCAAATTGACCTCAAAAATCAAATATAACTTGGCACGCATCATGGGGGGCTGCAGAATATCCATTTCCATCTGAATAACAATAATTCGTCAACAGAAATCATTGTCGGGTCGTCAGAGGGGTTATAGAGGGATTTTTCATTTTCAAAAAGACTTTAAAAATCAAATATGACTTGGCACGCATCAGGGTAGGGTGCAAAATATCCATGTATGTCTGGATATAGATTATTCGTCAACAGAAATCATTGTCGGGTCGTCAGAGAGGGTATAGAGGGATTTTTCATTTCGAAAGTGACTTCAAAAATCGAATATGACTTGGCACGCATCATGGTAGGGTGAAGAATATCCATTTCCATCTGAATAACAATAATTCGTGAACAGAAATTATTGTCGGGTCGTTAGAGGGGGTATAGAGGGATTTTTAAATTTCAAAGTGACTTCAAAAATCAAATATGACTTGGCACGCATCAGGGTAGGGTGCAAAATATCCATGTATGTCTGGATAAAGATTATTCGTCAACAGAAATCATTGTCGGGTCGTCAGAGGGGGTATAGAGGGATTTTTCATTTCGAAAGTGACTTCAAAAATCGAATATGACTTGGCACGCATCATGGTAGGGTGAAGAATATCCATTTCCATCTGAATAACAATAATTCGTGAACAGAAATCATTGTCGGGTTGTCAGAGGGGGTATAGAGAAATTTTTAATTTTCAAAGTGACTTCAAAAATCAAATATGACTTGGCACGCATCATGATGGGGTGCAGAATATCCATTCCCACCCGAAAATCCATAATTCGTCAACAGAAATCATTGTCGTGTCGTCAGAGGGGGAATAGAGGGATTTTTCAAAACGACTTCAAAAATTAAATATGACTTGGCACGCATCATGGTAGGGTGCAAAATATCCATGTATGTCTGGATAAAGATTATTCGTCAACAAAAATCATTGTCGGGTCGTTAGAGGGGGTATAGAAGGATTTTTCACTTTCAAATTGACTTCAAAAATCAAATATAACTTGGCACGCATCATGGGGGGCTGCAGAATATCCATTTCCATCTGAATAACAATAATTCGTCAACAGAAATCATTGTCGGGTCGTCAGAGGGGTTATAGAGGGATTTTTCATTTTCAAAAAGACTTTAAAAATCAAATATGACTTGGCACGCATCATGATGGGGTGCAGAATATCCATTCCCACCCGAAAAACCATAATTCGTCAACAGAAATCATTGTCGTGTCGTCAGAGGGGGAATTGAGGGATTTTTCAAAATGACTTCTAAAATTAAATATGACTTGGCACGCATCATGGTAGGGTGCAAAATATCCATGTATTTCTGGATAAAGATTATTCATCAACAGAAATTATTGTCGGGTCGTCAGAGGGGGTATAGAGGGATTTTTCATTTTCAAAGTGACTTCAAAAATCAAATATGACTTGGCACGCATCATGGTAGGGTGCAAAATATCCATGTATGTCTGGATAAAGATTATTCATCAACAGAAATCATTGTCGGGTCGTCAGAGGGTGTATAGAGGGATTTTTCATTTTCAAAGTGACTTCAAAAATCAAATATGACTTGGAACGCATCATGGTAGGGTGCAAAATATCCATGAATGTCTGGATAAAGATTATTCATGAACAGAAATCATTGTCGGGTCCTCAGAGGGGGTATAGAGGGATTTTTCATTTCGAAAGTGACTTCAATAATCGAATATGACTTGGCACGCATCATGGTGGGGTGCAGAATATCCATTTCCATCTGAATAACAATAATTCGTCAACAGAAATCATTGTCGGGTCGTCAGAGGGGGTATAGAGGGATTTTTCATTTTCAAAGTGACTTCAAAAATCAAATATGACTTGGCACGCATCATGGTAGGGTGCAAAATATCTATGTATGTCTGGATAAAGATTATTCATCAACAGAAATCATTGTCGGGTCGTCAGAGGGGGTATAGAGGGATTTTTCATTTCGAAAGTGACTTCAAAAATCGAATATGACTTGGCACGCATCATGGTAGGGTGAAGAATATCCATTTCCATCTGAATAACAATAATTCTTGAACAGAAATCATTGTCGGGTTGTCAGAGGGGGTATAGAGAAATTTTTAATTTTCAAAGTGACTTCAAAAATCAAATATGACTTGGCACGCATCATGATGGGGTGCAGAATATCCATTCCCACCCGAAAAACCATAATTCGTCAACAGAAATCATTGTCGTGTCGTCAGAGGGGGAATAGAGGGATTTTTCAAACCGACTTCAAAAATTAAATATGACTTGGCACGCATCATGGTAGGGTGCAAAATATCCATGTATGTCTGGATAAAGATTATTCGTCAACAAAAATCATTGTCGGGTCGTTAGAGGGGGTGTAGAGGGATTTTTCACTTTCAAAATGACTTCAAAAATCAAATATAACTTGGCACGCATCATGGGGGGCTGCAGAATATCCATTTCCATCTGAATAACAATAATTCGTCAACAGAAATCATTGTCGGGTTGTCAGAGGGGGTATAGAGGGATTTTTAATTTTCAAAGTGACTTCAAAAATCAAATATAACTTGGCACGCATCAGGGTAGGGTGCAAAATATCCATGTATGTCTGGATAAAGATTATTCATCAACAGAAATCATTGTCGGGTCGTCAGAGGGGGAATAGAGGGATTTTTCATTTTCAAAATGACTTCAAAAATTAAATGTGACTTGGCACGTATCACGGTAGGGTGCAAAATATCCATGTATGTCTGGATGAAGATTATTCATCAACAGAAATCATTGTCGGGTCGTCAGAGGGGGTATAGAGGAATTTTTAATTTTCAAAGTGACTTCAAAAATCAAATATGACTTGGCACGCATCAGGGTAGGGTGCAAAATATCCATGTATGTCTGGATAAAGATTATTCGTCAACAAAATCATTGTCGGGTCGTTAGAGGGGGTATAGAGGGATTTTTCACTTTCAAAATGACTTCAAAAATCAAATATGACTTGGCACGCATTATGGGGGGTGCAGAATATCCATTTCCATCTGAATAACAATAATTCGTCAACAGAAATCATTGTCGGGTTGTCAGAGGGGGTATAGAGGGATTTTTAATTTTCAAAGTGACTTCAAAAATCAAATATGACTTGGCAAGCATCAGGGTAGGGTGCAAAATATCTATGTATGTCTGGATAAAGATTATTCATCAACAGAAATCATAGTCGGGTCGTCAGAGGGGGAATAGAGGGATTTTTCATTTTCAAAGTGACTTCAAAAATTAAATATGACTTGGCACGCATCATGGTGGGGTGCAGAATATTCATTTCCATCTGAATAACCATAATTTGTATAGAGAAATTATTCCGAAAATGACTTCAAAAATTGAATATGAGTTGGCAAGCGTCATGGTGGAGGGTAGAATATTCAGGTCCATCTGAATATCAATAAATATTTTGAAAATAAATGAAAAATCCCTCTATATCCCGTCTGACGACCCGACAATGATTTCTGTTGATGAATAATCTTCATCCAGACATACATGGATATTTTGCACCCTACCATGATGCGTGCCAAGTCATATTTGATTTTTGAAGTCATTTTGAAAGTGAAAAATCCCTCAATACCCTCTCTAACGACCCAACAATGATTTTTGTTGACGAATAATCTTTATCCAGACATACATGGATATTTTGTACCCTACCATGATGCGTGTCAAGTCATATTTGATTTTTGAAGTCACTTTGAAAATGAAAAATCCCTCTATACACCCTCTGACGATCCGACAATGATTTCTGTTGACGAATTGTTGATATTCAGATGGAAATGGATATTCTGCACGCCACCATGATGCGTGCCAAGTCATATTTGATTTTTGAAGTCATTTTAAAAATGAAAAATCCCTCTATTCCCCCTCTGACGACACGACAATGATTTCTGTTGACGAATTATGGTTTTTCGGGTGGGAATGGATATTCTGCACCCCATCATGATGCGTACCAAGTCATATTTGATTTTTAAAGTCATTTTGAAAATGAACAATCCCTCTATACCTCCTCTGACGACCCGACAATGATTTCTGTTGACGAATAATCTTTATCCAGACATACATGGATATTTTGCACCGTATCCTGATGCGTGCCAAGTCATATTTGATTTTTGAAGTTACTTTGAAAATGAAAAATCCCTCTATACACCCTCTGACGACCCGACAATGATTTCTGTTGACGAATTATTGTTATTCAGATGGAAATGGATAGTCTGCACCCCACCATGATGCATACCAAGTCATATTTGATTCTTGAAGTCATTTTGAAAATGAAAAATCCTCTATACCCCCTCTGACGACCCGACAATGATTTCTGTTGATGGATTAATGTTATTCAGGTACCTGAATTATTCTTATTTTCCATATAAGGAGCATTTTTCTTTACCTTTAAAGATATTACATTCATCAATTCGAATGGTTTTTTAACAAAAAATTGCTTTCTAACAATTCACTTAATCCATCCAAATATGATAGATACACAATTCATTATCTTTGATTTTTGCATCTTAACGTCGCCTAACGAAGTCAACCTGGGAGTAACGTGTTATTTGTGCGGGCGATCGACGTCGACCTTGCGGTGTTGCCAGATCAAAAAGCGTGGCTGGAGAAACCGTGGTTATTTTCACACCTGTGCCTTTGGGTACACTATACGCAGGCCCAGATTAAGAATTTTGCCTCTCTAGTCAGCACATATTTTGCCGCTTCAAGCAGCCCAAATTTACTGCTTTATGCAGAACATATTTAGCCTTCCCTGAACAGAAATGTTTGGTTGCTACTGTTTCAATTAAAAGGAAAGTAAACAGTGGAGGGGCGGGGCAAAGCGCCTTTTTCTATGGGCTCTGACGCTGGTAAAATAGTATCAAGTGGAGATTTTAGGGTACCTATTTGAATTTCATTATCATCATAATATATTATATTTGCCATTTTAAGCAAGACTTAAAATAGGTAATCTGTACCTGACTCTTGAGTGTTTATGATATATAGTATAATATTCAGCAACATGTTCATAATGATTGGCTAGCTTTTTGCATTTCCAAATGCGGGTCGAGCTATTTCACTTTTTTACAACGTTTCAATAGCTTGTATCCACAATCGTCTTCAGGTGAGCAATCAGAACTTTATGACAATGAATGTCCAAAATGTAAGTAGAGTTACTACAACAGTGACCACAGCAGAGGGGAGAGAACCTCTGTGGGGACAGGCCCTGTAAATAGGTCATTATTATTCTGGAAGCGTAGTTCCTATCCAGTAACATAGTATTGGTTCAGTTCCAGTGACAGTGGCCTCATATAAGGAGTGAGGTAGTGCATCGTTAAATGCTCCTTCTGTGCCCAAGAATGTAACAACTGCTACCTCCTGGTGTTCCAGGATGATGTTTGTTCCCGAGACAAGGTTGTTGAGGGCAAGTTCTGTTGATTTGCCAATCAACATTGGGGGTGCTAGGTTAGTACACTATACCGTATGTGTCCAAACATGCTATTCTACAAAAAGGATGTCTAAATGATAGAACTATGCTGGCCTCCTAGACTGGCTCTACAGAGTATATCAGCAGTACAGTCCGATTTGTAACTGACCTGGAGATATGTGATCCTCTCCTGAGATGTATGGTTGCAACGAGTTTACCGACCATGGTGTCAACCAGCCAGTTACATCTGTGAGATAATTTTGTCCGGCTTAGAATTGCGAATGGGATTTCCAAGATTACGCTAGGCTGTATTGGAAGTGTCTGTGAGGTAGGTAATTACTGGATCCGAGAAACATGTAACCTGAGTAGGCGGAGTTAACCAAGAATTAAGGCTTTCTGCATTCTTTCGGCCAAGATCTCTGTTTGGAATCTGACTTGACCAGATATTATAGTGAAGCAGGTCCTCCAGAGCGGAATCAAAAGCGGTTATTTATTTATTTTATTATCCGTAAGGAATTTCCCAGTCAGGACCTGTCGCGCTGTATCATTTGTGCCAATAACCACTCTCCACGCCATGGGGTGACTGACTGTTGGGTCCTAGAATCATGTTCTCAGAGCAGGCGAAATGAGCCAAGATTGACGGCCTTCTGCACAAAGATTTCTGCCATATTACGGCAAGCCGGTATGATTTTAAGTTGGAGAGTAGTGTGTCCATCATTCCACCAAGGACCCCTATTATCAGAACTACAATTTTAACAGAATGGTTTGGGTAAATCCTGCGGGGTTCAAAGAGTAGAGCTCGATATTTAGTCCGTTTTTCCTCCTGTTTTCGGATGATGTTCGTTTCGCCAGGCTCCATCCAGTACCACGGCCACGACAAATAATAATAATAGCCGTCCTCTACCCGCACAGGCTATGCCTTTGAGTACAGTCTATGAGTGTTTATGAGGAAGTATTATTTTTTTTCCATAGGGAATATCCCAGTCAGGCCCTGTCTCCGAAGCTTCGATACAACCGGAGGGCGCGCTGGTGTGTCATTAACCCCAGTAAACACTCCCTACGTCTGTAGGGTGAGTGAATACTGGGTGCGAGAATCATGGGCCCTGAGTAAAATGAGTGAAACAAGAATTACGGCCATCTGCATTCTTCATGATTTTCAGATTCGAGACCAGCGTGTCCATCATTGCACCAAGTACCCCTATAATCAGAACCATCATTTTGACAGAATGGTTTGGGTAAAGCCTGCGGAGTTCAAAGGGTAGTTCTCGATATTTTGCCCGTTTTTCTCGTTTCGCCAGGAGCCGAAAAATCTATGACGAAAATCGTCCTACTTTGATCATCGAGGAGGAGTACATCAGGCTTATTGGCTTCTATTTGCCTAAGGGTGGGGAATGAGTAGTTCCAATAGATTAGGCACTTCTAATTCTCCACAACGGACTCAATATCCCTTGGAGCATAAGGCAACACCGGTGTCTCGTCTATACTGTACGAGTGCCGCAGGTGGTAGTACAACGCCTTATGCCTGTGAATATAGGCAGAGGAGAGGCTCCAAATCCAATTATACGTAGGAGCATGAGTTCGAATCTCAGCACAGCCACCGGTCTCGTGTGGCATGGCATCACCCATCAAACGTTCAAAAAGGCAACGGCTACGTCTTCCCCTTCTGAGGGTTCTCGTAGGAGTGCAGCCGGTTGACGGATATAAAAATTTCAACAATTTTTTCAGGCTGCCCTATGATACGTTCTGCATCTAGTGTCAGGGACCTCTATACCCATCACGCAACTACGGTAGTCGAGGGTGTTGAACACACTGTCTTGGCAGGCCATTATGAATCCCTCGGTTTGAATGCGAAGGTCAGTTTTCTGGATGAGCCAAGGTCTTCAATAGTCTTGAAGAATACCCCATGCATTGGCTTATCCTTATCTAACTGTAAGAAACTCTTACTCTCCGCAGCGTTGACGTGGGCTTTTTGCTCAACGGGTTCCAACTTGGTGACAGAGTTTCGGTTCGTCCGTTTAGTGTTGAATATGAGACCGGGGATTTCTTAAAGTAATTATGGTTGTATTTTCTAGTACATAATTTGTTGATATTTCTTGTTGGGTACGGATGCACATCACAATGTTTGATATAGTTTGCAATATTTTGACGAACATACAGTATTGTTTTGAAAATATATATCCCGATTAAAGTGATATTTTTTTTTTATTTGAACGTTTCTCTACAAGATATCCCATAATCTAGATCAAACAATTCGTAGAATTTTTTTTTGTCGCTGTCGCAGAACATCAAAAGTGTATAATAATAATGTTATTGATTGGCACATATTGCATTGAAGGATTAAACTATATTTTATTTCATATTTTTTGTTTCTCGTCAATGGAACATGGCTTCAGGCTCCTACTATTTTCTTATCCCAGTTTTCATCAAGGTTCGAAAATATCAGGATATTTATACAAATGTCTTATTACATGATATAAATCATCGGAAAAAATATACATTGTGCTTCACTTCTCATGGAAACACCCTCGTATCTTCTGTAATTTTTAACGAAAAATCATTACATTTTCAAGATCGATAGATACACTACTATAGTGCATTCATATTTCAAATACGGACCATGTCAACAAAAGCACGTGAACAGAGACGCATTAAGCTTCTTTTCCCAATTAAATTAATTCAACCAACCCAGAACTTTACATCAAAACAAATATTCGAAATAAATAATCAATAATGTAATTATAAACACAAAAATAAATCAAACGAATAGCAGCTTCAATAATTGTAACGCAGCCAAGCTGAATACATCTCTGCAAAAACATTTCGTTTGGTGTTGTCAGGTTGATGTTCTATCGACCAATAGCGTTGCGAGAATTGGTGATCACGAGGCATGCATTGATCACTGTTTACATCGAGCGTATTTGAAATATGAATTCACTTTTATAGAGATGAATTTCCGCACGAAAGGGATCATCTTACGTGATATACACTGCACGCCAGCAGCGATGAAACCACCCATTTTTCCGGAAAGTTATATTAAGCCGAACACACAATGGAAGTTTCATGTAATAAGTTTCAAGTTTTGGGATTTTGGATATCAATCTTACAAATAAAACAAGATGCAAAAACAAATTGAAAAATTTTGCTTGCATTTATCCAACAAATTTGTTTATGAGGCGTGGTCAGAATAATAATGGCATCGATAGTGTCGCGTTAAAAAATATCCAAAATTTTGAAAATTAAAACTAAAAATATAAAACATCCATTGTGTTTTAGCCTTTTGGGGGCAAAATTAATCCGAAATTCCTTCGGATTCGTGTTCAGTATCCCCAAATTACGACTTATATACCTTTCTCCTGAAAAAATTCCGATTTTGAAAAATTCCAATTTGTTTCACTTCTCATGGAAACGCCCCCGTGTATATCAGGTATGATGACCCCTTTTGTGCAGTTAGTTCATTTCTAGTGTATCTATCTATCTTGAAAATTTCATGGTTCTACGTCGAAAATAACGGAAGATACGGGGGCGTTTCCATGAGAAGTGAAACAAATTAGAATTTTTCAGGACTGAAAATTGTTCAGGAGACGGATATATAAGTAGTAATTTGTGGATCCTGAACACGAATTCGAAGGAATTTTGGGCCAATTTTTCCCATTAATATCACTGGGCTTATTTTTTTGGGGTGTTAAATAATGTTTTTCCATTTGCGTTGGTATATACCGAGCATCTCATTTTAGCACTGTCGACATTTTTAATTATACAGTCAAAAAATCACAACAAACTTAACATTCAACACAGAGGGGAAATACACAAACACAGAAATAGCGATTATTTGGGGAAAAATTGTTGCTAAGCTAGAAATCCCGAGGTAGGCGCGGCAGTCGAATGAATCACTACAGTCATTATTTTCTACAGGGGCGTATTGAGACATTTTCGGATGTTTAGAATGGTGGAAAACTTTTCAATTTAATCAATGAAATTATCGAATATATCGGATATATATCAGGTTATAAATATCATGATCTATTTCGTGATATATACCATGATATATATCACTGAGTATACAGTGTGTTTCACTTCTCATGGAAACACCCCCGTATCTTCCGTAATTTTCAACGTAGAACCATGAAATTCAGGATCGATAGATTCACTAAAAATGAACTCACTGTACAAAACGTATCATCTTACGTGATATACACTGCACGCCAACAGCGATGGAACCACACATTTTTCCAGAAACTTATATTAGGGGGCAAAATTGGCCAAAAATTCCTTCGGATTCGTGTTTAGGATCCTCGAATTACTGCTACTACACCTGTCTCTTGAAAAATTTTCAGTCCTTTGTTTGTTTCACTTCTCATGGAAACGCCCCCGTATCTTCCGTAATTTTTGACGTAGAACCATGACATTTCCAGGATCGATAGATACACTAGAGATGAGCTCTCTGCACGAAAGGGGTCATCATCAGTGGAGTATTTGAAAACAAATTGAATTTTTCAAAACTGAATTCCGAAGGAATTTTGGGCCAATTTTCAAGTTCATCTCTAGTGTATCAATCGATCCTGAGAATTTCATGATATTTCGTATCTTCTGTAATACGAGGGTATTTCCATGAGAAGTGAAACACACTGTATATCCTCCAAACCCTAGTTTTCATTCCATCGTTTTCAGAAACGAAAAGTTTCATATAATACTGATTCAATCCCTAACCATTGTTACTTGTAATAAAATCAATTTTAGATTTTTCTATGCGTCAACGTGACGTCAAGTACAATTAATAATTGTCTCAAAAATAACTGAACATATTAATGTATATACTTTTGTAAATAACTATAATAACTATAATATTCGAATCAATTGAACATTCAACATTTTTTGTTTGCTAAATTCAATTAATTCATTAGTCTATCAATTTCTAGGAAGTACATTCAGCAAACTGTTTGGAGGAGAAGAAAAACCCATAGCGGAGCAACAAAATGAGGAAAAACAGACTGAAGATAATGCTGCAGATGAAAAACCAGTTCATGAAAAAGAAGACAAGAAGGAAGGTGTAAAGGATTCAGATAAAAAAATTAAGAATGATACCTCAAAAAATATAACCGAAAAAGTTAAAGAAATTAAACCAAAAGTAGTTACCATTAAAGAACCAATCAAAGCTGTTGAGCAGGTTTTATCTATAAGTATCCTAGACAAAAATCAACTTAATGTTTCATCAGAGAAACTGTTAAAACTGGAAAAGATAGAAAACGAAATTAATCGTAAAGCTTCATCCTTGAATAATTTAGAAAGTTTTGTGATAGATATTCAAAATAAATTATATGAAGATGAGTATATAAAAGCAAGCACTGAAGAAGAAACAGAAAAGATCAAAACTGCCTGCTCAGATATATCTAATTGGTTATATGAGGAAGGATCAGATGCAGATGCTGATACTTATGAAAAGAAACTTGATGAATTACACATTTTAACAAAAGATTTATTTTCAAGAGTATGGGAACACAAAGAAAGGCCAGAAGCATTGAAAGCTTTACATTCCTTGTTGAATCATTCATCAACTTTTCTAGGAAGTGCCAAAAACCTTACCAAAACTAGTAATCCTGATAAAGATATATTCACAGATGTTGAGATTCAAACTTTGGATGAATTGATAAAAGAAACCATTGAATGGAGAGATAACATTATCAAAGAACAAGAATCATTAAAAAATCATGAACCAGTTAAAGTGACCGTGAAAATGTTAATGGATAAAATGGCCGCCCTCGATAGAGAAGTGAAGTATTTACTCAATAAAGCTAAATTATGGAAACCAAAAAAAATTGAAGAGCCTGTGAAGGAAAAGTCCGATAACAGTACAGATACGGTTGATGACAATTCAAGAATCATAGATATAGAAGAAATATCGATTGATGAAGCAGCAATTGAAGAACCCGATAAAAATAACGAAGTAAAAAATGAAGATATCGATCCATCAAAAACAACTGAACAGTCTGAAGATAATCATACAGAACTCTAGTTAGTGAAATTTATTAGGTAATAAACAATTTTTAGTATATTTGTCAAGTTGACCAAAATTATGTTCAAAATATTCAATGAGAACAAATATATTTCTGCCTTACCAAAAACTTTTTTTGTACAGATTTCTAGATGCGCATTTCGATGACCAAATAGTTTCTATGCTGAAAGAGAACTCCCACTAGGAATTTAAATAAAAAAGTGTATGGTAAAGGGGAAATATATTATTTGGTCTCATTTGTATGACACCTTTTCATTGTATTCAGTGTATGAAGTATATCATCTGAGTAAGACATATATTACATTTTTCGGAATCTAATTGTAAGGTTTTGTCTTCAGCTAATAGACCCAAGACAAAAAGGATATTTTATTATTTATTTTTTCATTATTTATGGAATGGATGGTTAGGTATTTATGTGATATTAGTGATATGATTGTATTCACTGATCGGTTCTTTCTGATTGACAAGTACATGTATGGCTCACATAGTTGCAGATTTTTATTGAAATCTCCCTCAAATTAGTTAAAC
This sequence comes from Chrysolina americana, assembly GCA_958502065.1. Classification (NCBI taxonomy): domain Eukaryota; kingdom Metazoa; phylum Arthropoda; class Insecta; order Coleoptera; family Chrysomelidae; genus Chrysolina; species Chrysolina americana. The sequence goes on along the minus strand of OY293415.1, from coordinate 40,853,727 downwards.
AATAAATATTGAACGAGTCATTCAGTGAAGTTTTTTTTCTTCAATTTATTGAGGATCATATCTTTCACTCTCAGAAGAACTACCATGTAATTATTGCCCTTACTGATATCAATCAATAAAAAAATATTTTATTTCATTTACAAAGAATCAGATGAGATTTTTTTAAATAAATAAGTATTCGTGTAGTGTACATGCAGTTTCTGGCCACGTAAAAAAGAACTGATAGACCCTTATCTCGCGAAATAGACTAGTGACCCGTTGTACATTTGAGTGTTCGCGAAGGGCATCTCGGATCACATGGCTATCTCATGTAAAATTAAGAAAATTGAAACGCAGCATATTTGTTTCTTTTCGTGATTATCGTAACTTCGATTATACTTCCTTCAATTCAGATCTGCAAAATATCGAATGGGATAATATTTATTTAATGAATGATGTGGATAACATATCATTTCTGAATGAATGTATTCGAAAGTCATGCTCCCTATCGAAATAAAAGGATGAGTAAGCCTCCAGCTCCTTGGCTAACGCACAATATTAAAGATATGATATCACTGAGAGACCACGCATTCAAAAAATTTTCTAACTAAGGAATTAAATAACTGGTGCTATTCGTTGTGAAAAGAAAGCCTATCTTAATTTCATTTTGGCTAAGAAAGACTGTAAAAAAAACTTGGAACACTCTCAGATCTCTTCAAATTCTAAGAAAGCTACTACTACTTCTAGACCGTTTTAAAGAACAAGTGTAGAGTCCGGGAATCAGTTTTTCTTCTCTACCTTAACTGCCCTTTCTGTCAAGAAATATATAAACAAGATTAAAAGTAATGTAACAAACAGGTTCAAATAACATTTCTTTCCAGATGACCCACTTTTATTTGATAACTACTTACTGAACCAAATAACTCGCATCATCAATTCTGTATCTTCTGGACAGTTTCCAAACATGTCGAAAACCGGTTTATTTATACCGCTGCCGAAGTGTAACACACCCTTTGAGTTATCAGATCTCGGATCGATTTCCATATTTTCTATCCCTCTATAAACAAAAATGTTTCTTGGATCAATAAAGTAAATGAGTGATACTGAAGGATCAAATCAATCGGTCGGTGGATCAGCATTCTAATGCACAGGCCGTTCGAAACTCCAGCATAGCGATAGTCGGTTCGAGCCCGATGAAGGTACAAGATAATTTATCTCATCTACTATATATCGGATCGATAGGCGATCGCATGCCTTGTTTAAAAGCAAGTGTATTGTGAGTTGTCTAGATGTCTAGCTTGGAGTGCACACCGACCACCCGAAGTGGTGCTGTAGGTTTTCCTATAGCTGAAAAGTGAATACATCTCCTGAAACATCAGTAAGTCGCCCCGGAGCGCCACGGCAAATAATAATAATAGCCGTCCTCTACCCGCACAGGCTATGCCTTTGGGTACACTCAACGAGTGTTTATGAGGGAGTTTTATTATCTGTAATAAATATCTTCTGTTCAGTCAGGTTTTAGAACAACACAGTACTACCACAGCCCTTCTTTCGATTACAGATGATATGTTCAGATCTGTTGATGAGGGTTTTATCTCTTGTTCATTTGATTACAGTATAGTGTTCGACCAGTAAACATAAAAACATAACTTGAACATAACTGATGTATCACATTGTGACTTGGTGATGTTATTCAGAGATATGCCTTGATGTTACAGATACGTTGCGTCCATATGCCTTTGTGCCTCTTTTAAATATTACAATGTAATGTTAATTATTTAACATTACATAAATGTATCATATTTTGCGTAACTTTAATGTGACTTTATTACATACATATAATGTTACTCAAAACATCTATGCAACATTTATAAAATGTAACATTGTAACATCAGGGTGGAGTATATACTCATGGTTTACCAACACTTTTTTCTATATTTATAGTTATATTTCTGGAATTTCAGTAGTCACTTTTCAGTAGATGAATAACAACAATAGCAATTAACAAAGTTATTCATCTACCAAAGAGTGGCGATTGAAATTCCAGAAATACAACATCATTAACAATTAAATTAAAATTAGCAGTATAAAAAATATAATCTTGAATCACTATGAACAGAACAAAGTACCTAATAATATGACTTACCACCTGAATCAGATAAAAAATTTATTGATAGATCTACCAAAGTTAAGTGTTAAAGAATAATATGGAATAAAAACCTATTTCTTTTGAATAATAAAAACAGATATCACTGAATCAATAATTATATGGTTGTTGTCTCGGTCACTTCTCCTTTCTTTTTAGTTTCTGCTCTGCTAATGTCATCCAATCCATCACTACAAGTCGAACTCGTCATCTGTGATTGAACTGCAAACATCTTTCACATATTCTGAAAATATAGTCATTACAGTCACTGAAAACTCATATTAATCTTTATGATATAAGAAAACGACCATCCAATAATTATTAATAATTCTATGTTTCCCCTAGAGGTAGAAGAAAAATAATTACTTACGTTTCAGTATGTCCATAATTATTAATTCAAAACTTTTGGATTTTTTTCTTTGCCCAGTCCAGAAGGGCTCATCTTCGATTAGTTCAGAAACAACAACTGCTATTTAAGTTTTTGTAATCTGATCATTCAATAAGTACCACTTTGTACATCAAAACTGATAGAGGAATGTGAAAGGACACTACCAAACTGAAAAGAAAGAGAAAATGCAGTTAGTTTATTGATAATTTGTATTAAACAATTCAAGTGATTTCTCTACAATCTCAAGAAACGTTAATATTATCATAGACTCTGTATAGAATATATAATTTTAGTAGGGTAACTATGAACCTTGAACTTTGGACTCTCGGTTCGTCGCTGGTCTGCGTTCATCGTGTGACGTAGTCGAGAGAGATCCCTTAGATTGATAACAATTGTCCAGTACAGCGCGCGCTGCTAAATTTCGGTGTGTCGCTGTGTTTGGCGTCGTCGTCGTCGTTCATCGAGTCGCGATAGATCCCTTAGATTGATAACAATTCTCCACTACCGCGCGCTTATAATATATTTAATAAGAATAATAATTGTGGATGACATATTTAGACTCAAAATACAGTATTTAAGAGAAAAAAAACATGGCGGCTGTAAAATGTTATACCAGGTGGCTCAAAATACAGTATTTAATAGAAAAAAAAAAATGGCGGCTGTCAAATGATATACCGGGTGTCTCAAATAACAATATTTAAGAGAAAAAACATGTCAGCTTAACGGAGGTCGTGACGTTCAATGTGCGATACCCATTGAACCGTTCAGTCTTCCGTCCGACTGTATTCGTTGACACATGTCGATTGTCTCGTAAAAAGGTGTGGATGGACGGCTTCCGCAAAGTTTCGGATTTCTCCGAAACCCCCTTCAGCCGCCCACCGCTCTGCTCCAAGTGACCTGGAGGGCAAGGACGTCGTCACCCAGGGATTTCGGGTGGCAACTTCCGTGTCCCAGCCGACACCTGATTCGAAATCTGCCTTCGTAGCTCTTATCGCTTGTTCTGGCCGTGCATATTGTATCCCTTGGGAGGTACGCTGAACCCGCCCCTGGAGAGATATGGGAATGCGAGCATTCCCAACTCCCTCCGAGAGCCTTCCACCACCCCCTAGTTCTTCCACTAGGGCCTCAGCATCACCCGGTTCCCTTAGGGTATGCACATCTATATCCGGCCTCCGCTGTGGTGCGTGGGGCACACCCGATGACCCCGGAGCGCTTCGGCGCATTCCGAGGGGGCGTACCTCACGAGCTTCGCCAGCACGGACTCCTTCGTAGCCCTCCGACCTGCAAACAGATACATTTCTGGTTAGTCGAAATTGCTCAAAACGGGCTTCCAAAGGTGGAGTTGTGACAACTCCCGCGGAATCGATTACTAATTCTAACTGAGCCGACGGGGAAGGCTGCCTCCCTCCGTCTAAGCTCGACTCTAAAGTACCTTGGTCCAGCACACTTCTCGGGGACAAGGTAGTTGACATCGTCAACTCACGATTTTCCCCGGTAGTACGTACCTGGGGGACGTCTCCGTCGAGGCGTCGCGACGCTTCGGGGAATAGACGCCTGGCGTCTAAGTCACCCGACGGCGGAGGTGTCCGAGAAAGCCCAGCGCCGGCGAACACGGCTTGGGTATTCTCCTCCGCGAGAATATGAGATCTCAATCTCATATTCGTCATTGCTCTAAAGGACAACAATTACGGCTGTAATGTATTGTCGGGCTACTTGCGTGTGCAAGTGTGTGGCAAAGGAGAAGTGCACTAAAATCGACCTCGCGTCGACCCAACTCAAGTGTGACGATGAGAAGGGTCACCCTATAGCTAACTAACCTAACACCTAACAAGACCTCGCCGGGAAATGGACGAGGGAGGAAGGATTCACGGTTTAGAAAAACTATCTAAATAAAATTTCCTAACTTCAAAAATTGTGTGAAGCACCAAAAAGGAAAATTAAACTTGAAAAATTTTACTTCAAAAATTACAACTGGATGTGACAAAAACCAAGACAGAGATTTGGGTAAAGGATCACGGAGCCTAACCAGACTGTCTCAGGTGGAAAAGCCGAGAACAGCCGCAGGAAATAGGTATGGGAAGGACGCGAAACCCCTAGGTACCACAGGAAATGTGGCTCGCCAACGACAAAGTCGCAGCTAATGATGTCTTGACAGGCCGAGGAATTTAAGCTCGAACGATACAATCTTCGTGGAACTCTACGATCGAGCCGATTGTATCAGGTGAGATCTCGTTTTGGTGCCTGACCCCTTTTCATACGATGGGGATTTTTCGTCAACGTCGCGTACAGGTATTAAGTCGGGAAATAACTTTGATGAAGTTAAATCCCTAAGTGTCCGTTGCAAAAGATCACTTTACACTGATTATTGCTCGAGAGTTAAACTACCTATCAACGTACTTTCGTAGCGCGAATAAAACACCTGTAAACCGTACAAGTGAGTCTAACCCCCTTTAAGATAGAAACAAAACGTTATGAATCTACTGTGAACTGAATTATTATTACCGAGAACCTGACTCTAACTGCTAGCCAAAACGATGAATTGCAGAGACAAAAGGCAAAGCCAAACAAACGTAAGTTATTTAACGGAAACACAAAATTGATTATTACACTGCAATTCGACAAGAAAGAGTGGCTGTCTGCTGCTTCGCTGCTTGCATATTTATGCAATCCTGACTGCTGAATCCGCGACACCCATTGGCCTAGAGGGCCAAAGTGGGCGTCGCCCTTGGCTGAACAAAACCCTAGCTCGCGAAAACGCGCGGGATTTGGGCAAATGACCGTTAAAGTCCCGTTACCTGCGTTTTCTAGGGAGTATTTGACAAAAGTCACTAAATACTCCCCAGATCTAGGGAGATATTGAAAGTCAGAATTTCAGATATCTCGATTCCTAGAGCGGTTCGATATTCGGAGAGCCCCGAGAAAAACCATAAACCAACGTGATTCTTGAACGCCGAAGAAATACACGTATTCCTTCGCCGAGGAATCTATACCCGTTTTCCGATTTGGCCAACCTGATGAGAAATCGAATTGAAATAAAATAATTTGTGATAACAAATGGAGCCACGGAATCTTTCCACCCAACAAGAGACTAGCGTGTCGAAACCTTGCTCTAAGTGTTCTGTATACCGGGTGCTCGACTGTTTGGGGCCACAAATTAATAAAATTGAAAACTAGTCAGGAATTTCCGGTAAATCGGTAAAACTACGTACAGTGGAGTTCCACTGGGTGGAGATTGGGGCTTTACATCATACAGGGTGAGACTAGACTAGTGACCTGAATATAATGCAAAAATCTAATATTATTCGACTGGCTTCTAGGTGAAAATTGAGAGTTATTAAGTGTAAAAATGGCTCACTAAAGGTGACCATACACAAAAAAAATCATCGTAGGAGCGCGGCGAGCCTGCCCTGCGACACCCCCCTACTAAAGAGTTTAACTTGGTCGAAGTTATTTCCAAACGAAACAACCGACAAAAGCTAAATTTACGTTAACTCCCTAATAGTCACCTTCCGCACTCTGATGAACCAAGGCTGGAACCACCAAAGTTACTGGAGCGTCATCCTCCATGTCGGAATCGTTCTCAGTACAGTCTTTACTAACTCTAGGAGCTTCGCTGTAGCTCTGGGCTGGTACGGGATCTTCGTCAGACCCGGTCACCGAAACATACTGACGGGCGGAGTCTGTCGGTGGCCGCTGGATCGGAGCTCTGTCGGAGTCCAGCGCCACAGCTCGGCATCTCCTTCGCCGTCCTGTACTCTTACTAGGAATCTCAGTCCTTACTGAGCCTTCCTGTCTCACATTCTCTACCGGGTCGACCATCAATGATAATGGAGACCCCCCTACTGGAAGTGCTAACTCTCGGATAGCAGCTTCCACTTCCGAATCTGAATCGTACGCTGGACCTCGGTCTGGAACGACCGCTTGACGGGTAAGAGCGTCTACTTCAGTAGTAGCACGCCCCCCTACTGATGAGTTTGCGACGGGGAGTTCAGAATCTCTGATCTCCAAAAGGCCAGAGTTCACCACCGGCAACGGACTCCTACGGGATACTCCTCTCTTCCCCGCGCAGTCTGAGTCGCGTTTCCGTCCTTGTGGATTCCTCCTCAACCTTTTCACTGTCCGCCGGACCGCTTTGTCCTTTGGATCGAAACTGACCGTTACTTCCCGCGGATTCGTTGAGTTGGGTGCGTCAGCTCGTACCCGGATTAACGAAGGTGGCTTCGGACCGCCCCCAGTCGTCGGCCTAGGTGTGACTTCCCCTGTCACTTCTTGGTCAGCGTCGTTGGACTCTGGCTGATCCGGACCTGGGCCACCATCGTCGTGGCGGACGCCAGCCGGCAAAGTCCTGCTTACCCAAGAACGGATATCGTCTACGTGCACCAGCCTCTCGGTGCCGTTCCTATCTACGAGGTAACTGTCTCGCCCCATCACCCTCGTGATCGGATGCGGTCCTGACAGTGTACCTCCGAAGTTTCCTTTGACGAAATTCCTAACTAAAACGCGGTCGCCGACCCCGTAGGTCCGTGGCGACGGTAGATCTTTATCAGGGAATAAATTCCTCTGATAAACTGCCTGACGTCTGGCTGCTTTTGCAAGACGTTCTTGCCGATCTTCAAGGCTATTATGTACCGGATCTCGGTACATAGGTAGCCTCCAATCTCCTGGACGACCAGGTGTATATCCTAACAATAACTCCGCTGGAGTCTCCCCTGTTGCTCTATTCTTACGGTTCCGTAAGCAATAGAGACTTGCAGCCAGACCTTCTTCCCAAAGCCCTTCTGAAGTGGTTTCCAGCATCCTTGCTCTTAGGCACTTCTTCAGTTCCTGGACCCTTCGCTCGACAGGGTTCGCCTGTTGATGATAAACAGGTGAAAATTTGACCTCAATGTTCTTCGCATCGTAGTATTTTAGCAGATGATTGCTCTGAAACTGCGGGCCGTTGTCAGAAATGACGACTTCTGGACAACCCCAACGAGATAAAATTTCTTCGTCTAGAAAACTAGAAATTACTTTCGACGTGCATGTCTTAGTGGCCTTGGCTTCAACCCACTTTGAAAACATATCGACGGCAATTACCACGAACCTGTTTCCCCTCCTTGAGGCTGCATAGGGCCCCAGGACGTCAACAGCCAGCATCTGCCACGGTCGCTTCGGCACACTAGGCCGTTGCGGTGCCGCTTCCTGATGCCGTACGGCTTTAACGCACTGGCAGACTAGGCAACCTCTCACGTAGGCCCGGACGTAGTCCTCCATGGCCGGCCACCAATAGTGCCGTTTCAAGGCACGTAAGGTTTCCTCTTGACCAGGATGACCAGCGGTCGGGTGTTCATGGTAATAAGCCGACACGTCCTCACGGAGCGCCTCGGGCACATACAATAGCCGTTTACCAGCAGAAGAAACATATACAACCCCTTGGACATCTGAAAACTTGTTGATAAAACGAAGATCGTCCCTGGACCTAGGACCTAACTCCTGTATCGTTCTGATACGCGCCCTCAACCTTTGCGTCTCCCTATCTATGGCCTGCCGCCGCACGACCACTTCAGCCGGCGTCTCTACGACGCTCACCACACCTTGGTGTTCAGACAATTGCACCTTCATAGGTGGCAACCCCATACGCTCTACATCAGCATCCAAGTCTTCACTGTGAGACCCCGAGGGATTACGGGACAAGAAATCAGCTAGCTGATTGTCTCGACCTGCGACGTGCTCCACAGTGAAGGAATACTCCTGTAGAAGTAAGGCCCAACGAGTTAACTTCGCTTTTGCGTCCTTGAACTTGGATAACCAAGTCAACGCTTTGCTGTCCGTTCGAAGAGTGAATGGACGGTCTTCGAGATAATGACGGTACCGCTTGATACCCCAAACAATGGCTAAACATTCAGTCTCGTTCACATGATAGTTTAGTTCCGCGCCCTTGAGCTTGGCACTAGCATGCGAAACGATCCTTCTGTCGCCGTGACAATCAACTTGATAAAGGACTGCAGCGATGCCTACCCCAGATGCATCGGTCTGCAGGAAAAACGGGAGAGTCATGTCCGGCCTGGCCAAGACCATAGGACGGCCCACGACTTCCTTGATCCTCTCAAACGCCTCCAATGCTTGAGAGTTCCACTTAAGGTCTCGACCTTTCTTCGATTTGAGCATGTCACTTATCGGAGCCTCCAACTCCGCTAAGTTCGGGATGAACTCCCGTAGCCAACCAACGGTGCCCAAGAATCCTCGGAGCTGAGAGACATTCTTGGGTAGCGGGAATTGTTGAACCGCTAACACATGACCTGGCATTGGTTCGTTTGACGTTTCCGTCACCACATGCCCCAAGTACTCCAGCCTACGCTGAGCGAAGTTGCACTTCTTTAAACTGCACCACAGGCCATGTGCTCTGAACCTCTCCAGCACAAGGCGGAGATGGTAGAGGTTCTCCTTTTCATCTTCGCTGTAAACGATTATGTCGTCTAGATATACTTTGACGAATTTATCGACATAACCAACCAACACTTCCGTCATAAGGATTTGGAAACTTCCAGGTGCATTCGTTAGACCAAACGGCATTGAGTTAAACTCATAACAAGCTCCATCAGGCGTAGCAAAAGCTGTATACTTTTTACTAGCCTCATCCATGGGTATCTGCCAAAACCCAGACTTCAGATCCAAAGAAGTGAACACTCTCGCTGTTCCGAGCTCTTTGATAGTCTCGTGAATACCTGGCAATACCGACGACTCGGGTATTGTCAGACTATTCAACTTCCTGTAGTCGACACAAAACCGAGCCGTACCGTCCTTCTTCGTGACGATAACGACCGGACTAATAAAGGCAGAATGGGACCTACTTATGACACCTGCAGCGAGCATCTTATCCACCTCCTCTTGGATAAGAGCCCTCTTCTGATCGGAAACTTTGTACGGACGGAGCTTGAAGGGTAGCTCCTCCTTCAATCGGATTTTGTGGCAAGCAGCCCTCGTCACTGGTTGCCTTGGAGATTCGTAAAAGACGTCTCCAAACTCTCGGATAAGACTCCGAAATTCCTTTCTCGAGAACGCCGGTAGCTGTTCGTCCGCTACCTGTGGTTCAGGGAACTTTTCTGGTGGAAGATAGACCTCCTCCGCCCAGAAAATAGTTTGCCTAGGCCCCTTTCCAACGTACATGGTGCGACGTGCAAAGTCGACCATAGCCTCGTTTGATGCCAGCCAGGGACACCCGAGCAGAAGATCCTCGACAAGGTCATCCACCACTTGCACGACAACTTCGTGAACAACACCATCTATTAACAGTTCGACTATTGTCTCCCCTAGACTGGTGATGCCACGACCGGCGCATGCAAGCTGCAACGGTGTCACTTGCTTCCTATCCACCCTCCAGGTGACAGGCAACAAACTACGTTTCAGGAGATTTAGCGAACTTCCGCTGTCCACCAAAACCCTAACTCGACGACCCATCAGTTCAGCCTCGATTCGCGGCAACTGATGCAATCGTCCCTCAACATTGTTGTTCGCTAAGCTAGTATCACAGCGACGATATAGACACAATGGATCCAGCAGATCCACCTCCGACTTCTTCCTAAGCGGGTCGGTCTCAATGAAACTCAGAAGTTCCGACTTGCGATTGACATCAAGTACTGCAGCACCAACTGCAGCCAACGATGGGACTCGGCGATTGCATCCCTCAGGAACCTCGCCTCCGCCCCGACTAAGACGTGTAACTCTCTCAGATGACATGCCTACCACGCCTCTGGTATCTACCAACGGGGAATGGCGATTCGCACCTGCGATCCCATCTGCTCTGCCCCTCGATACCGTCCTTGAGACTTGGCATGCATCGACCTCGAAACCTGCGTCCTGTGTGGGAGTGAGTGACAGACCACCACCCTCGGTGTCTTCACTACCCCGAAGTGGAACCGAAAAGAGTACGTCACTCTCGACGACTTTTTCGTTCCGAAACCTTGATTCGCAATCTTCCCTTGGATACACCTTTTCATCTCGACTTGTGCCTATACCGGACCTGTGCCCAGTTTGCAGTGCCCTAGCACTCTCTTTGACAACAGGCCCCTCCTGGTCCTTCTGTATACCGATGACTAACTCCGAAACCTTGTGTTGTGGCGGATGGAACGACCCACCAACAACGACCTGGGGTACCTCGATGATCTCACAACTCCATGAACCTGAAGATGATTCATAACCACTTCCATTCGTTCCAAAACTAGAACCTGATTTTTTTGAAATGACTTTCAACCCTCTACGTTTAACGTCTGCCGACGAGTGAACTTTTTTCCGCCTACCACCAGTGGCGCGATCCACACGCTCATCTACCACACTGAAACAAACGGATTCACAATCTGACCGGTCTGCCCAATGTAGTTTGCCTGATGACGGTGGCGTTTCGGCTGAAACGACTCCAGCTTCAACATCCTGGAACTCCTTCTCCTCCTCCTTGTTGGGAATACATGCCGCATAATTTCTATGACAGTCCAACACTGTCACAGAACCGCAAAACGGTGTTGAAGGAGTACCTACTCCGATGGAGCCCCCTGATGGCTCCTGTTGGAGTTTTTTGATTCTTCGCAAACTGTGATTTTGTCTGCGTCCTTAGCTGACGTCTTACGACGCGAGATTTTACTCGCCTGTACGGTATTGACCGTATGTGCCTTATTGGCCTGATCTAACGGTTTTGTTCCCGCACTCTGACGTTTGGGACCGTTCTTGTTATCATTTTGCTGAGGGCAATCTTTGTTCCAGTGAGCTCCCCCGCAAGTGAAACATCCGCTCGAAGGAGCGTTGTTTCCTCCAGAACGCCTCGATTGATCATAATTCTGGAATTTAGTGCCATTGTTATTAAAGTTACTGGACCTAACATGGTTCGAACCCCTGTTGTCCTGTAGCTGTCCCTGAGGACGTTTAGGTGGCACATCGTCGGCCTGATGAGGACGGTTGGTGTTCGAAACAAGTTTCGGCCCCGACTGTACACTTTGGCTGGTGCTACGAAGTAGCGTCTCGACAGCAACAGCTTTTTGTGTCAGCTCTTCAATAGTTGCAAATCTATGCAATTGCAAATGGACTTTGATATCCGGTCTGATCCGGTTCAATATTAATCGCACAACCCTTCTTTCGTCCATCTCTGGGTAGAGCCTCTGTGAAAGACTCCACTTGTTCAGGATGAAGGAAGTTATTGACTCTCCCTTCGGCTGGTCAGTGCCAAAGAACTCCGCTTCTAAGCTCGAGACCAACAGATCGTTATCGAACCGTTCCTGGAGCCGGTTTGTGAAAAACTGCCAGTTTAGGCGTGAGTTGCGATATGGAGCATACCACTGCTGGGCTGCTCCCTTGAGCCACTGAGCTGCAACGCTCACCCAGACGGTTGGATCAAAGCCCCCTAGATAATCCTCAGAGGATTGAATAAATTGAATTGGATCTTCGTGAGGAAGCCCACTGAAACTGGGATGTGGTTTATTGTTAATTAAACCCCCATCAACACCGTTTAGGGTTCCCCGACGTCTATCCTCCAGCAAATCCGCGAGTCGCACGAGCACGTCGTCGACCCCCGTCACTGGTCTTCTGGGATTCTCCTGAATCCGGACTGTGGGCACTGGCCTCCTCGATGGGTAATATCCACTCCTGTGGACATCACCGGGGTTGGAAGCGACGTTTCGAGCAACTCGAGGGACATCCTCAGATTCCCTATAATGCCGATTCCCGGTTGGCAACCGGGTAAACGTGCCATATGGGCGCCAAAGGGTTTCCGGTTCACCCATAACCATTTCATTCACTGGGAGTCTCTCAGGAGAGAGATCCCGAACTCTAAGTCTGTTTGCAGGAGGAAGGCTACACCCGCAGATCCCTGAAGACGGTCTGTCTTCAGCAGCCCCACGTTGGGCGCCATGTCTCGTAAAAAGGTGTGGATGGACGGCTTCCGCAAAGTTTCGGATTTCTCCGAAACCCCCTTCAGCCGCCCACCGCTCTGCTCCAAGTGACCTGGAGGGCAAGGACGTCGTCACCCAGGGATTTCGGGTGGCAACTTCCGTGTCCCAGCCGACACCTGATTCGAAATCTGCCTTCGTAGCTCTTATCGCTTGTTCTGGCCGTGCATATTGTATCCCTTGGGAGGTACGCTGAACCCGCCCCTGGAGAGATATGGGAATGCGAGCATTCCCAACTCCCTCCGAGAGCCTTCCACCACCCCCTAGTTCTTCCACTAGGGCCTCAGCATCACCCGGTTCCCTTAGGGTATGCACATCTATATCCGGCCTCCGCTGTGGTGCGTGGGGCACACCCGATGACCCCGGAGCGCTTCGGCGCATTCCGAGGGGGCGTACCTCACGAGCTTCGCCAGCACGGACTCCTTCGTAGCCCTCCGACCTGCAAACAGATACATTTCTGGTTAGTCGAAATTGCTCAAAACGGGCTTCCAAAGGTGGAGTTGTGACAACTCCCGCGGAATCGATTACTAATTCTAACTGAGCCGACGGGGAAGGCTGCCTCCCTCCGTCTAAGCTCGACTCTAAAGTACCTTGGTCCAGCACACTTCTCGGGGACAAGGTAGTTGACATCGTCAACTCACGATTTTCCCCGGTAGTACGTACCTGGGGGACGTCTCCGTCGAGGCGTCGCGACGCTTCGGGGAATAGACGCCTGGCGTCTAAGTCACCCGACGGCGGAGGTGTCCGAGAAAGCCCAGCGCCGGCGAACACGGCTTGGGTATTCTCCTCCGCGAGCATATGAGATCTCAATCTCATATTCGTCATTGCTCTAAAGGACAACAATTACGGCTGTAATGTATTGTCGGGCTACTTGCGTGTGCAAGTGTGTGGCAAAGGAGAAGTGCACTAAAATCGACCTCGCGTCGACCCAACTCAAGTGTGACGATGAGAAGGGTCACCCTATAGCTAACTAACCTAACACCTAACAAGACCTCGCCGGGAAATGGACGAGGGAGGAAGGATTCACGGTTTAGAAAAACTATCTAAATAAAATTTCCTAACTTCAAAAATTGTGTGAAGCACCAAAAAGGAAAATTAAACTTGAAAAATTTTACTTCAAAAATTACAACTGGATGTGACAAAAACCAAGACAGAGATTTGGGTAAAGGATCACGGAGCCTAACCAGACTGTCTCAGGTGGAAAAGCCGAGAACAGCCGCAGGAAATAGGTATGGGAAGGACGCGAAACCCCTAGGTACCACAGGAAATGTGGCTCGCCAACGACAAAGTCGCAGCTAATGATGTCTTGACAGGCCGAGGAATTTAAGCTCGAACGATACAATCTTCGTGGAACTCTACGATCGAGCCGATTGTATCAGGTGAGATCTCGTTTTGGTGCCTGACCCCTTTTCATACGATGGGGATTTTTCGTCAACGTCGCGTACAGGTATTAAGTCGGGAAATAACTTTGATGAAGTTAAATCCCTAAGTGTCCGTTGCAAAAGATCACTTTACACTGATTATTGCTCGAGAGTTAAACTACCTATCAACGTACTTTCGTAGCGCGAATAAAACACCTGTAAACCGTACAAGTGAGTCTAACCCCCTTTAAGATAGAAACAAAACGTTATGAATCTACTGTGAACTGAATTATTATTACCGAGAACCTGACTCTAACTGCTAGCCAAAACGATGAATTGCAGAGACAAAAGGCAAAGCCAAACAAACGTAAGTTATTTAACGGAAACACAAAATTGATTATTACACTGCAATTCGACAATGTCTCGTAAAAAGGTGTGGATGGACGGCTTCCGCAAAGTTTCGGATTTCTCCGAAACCCCCTTCAGCCGCCCACCGCTCTGCTCCAAGTGACCTGGAGGGCAAGGACGTCGTCACCCAGGGATTTCGGGTGGCAACTTCCGTGTCCCAGCCGACACCTGATTCGAAATCTGCCTTCGTAGCTCTTATCGCTTGTTCTGGCCGTGCATATTGTATCCCTTGGGAGGTACGCTGAACCCGCCCCTGGAGAGATATGGGAATGCGAGCATTCCCAACTCCCTCCGAGAGCCTTCCACCACCCCCTAGTTCTTCCACTAGGGCCTCAGCATCACCCGGTTCCCTTAGGGTATGCACATCTATATCCGGCCTCCGCTGTGGTGCGTGGGGCACACCCGATGACCCCGGAGCGCTTCGGCGCATTCCGAGGGGGCGTACCTCACGAGCTTCGCCAGCACGGACTCCTTCGTAGCCCTCCGACCTGCAAACAGATACATTTCTGGTTAGTCGAAATTGCTCAAAACGGGCTTCCAAAGGTGGAGTTGTGACAACTCCCGCGGAATCGATTACTAACCCTACCTGAGCCGACGGGGAAGGCTGCCTCCCTCCGTCTAAGCTCGACTCTAAAGTACCTTGGTCCAGCACACTTCTCGGGGACAAGGTAGTTGACATCGTCAACTCACGATTTTCCCCGGTAGTACGTACCTGGGAGACGTCTCCGTCGAGGCGTCGTGACGCTTCGGGGAATAGACGCCTGGCGTCTAAGTCACCCGACGGCGGAGGTGTCCGAGAAAGCCCAACGCCGGCGAACACGGCTTGGGTATTCTCCTCCGCGAGCATATGAGATCTCAATCTCATATTCGTCATTGCTCTAAAGGACAACAATTACGGCTGTAATGTATTGTCGGGCTACTTGCGTGTGCAAGTGTGTGGCAAAGGAGAAGTGCACTAAAATCGACCTCGCGTCGACCCAACTCAAGTGTGACGATGAGAAGGGTCACCCTATAGCTAACTAACCTAACACCTAACAAGACCTCGCCGGGAAATGGACGAGGGAGGAAGGATTCACGGTTTAGAAAAACTATCTAAATAAAATTTCCTAACTTCAAAAATTGTGTGAAGCACCAAAAAGGAAAATTAAACTTGAAAAAATTTTACTTTAAAAATTACAACTGGATGTGACAAAAACCAAGACAGAGATTTGGGTAAAGGATCACGGAGCCTAACCAGACTGTCTCAGGTGGAAAAGCCGAGAACAGCCGCAGGAAATAGGTATGGGAAGGACGCGAAACCCCTAGGTACCACAGGAAATGTGGCTCGCCAACGACAAAGTCGCAGCTAATGATGTCTTGACAGGCCGAGGAATTTAAGCTCGAACGATACAATCTTCGTGGAACTCTACGATCGAGCCGATTGTATCAGGTGAGATCTCGTTTTGGTGCCTGACCCCTTTTCATACGATGGGGATTTTTCGTCAACGTCGCGTACAGGTATTAAGTCGGGAAATAACTTTGATGAAGTTAAATCCCTAAGTGTCCGTTGCAAAAGATCACTTTACACTGATTATTGCTCGAGAGTTAAACTACCTATCAACGTACTTTCGTAGCGCGAATAAAACACCTGTAAACCGTACAAGTGAGTCTAACCCCCTTTAAGATAGAAACAAAACGTTATGAATCTACTGTGAACTGAATTATTATTACCGAGAACCTGACTCTAACTGCTAGCCAAAACGATGAATTGCAGAGACAAAAGGCAAAGCCAAACAAACGTAAGTTATTTAACGGAAACACAAAATTGATTATTACACTGCAATTCGACAAGAAAGAGTGGCTGTCTGCTGCTTCGCTGCTTGCATATTTATGCAATCCTGACTGCTGAATCCGCGACACCCATTGGCCTAGAGGGCCAAAGTGGGCGTCGCCCTTGGCTGAACAAAACCCTAGCTCTGTCATGACTCCCCAAACCCACTGATTTTTGTTAAATGCAAATACGAAAAGTTCGTCCAATTTCACGAAAGAATTCTCTCGAAAACTCGGATTTTTCGAGAAGAATCCAGAGCTGAAATTCGCAGTGCAGCGAAGCTCCGCCCACTCGGTCCGAGCGCCCTGATTGGCCAGAGGCAATATCGGCCGAGTGCGGCAAACTATAAATATCCGAGCTTCGGCTCGAAAATTGGCCAGTGTCTACTTAGACACTTTCCGACGACCCACGGGGGTCCGGAACAATGAGTTTACCGATTTTTATTATATCAGTGGTTTTGGTCGTCGTCAATTGTAAAGTGGAAATCTACGGCCTGGCGTTGTGTTTGAATTGGAATTTCGTTGGGAAACACCAACAAATTCCAAAAAGAATTCGTATTCACCACACTGAGGTGCGAAAAGCTCCGAGAGTCCTTTTCAGGACTCGGAAGGAGCGAAAATCTACGACAAGAATAAAACAGCTTCCAAATCTTCCAAAGTCCCGAAACAAAAATAAATTTTGGCAACTTTGGGCCGTCGGGATGGAAAACCGAAGCTACCCGGCGCTTTTCTGCGATATCCCGACTTGCCCTTATGTTGACATGGCGCCCGAGCAGGGACTTTGGAAAGAAGAAAAATCCATGTACTGTTTTCAGGAGAAAACAGGTTCCCTGGAGAAACGGGATGATGGAAGAATAGAAGAAAATTAGAGGCATGGAATGGCCAGAACGAAGCAAAGTCTGAGGACTTGAGGAAGAAGTCATAAAGCGGCCTCAGTGGAATACCCAAGGTGGATCGAGGATACTGACACTTGTAAGTAACAGTTATTCTTAGCAGTTAGCCGTCGTTCCCAGGCCTGGAGGTCTGGGGTAATTTGACATGGTTAAGAGCCACCTCATCGACGCTAGTTGCTCTTTAGCCAGAGGGCAAAGGCAAGTTTGAGGTATTCTCCGAGAAGCCAAGGATTTTTCATCAAAAGGAAACTTTGTGAAGAAACCAAGAGGACGAAGACCGAGCAGAGTTCACCATATCCTTTTCGCCAAACGATTTTGCTAATAGACATTTTTTTTACAGACTTTATTTTTTTCAAGTGAAAATTTAAATTTCCTTTGGAAAATTATTTTCTTAATATTTACTGGATAAATGGTATTAATCATACATTTATTTTCAGGATTGTACATAACTAATTATAATTTTTTATTTTTAGGCACTTGTACAAATTTTTAGGCTAAGATTGTATATAATCGATGATAAGATTTTTTTCAGCATGTGTAAATATTTTCATATTTTACTCATATTTCGACTGTACATATTAATCCTAGTTCTTGTTCTTTTTTTTGCTTGTAATGTGTTTTTTCTTACCTTTTCAGCTAAAATGCTAATATCAAAAGAATTCGAAAATTATTGTTTGGTTAATAAAGGCTTATGCCCATGTACCAAAAATACAAATGGTCCTTTTCAGGACAGAAAACCCAACGAACTTCCAAAACAAACGCCAAGCGATTTCTTGTGGGGGGGCGTGTCATGACTCCCCAAACCCACTGATTTTTGTTAAATGCAAATACGAAAAGTTCGTCCAATTTCACGAAAGAATTCTCTCGAAAACTCGGATTTTTCGAGAAGAATCCAGAGCTGAAATTCGCAGTGCAGCGAAGCTCCGCCCACTCGGTCCGAGCGCCCTGATTGGCCAGAGGCAATATCGGCCGAGTGCGGCAAACTATAAATATCCGAGCTTCGGCTCGAAAATTGGCCAGTGTCTACTTAGACACTTTCCGACGACCCACGGGGGTCCGGAACAATGAGTTTACCGATTTTTATTATATCAGTGGTTTTGGTCGTCGTCAATTGTAAAGTGGAAATCTACGGCCTGGCGTTGTGTTTGAATTGGAATTTCGTTGGGAAACACCAACAAATTCCAAAAAGAATTCGTATTCACCACACTGAGGTGCGAAAAGCTCCGAGAGTCCTTTTCAGGACTCGGAAGGAGCGAAAATCTACGACAAGAATAAAACAGCTTCCAAATCTTCCAAAGTCCCGAAACAAAAATAAATTTTGGCAACTTTGGGCCGTCGGGATGGAAAACCGAAGCTACCCGGCGCTTTTCTGCGATATCCCGACTTGCCCTTATGTTGACAGCTCGCGAAAACGCGCGGGATTTGGGCAAATGACCGTTAAAGTCCCGTTACCTGCGTTTTCTAGGGAGTATTTGACAAAAGTCACTAAATACTCCCCAGATCTAGGGAGATATTGAAAGTCAGAATTTCAGATATCTCGATTCCTAGGGCGGTTCGATATTCGGAGAGCCCCGAGAAAAACCATAACCCAACGTGATTCTTGAACGCCGAAGAAATACACGTATTCCTTCGCCGAGGAATCTATACCCGTTTTCCGATTTGGCCAACCTGATGAGAAATCGAATTGAAATAAAATAATTTGTGAAAACAAATGGAGCCACGGAATCTTTCCACCCAACAAGAGACTAGCGTGTCGAAACCTTGCTCTAAGTGTTCTGTATACCGGGTGCTCGACTGTTTGGGGCCACAAATTAATAAAATTGAAAACTAGTCAGGAATTTCCGGTAAATCGGTAAAACTACGTACAGTGGAGTTCCACTGGGTGGAGATTGGGACTTTACATCATACAGGGTGAGACTAGACTAGTGACCTGAATATAATGCAAAAATCTAATATTATTCGACTGGCTTCTAGGTGAAAATTGAGAGTTATTAAGTGTAAAAATGGCTCACTAAAGGTGACCATACACAAAAAAAATCATCGTAGGAGCGCGGCGAGCCTGCCCTGCGACACCCCCCTACTAAAGAGTTTAACTTGGTCGAAGTTATTTCCAAACGAAACCACCGACAAAAGCTAAATTTACGTTAACTCCCTAATAGTCACCTTCCGCACTCTGATGAACCAAGGCTGGAACCACCAAAGTTACTGGAGCGTCATCCTCCATGTCGGAATCGTTCTCAGTACAGTCTTTACTAACTCTAGGAGCTTCGCTGTAGCTCTGGGCTGGTACGGGATCTTCGTCAGACCCGGTCACCGAAACATACTGACGGGCGGAGTCTGTCGGTGGCCGCTGGATCGGAGCTCTGTCGGAGTCCAGCGCCACAGCTCGGCATCTCCTTCGCCGTCCTGTACTCTTACTAGGAATCTCAGTCCTTACTGAGCCTTCCTGTCTCACATTCTCTCCCGGGTCGACCATCAATGATAATGGAGACCCCCCTACTGGAAGTGCTAACTCTCGGATAGCAGCTTCCACTTCCAAATCTGAATCGTACTCTGGACCTTGGTCTGGAACGACCGCTTGACGGGTAAGAGCGTCTACTTCAGTAGTAGCACGCCCCCCTACAGACGAGTTTGCGACGGGGAGTTCAGAATCTCTGATCTCCAAAAGGCCAGAGTTCACCACCGGCAACGGACTCCTACGGGATACTCCTCTCTTCTCCGCGCAGTCTGAGTCGCGTTTCCGTCCTTGTGGATTCCTCCTCAACCTTTTCACTGTCCGCCGGACCGCTTTGTCCTTTGGATCGAAACTGACCGTTACTTCCCGTGGATTCGTTGAGTTGGGTGCGTCAGCTCGTACCCGGATTAACGAAGGTGGCTTCGGACCGCCCCCAGTCGTCGGCCTAGGTGTGACTTCCCCTGTCACTTCTTGGTCAGCGTCGTTGGACTCTGGCTGATCCGGACCTGGGCCACCATCGTCGTGGCGGACGCCAGCCGGCAAAGTCCTGCTTACCCAAGAACGGATATCGTCTACGTGCACCAGCCTCTCGGTGCCGTTCCTATCTACGAGGTAACTGTCTCGCCCCATCACCCTCGTGATCGGATGCGGTCCTGACAGTGTACCTCCGAAGTTTCCTTTGACGAAATTCCTAACTAAAACGCGGTCGCCGACCCCGTAGGTCCGTGGCGACGGTAGATCTTTATCAGGGAATAAATTCCTCTGATAAACTGCCTGACGTCTGGCTGCTTTTGCAAGACGTTCTTGCCGATCTTCGGGGCTATTATGTACCGGATCTCGGTACATAGGTAGCCTCCAATCTCCTGGACGACCAGGTGTATATCCTAACAATAACTCCGCTGGAGTCTCCCCTGTTGCTCTATTCTTACGGTTCCGTAAGCAATAGAGACTTGCAGCCAGACCTTCTTCCCAAAGCCCTTCCGAAGTGGTTTCCAGCATCCTTGCTCTTAGGCACTTCTTCAGTTCCTGGACCCTTCGCTCGACAGGGTTCGCCTGTTGATGATAAACAGGTGAAAATTTGACCTCAATGTTCTTCGCATCGTAGTATTTTAGCAGACGATTGCTCTGAAACTGCGGGCCGTTGTCAGAAATGACGACTTCTGGACAACCCCAACGAGATAAGATTTCTTCGTCTAGAAAACGAGAAATTACTTTCGACGTGCATGTCTTAGTGGCCTTGGCTTCAACCCACTTTGAAAACATATCGACGGCAATTACCACGAACCTGTTTCCCCTCCTTGAGGCTGCATAGGGCCCCAGGACGTCAACAGCCAGCATCTGCCACGGTCGCTTCGGCACACTAGGCCGTTGCGGTGCCGCTTCCTGATGCCGTACGGCTTTAACGCACTGGCAGACTAGGCAACCTCTCACGTAGGCCCGGACGTAGTCCTCCATGGCCGGCCACCAATAGTGCCGTTTCAAGGCACGTAAGGTTTCCTCTTGACCAGGATGACCAGCGGTCGGGTGTTCATGGTAATAAGCCGACACGTCCTCACGGAGCGCCTCGGGCACATACAATAGCCGTTTACCAGCAGAAGAAACATATACAACCCCTTGGACATCCGAAAACTTGTTGATAAAGCGAAGATCGTCCCTGGACATAGGACCTAACTCCTGTATCGTTCTGATACGCGCCCTCAACCTTTGCGTCTCCCTATCTATGGCCTGCCGCCGCACGACCACTTCAGCCGGCGTCTCTACGACGCTCACCACACCTTGGTGTTCAGACAGTTGCACCTTCATAGGTGGCAACCCCATACGCTCTACATCAGCATCCAAGTCTTCACTGTGAGACCCCGAGGGATTACGGGACAAGAAATCAGCTAGCTGATTGTCTCGACCTGCGACGTGCTCCACAGTGAAGGAATACTCCTGTAGAAGTAAGGCCCAACGAGTTAACTTCGCTTTTGCGTCCTTGAACTTGGATAACCAAGTCAACGCTTTGCTGTCCGTTCGAAGAGTGAATGGACGGTCTTCGAGATAATGACGGTATCGCATGATACCCCAAACAATGGCTAAACATTCAGTCTCGTTCACATGATAGTTTAGTTCCGCGCCCTTGAGCTTGGCACTAGCATGTGAAACGATCCTTCTGTCGCCGTGACAATCAACTTGATAAAGGACTGCAGCGATGCCTACCCCAGATGCATCGGTCTGCAGGAAAAACGGGAGAGTCATGTCCGGCCTGGCCAAGACCATAGGACGGCCCACGACTTCCTTGATCCTCTCAAACGCCTCCAATGCTTGAGAGTTCCACTTAAGGTCTCGACCTTTCTTCGACTTGAGCATGTCACTTATCGGAGCCTCCAACTCCGCTAAGTTCGGGATGAACTCCCGTAGCCAACCAACGGTGCCCAAGAATCCTCGGAGCTGAGAGACATTCTTGGGTAGCGGGAATTGTTGAACCGCTAACACATGACCTGGCATTGGTTCGTTTGACGTTTCCGTCACCACATGCCCCAAGTACTCCAGCCTACGCTGAGCGAAGTTGCACTTCTTTAAACTGCACCACAGGCCATGTGCTCTGAACCTCTCCAGCACAAGGCGGAGATGGTAGAGGTTCTCCTTTTCATCTTCGCTGTAAACGATTATGTCGTCTAGATATACTTTGACGAATTTATCGACATAACCAACCAACACTTCCGTCATAAGGATTTGGAAACTTCCAGGTGCATTCGTTAGACCAAACGGCATTGAGTTAAACTCATAACAAGCTCCATCAGGCGTAGCAAAAGCTGTATACTTTTTACTAGCCTCATCCATGGGTATCTGCCAAAACCCAGACTTCAGATCCAAAGAAGTGAACACTCTCGCTGTTCCGAGCTCTTTGATAGTCTCGTGAATACCTGGCAATACCGACGACTCGGGTATTGTCAGACTATTCAACTTCCTGTAGTCGACACAAAACCGAGCCGTACCGTCCTTCTTCGTGACGATAACGACCGGACTAATAAAGGCAGAATGGGACCTACTTATGACACCTGCAGCGAGCATCTTATCCACCTCCTCTTGGATAAGAGCCCTCTTCTGATCGGAAACTTTGTACGGACGGAGCTTGAAGGGTAGCTCCTCCTTCAATCGGATTTTGTGGCAAGCAGCCCTCGTCACTGGTTGCCTTGGAGATTCGTAAAAGACGTCTCCAAACTCTCGGATAAGACTCCGAAATTCCTTTCTCGAGAACGCCGGTAGCTGTACGTCCGCTACCTGTGGTTCAGGGAACTTTTCTGGTGGAAGATAGACCTCCTCCGCCCAGAAAATAGTTTGCCTAGGCCCCTTTCCAACGTACATGGTGCGACGTGCAAAGTCGACCATAGCCTCGTTTGATGCCAGCCAGGGACACCCGAGCAGAAGATCCTCGACAAGATCATCCACCACTTGCACGACAACTTCGTGAACAACACCATCTATTAATAGTTCGACTATTGTCTCCCCTAGACTGGTGATGCCACGACCGGCGCATGCAAGCTGCAACGGTGTCACTTGCTTCCTATCCACCCTCCAGGTGACAGGCAACAAACTACGTTTCAGGAGATTTAGCGAACTTCCGCTGTCCACCAAAACCCTAACTCGACGACCCATCAGTTCAGCCTCGATTCGCGGCAACTGATGCAATCGTCCCTCAACATTGTTGTTCGCTAAGCTAGTATCACAGCGACGATATAGACACAATGGATCCAGCAGATCCACCTCCGACTTCTTCCTAAGCGGGTCGGTCTCAATGAAACTCAGAAGTTCCGACTTGCGATTGACACCAAGTGCTGCAGCACCAACTGCAGCTAACGATGGGACTTGGCGATTGCATCCCTCAGGAACCTCGCCTCCGCCCCGACTAAGACGTGTAACTCTCTCAGATGACATGCCTACCACGCCTCTGGTATCTACCAACGGGGAATGGCGATTCGCACCTGCGATCCCATCTGCTCTGCCCCTCGATACCGTCCTTGAGACTTGGCATGCATCGACCTCGAAACCTGCGTCCTGTGTGGGAGTGAGTGACAGACCACCACCCTCGGTGTCTTCACTACCCCGAAGTGGAACCGAAAAGAGTACGTCACTCTCGACGACCTTTTCGTTCCGAAACCTTGATTCGCAATCTTCCCTTGGATACACCTTTTCATCTCGACTTGTGCCTATACCGGACCTGTGCCCAGTTTGCAGTGCCCTAGCACTCTCTTTGACAACAGGCCCCTCCTGGTCCTTCTGTATACCGATCACTAACTCCGAAACCTTGTGTTGTGGCGGATGGAACGACCCACCAACAACGACCTGGGGTACCTCGATGATCTCACAACTCCATGAACCTGAAGATGATTCATAACCCCTTACATTCGTTCCAAAACTAGAACTTGACATGTTTGAAATGACTTTCAACCCTCTACGTTTAACGTCTGCCGACGAGTGAACTTTTTTCCGCCTACCACCAGTGGCGCGATCCACACGCTCATCTACCACACTGAAACAAACAGATTCACAATCTGACCGGTCTGCCCAATGTAGTTTGCCTGATGACGGTGGCGTTTCGGCTGAAACGACTCCAGCTTCAACATCCTGGAACTCCTTCTCCTCCTCCTTGTTGGGAATACATGCCGCATAATTTCTATGACAGTCCAACACTGTCACAGAACCGCAAAACGGTGTTGAAGGAGTACCTACTCCGATGGAGCCCCCTGATGGCTCCTGTTGGAGTTTTTTGATTCTTCGCAAACTGTGATTTTGTCTGCGTCCTTAGCTGACGTCTTACGACGCGAGGTTTTACTCGCCTGCACGGTATTAACCGTATGTGCCTTATTGGCCTGATCTAACGGTTTTGTTCCCGCACTCTGACGTTTGGGACCGTTCTTGTTGTCATTTTGCTGAGGGCAATCTTTGTTCCAATGAGCTCCCCCGCAAGTGAAACATCCGCTCGAAGGAGCGTTGTTTCCTCCAGAACGCTTCGATTGATCATAATTCTGGAATTTAGTGCCATTGTTGTTAAAGTTATTGGACCTAACATGGTTCGAACCCCTGTTGTCCTGTAGCTGTCCCTGAGGACGTTTAGGTGGCACATCGTCGGCCTGATGAGGACGGTTGGTGTTCGAAACAAGTTTCGGCCCCGACTGTACACTTTGGCTGGTGCTACGAAGTAGCGTCTCGACAGCAACAGCTTTTTGTGTCAGCTCTTCAATAGTTGCAAATCTATGCAATTGCAAATGGACTTTGATATCCGGTCTGATCCGGTTCAATATTAATCGCACAACCCTTCCTTCGTCCATCTCTGGGTAGAGCCTTTGTGAAAGACTCCACTTGTTCAGGATGAAGGAAGTTATTGACTCTCCCTTCGGCTGGTCAGTGCCAAAGAACTCCGCTTCTAAGCTCGAGACCAATAGATCGTTATCGAACCGTTCCTGGAGCCGGTTTGTGAAAAACTGCCAATTTAGGCGTGAGTTGCGATATGGAGCATACCACTGCTGGGCTGCTCCCTTGAGCCACTGAGCTGCAACGCTCACCCAGACGGTTGGATCAAAGCCCCCTAGATAATCCTCAGAGGATTGGATAAATTGAATTGGATCTTCGTGAGGAAGCCCACTGAAACTGGGATGTGGTTTGTTGTTTATTAAACCCCCATCAACACCGTTTAGGGTTCCCCGACGTCTATCCTCCAGCAAATCCGCGAGTCGCACGAGCACGTCGTCGACCCCCGTCACTGGTCTTCTGGGATTCTCCTGAATCCGGACTGTGGGCACTGGCCTCCTCGATGGGTAATATCCACTCCTGTGGACATCACCGGGGTTGGAAGCGACGTTTCGAGCAACTCGAGGGACATCCTCAGATTCCCTATAATGCCGATTCCCGGTTGGCAACCGGGTAAACGTGCCATATGGGCGCCAAAGGGTTTCCGGTTCACCCATAACCATTTCATTCACTGGGAGTCTCTCAGGAGAGAGATCCCGAACTCTAAGTCTGTTTGCAGGAGGAAGGCTACACCCGCAGATCCCTGAAGACGGTCTGTCTTCAGCAGCCCCACGTTGGGCGCCATGTCTCGTAAAAAGGTGTGGATGGACGGCTTCCGCAAAGTTTCGGATTTCTCCGAAACCCCCTTCAGCCGCCCACCGCTCTGCTCCAAGTGACCTGGAGGGCAAGGACGTCGTCACCCAGGGATTTCGGGTGGCAACTTCCGTGTCCCAGCCGACACCTGATTCGAAATCTGCCTTCGTAGCTCTTATCGCTTGTTCTGGCCGTGCATATTGTATCCCTTGGGAGGTACGCTGAACCCGCCCCTGGAGAGATATGGGAATGCGAGCATTCCCAACTCCCTCCGAGAGCCTTCCACCACCCCCTAGTTCTTCCACTAGGGCCTCAGCATCACCCGGTTCCCTTAGGGTATGCACATCTATATCCGGCCTCCGCTGTGGTGCGTGGGGCACACCCGATGACCCCGGAGCGCTTCGGCGCATTCCGAGGGGGCGTACCTCACGAGCTTCGCCAGCACGGACTCCTTCGTAGCCCTCCGACCTACAAACAGATACATTTCTGGTTAGTCGAAATTGCTCAAAACGGGCTTCCAAAGGTGGAGTTGTGACAACTCCCGCGGAATCGATTACTAACCCTACCTGAGCCGACGGGGAAGGCTGCCTCCCTCCGTCTAAGCTCGACTCTAAAGTACCTTGGTCCAGCACACTTCTCGGGGACAAGGTAGTTGACATCGTCAACTCACGATTTTCCCCGGTAGTACGTACCTGGGAGACGTCTCCGTCGAGGCGTCGTGACGCTTCGGGGAATAGACGCCTGGCGTCTAAGTCACCCGACGGCGGAGGTGTCCGAGAAAGCCCAACGCCGGCGAACACGGCTTGGGTATTCTCCTCCGCGAGCATATGAGATCTCAATCTCATATTCGTCATTGCTCTAAAGGACAACAATTACGGCTGTAATGTATTGTCGGGCTACTTGCGTGTGCAAGTGTGTGGCAAAGGAGAAGTGCACTAAAATCGACCTCGCGTCGACCCAACTCAAGTGTGACGATGAGAAGGGTCACCCTATAGCTAACTAACCTAACACCTAACAAGACCTCGCCGGGAAATGGACGAGGGAGGAAGGATTCACGGTTTAGAAAAACTATCTAAATAAAATTTCCTAACTTCAAAAATTGTGTGAAGCACCAAAAAGGAAAATTAAACTTGAAAAAATTTTACTTTAAAAATTACAACTGGATGTGACAAAAACCAAGACAGAGATTTGGGTAAAGGATCACGGAGCCTAACCAGACTGTCTCAGGTGGAAAAGCCGAGAACAGCCGCAGGAAATAGGTATGGGAAGGACGCGAAACCCCTAGGTACCACAGGAAATGTGGCTCGCCAACGACAAAGTCGCAGCTAATGATGTCTTGACAGGCCGAGGAATTTAAGCTCGAACGATACAATCTTCGTGGAACTCTACGATCGAGCCGATTGTATCAGGTGAGATCTCGTTTTGGTGCCTGACCCCTTTTCATACGATGGGGATTTTTCGTCAACGTCGCGTACAGGTATTAAGTCGGGAAATAACTTTGATGAAGTTAAATCCCTAAGTGTCCGTTGCAAAAGATCACTTTACACTGATTATTGCTCGAGAGTTAAACTACCTATCAACGTACTTTCGTAGCGCGAATAAAACACCTGTAAACCGTACAAGTGAGTCTAACCCCCTTTAAGATAGAAACAAAACGTTATGAATCTACTGTGAACTGAATTATTATTACCGAGAACCTGACTCTAACTGCTAGCCAAAACGATGAATTGCAGAGACAAAAGGCAAAGCCAAACAAACGTAAGTTATTTAACGGAAACACAAAATTGATTATTACACTGCAATTCGACAAGAAAGAGTGGCTGTCTGCTGCTTCGCTGCTTGCATATTTATGCAATCCTGACTGCTGAATCCGCGACACCCATTGGCCTAGAGGGCCAAAGTGGGCGTCGCCCTTGGCTGAACAAACCCCTAGCTCGCGAAAACGCGCGGGATTTGGGCAAATGACCGTTAAAGTCCCGTTACCTGCGTTTTCTAGG
Source organism: Chrysolina americana (assembly GCA_958502065.1). Taxonomy (NCBI): domain Eukaryota; kingdom Metazoa; phylum Arthropoda; class Insecta; order Coleoptera; family Chrysomelidae; genus Chrysolina; species Chrysolina americana. The sequence continues at coordinate 40,826,296 of OY293415.1, read as the reverse complement.
GAGTATTTGACAAAAGTCACTAAATACTCCCCAGATCTAGGGAGATATTGAAAGTCAGAATTTCAGATATCTCGATTCCTAGGGCGGTTCGATATTCGGAGAGCCCCGAGAAAAACCATAACCCAACGTGATTCTTGAACGCCGAAGAAATACACGTATTCCTTCGCCGAGGAATCTATACCCGTTTTCCGATTTGGCCAACCTGATGAGAAATCGAATTGAAATAAAATAATTTGTGAAAACAAATGGAGCCACGGAATCTTTCCACCCAACAAGAGACTAGCGTGTCGAAACCTTGCTCTAAGTGTTCTGTATACCGGGTGCTCGACTGTTTGGGGCCACAAATTAATAAAATTGAAAACTAGTCAGGAATTTCCGGTAAATCGGTAAAACTACGTACAGTGGAGTTCCACTGGGTGGAGATTGGGACTTTACATCATACAGGGTGAGACTAGACTAGTGACCTGAATATAATGCAAAAATCTAATATTATTCGACTGGCTTCTAGGTGAAAATTGAGAGTTATTAAGTGTAAAAATGGCTCACTAAAGGTGACCATACACAAAAAAAATCATCGTAGGAGCGCGGCGAGCCTGCCCTGCGACAACAAGAAAGAGTGGCTGTCTGCTGCTTCGCTGCTTGCATATTTATGCAATCCTGACTGCTGAATCCGCGACACCCATTGGCCTAGAGGGCCAAAGTGGGCGTCGCCCTTGGCTGAACAAAACCCTAGCTCGCGAAAACGCGCGGGATTTGGGCAAATGACCGTTAAAGTCCCGTTACCTGCGTTTTCTAGGGAGTATTTGACAAAAGTCACTAAATACTCCCCAGATCTAGGGAGATATTGAAAGTCAGAATTTCAGATATCTCGATTCCTAGAGCGGTTCGATATTCGGAGAGCCCCGAGAAAAACCATAAACCAACGTGATTCTTGAACGCCGAAGAAATACACGTATTCCTTCGCCGAGGAATCTATACCCGTTTTCCGATTTGGCCAACCTGATGAGAAATCGAATTGAAATAAAATAATTTGTGATAACAAATGGAGCCACGGAATCTTTCCACCCAACAAGAGACTAGCGTGTCGAAACCTTGCTCTAAGTGTTCTGTATACCGGGTGCTCGACTGTTTGGGGCCACAAATTAATAAAATTGAAAACTAGTCAGGAATTTCCGGTAAATCGGTAAAACTACGTACAGTGGAGTTCCACTGGGTGGAGATTGGGGCTTTACATCATACAGGGTGAGACTAGACTAGTGACCTGAATATAATGCAAAAATCTAATATTATTCGACTGGCTTCTAGGTGAAAATTGAGAGTTATTAAGTGTAAAAATGGCTCACTAAAGGTGACCATACACAAAAAAAATCATCGTAGGAGCGCGGCGAGCCTGCCCTGCGACACGATTGTCTCGTAAAAAGGTGTGGATGGACGGCTTCCGCAAAGTTTCGGATTCCTCCGAACCCATCTTCAGCCACCCACCGCTCTGCTCCTAGTTGCCTGGAGGGCAAGGACGTCGTCACCCAGGGATTTCGGGTGGCAACTTCCGTGTCCCAGCCGACACCTGATTCAAGATCTGCCTTTCTAGCTCTTACTGCTTGTTCAGGCCGTGCATTTGGTATCCCTTGGGAGGTACGCTGAACCCGCCCCTGGAGAGATATGGGAATGCGAGCATTCCCAACTCCCTCCGAGAGCCTTCCACCACCCCCTAGTTCTTCCACTAGGGCCTCAGCATCACCCGGTTCCCTTAGGGTATGCACATCTACTTCTGGCCTTGGCTGTTGTGCGTGAGGCACACCCAATGACCTCGGAGCGCTTCGGCGCATTCCGAGGGGGCGTACCTCACGAGCTTCGCCAGCATGGACTCCTTCGTAGCCCTCCGACCTACAAACAGAGACATTTCTCGTTATTCTAAATTGCTCCAAACGGGCTTCCAAAGGTGGAGTTGTGACAACTCCCGCGGAATCGATTACTAACCCTACCTGAGCCGACGGGGAAGGCTGCCTCCCTCCGTCTAAGCTCGACTCTAAAGTACCTTGGTCCAGCACACTTCTCGGGGACAAGGTAGCTGACATCGTCAACTCACGATTTTCCCCGGTAGTACGTACCTGGGGGACGTCTCCGTCGAGGCGTCGCGACGCTTCGGGGAATAGACGCCTGGCGTCTAAGTCACCCGACGGCGGAGGTGTCCGAGAAAGCCCAGCGCCGGCGAACACGGCTTGGGTATTCTCCTCCGCGAGCATATGAGATCTCAATCTCATATTCGTCATTGCTCTAAAGGACAAACAATTACGGCTGTAATGTATTGTCGGGCTACTTGCGTGTGCAAGTGTGTGGCAAAGGAGAAGTGCACTAAAATCGACCTCGCGTCGACCCAACTCAAGTGTGACGATGAGAAGGGTCACCCTATAGCTAACTAACCTAACACCTAACAAGACCTCGCCGGGAAATGGACGAGGGAGGAAGGATTCACGGTTTAGAAAAACTATCTAAATAAAATTTCCTAACTTCAAAAATTGTGTGAAGCACCAAAAAGGAAAATTAAACTTGAAAAATTTTACTTTAAAAATTACAACTGGATGTGACAAAAACCAAGACAGAAATTTGGGTAAAAGGATCACGGAGCCTAACCAGACTGTCTCAGGTGGAAAAGCCAAGAACAGCCGCAGGAAATAGGTATGGGAAGGACGCGAAACCCCTAGGTACCACAGGAAATGTGGCTCGCCAACGACAAAGTCGCAGCTAATGATGTCTTGACAGGCCGAGGAATTTAAGCTCGAACGATACAATCTTCGTGGAACTCTACGATCGAGCCGATTGTATCAGGTGAGATCTCGTTTTGGTGCCTGACCCCTTTTCATACGATGGGGATTTTTCGTCAACGTCGCGTACAGGTATTAAGTCGGGAAATAACTTTGATGAAGTTAAATCCCTAAGTGTCCGTTGCAAAAGATCACTTTACACTGATTATTGCTCGAGAGTTAAACTGCCTATCAACGTACTTTCGTAGCGCGAATAAAACACCTGTAAACCGTACAAGTGAATCTAACCCCCTTTAAGATAGAAACAAAACGTTATGAATCTACTGTGAACTGAATTATTATTACCGAGAACCTGACTCTAACTGCTAGCCAAAACGATGAATTGCAGAGACAAAAGGCAAAGCCAAACAAACGAAAGTTATTTAACGGAAACACAAAATTGATTATTACACTGCAATTCGACAAGAAAGAGTGGCTGTCTGCTGCTTCGCTGCTTGCATATTTATGCAATCCTGACTGCTAAATCCGCGACACCCATTGGCCTAGAGGGCCAAAGTGGGCGTCGCCCTTGGCTGAACAAAACCCTAGCTCTGTCATGAAAACCCAATATATTATTATAATTTTTAACGATGAGATTCAGAAAGAATCCAACTCAGCATTCACCAAGAAATTTCCGTCGAGAAATGAGCTCCAGAAATTCTCGACCGAGTTTTGTTCGCCGTTCTCGAGCGCGATTGGCCAAAGCCAGGCCACGCCCTCCGAACCGCACATATAAATATAGAGCGCTTTGCGCGATTACACACAGCGTTCCAGTCCGCTACCTGCAAAGAAGAGCAAAGAACGTTTATACTCAGCTGAGAGAATTATAGTGAAAAGTCAGTATTTTCACCAGTTACAAAGTATTGTGAAAATTGGTATTTTCGAGAATTTCAAAGTGTCGAAATCCGATAGTACGAGAGTTCCAGAAAGTTCCTGAGATTAATTTGGCGAAAGAGAAATAGTATAAATTCGGCGAAATAGTGTTCCAGAAAAGTCCTTCGGCGAAGGTGAAATCGAAAGTTCCAGAAAGAGAATTTTACGAATCTGAATATCGAAATATTGGGTTTTCAAAAGAAGAGAGAAGATTCCAGAAGGTGTGCAGGCTCAAGAAAGAAGATCTTCAGCCAACATTTTTCTGCTAGGCCAACTTGTGTTTCTTGGAGGGATATCAAGAAAAACCAACATCCCTCCAAAAAGAATTCGATTGATCACGCATGAATGCTGGACACTTTAGTTCTTTTCAGAACTGAATAAGAAGTGTTAAATTTTTGGGACTCAGTGCGAGCCCACTATAAAAGAATTCGTATTCTTGAACATTTTATATTTACTAATCCAATTTTTTCTCTTTCAGCCTAGCCTGGCCTCCACCGCCGGTGGAAGCAGCGGCTCCGTATTGCCTGGATTAGATTGCGTGGTCCCGGAATCTATGCCAGGTGATGCCTACCGGATCACTGGGGTGAGTCTTCCGTAGCAAGACGAACCATTGCACTAAGGTGAGACGGGGCGGTAAAGCGCAACTTCTCTCCCGGGAGAGACACGGGTAAACTCCCTGGATAGGCGCGTTAAAACACTTAGTTTTATTTTGTAGATTTTGTTTAGCTATCGACTAATCATAATCTCTCTTTCAGCTACTCTGGTAAGTTAAATTAGGGACTTAGGGCTCTTGCTAGGAGTAGGCTAGTTATAATAATCATTGGTTGGCATTTTCCCTATCAATTGCAGAATTTTCTCTTTGTAATTTTCTTTAAATTTTGTTTGTAAAAATGGAGAGATTCTGGGCGGCGAGAATGAGGTCGAACCCGGAGCTGGCCGAGGCACCTCAAATTAATAATTCTATTTTTTTTAATAATTCAACCAACTCCCATTCTCGACATGGCGCCCAACGTGGGGCGTTTAATCGTCATACTGATGATGGACAAAATGACCGAAACGTCGGAAATGACGATTTTCGAAGTTTCGAAATTCCAGAAAATTCTGGACAACGAAATGGCGATTATTTCACTGTGATCAGTGAACGGACTCAATTCCTTGATAGGGAACGCCATGCATACATGCCTGAGGAGGAACGTATTCAGGTCGAAACGTTCGATCCACGAATTTCCACTGTTATGAATGATAGCGATTGGTATACTCGCTCAATGGCTTCGACTCGTACCCTCGATGGTGAGCGGGCGGAAGCCTCATATTTGCAGAGTGCATCTGCAAATAATCCATTTTCCTTACTTTTCAAAACGTCGCCTACTTCCGATCCCAGCGACGAAAAATTAAGTGGGAACAGGTGGCGCCCAAATTTCAAAAACGAAGAAAGCCCAAGAAGGGTTTCTTTTGCTCCGGAAGATAATATTCCAGTCGGAAATTCTACGATAAATCCGGAAGCCATAAATACTGTTGCCCCTGCTCCGCCGCAAAGTGACATGGCGCAGCTGGTGCAAGTTCTCAAGGAACTAACAGGCCATTCAAAGCCGAAAACCCTTGATCGAAATAAATTACCCACTTTCAGTGGAAAAGACTCAGAAAACCCGAGATACTTCCTAAATAAATTGGTATCTGAATTCAGGAAAGCGGATTTAGATCTGGATGATTGGGTGGCTCATGCTCGAAGTCAGCTTAAAGGTGAGGCCCAGACATGGATGAATTTATACAACGATATTAATGCCACTTGGCAATTTTTCGTAAACCGCTTTCTAGACAGGTTTGATAGCCAGGAGCTACATTCACGACTCCTTGCAAAAATATATGGAGAAAAGCAAACGAAAAGCAAAACTGATATTTTTATCGGAGAGAAAATGGCACTCATCCGTCGAGTAATGCCAAATCTGCCCGAACTGGAGGCCATACGATTAATAACGGAATTGATTGACCCTGCTATACAATCTTTTCTTCGAGATAAGCCGATTGTGAACCTTGAGGCATTCACTAGGCACTGTATACAAATAGAGGCCAGCTTGACAGCCCCAAGCTGCTTCAAAACAAATAGCAAAGCCACTGTCCGGGAATCCACCAGACAAGCTAATGTGGGTTCGAATAATGCTAACATTGTTAGAAATACGAATACCCAGAGCCAGTATAACGGAAGCTGGAGGGGTAATGGAAATTCGAATTCAAATGGATGGAGGAATTCCAACATTAATAGAAACGAAAATAGGGACTCTCAAAGAGAAAGAGAGGACTCTCGAAATTATATAAGAGGCCAATTTTCTGCTGCTCGGGGCAGAGGCTCTTATGGGAACGTGGGTCAGAGGAATCCCCCGCCCACACAAAATCAAAGACGTACAGACAGTAGACTTAATTACATAGAGGAAGAGGACGCTTACTGTTCGGGAAACGCCAGGCAGGATGCACCACCTTCGGCGATGGTGACGTCCGCTCGCCAGTAAGCCGAGTCCCCACTTACATTCCCAAAGTGGAAATTATCACTCATGCAAACATTTCCACTCAAACCTCGGGAAACATAATCCCTGAAAAACCCCCTTGTGTAAATATTTCAGTTCAAGCAGATGAGTCTGTTCAAGTCCCTGAAAATAATTTTCTCCCTTTAGAGGCTTTAGTGAGCCTGGAAGATGGACACATAAAGTGCAGAAGGCTTCCTAGGATCCCTGTGTGTGCCGCCGGCAAACAGGTTTCTGCCCTGATAGATACGGGGGCAAGCACCAATTTTATAAGAGCAAGCTTACTTGAGGAACATGATCTGTCGAATCTTCCAAACCCGACTGCTATCAGATTAGGATGCAGGGATAACACGTCCTATAGTTTAGGACAAGAGGAAATTTCGTTGGACATTGAAGGACAAGAGTTCCATATTACTGCTACAGTCCTAGCAGATCTCAATGAGTCGATAATTCTAGGAGTCCCATTTCTGGACGATAATGAGGCCATCCTAGATGTTAAACGGAAATGCGTGTACTTGGGAAGTGAGACCAGGCAAACGGTCTATTGGAGTCCAGTTTCAGAGAGGGCAATTGCCGAGATTCAGCTAGCGGAGTTCGCTGAAGAGCAATTTTCGCCCGAAACAAAGGACAAGATCATGGAAGTAATAACGGACTTTCCTGATGTGTTCGAGGAAACCATCAGGCAGCCGATTACTAAAGCCGTGTTACACGACATAAAAGTCAAAGAGGAACGCCCTTTTAGACGCTTTCGTTACGACAAGATGTCGGAAAGCCGGAAACAAATAGTTCATGAGGAGATAAGAAAACTCTCGGAGGCTGGCGTGATAGTGCCAAGCGACTCCCCATACTGCTCCCCGGTAGTTCTCGTCCCAAAGAAGGACGGAAAATTGAGATTCTGTGTGGATTACAGGGAAATAAATAAACTGATAGTTTCGGAAGCTCCAAACTTACCTCCCATTCAGGAGACTGTCAGAGAAGTGGGGCAGGCAAAGATTTTTACCACACTTGACTTGAGAAACGGGTTTTGGCAAGCACCCTTAACACCGCAGTCTCAGAAGTACACAGCATTCGGAGCCCCTGACGGACAAGTGTATCAGTTTAAAGTTTTGAGCTTTGGCCTGAAGAATGGCCCGGCGGTATTTCAAAAACTCATGTCCTCGGTCTTAGTCGGATATACTGATGTCTTTTGTAAAGTATATCTCGATGACATTATTGTTTATTCCCGTGATGTCGAGGAACATTGCGTACATTTGAGGAGGATTTTGGAACGCCTCAGAACTCATGGTTTATGGCTCTCTCCTCAAAAATGCCACTTCGGTTCAAGAGAACTGCATTATTTAGGCAGAATCGTCTCCGCAAAAGGAAACCGGCCACAAGAGGCTCACATCCTTAATACTATAAATTTCACTACCCCCAAATCATTGAAACAGCTCAGAGCGTTTCTAGGAACAGCCAGTTGGCTACGGGAATATATTCCCCATTTTGCAGAAATTGCGTCTCCCCTCACGGATCTCATTGATACCCAGAAGAGGTTCAAATGGACTCCTGCTGCCGAAGCAGCATTTAGCAAAATAAAAGAGCTGGTCAGCCAACCACTTGAGCTTTCCAGACCCGATCCCCAGAGACCTTATTGTCTCCAGACGGACGCAAGCCTCATTGGCATGGGGGCAGTCCTATTTCAGGAAAACGAAAACGGCAATAGGGATATAATCGCCTATGCTAGTGCGAAAATAATTTTCTCCCTTTAGAGGCTTTAGTGAGCCTGGAAGATGGACACATAAAGTGCAGAAGGCTTCCTAGGATCCCTGTGTGTGCCGCCGGCAAACAGGTTTCTGCCCTGATAGATACGGGGGCAAGCACCAATTTTATAAGAGCAAGCTTACTTGAGGAACATGATCTGTCGAATCTTCCAAACCCGACTGCTATCAGATTAGGATGCAGGGATAACACGTCCTATAGTTTAGGACAAGAGGAAATTTCGTTGGACATTGAAGGACAAGAGTTCCATATTACTGCTACAGTCCTAGCAGATCTCAATGAGTCGATAATTCTAGGAGTCCCATTTCTGGACGATAATGAGGCCATCCTAGATGTTAAACGGAAATGCGTGTACTTGGGAAGTGAGACCAGGCAAACGGTCTATTGGAGTCCAGTTTCAGAGAGGGCAATTGCCGAGATTCAGCTAGCGGAGTTCGCTGAAGAGCAATTTTCGCCCGAAACAAAGGACAAGATCATGGAAGTAATAACGGACTTTCCTGATGTGTTCGAGGAAACCATCAGGCAGCCGATTACTAAAGCCGTGTTACACGACATAAAAGTCAAAGAGGAACGCCCTTTTAGACGCTTTCGTTACGACAAGATGTCGGAAAGCCGGAAACAAATAGTTCATGAGGAGATAAGAAAACTCTCGGAGGCTGGCGTGATAGTGCCAAGCGACTCCCCATACTGCTCCCCGGTAGTTCTCGTCCCAAAGAAGGACGGAAAATTGAGATTCTGTGTGGATTACAGGGAAATAAATAAACTGATAGTTTCGGAAGCTCCAAACTTACCTCCCATTCAGGAGACTGTCAGAGAAGTGGGGCAGGCAAAGATTTTTACCACACTTGACTTGAGAAACGGGTTTTGGCAAGCACCCTTAACACCGCAGTCTCAGAAGTACACAGCATTCGGAGCCCCTGACGGACAAGTGTATCAGTTTAAAGTTTTGAGCTTTGGCCTGAAGAATGGCCCGGCGGTATTTCAAAAACTCATGTCCTCGGTCTTAGTCGGATATACTGATGTCTTTTGTAAAATATATCTCGATGACATTATTGTTTATTCCCGTGATGTCGAGGAACATTGCGTACATTTGAGGAGGATTTTGGAACGCCTCAGAACTCATGGTTTATGGCTCTCTCCTCAAAAATGCCACTTCGGTTCAAGAGAACTGCATTATTTAGGCAGAATCGTCTCCGCAAAAGGAAACCGGCCACAAGAGGCTCACATCCTTAATACTATAAATTTCACTACCCCCAAATCATTGAAACAGCTCAGAGCGTTTCTAGGAACAGCCAGTTGGCTACGGGAATATATTCCCCATTTTGCAGAAATTGCGTCTCCCCTCACGGATCTCATTGATACCCAGAAGAGGTTCAAATGGACTCCTGCTGCCGAAGCAGCATTTAGCAAAATAAAAGAGCTGGTCAGCCAACCACTTGAGCTTTCCAGACCCGATCCCCAGAGACCTTATTGTCTCCAGACGGACGCAAGCCTCATTGGCATGGGGGCAGTCCTATTTCAGGAAAACGAAAACGGCAATAGGGATATAATCGCCTATGCTAGTGCGAAATTATCTAAGACTGAAAGGAAGTACCACGTAAACGAAATAGAATGTTTGGCCATAGTTTGGAGCATCAAAAAGTATAGGCATTTCCTACAGGACAAACACTTTAAATTGTACACAGACAATTCAGCACTCCTATGGTTAGGAAAAATGAAGGACGAAAGAGCGAAGTTAACACGATGGTCCTTACTGTTACAAGAATACGATTTTGAGATTATCCATATTCCAGGGAAGCTGAATCAGCTCCCGGATTTTCTCAGCAGAAACCCGATAGACGAGCCGACAGGCCATGATATACACTCTGAAACAGAGCGGATGATATTCCCAGTCAAAGAGACTCAGGAAAAGTCCCCTGTAGGAGAATTACCAACACTTACCCAAATAAGAACGTTCTACGAGGAAGTTAAAGACAGACAGAGAGATTGTCCTAGCCTCCAAAGGTTTATAGAGAGAATCATCAGAGCAAGGAATACGCCAAATCCAAATCCCTATGAGCGAAGAATTCGTGACGAGTTCGTCATAGAGGATGGCGTGCTCTACTTTATAGGCCAGGATCCTGAAAGTCGGCGGGTTGTGATACCGAAGAATTTTCTGCACCAAGTGCTTAAACGGTATCACGACGACATAGGGCATCCTGGAAGCCTAGAGACCTATCGACAAATTTCTAAACACTTCCAACTTTCTCCCCTTAAATCTCGTATCGACGATTACATCAAGAGGTGCCTCACTTGCGCGACAACCAAACGTGCTGCTCCTCAACAGGAAATGATCCAAAGGCCGAATTGTCCGGAGAGGCCATGGGAAATCGTCTCTATAGACGCCATGGGTCCATATCCCGCATCCCGGAACGGGAACCGGTACATTCTTTTGGCAACAGATTGTTTTAGCAAATGGGTTGAAGCCAAGGTGGTACGGAAAGCCGATGCCGAAGCTGTCGTCAAATTTCTTCAGGAGGATGTCTTTGGAAGATGGGGATACCCAAGATTAATAATTTCAGACAGTGCAGCCCAATTCAAGGGCAGAGTCTTTGAACAGTTCACAGAGCACTACCGTATTGAAATTAAGTGGTCACCTATCTATCACCAACAGGCGAATCCAATAGAAAGGCGAGTACAGGAGATTAAGAAGATGCTACGAGCTGCTTTACTAAACAAGGAGGAAACCCTTTGGGAAGAGCAGGTTCCTAGTATAATCTTCAACCTAAGGACTCGATTTAACGCCGCAACAGGGATGTCACCGAGCATGCTGCTGTTAGGCTATGAGATACCCCAGCCCGGAGAGTGGATAACTCCTTCGCAAAGGAAGAGAAAAAGAAGAAACGAGAACCGTGCAGAGCGCGTTGCAGAAGCAGCCGCTTCTTCTTCGAACTACCGGAGTAAGTTGTTCCCGAATCTGGAAGACGAGCAACCAGTGTCATTTTCGCCAGGACAATGGGTTTTGTGCCGGAATTTTGGTCCGCGTCGCAAAAACTTTGGCCAGACCTGGGTCGGCCCATTCCAGGTCGAACGGCAGATCGGCCCCAATTGTTATGTGGTCCTCAAAGGAGGCTACGAACAAAACATCTCCGCCGATGATCTCCGACCAGCCCCGGATCCCAGAAGTGGCCAAGACCACTTGGATCCACGTCCAACTCCAGCCCCAGGAGAGGACGAGTAGTCCGCGAACATTGTAACATATCCCTCTTTAGTCAGTAAGATAGGCCCGTGGAACACCGGACATTATTATGCCCAGAAGGTGTTATTTGTCAACGTCCCTGTAGTATAAGTACATATTGTAAAATTTATCTCCCTAACATAAGTTAGTTCGCACTTTAGCTAGCACAGGTAGTTAGGATAGCATTGTACAAGTTAGGCTAGGGCCAAAACATTGTACACCCAGTTGGGTTTTAGGGGCATTGCCCATTAAAATATATTGTACTTGTGGTTTGAAAAGAATTAATAAAGAGAAAGAAAATAAAACCCTCCCGAGGCGCACGTTGCTCCGGCGGCAAAAATGTTTGGCATTCCATTAGCAGAAAAGATGTCAGCGATCTCTTGAAGGGGGGGAGTGTCATGAAAACCCAATATATTATTATAATTTTTAACGATGAGATTCAGAAAGAATCCAACTCAGCATTCACCAAGAAATTTCCGTCGAGAAATGAGCTCCAGAAATTCTCGACCGAGTTTTGTTCGCCGTTCTCGAGCGCGATTGGCCAAAGCCAGGCCACGCCCTCCGAACCGCACATATAAATATAGAGCGCTTTGCGCGATTACACACAGCGTTCCAGTCCGCTACCTGCAAAGAAGAGCAAAGAACGTTTATACTCAGCTGAGAGAATTATAGTGAAAAGTCAGTATTTTCACCAGTTACAAAGTATTGTGAAAATTGGTATTTTCGAGAATTTCAAAGTGTCGAAATCCGATAGTACGAGAGTTCCAGAAAGTTCCTGAGATTAATTTGGCGAAAGAGAAATAGTATAAATTCGGCGAAATAGTGTTCCAGAAAAGTCCTTCGGCGAAGGTGAAATCGAAAGTTCCAGAAAGAGAATTTTACGAATCTGAATATCGAAATATTGGGTTTTCAAAAGAAGAGAGAAGATTCCAGAAGGTGTGCAGGCTCAAGAAAGAAGATCTTCAGCCAACATTTTTCTGCTAGGCCAACTTGTGTTTCTTGGAGGGATATCAAGAAAAACCAACATCCCTCCAAAAAGAATTCGATTGATCACGCATGAATGCTGGACACTTTAGTTCTTTTCAGAACTGAATAAGAAGTGTTAAATTTTTGGGACTCAGTGCGAGCCCACTATAAAAGAATTCGTATTCTTGAACATTTTATATTTACTAATCCAATTTTTTCTCTTTCAGCCTAGCCTGGCCTCCACCGCCGGTGGAAGCAGCGGCTCCGTATTGCCTGGATTAGATTGCGTGGTCCCGGAATCTATGCCAGGTGATGCCTACCGGATCACTGGGGTGAGTCTTCCGTAGCAAGACGAACCATTGCACTAAGGTGAGACGGGGCGGTAAAGCGCAACTTCTCTCCCGGGAGAGACACGGGTAAACTCCCTGGATAGGCGCGTTAAAACACTTAGTTTTATTTTGTAGATTTTGTTTAGCTATCGACTAATCATAATCTCTCTTTCAGCTACTCTGGTAAGTTAAATTAGGGACTTAGGGCTCTTGCTAGGAGTAGGCTAGTTATAATAATCATTGGTTGGCATTTTCCCTATCAATTGCAGAATTTTCTCTTTGTAATTTTCTTTAAATTTTGTTTGTAAAAATGGAGAGATTCTGGGCGGCGAGAATGAGGTCGAACCCGGAGCTGGCCGAGGCACCTCAAATTAATAATTCTATTTTTTTTAATAATTCAACCAACTCCCATTCTCGACAGCTCGCGAAAACGCGCGGGATTTGGGCAAATGACCGTTAAAGTCCCGTTACCTGCGTTTTCTAGGGAGTATTTGACAAAAGTCACTAAATACTCCCCAGATCTAGGGAGATATTGAAAGTCAGAATTTCAGATATCTCGATTCCTAGGGCGGTCCGATATTCGGAGAGCCCCGAGAAAAACCATAAACCAACGTGATTCTTGAACGCCGAAGAAATACACGTATTCCTTCGCCGAGGAATCTATACCCGTTTTCCGATTTGGCCAACCTGATGAGAAATCGAATTGAAATAAAATAATTTGTGAAAACAAATGGAGCCACGGAATCTTTCCACCCAACAAGAGACTAGCGTGTCGAAACCTTGCTCTAAGTGTTCTGTATACCGGGTGCTCGACTGTTTGGGGCCACAAATTAATAAAATTGAAAACTAGTCAGGAATTTCCGGTAAATCGGTAAAACTACGTACAGTGGAGTTCCACTGGGTGGAGATTGGGACTTTACATCATACAGGGTGAGACTAGACTAGTGACCTGAATATAATGCAAAAATCTAATATTATTCGACTGGCTTCTAGGTGAAAATTGAGAGTTATTAAGTGTAAAAATGGCTCACTAAAGGTGACCATACACAAAAAAAATCATCGTAGGAGCGCGGCGAGCCTGCCCTGCGACACCCCCCTACTAAAGAGTTTAACTTGGTCGAAGTTATTTCCAAACGAAACAACCGACAAAAGCTAATTTTACGTTAACTCCCTAATAGTCACCTTCCGCACTCTGATGAACCAAGGCTGGAACCACCAAAGTTACTGGAGCGTCATCCTCCATGTCGGAATCGTTCTCAGTACAGTCTTTACTAACTCTAGGAGCTTCGCTGTAGCTCTGGGCTGGTACGGGATCTTCGTCAGACCCGGTCACCGAAACATACTGACGGGCGGAGTCTGTCGGTGGCCGCTGGATCGGAGCTCTGTCGGAGTCCAGCGCCACAGCTCGGCATCTCCTTCGCCGTCCTGTACTCTTACTAGGAATCTCAGTCCTAACTGAGCCTTCCTGTCTCACATTCTCTCCCGGGTCGACCATCAATGATAATGGAGACCCCCCTACTGGAAGTGCTAACTCTCGGATAGCAGCTTCCACTTCCGAATCTGAATCGTACGCAGGACCTTGGTCGGGAACGACCGCTTGACGGGTAAGAGCGTCTACTTCAGTAGTAGCACGCCCCCCTACTGGTGAGTTTGCGACGGGGAGTTCAGAATCTCTGATCTCCAAAAGGCCAGAGTTCACCACCGGCAACGGACTCCTACGGGATACTCCTCTCTTCCCCGCGCAGTCTGAGTCGCGTTTCCGTCCTTGTGGATTCTTCCTCAACCTTTTCACTGTCCGCCGGACCGCTTTGTCCTTTGGATCGAAACTGACCGTTACTTCCCGTGGATTCGTTGAGTTGGGTGCGTCAGCTCGTACCCGGATTAACGAAGGTGGCTTCGGACCGCCCCCAGTCGTCGGCCTAGGTGTGACTTCCCCTGTCACTTCTTGGTCAGCGTCGTTGGACTCTGGCTGATCCGGACCTGGGCCACCATCGTCGTGGCGGACGCCAGCCGGCAAAGTCCTGCTTACCCAAGAACGGATATCGTCTACGTGCACCAGCCTCTCGGTGCCGTTCCTATCTACGAGGTAACTGTCTCGCCCCATCACCCTCGTGATCGGATGCGGTCCTGACAGTGTACCTCCGAAGTTTCCTTTGACGAAATTCCTAACTAAAACGCGGTCGCCGACCCCGTAGGTCCGTGGCGACGGTAGATCTTTATCAGGGAATAAATTCCTCTGATAAACTGCCTGACGTCTGGCTGCTTTTGCAAGACGTTCTTGCCGATCTTCGGGGCTATTATGTACCGGATCTCGGTACATAGGTAGCCTCCAATCTCCTGGACGACCAGGTGTATATCCTAACAATAACTCCGCTGGAGTCTCCCCTGTTGCTCTATTCTTACGGTTCCGTAAGCAATAGAGACTTGCAGCCAGACCTTCTTCCCAAAGCCCTTCCGAAGTGGTTTCCAGCATCCTTGCTCTTAGGCACTTCTTCAGTTCCTGGACCCTTCGCTCGACAGGATTCGCCTGTTGATGAAAAACAGGTGAAAATTTGACCTCGATGTTCTTCAAATCGTAGTATTTTAGCAGATGATTGCTCTGAAACTGCGGGCCGTTGTCAGAAATGACGACTTCTGGACAACCCCAACGAGATAAGATTTCTTCGTCTAGAAAACGAGAAATTACTTTCGACGTGCTTGTCTTAGTGGCCTTGGCTTCAACCCACTTTGAAAACATATCGACGGCAATTACCACGAACCTGTTTCCCCTCCTTGAGGCTGCATAGGGCCCCAGGACGTCAACAGCCAGCATCTGCCACGGTCGCTTCGGCACACTAGGCCGTTGCGGTGCCGCTTCCTGATGCCGTACGGCTTTAACGCACTGGCAGACTAGGCAACCTCTCACGTAGGCCCGGACGTAGTCCTCCATGGCCGGCCACCAATAGTGCCGTTTCAAGGCACGTAAGGTTTCCTCTTGACCAGGATGACCAGCGGTCGGGTGTTCATGGTAATAAGCCGTCACGTCCTCACGGAGCGCCTCGGGCACATACAATAGCCGTTTACCAGCAGAAGAAACATATACAACACCTTGGACATCTGAAAACTTGTTGATAAAACGAAGATCGTCCCTGGACCTAGGACCTAACTCCTGTATCGTTCTGATACGCGCCCTCAACCTTTGCGTCTCCCTATCTATGGCCTGCCGCCGCACGACCACTTCAGCCGGCGTCTCTACGACGCTCACCACACCTTGGTGTTCAGACAGTTGCACCTTCATAGGTGGCAACCCCATACGCTCTACATCAGCATCCAAGTCTTCACTGTGAGACCCCGAGGGATTACGGGACAAGAAATCAGCTAACTGATTGTCTCGACCTGCGACTTGCTCCACAGTGAAGGAATACTCCTGTAGAAGTAAGGCCCAACGAGTTAACTTCGCTTTTGCGTCCTTGAACTTGGATAACCAAGTCAACGCTTTGCTGTCCGTTCGAAGAGTGAATGGACGGTCTTCGAGATAATGACGGTATCGCTTGATACCCCAAACAATGGCTAAACATTCAGTCTCGTTCACATGATAGTTTAATTCCGCGCCCTTGAGCTTGGCACTAGCATGCGAAACGATCCTTCTGTCGCCGTGACAATCGACTTGATACAGAACTGCAGCAATGCCTACCCCAGATGCATCGGTCTGCAGGAGAAACGGGAGAGTCATGTCCGGCCTGGCCAAGACCATAGGACGGCCCACGACTTCCTTGATCCTCTCAAACGCCTCCAATGCTTGAGAGTTCCACTTAAGGTCTCGACCTTTCTTCGATTTGAGCATGTCACTTATCGGAGCCTCCAACTCCGCTAAGTTCGGGATGAACTCCCGTAGCCAACCAACGGTGCCCAAGAATCCTCGGACCTGAGAGACATTCTTGGGTAGCGGGAATTGTTGAACCGCTAACACATGACCTGGCATTGGTTCGTTTGACGTTTCCGTCACCACATGCCCCAAGTACTCCAGCCTACGCTGAGCGAAGTTGCACTTCTTTAAACTGCACCACAGGCCATGTGCTCTGAACCTCTCCAGCACAAGGCGGAGATGGTAGAGGTTCTCCTTTTCATCTTCGCTGTAAACGATTATGTCGTCTAGATATACTTTGACGAATTTATCGACATAACCAACCAACACTTCCGTCATAAGGATTTGGAAACTTCCAGGTGCATTCGTTAGACCAAACGGCATTGAGTTAAACTCATAACAAGCTCCATCAGGCGTAGCAAAAGCTGTATACTTTTTACTAGCCTCATCCATGGGTATCTGCCAAAACCCAGACTTCAGATCCAAAGAAGTGAACACTCTCGCTGTTCCGAGCTCTTTGATAGTCTCGTGAATACCTGGCAATACCGACGACTCGGGTATTGTCAGACTATTCAACTTCCTGTAGTCGACACAAAACCGAGCCGTACCGTCCTTCTTCGTGACGATAACGACCGGACTAATAAAGGCAGAATGGGACCTACTTATGACACCTGCAGCGAGCATCTTATCCACCTCCTCTTGGATAAGAGCCCTCTTCTGATCGGAAACTTTGTACGGACGGAGCTTGAAGGGTAGCTCCTCCTTCAATCGGATTTTGTGGCAAGCAGCCCTCGTCACTGGTTGCCTTGGAGATTCGTAAAAGACGTCTCCAAACTCTCGGATAAGACTCCGAAATTCCTTTCTCGAGAACGCCGGTAGCTGTTCGTCCGCTACCTGTGGTTCAGGGAACTTTTCTGGTGGAAGATAGACCTCCTCCGCCCAGAAAATAGTTTGCCTAGGCCCCTTTCCAACGTACATGGTGCGACGTGCAAAGTCGACCATAGCCTCGTTTGATGCCAGCCAGGGACACCCGAGCAGAAGATCCTCGACAAGATCATCCACCACCTGCACGACAACTTCGTGAACAACACCATCTATTAACAGTTCGACTATTGTCTCCCCTAGACTGGTGATGCCACGACCGGCGCATGCAAGCTGCAACGGTGTCACTTGCTTCCTATCCACCCTCCAGGTGACAGGCAACAAACTACGTTTCAGGAGATTTAGCGAACTTCCGCTGTCCACCAAAACCCTAACTCGACGACCCATCAGTTCAGCCTCGATTCGCGGCAACTGATGCAATCGTCCCTCAACATTGTTGTTCGCTAAGCTAGTATCACAGCGACGATATAGACACAATGGATCCAGCAGATCCACCTCCGACTTCTTCCTAAGCGGGTCGGTCTCAATGAAACTCAGAAGTTCCGACTTGCGATTGACATCAAGTACTGCAGCACCAACTGCAGCCAACGATGGGACTTGGCGATTGCATCCCTCAGGAACCTCGCCTCCGCCCCGACTAAGACGTGTAACTCTCTCAGATGACATGCCTACCACGCCTCTGGTATCTACCAACGGGGAATGGCGATTCGCACCTGCGATCCCATCTGCTCTGCCCCTCGATACCGTCCTTGAGACTTGGCATGCATCGACCTCGAAACCTGCGTCCTGTGTGGGAGTGAGTGACAGACCACCACCCTCGGTGTCTTCACTACCCCGAAGTGGAACCGAAAAGAGTACGTCACTCTCGACGACCTTTTCGTTCCGAAACCTTGATTCGCAATCTTCCCTTGGATACACCTTTTCATCTCGACTTGTGCCTATACCGGACCTGTGCCCAGTTTGCAGTGCCCTAGCACTCTCTTTGACAACAGGCCCCTCCTGGTCCTTCTGTATACCGATCACTAACTCCGAAACCTTGTGTTGTGGCGGATGGAACGACCCACCAACAACGACCTGGGGTACCTCGATGACCTCACAACTCCATGAACCTGAAGATGATTCATAACCCCTTTCATTCGTTCCAAAACTAGAACCTGATTTTTTTGAAATGACTTTCAACCCTCTACGTTTAACGTCTGCCGACGAGTGAACTTTTTTCCGCCTACCACCAGTGGCGCGATCCACACGCTCATCTACCACACTGAAACAAACGGATTCACAATCTGACCGGTCTGCCCAATGTAGTTTGCCTGATGACGGTGGCGTTTCGGCTGAAACGACTCCAGCTTCAACATCCTGGAACTCCTTCTCCTCCTCCTTGTTGGGAATACATGCCGCATAATTTCTATGACAGTCCAACACTGTCACAGAACCGCAAAACGGTGTTGAAGGAGTACCTACTCCGATGGAGCCCCCTGATGGCTCCTGTTGGAGTTTTTTGATTCTTCGCAAACTGTGATTTTGTCTGCGTCCTTAGCTGACGTCTTACGACGCGAGATTTTACTCGCCTGTACGGTATTGACCGTATGTGCCTTATTGGCCTGATCTAACGGTTTTGTTCCCGCACTCTGACGTTTGGGACCGTTCTTGCTATCATTTTGCTGAGGGCAATCTTTGTTCCAATGAGCTCCCCCGCAAGTGAAACATCCGCTCGAAGGAGCGTTGTTTCCTCCAGAACGCCTCGATTGATCGTAATTCTGGAATTTAGTGCCATTGTTGTTAAAGTTATTGGACCTAACATGGTTCGAACCCCTGTTGTCCTGTAGCTGTCCCTGAGGACGTTTAGGTGGCACATCTTCGGCCTGATAAGGACGGTTGGTGTTCGAAACAAGTTTCGGCCCCGACTGTACACTTTGGCTGGTGCTACGAAGTAGCGTCTCGACAGCAACAGCTTTTTGTGTCAGCTCTTCGATAGTTGCAAATCTATGCAATTGCAAATGGACTTTGATATCCGGTCTGATCCGGTTCAATATTAATCGCACAACCCTTCCTTCGTCCATCTCTGGGTAGAGCCTCTGTGAAAGACTCCACTTGTTCAGGATGAAGGAAGTTATTGACTCTCCCTTCGGCTGGTCAGTGCCAAAGAACTCCGCTTCTAAGCTCGAGACCAACAGATCGTTATCGAACCGTTCCTGGAGCCGGTTTGTGAAAAACTGCCAGTTTAGGCGTGAGTTTCGATATGGAGCATACCACTGCTGGGCTGCTCCCTTGAGCCACTGAGCTGCAACGCTCACCCAGACGGTTGGATCAAAGCCCCCTAGATAATCCTCAGAGGATTGGATAAATTGTATTGGATCTTCGTGAGGAAGCCCACTGAAACTGGGATGTGGTTTATTGTTAATTAAACCCCCATCAACACCGTTTAGGGTTCCCCGACGTCTGTCCTCCAGCAAATCCGCGAGTCGCACGAGCACGTCGTCGACCCCCGTCACTGGTCTTCTGGGATTCTCCTGAATCCGGACTGTGGGCACTGGCCTCCTCGATGGGTAATATCCACTCCTGTGGACATCACCGGGGTTGGAAGCGACGTTTCGAGCAACTCGAGGGACATCCTCAGATTCCCTATAATGCCGATTCCCGGTTGGCAACCGGGTAAACGTGCCATATGGGCGCCAAAGGGTTTCCGGTTCACCCATAACCATTTCATTAACTGGGAGTCTCTCAGGAGAGAGATCCCGAACTCTAATTCTGTTTGCAGGAGGAAGGCTACACGCGCAGATCCCTGAAGACGGTCTGTCTTCAGCAGCCCCACGTTGGGCGCCATGTCTCGTAAAAAGGTGTGGATGGACGGCTTCCGCAAAGTTTCGGATTCCTCCGAACCCATCTTCAGCCACCCACCGCTCTGCTCCTAGTTGCCTGGAGGGCAAGGACGTCGTCACCCAGGGATTTCGGGTGGCAACTTCCGTGTCCCAGCCGACACCTGATTCAAGATCTGCCTTTCTAGCTCTTACTGCTTGTTCAGGCCGTGCATTTGGTATCCCTTGGGAGGTACGCTGAACCCGCCCCTGGAGAGATATGGGAATGCGAGCATTCCCAACTCCCTCCGAGAGCCTTCCACCACCCCCTAGTTCTTCCACTAGGGCCTCAGCATCACCCGGTTCCCTTAGGGTATGCACATCTACTTCTGGCCTTGGCTGTTGTGCGTGAGGCACACCCAATGACCTCGGAGCGCTTCGGCGCATTCCGAGGGGGCGTGCCTCACGAGCTTCGCCAGCATGGACTCCTTCGTAGCCCTCCGACCTACAAACAGAGACATTTCTCGTTATTCTAAATTGCTCCAAACGGGCTTCCAAAGGTGGAGTTGTGACAACTCCCGCGGAATCGATTACTAACCCTACCTGAGCCGACGGGGAAGGCTGCCTCCCTCCGTCTAAGCTCGACTCTAAAGTACCTTGGTCCAGCACACTTCTCGGGGACAAGGTAGCTGACATCGTCAACTCACGATTTTCCCCGGTAGTACGTACCTGGGGGACGTCTCCGTCGAGGCGTCGCGACGCTTCGGGGAATAGACGCCTGGCGTCTAAGTCACCCGACGGCGGAGGTGTCCGAGAAAGCCCAGCGCCGGCGAACACGGCTTGGGTATTCTCCTCCGCGAGCATATGAGATCTCAATCTCATATTCGTCATTGCTCTAAAGGACAAACAATTACGGCTGTAATGTATTGTCGGGCTACTTGCGTGTGCAAGTGTGTGGCAAAGGAGAAGTGCACTAAAATCGACCTCGCGTCGACCCAACTCAAGTGTGACGATGAGAAGGGTCACCCTATAGCTAACTAACCTAACACCTAACAAGACCTCGCCGGGAAATGGACGAGGGAGGAAGGATTCACGGTTTAGAAAAACTATCTAAATAAAATTTCCTAACTTCAAAAATTGTGTGAAGCACCAAAAAGGAAAATTAAACTTGAAAAATTTTACTTTAAAAATTACAACTGGATGTGACAAAAACCAAGACAGAAATTTGGGTAAAAGGATCACGGAGCCTAACCAGACTGTCTCAGGTGGAAAAGCCAAGAACAGCCGCAGGAAATAGGTATGGGAAGGACGCGAAACCCCTAGGTATCACAGGAAATGTGGCTCGCCAACGACAAAGTCGCAGCTAATGATGTCTTGACAGGCCGAGGAATTTAAGCTCGAACGATACAATCTTCGTGGAACTCTACGATCGAGCCGATTGTATCAGGTGAGATCTCGTTTTGGTGCCTGACCCCTTTTCATACGATGGGGATTTTTCGTCAACGTCGCGTACAGGTATTAAGTCGGGAAATAACTTTGATGAAGTTAAATCCCTAAGTGTCCGTTGCAAAAGATCACTTTACACTGATTATTGCTCGAGAGTTAAACTGCCTATCAACGTACTTTCGTAGCGCGAATAAAACACCTGTAAACCGTACAAGTGAGTCTAACCCCCTTTAAGATAGAAACAAAACGTTATGAATCTACTGTGAACTGAATTATTATTACCGAGAACCTGACTCTAACTGCTAGCCAAAACGATGAATTGCAGAGACAAAAGGCAAAGCCAAACAAACGTAAGTTATTTAACGGAAACACAAAATTGATTATTACACTGCAATTCGACAAGAAAGAGTGGCTGTCTGCTGCTTCGCTGCTTGCATATTTATGCAATCCTGACTGCTAAATCCGCGACACCCATTGGCCTAGAGGGCCAAAGTGGGCGTCGCCCTTGGCTGAACAAAACCCTAGCTCGCGAAAACGCGCGGGATTTGGGCAAATGACCGTTAAAGTCCCGTTACCTGCGTTTTCTAGGGAGTATTTGACAAAAGTCACTAAATACTCCCCAGATCTAGGGAGATATTGAAAGTCAGAATTTCAGATATCTCGATTCCTAGGGCGGTCCGATATTCGGAGAGCCCCGAGAAAAACCATAAACCAACGTGATTCTTGAACGCCGAAGAAATACACGTATTCCTTCGCCGAGGAATCTATACCCGTTTTCCGATTTGGCCAACCTGATGAGAAATCGAATTGAAATAAAATAATTTGTGAAAACAAATTGAGCCACGGAATCTTTCCACCCAACAAGAGACTAGCGTGTCGAAACCTTGCTCTAAGTGTTCTGTATACCGGGTGCTCGACTGTTTGGGGCCACAAATTAATAAAATTGAAAACTAGTCAGGAATTTCCGGTAAATCGGTAAAACTACGTACAGTGGAGTTCCACTGGGTGGAGATTGGGACTTTACATCATACAGGGTGAGACTAGACTAGTGACCTGAATATAATGCAAAAATCTAATATTATTCGACTGGCTTCTAGGTGAAAATTGAGAGTTATTAAGTGTAAAAATGGCTCACTAAAGGTGACCATACACAAAAAAAATCATCGTAGGAGCGCGGCGAGCCTGCCCTGCGACACGATCAACGTTTGATATTTTCGATTCTTGACAGACAGACAGGCAGAGAGTGGCAGATATTCAGTTTGATTGAACCAGAACGAACAATGAACTAACCTTATAAAAAACGTTTTTTTGCGGTCGCATTTTTACGTGTTTTAGCGTTTAAAATTTTAGTTGTTTTTTAGAACGCGAAAAACGCTTATTGTAGTCACATTTTTGCGTGTTTAAGCGTTATGAATTTTAGCTGTTTTTTCGAACGCGAAAAACGTCTATTTTGATTGGATTTTTGAGGGGAGGCAGACCAACTTAGGTTATAAAGTAAAAATAAAAGAAAACAGTTTGAATACAAATTTATTGAGTATTTTTATTTTGGTAACATATCACATAGCCATTTGTATAGAATATCTACGTTTCGGAGACTGCAATTATAGTAGGGTTGCTTATCAATGTGATGCATACAGGGTGATATACCATCATTGTCGCCGAATGTGGGAACCATCCATGACGTATTATCATAGTCCTCCAAATTCACAACACGTGTAGGTAGGTTCAATTGATGAAATTTCTCTGTAAGATAGTCACCTTTTTGCAGTCCTCGAACATAAATGATATCAACATTCTGTAAATTTTTCTTGAGGATGGAATCTAATTGATGATATTCCACAAAGCCAGAGGAATACCTCAATCCATGAACGTTTCGCTCCAAGAAACAGGCAGTACGTTTATCTGCTCTACTCAAAGAGGAAAATGGTATAGTTGGCAGCAGAAGAAAATTACTACATTGAATTCCAATCCTAATGGCAATCTCCTTAGGATGGAATTGTTGCTCGATGGTAAAGCCTTGAATATCTACAACAGCTATTTTCATGTTGACTCTGTGATTGATACTGAAGTGACAAGCATATGTTCAGTTTAATTTGTTAATGATTTCGCTGAGTGGGAGGTGCTCAATAACAGTGTCGTGCACAATGATGCAATAGGCTCTAGTATTTTGGGGAAATCCTTCAGATGCCTCGATTTCGAGTTTCACATCAACAGTGGAACTTTTTATGCTCTCATCCCTTCTGGAATAATCGATGACAAAGAGAGTCTTGCCAACAAATTCGGTGGAGCTCAGCAGAGGATTATGTTGATTAGTAATTTTGTAGCTGAGACCGAATTGTGCATAGTTGAAATAGGCTTGCGAAAAATTACCCTTTGCAAAATTCAGATGCATATTTTCTTTCGGGTAATTTTCACCGTTCAGAGTGAGCGTTATATTGGTGATATTCGAATGAGCGAATATTGTTGGATCATTGTTGAATTTGGTGTAATCACGGTCTTTTTGGAAACATACAATCACATAGCGAGGACTTTCGAGAAACGAGGAAGTCTTGACGGCCCATATTTCACTTTTTGCACCTTGTGTGAGAGCAGGCAACATATGAAGTTCCCATTTTCTGAACGGCATGAGAATAGGAGTATCAGCTTGGATGGCCTTCAAGAGTTGTAATTTAATTTGATCATGTGGAAAGATTCTCTTAACTTTGAGTTCAATATTTTCAATTTCCAACTTTACTGCTGTCGTACCAGCCGACGATCCAGCGGTCTCCTCTATTTTGAAGCAGTTGCTATCATCTGCAGCTCGTACTAATCGGATGGTATGTTTGCCATAGGAAAAAACACATTGATAATCGTTGAAAATATTCAAAAAATGTCTAATGGGTATGAGCATGTTGAATGTTAGATCAGTGGTGCTGATAACTCCAGCGTTGCTGGGAAAAGTCCAACTTGAATTGGCCAAGTGCTTGATATCTTCGTCAGTGTAGGTGAGAAAGCCCCTGACAGTACTAACAATTCCAACTTCACGGACCGTCTCCAACTCCTTACCGCTTTGTTCATAACTAACAGATTGAAACATGAAAGCACCAGCATTGTTTACGAATGTTACACGACCATCTCCTTTGGTTTTCACAACTTTTCCACTGATGAATAACAGACTATCATACAAAGCATCGTAAGCGTCAGATTGATTGATGTTGATTTCAATGACATCATTGTTGCGAAAGGACTTGACATATGGGTAGTAAGTCCGCCATTCCCCCTTTTGTATGGATTCATCGTTTTGTGGTTTTCGGAAAATGTTGAACACTTGATTGGACAACATGATAACCGAGAGATTCCAAAAACAGTTTATTCTCCGGTGATAGTAGTTGACGCACGTTGAA
This sequence comes from Chrysolina americana, assembly GCA_958502065.1. Lineage (NCBI taxonomy): Eukaryota > Metazoa > Arthropoda > Insecta > Coleoptera > Chrysomelidae > Chrysolina > Chrysolina americana. The sequence continues at coordinate 40,801,486 of OY293415.1, read as the reverse complement.
GGTCTTGGTGAAGACTGAAGGGGGGTATGGTGGTGAGTTATTCTTATGAATAGTTAGCACCATACTTTCGCTTCAATTCCAAACGAACGATTATTTCTTCGTTTCGAAAATCAACGAGTTGAGAATGCTGGTCCAGCACTCGCAGCGTAATATTGTTTATTTCGTCTCTATGAGCAATGGGTAGATGAATGAGGTGGTTGGGTGTTTCGTCGATTGCGTAACCAGGATCAACGCCAACAGCAAATTCGTATATCGTATGAGACGGTGCGTCGTTGTAGAATGCTCCGAACGTAATGTTGCTATCTATGTGTATGGTACGTACTTTAATGATATCTACAGGTAGATCTGATGCGTAATGCAAGTTGGGTTTGAGAAGAATAGACGAAAACCCTAAAATGCGGGCCAAACTGTTTTCAGGTCGGAAATCAATTGACTGTTTAAGGCAGAATATTTCGCTTTTCAGCGTGTTATTATTCGGTTTGAGGTAGAAAAATTCCTGAGGGTTTTCCTTGTACGTTTTGGGTGTGATGTGTTTGCTGATCAAAGCCTCAATATCACCAATTTCGTAAGAGCCAGTAGGGATATCGATACTCAGTTTAGTTTTGCCGCCGTTTTCAAAGTAGTAGAATTTTGTACCTTCTTCAATGTTGGGTATACTGTTGTACGAATGGAAGCTGAGCAAAGCCAAACTGTATTCTGAATCAGAATCCAATTGAATGGGCGGATTGAAATCGATGGAAAGCATTGAAGAACGACTCGTTAACGTCAATATCATAGACATGACTGATATAGTGTCGGAAGCGACCCGCCTTAAATAATGAACAACAACAACTTGGATGAAAAATCATTTATTATTACAATAATAACATTGAAATTGTGCACTAACTGGCCCATGATACTCTGCTTCTTTTAGTGATGCCGTTGAGTCCAAACTCATTTTGATAATGAATGAAACATGGTAGACGAATCTGCAAAGCGAATCGATTTTTGTAGTCCTTTGGTAACCTATGCCATACATCCAACAACTCCCAAGGTCCTGCGTTCCCAATCAAATATTCGATTGACAAAGCTCGCAGTTCAGCATCGGTGAAATCTCTCAAAGATTTATATTTATGCATTTCAGCCAGCGATTTATACATCTCAGCGGTGGACATTATGAAGTAGAAACTTTAGGCAAAGATGTCCACAGTTACTCTGATTGCAATTTTGATATTGACTATTGTTATATGTAATTCTTACACCCCTCCCAAAATATCTTGCCAATTCCATTGGAGGTTTGAGATTGCCGAAACTATCGAAATATTGTGCGGCATTGCCGTTTTTATTGTAAGCTACCCAATGAGTGCCCGCATTCAAGTGAGAATCCAAGTTCAATACAGCGCATTCTCGCAGCCAAGGACCACAAGTTGGCAACGTATCACGCATAAAGACTCCACGAAAATGCGGTATTTTCATCTGACGAGCACATTTTTTAATTTCCGAATCGTATAATGCTCTATGGGGTAGCTTATCTAGCAGTTTTTTTGTTTCTTCAAATAAAGACCTCGTCCTTTGCGTTGTTGTTTTTTCAGGAACAGTCCAAATCCTCGAGGGGTTTTGCGCAGGTACAGACCCGATCCTAAATGTTCCATGGCTTTATTGTGACGCTGATCTTCTTCCAGCTTCTTTTTAGCATTTTTTGTGTCTATCACGGTTTTTGCGATGGCGCTCGCTCCGCCTGCCATCGTACCCAAAGCCGAAAGTGCAGCAAATATAGGTATAAGTGGTAAAATTCCTCCGGACTTTGCATCGAATGGAATTATTCTAGGCACTCGTATTTTCTTACGTCCTCCAGCTTGACTCAATGCCATTTTAGCAGCTCGCAAAGCCGAAGCACTAGATTTCTTAATATTAGTAGGATTGTGTTTCCAATTTTTAATAATTTTTTGAAGCAAGTTACGGCGAAAGGACACACCCATACCAAGCTTACGTTTGGCTTTCATGGTGGAAGTAACAAGCCAAGCTGCAGCCCGTTCCCCAAATTTAGCGTCTTTAGATTTAACTCGTTCCCAAGCTCTATTTTCCAACACTTGATCTGCTTTATGACGGTCTTCCAGAGAGTCGGATTGAGAATATGCAATATCGTGCTCTCTGCAGCTTTCGTCCAAAGGATTCACGCCAGTTTCTCCGCGTTGTAATCTCTGCCTCAATTTGGTGCCAGGCCCGCAAAACGAATATCCTGGTAGATGCAATTCGAATGGGAGCTTATTGATGATTGAATTGACAACACCTGCACCAGAGTAAGTCAACATTGATAATGATGAAAGATACCTTCAATGCGTTTATTTATAACCGTGGCGCATTCATGTTTTTACATCACATCATGGAGGTCGTTCAACAAGACAAGACACTGCCTATTGAAAATTTAGATTTTTTGAATGGAGGCCTCGATAGCAGTATGGCTGGGAAGCATGGTAAATTGTTACCGAATTCGTTTCGTGCAATTACCAAGTGGTTGTGGAAAGACAAATGCCATCTTAACACTGTTATTCCACCCGAATGGAGCAAAATTCGAAAACATCTACGTATATTCAAAATCTTTGTACCAGCCCAAATATCAGGTGGTTCAAGAAATTTTGGGGAAAGTCAAGGGATTGGGATATTATCCGTTCAGGGAAAATGAGGAAATCATAAGCCCTCACGAGGCCAAATCAAATTCCATATTCATTTTCGATGATGTTGCATGCGATGGTCAACAGAAAATTCGAGAATACTACTCCTTTTGTAGACACCGAAATAATGATGCTGCATATCTTTGTCAGACATATTCAAAAATTCCAAAACAATTGATACGAGACAATTGTAATATGATTGTGCTTTTCAAGCAGGATGAAATGAATTTGAAACATGTATTCGATGAACACGTTTCCCCAGACATGACGTTCGAAGAATTCAAGGCAATGTGTGCAGAATGTTGGCGGCAACATCGATATGGAACCGTTGTGATTATGAAAGATTTTGATATAAATGCTGGACGTTATCGTCAAGGATTCGATAAATATATAAGTATACAGAGTGATTGAATTGCCAGTTATCATCATGAAACCGTTGAGCAAAGAAGTTGATGTTATTCGAAAGACTAAAATCAATGAAATTGCAAAAGCTATTCGAAAAAAATATTTGGCTTTGAAATTGGGTAGATCCGAAGAAGATGAGTCATTGCAAAAATTCTTTAAACCTGTATCTGTCCCATTGAGGAAAATAGCAGCAATGCCGCCACCGACTTCGCAATCTCCTACTACCCCAATGAAAAGTGAGGTAAAATCTGAACTCAAACAAGAGAAAGTGGAAGAGCGTAAAACGTCTCCATTTGAATCCATCGAAATGATGACTCCATTCCAATCCCTCGAACATGTTGCAAGTACAGACGATAATGATGCTGATGATGATGAGGATATCTTTAGCGTAGGCACACAAGAGGAACAAGATAAGAGCTTTGTGTCAGACATGAATGAAGAAGTTTTACAGGAATATATCGATCAATATCCTATAATGGCTCAACCGTACATTATAAAACATTGGAGTAATGACAAAGAAATAGATAAAGTATACGGTCCTGTATATGATGGTGTATCTTCAAAATGGTTCCTAGGTAACAAAGAAATAGATTTCGACAAACGCAGCGGATACATTAAAATGGGTGGATATCAGTGGAGAGCAACACCCGGTATATATGAACTCATATTTTTAAACACACCTGAAAACTATAATAATGAAGATATGCAGGCATACAAATCAATTGTAGATTTGTCGAATATTCACAAAAACTCCCTAGGCTATCCGAAAGGTAGTAAAAGATACAAATATACCGAAATAATTAAACCGATGTTTCCCCCAGCAAATCAACGTAAAATATCGACACGTACCGGTTTACCTAAAACATCCAACCCTGATGCAAAAGGTAGCGGTTTACCTAAAAATATACCTATTGCAATGACATTCAATACCAAACCTATGGAGTTTGTTAATTGGGATGACCCAAACGAACTATGCGAACGTCTCAAATTATTGATAGCCTCTCGGGATGCTGGAAATACTTCGCATGACAATGAGATTATTGCCATTTTGAGTGAACTTAAAGAGGCAAATATAATTCTATAAGATGACATACATCCATGCATACATTCACATTTTCAAAATGGTTATCGATAAGTTCGGACGTAGCGACAGCAGCACCGCTGGTGGCAGTGGTGATAGAAAGCGAAAATTACCTACGCCCTCTGGAGGCGGCGGCTTGCTGCACACTCCAGATGGTAACATCGATTTTGATAATTTGAAATTGAGTAATGTAAAGAGACCCACCAAAAATACTGATGCTGCCAATAAACAATATGTGGATGAAATCGATGAAAAAATTACTGCAACTATACGACACCAAGCTGAACTACACCATTCGGAAATAGCTCAAGTGAATGATGAAATGACAAAGTTGTATCGTGAAATTAAAAATGAATCGAATAAAACAAACAATCAATTGGAAAGGAAAATTCAAACCCTCAATCAGAATATCATTCAAATAATGCAACTGAGTGAGGTACGCTATAATGAAACAAAGTCATTTTTCGAAAAATTCACCCAAAAATACAAAACTGATAATGAAAATATTCGTGGAGATTTGTTGAAAAAAATTTCTGAAATAACCGATTCGATTCATGCACACAATTTAAAATGGGATATCAAGCACAAGGAAACGCTGATAACCACAAATGAACTAAACCAGTTTCGAATTGATATTTCACAATATATCTCCAAAATTAATTCAGATATAGCGAGTGTAAAATCTGCTGTCGAGGAGATTACTAAAAGACAATACCCCTTTCTATGAACATTATCATATCGATATCTTTCAAAATTTGTAATTTGCATTTAGTATATTTCAACATAGCATCCCACGTGAATCCGGGCATAGTGTAGAACCATGCTGGATCCAAGTCATAAGTTGCTATACAGTTTTTTCGAAAGTTTTCAAATACATCGGCCAACAACAGAATATCGGTCTTGAGGTATAAGTCTGAGTACGACCCCAAATTTTGAATTTGGAAAGTTTCCCAAATATGTAAAGCGTGAGCATACTTCTCTTCAGAAATATTTTCCTCATTCAATTTATTATAGAAATGTTCCTGTGATGGAAGCACAGTTTCCTCTAGTTTTCTCACATTATCGACATAATCGTAGGGAAATACACCCTTCTTAGTGAGAAGGGTGAACTTCTCATCGTCATATTGTTGAAATTCTTTCTTTGATATTTTTAAATCATCAACTTTCAACGTGGAAACTAGCTCATCTAAGCTGGCATCCAAAAAACGAAAAGAATCTATGAAACGGAATTTGATTGAGGTATCGGCATCGAATTGAGTAAAAGAAATGTACCTTTCTTTATTTGAAGGAAGTATGCTAACGTTTCCCTTTGTAGCAATATCTTTGATAATGAAGTGGCTGTCATAGCCTGAGAGATTGTGGAAAGCAATGGGTACAATAAACAATTTTCGAAAATTCAAGTTACAAGCTTGGTGAGCGAAGTTTCTGAATTTACCTGTAAAATGGTCATGATCACGTACAATGATATCTTCTTTACTGAAGGGTTTTTCGCAAATATTGCACACTCTAGCATTAACAATATCAGGATTGCATGTCATTGGCACAATATTTTTGATTTTTGATTCTACAAATTTGGCAATGTTAGCCATTTCATCTGTGAACCATTGTATGCAATCCTCACCTCGACAGCTTTTGAACTGTGAAATGCTGTCATTGAAAGAACATTTGAGGTAGTAGCCCGCACTAAATGTTTTATGTTTTTGATATTTTTTCGTCTTTTGAGAAATTTTCTTGTTACATTTTTCCAAAACTGATTCAAAATCCGCGTAAATGATGAAAGGACATTGTTGTTTATAAACATGATTACGGAATTCAACGTAATCGTATGATGGAAAAGAAATTTTACAATTATTTGAATTTTTGCAAAGTGCTTCATGGTCTTTCAATTTCTGCTGGCAATTGAAATAATTGAGACACCGATCGCACAAAAATTTTTTACGATGAGACTTGCTTACTTGAGTTCCTATCAGTCTAGACATATCTCTTATCCAAACATAATGGTACTTTATATCAATATTTTCATTGTCAACAGGTGGGGCGTCATAGTCGTTTAATTTTGGAAAATATTAATCTTGAATGAGTAATAAATTAACATGTCTTTGTAATTTGTTGTTCGTCAGTCTTGCTGGCACTACTACATAAAATGATTTTTCGTTAATTTTATTCAATTCTAAAGCATAAACGTTTACTGAAATACTGTTTAGTTTTTCAAATTTTGAAATTTGTTGTAACTTCATTGGAGCGTCTAGCCCTACAGTATTCAAAACTGTAGAATAATGTGGATATTTTGACAACCTTTCTATGTTTTTTGCTACAGGATATAATGCGCTAACAACACTCCAATAGAAGCACATTTCATCATTATTCTGAACGTTAACGCAAGCTCGTTTCTTAGCAATTTGGTTAGGTAGACTAATGAAGGATGTGCCGTTGTTTCCAATTTCGAATTTATTTATTGCTACTTCCAACAATACAACTTCACTTAAAGCCCATCCGCTTTCTTTTTCTTCAAACTCGCTCAATTTATTTAGGATAATAGCTACATTTTTATTATACCAAACAGCTAAGTTAGTACCTTGGTCTATGACGGCATTGGGAGTATTAAAATATTTCCTATCAACTATTTCACCATCATTCGATTTTTTTACAAAATCCCCCAATAATGTTGTATTTACTTTCAGACATTTCATTCGCTTCAAAGTTTTAGATATTTTTGATCGGAGTGGAAAAAAAGCATCTTCCAAAAAATTTTTCGCGTCTTTATGCGATAAATTGATAATTACTACTGTTTCAACTCTACAATCGAAAATAGCCTCAACATTTTGCCATTTCACTCTACTGCTTCGCTTCAATCCTGAACCTATTTTTGAACACCCCATAATTTTGATAAGTGATCTGAATCGTTTTAATTCCCCAATTTTTGAAATAATTTTCATTTTTTCTCCCACAGAAAATTTAATTTTTTTCATCGCTGGATTACACTTCCTAATATGTTGATTAATGAAATTCGAAACTTGTTTGGCAAGAGCACTAGAGTAGTTATCTCTGATAATTTTGATGTATTCGTTAATTTTCGACATAGTTTTCGAGAAATCAACCATTGTAATATAATATAATACAACAGTATAACTTACAATAGGTCTTTTTTTCCGTGGTCGCTAATTTTCTATGAATTCGAACTGCTGAGCGAGGTTTGGCTTCCCTAAATCTTGGGACTCTCTGCAAATGATGGAGTATTTTCCCTCGCAGAAATATTGAATGTTAGGCTTGATTACTTCGGTAACACGGGTTGGTAGAAAAATGATACAATCGGCCAACTCTAGGAGCACAGCCTCGCCAAATTTGCTCTTGGTTACTCTAGCTGATGATATTTTTTGAGGAGTGTTTCTTGGGAGGTCAGCTAACTTCTTTATTGGTTTTCTGTTGAAAAGACACACTGAATTAACTTTCGATAGATCCATCTAAAATAAAAAAAACATTCTCCATTGTAAAAAGAGTTAAAAAAGAACTCGTTTCAACAGAATTATCAAAACGTTTGCGGAGCAGAAAAATCTTATGAAAAACACAAAATGACTTTTCCAAAAAAATATTAGAGCGTAAGAAAAAATTGTGGAATCACACGTGAAAAAGAACTATTTTCAACTAAAATTTTCAAAACGCTTGTGAAGCAGAAAAATCTTACGAAAAACGCTAAACGACTTTTCCAAAAAATCTTATAAAAAACGTTAAATGACTTTCAAAAATTTCAGATATCACAATCAAACCGAAAAGCAAATAAAAAAGTACTTACTTTTCACTTATTTGATGCACGACACAGGTACAACTTTAACTGGTGCTTTCGACGAACAAAATGATACGCAAATTTGTGTGCACTTCGGTTTTATAAAATGCGAGATAAGGACGTATTTTTCATAGAACAATCCGATATAATTCAAGTAACGGAAAAACATTTTAATCGCGGATTTGATAACGAGTGTGAATTTCCGGTATAGTTGGTATTGTGGCATCGAGATAATCATTATCAGTTCTAACGATTTCCTTCGAATGTGGTTCAGAAACTCTTTATCAGTTTCAACTATTTCCTTTGAATGTGGTATTTATATCTATAATGAAATATTTTTCAACTCTTCGATAAATACAATTTAGAATTCAATTTTACATTTTTTATTTAAAAAAAGTAATGCCATTTCTATTAACCACTACAATTATTTCCTTCACAATTCTGATCAATATACATGCTAATATCGTAGATACTATGATGAGGATTCTGTAAAGATGAAATTCCATTTTGGATTTGTTTTTCTCACGCCCTGATGGAACAAATTCCTCAGTTTTCGTGTCTATTTCTCGAAGATCGTCAAATATCAGTTTCAGCTTGTACTTGAACGCTATATTCTTCGGAACATGGCTAACAAATACTGCCAATTGTCCTCCATTGACTGATGTTAAATGCATTGTTTTCCATTGAGTTCTATTGCAACCCCGATCGAAATCTTCTTGCTTCACGCATATTGCCATGTATTTCACTCTTTTTGGTACGGTGACGTATAAAACATTATTCAATATTGCTGTCAAAAGTATAAAATTTGTTTTCAATCGCAGAGACATATTCTACAATGCGTGAGGCTGGATTCTTCTTAACGGATATCTCGTTTGCGGCAATTTTCGATTGAACACTTTGTCTTGAATGTCCAAATTATTCAACTGCTTCAAAACGTTCTCCTTTTCTTCGAAAAATTGAATATCTGACTTTAGTTCTTGAATACGTCTACAAAACTGCTCCACCTTCCATCCGTATTCTTTAGATGCCATTTTATTACTGATTATTTCAACTACCCAATGACACACACATACTTTCCAAAAATAATGTTATCTTCCCCCCTCCCACCTGATGATGGTGATGAAAAACGAAAACAATAACGTAAATGGGTATAGCACATTAAATTGTGTACTTAGTAAACATAACTTTGTCTCTGAATACTCCAATGGGTATCGCACATTGAACGTCACGACCTCCGTTAAGCTGACATGTTTTTTCTCTTAAATATTGTTATTTGAGACACCCGGTATATCATTTGACAGCCGCCATTTTTTTTTTCTATTAAATACTGTATTTTGAGCCACCTGGTATAACATTTTACAGCCGCCATGTTTTTTTTTCTCTTAAATACTGTATTTTGAGTCTAAATATGTCATCCACAATTATTATTCTTATTAAATATATTATAAGCGCGCGGTAGTGGAGAATTGTTATCAATCTAAGGGATCTATCGCGACTCGATGAACGACGACGACGACGCCAAACAAAGCGACGCACCGAAATTTAGCAGCGCGCGCTGTACTGGACAATTGTTATCAATCTAAGGGATCTCTCTCGACTACGTCACACGATGAACGCAGACCAGCGACGAACCGAGAGTCCAAAGTTCAAGGTGAGCTCATAAGCTCATAGTTACCCTACTAATTTTGAGTTCACTTACAAATCAAGCAGCTCCAATATTGTTGTTTTAGCAAGCTAAATTCATTGGTTTCAGTTCCAAAAATTCCTTGATCAATGGGATCAAAATAATTTGACACAGCTCCAGATGCCAGCAACCATTTCCATACTGTCCAATATCTGATTAGCAGGAACCACAACTGATAGCTTTTCTACTATTCATAGCATCATATGTAGATACTCTCTAATCATATCACTACATAACCTAAATGATAAAATAACAATTAGTGGATGGAGTAGTGGAAAATCATAATCTTACCATGAAAATTATGAGTTTTGCAATCCTATTGATTCCAATCACTTTTGAGTAGTTTGAATTATATTTTAATTCTATGAACTCAAAACTCCTACCATGACCGCCATGATTATTAGGATAAAATGAACGATGGCGTCAGTGATATATTTATTTTATATTTACTGGGTAATATTGTTTGAACGTGGATATCATTTTTTTAAGATACGTAGATTTTGAGTTTTTGTCGACATTTATGATATATGTTGTTGTTATATGGTTAGGAGGTTAGGTTTTAAGTTATGTTAAAATGTCATATGAATGACATTATGACGTGGTCATTACCCAAAAATTACATTGAAGAAACCTTTAAGAAAATATTAATTTCAAGGTACACATGTCAGTAATGTTTTGAGAAGGTTAGACAAAAATATCAAACAAATAACATAACTACTCTGTCTAAGACATATGTGGGCAACATATAATCAACATTATGTATATTATCTAATGAATATTATTGGTTACATTATTTTGATGTTACATAAACATATAGTTGAAAACACTGTGTTGGAAACGTCAAGATGACATTAATATAATGTTAGTTTGCCAATATCACAAAATTGCACAAAAGTTATATCTGCAAAATATTTTTGTTATGTATCATGTTTAGTGGGCGATACCCCATTGATAATGAAATCCTTTGTGAGAAAGATGCAGTACTGCTATTGAAAAACTATCTAACCGAACTCATAAGATAGTTCTAGATGGAATCATTTGAGAGGCCTTACCTGTAACTAAAGGGGGTACTGCAGGGATCTATTCTCGGACCCGTATTGTTCAGTTTACATATATCCGACTTTCATTCTTTTGTGAACTCTTGCACCATAAACCACTATGCCGACGACACCTAGATCTATTTTTCATTTCCCATTCGCGATCTAGACTTGGTTCAAAGTGGAATAAACATCTCCAAACCATATTCATCTCTTCAGCCCATAAACTCAGATTCACGAAGCATGTCAGCCACCTCAGTCAGTCGTCCTGATATATTTTGCGGCAACTCTATCCAAACAGACTTACTTTCGGCTGAATTGAAGCTGAAACTTGTGAGTAGCTCATATTCTCAAAAATTTCCAATTGCTACACTATGTATGGACCAGCTTTACACCAAAATGACAGTCACTGTTTACAACGCATACAAAACAATTTTTCTTTCAACTGGATGAAATCATATTTAACCAATCGTTACCAAATTGTGAAAATGACAACCTTGTCAGCTACGGCACCAGTAAATTGTGATTTGCCACAAGAATCCATATTGGGCCCCACTCTGTTTATATTATGTATAATTTTTAATTTTTTTTAACTAGCTTTATTTATTGTCTCATCAACTTTTACAGTTATTAAAGACATTCATTAGTAATTTGGTACTAAATTTTGTTTATCAGATTACTATCTTCTAAAAAGTTTATCACATTTTCAGTTACGTAACTTTCTCCTAGGGTCTCGGAAATACTCTCTGGGATGTTATTGTCGTCTCTTTGTTGGTGGTATAATGGGCATTCTTCAAGGATGTGTTTCACAGTAATTTTTGTTTAGCAAATATCACAGTGTGGTTCTTCTGTTTTGGCTATGATATGGCCTTGGGCATTTCGGTGTATTTACATTTATGTATTGATTGCTTTATTTCCTTCAATTTAAATTCACTGTTGTTCCATTGTTGTTGCCAGCTGTTGTTTAAAATGTTCTTCACAGCCGTTTTGGAATCAGATTGGACAGTTATATTTGTACTTGGTGGTACATCGCTATTTGCTGTTATTTTTGCAGGTCAGTTTTTTCATTTCGTTCAATGTCAATATGAGATGGAATCCATACGAATATGATATTCTGTTCATTCAGTTGGAGGTGTTGAAGTTCTCCTTTTATCATTTGAAGTATTGGATTGTGAGGATAGATTTGGGAGAGGCTCATTATGGAACTGAGGGAGTCAGTAAGGATGAGGGTATTCGGCCATTGTTCAGTTTTTATATATTCCACGGCTTTCCATAAAGCATAGAGTTCTGCGTTGAAAACACTAAATGTCGAAGGGAGTTTATAAGTGGCCTTGCACTGCTTTATTGAAAATGCTGCAGCTGTTCCTTCCGGGGTTTTGGATCCGTCAGTATATACCGGGTGGCTACGGAAGTATTGCCTACGGAATATCTCAGTTATTGTATGAAGTAGGTTTGTGAAATTTGGAGCGTCGATATAATGACATAAGAGCTAGAATTTGAGCATATTGACATGTCGAAGTTAACTTCCGGTCTGACCGGAAGTAACATCAACTTTCTTGTTTTAAATGGAAACCCTATTTTTTTTTTCTTTTCGCTTTATTCAGAATTCAATTCCCTTTCTAATGACATATCACAAGTTGGTATCTAACCAGAAACTAGATCAGAAAAAAATTATTATTGAAATTCACCGAGTAGGCCGTGGAAGCAAAATGAAAGCCAAAAATTGAAAAGTTGGCTATGGAAACCATACGTCACTTGATAACAGTTGCTACTACTGTGATATTTTATTTTCAATCGTCGGCGTTATAAAAAGCCGACAAAAAAAATATTGGAAAAATTGGGAAAAAAACAATACTCTGTAGGTCCATAACTTAAATAGGAACATACAACTTTTTCTTGCCTGTACTATTCAGCATAACCATTCCTTTCTAATGATATAATAGAAAGTAATTTTTTGAAATGAAATACCAAAAAATCCAATTATTATTATTCAAATAACAAAAAAACAGATTTATCGAAAAAAAAATATTCAAATTGATAGGATTAAAGATAAAATAAATTCAAAACAAATGTTCGAAATGCATTCCCTCAGCGTCAATACATTTATTGACTCTGGTGATATTTTCATGTAAAACGTTTCTCAACATTTGGGGCGTGATATCTTGGAAAGCTCTACGAATTTTTACTTCTAGCTCATGTAGAGTTGTAGGCTGTGTGGAATACACCCTATTTTTAAGATGCCCCCATAGAAAAAAGTCGCACGGAGTAAGATCAGGTGACCTTGGTGGCCACCTGACTGGACCATGGGTTGTTATAAGTCTCTCTTGAAAGCGATTTTGAAGATAATTTCTCGCTATTCTTGAATTATGCGGAGGGGCGCCATCTTGCTGGAATTACATTCTCTCAGTTATTTCCGCTGGTAGGTTGTTAATGAATTCCGAAATTTCATTCGTTAAAAAATTGTCGAAACCGGTGCTCGTTTTCTATCGCCCAGTACCTGAAACAAAAGACTGTTCACACTTTTAGCACTTTACACTTCGACTATCGACAATAATCCAAATAAAGTACAGTACCTACCTTGTATTATTCCTGTTAAATAATCCATTGTTGGTAAATCTTGACTCGTCCGTAAACAAGATATAATAGTTAAATAGGTGATTCTCAGCATTTTGTCGAGGAAACCAATTACAATATTCCAGGCGTCTTTCACCTTCATTTTCATACAAATGTTGATGCAACTAATACTTGAAGGATTTAAATCGATGTTTTTTAAAAATTTTCCTAGCAGAGTCCTCACTTATAGTTAATTCGACGCCAATCTGCCTTGAGGAAATTGTGCTATCATATTGTACTAAAGCTAATACATTAATTTCAGTTTCCTCATTAATAACAAATGCTTCTTGGTCTTCGTGAACATCAGGCTCAGTTCATAATTTTTCTTCAAGCCACTGGAAATACCTTCTTGACGGTTGCTGCCTCCCTGGATATCGCTCTAAATACAATCGTTCAGCGTCATAAGAATTTTTTAAACATTCACCATAAATGAGAAGCAAGTATTTACGTGAAGTTAGCCACACTTTTCCAGCCACGGTTTCAGACTTGAGGACCGCTGACATTCGGATGTAGCGTGAATTGCACACAGTGTTGCCAGATCAATAACAAATACGTAAATAGTTTTCGCCCAATAATAGTTGGAAGCATTGTGATCTTTCATGAAATTGTAAGTCATCCATGATTTTGATTGGGGATACAGATCAGGAAAATTTGAATGTGATCAAAAATTGAAAAAGTCGAGGTGAAAATATTGATGAATGAATTGAAACCGAATTTTCGCCGAAATGAGCTAAGAAAGGAAGAGAATAAATACTTATGTATACATTAATTATGAATCCAAACATATTTTAAGATATTTAAATTCTGGTTCCTAGTACCTTGTTAATTTCTTCACCAGCACAACACAGCATTTCTCTACACATTATTAGATAATGATAACATGGTTATCAATTCGCGTATTAAGGAAAGTATCGATAAAGAGTTGGGCTGCCGATAAACAAAAATTACTTCAAGGAAGAACAAACACATCCAGAAACCTATGAAGCCGTTTTTATTTTGCTTTGAATGGACGTCAGGATGATATAAAAAATATAAAATATTTTCTCGGGCTATGAAATATCGATAAAGAGTTGCGCTGTCAGAAAACAAAAAATATCACAAAAAAGAACACGTCGAGAAACATATAAAACCATTGTTAATTTTCTTTGGATGGCCGTCAGGATGATAGAAAAAAAATAAAATATTTTCTTGGGCTATGAAATATCGATAAAGAGTTGCGCTGTCAGAAAACAAAAAATACCACAAAAAAGAACACGTCGAGAAACATATAAAACCATTGTTAAATTTTCTTTGGATGGCCGTCAGGATGATATAAAAAAAATAAAATATTTTCTTGGGCTATGAAATATCGATCAAGACTCGCGCTGTCAGAAAACAAAAAATACCACAAAAAAGAACACGTCGAGAAACATATAAAACCATTGTTAATTTTCTTTGGATGGCCGTCAGGATGATATAAAAAAAATAAAATATTTTCTTGGGCTATGAAATATCGATAAAGAGTTGCGCTGTCAGAAAACAAAAAATACCACAAAAAAGAACACGTCGAGAAACATATAAAACCATTGTTAATTTTCTTTGGATGGCCGTCAGGATGATATAAAAAAAATAAAATATTTTCTTGGGCTATGAAATATCGATAAAGACTCGCGCTGTCAGAAAACAAAAAATACCACAAAAAAGAACACGTCGAGAAACATATAAAACCATTGTTAATTTTCTTTGGATGGCCGTCAGGATGATAGAAAAAAAATAAAATATTTTCTTGGGCTATGAAATATCGATAAAGAGTTGCGCTGTCAGAAAACAAAAAATACCACAAAAAAGAACACGTCGAGAAACATATAAAACCATTGTTAATTTTCTTTGGATGGCCGTCAGGATGATATAAAAAAAATAAAATATTTTCTTGGGATATGAAATATCGATAAAGAGTTGCGCTGTCAGAAAACAAAAAATACCACAAAAAAGAACACGTCGAGAAACATATAAAACCATTGTTAATTTTCTTTGGATGGCCGTCAGGATGATATAAAAAAAATAAAATATTTTCTTGGGCTATGAAATATCGATAAAGACTCGCGCTGTCAGAAAACAAAAAATACCACAAAAAAGAACACGTCGAGAAACATATAAAACCATTGTTAATTTTCTTTGGATGGCCGTCAGGATGATATAAAAAAAATAAAATATTTTCTTGGGCTATGAAATATCGATAAAGAGTTGCGCTGTCAGAAAACAAAAAATACCACAAAAAAGAACACGTCGAGAAACATATAAAACCATTGTTAATTTTCTTTGGATGGCCGTCAGGATGATATAAAAAAAATAAAATATTTTCTTGGGCTATGAAATATCGATAAAGACTCGCGCTGTCAGAAAACAAAAAATACCACAAAAAAGAACACGTCGAGAAACATATAAAACCATTGTTAATTTTCTTTGGATGGCCGTCAGGATGATATATAAAAAATAAAATATTTTCTTGGGCTATGAAATATCGATAACGAGTTGCGCTGTCAGAAAACAAAAAATACCACAAAAAAGAACACGTCGAGAAACATATAAAACCATTGTTAATTTTCTTTGGATGGCCGTCAGGATGATATAAAAAAAATAAAATATTTTCTTGGGCTATGAAATATCGATAAAGACTCGCGCTGTCAGAAAACAAAAACTACCACAAAAAAGAACACGTCGAGAAACATATAAAACCATTATTAATTTTCTTTGGATGGCCGTCAGGATGATATAAAAAATATAAAATATTTTCTCGGGCTATGAAATATCGATAAAGAGTTGCGCTGTCAGAAAACAAAAAATACCACAAAAAAGAACACGTCGAGAAACATATAAAACCATTGTTAATTTTCTTTGGATGGCCGTCAGGATGATATAAAAAAAATAAAATATTTTCTTGGGCTATGAAATATCGATAAAGACTCGCGCTGTCAGAAAACAAAAAATACCACAAAAAAGAACACGTCGAGAAACATATAAAACCATTGTTAATTTTCTTTGGATGGCCGTCAGGATGATATAAAAAAAATAAAATATTTTCTTGGGCTATGAAATATCGATAAAGACTCGCGCTGTCAGAAAACAAAAACTACCACAAAAAAGAACACGTCGAGAAACATATAAAACCATTATTAATTTTCTTTGGATGGCCGTCAGGATGATATAAAAAAAATAAAATATTTTCTTGGGCTATGAAATATCGATAACGAGTTGCGCTGTCAGAAAACAAAAAATACCACAAAAAGAACACGTCGAGAAACATATAAAACCATTGTTAATTTTCTTTGGATGGCCGTCAGGATGATATAAAAAAAATAAAATATTTTCTTGGGCTATGAAATATCGATAAAGACTCGCGCTGTCGGAAAACAAAAAATACCACAAGAAAGAACGTATTGTCAAACCTATGAAACCATTGTTAATTTTCATTGGATGGCTGTCAGGGTGATACAAAAAAATTAAATATTTTCTTGGGCCAGCAAATATCGAGAGAGTCGCGCGCTGGGAAACAAAAAAAGCCACTAGAAGGAACACATTGAGGAACGTATGGGAACCTATGAAACTATTGTCAGTTCTCTGTGGATGACCGTCACGGTTATAATGTTATTATTTTCATGGTCTATGAAATTCTTTGCTCTTTACTCAACAAGATAAACCACATGAAAGAGTATGTCAAATCCCATCAAAAATAATCGAATGAAAAACTATGTTACTCCTTCTCAAATCCTTCGGAGGATGGAAATATTGTTGTACTTCAATAACGAGAGTAGCATTGCTTTGAATTTTTCAATGGTATATCAATGAACCATTAATGCTATGAGTTTATTGTGTTAGTATATCGAACATAGATCGCACATAATTTCATCTTTCTCGTTTAGATGTTGTTTTTCTAAATTTCTACACCTCTTATGATGTATTCTCGAACAATTGTTACATTTTTGAATCAAATCATCAATATGTTTGATCGATCTTCCGCAAAATATGCATACGTCATTCATCTTGTCAGATGCCCGAATCATTTTATTTTTAATGAGATTTCTATACTCAAGTATGTCTACGTCATTTGTCATCGATTGTCCTTTAACTATATTCTCGAAGAAGTAAAGAATATATGGACCACAACTGAAACAATCTGTTTGTTTGTCATGTTGTAATACTTTACAGCTCCATCCATCAAGTTCTATCGTGCTGTTGTTCAATTCGTTATAATAGTTCAAATACTCCAAAAATTTAAACATGTATGATCTCGTTTCTGTTAAAGAACTACCCACCGGGTTGAGAAACACAAATTCTTTTTCCGGAAGGTTTATAACACTGAGACAAAAGTGATGAAGACTTGGTCGGGGAGTTATATCTGAGTAATTTTGGAGAATTGGAAGAATCAATTTGTCACCATTTATTAGGAAATTCATAATATCCTCGTGACTTTCACCTGCAGAGAACAAAAATATTCTGGTGGCCAATAAACACGGTACAACTTGATATTCTGGAGCATCTTTGTTTAAAATGTTTAGAAAAATATCTATTATAAAATTAGTTAGCCACTCTCTAGTCGACAGTATATGGAAGTCCTCGCTGGTGATTTCATTTATGACAGTAGGAAGATTTTTGAAATGTCCTACAACATAATTTCTACCGAAATTTCTGTAGTAGTTTTGGTCTGCAATTAGTCCGTTGCTCAAAACTTCAGGGCATTTTTCACTTTTCCATTTCAGAAAAGTGGGTTGTCCGGTAACACCTGCCAAATATGGTAACATATAAAAATTGAAGAAATCCTTTACTTTCTTCAGAATTAATTCCCAGATATTTCTGTGTCTTGTTATTCTTTCGATTTTGATTCCTTCGAAGGTGTAAACGACGAAATCGCACCATTCACTATTTGTTATCTCTAGAAGACCTTGAATTTGGTAGTAGTATTCATGAGACGTTTTGAGCTTTCCACTCTCTTTATCAAAATAGGAAAGAAGTCCTTTGGCGATAGCAATATTAGGATCCATATTTCTAATCTTGAATGGACATTTTATTTCTATGATCCCATCTTCCCCGACCAGCCCATCAGGTGAACTAGCAATGAACTGGTAGTATTCATGAATTACTAATCCAGAAGTTTCACATTTGAGATTCCGTTCTTGTTCATAGGACAATCTAGCATTGGTTTCATTGATTTTGCCGTGAGTCATTGCCTTTGTGGTTATTTCAGGTTGAGTGATAATATGTGAAGCAAGCTTTTCATGAACCGATCTTTTGCTTGCTCTGACAACTTTCCCAAAAAACGATGCTGTTATTCGTTTTTGTCTCTCTTCAAACCATAGTGGACAATTAGATTGATTTCTTGTCTTGCTCTCTATTTCAAGCAGCTCATCGAGTGTTTTTTTGTATTCTCTTTCGAAAAACAGAGAACACTGGAAAATTATTGTGTTCATGTCGGTTGAAGAGAGAGTTTCTTCATTGAAATTGCAATTCTTTTGAGTAGTTTTCATAGTCAGACATATTTTACAATAATAAGGATCGATTTCGTTTAGCGGAGGATCACTTTCACAACATGCATGTACCCATCCCAGACAAATATCACATCCATACCAGAGTGCTGTTTGGTCTAGGAATCCTACACCGCAATGTAGACACGGGTGAATGGTGTCATCATCTCGTACATTGTTGCAATTTAACGATGTATTTTCAGTTAATATTTCTTTTAGGATTCGACCCTTGAAATTGTTATTTTTTTCTTTTAGTTTCTTCTGCCAAATTTCTTGTGAAGCTAAACCCATATCATGAGAAACCTGTTGCGGTTTCCTGCGTTTGTTGCAAACACCTTTTTTGTTCGTTAATTGTAATTTTTCTTCTTTGTACACAAAAAGAACATATTTTCTGATTTTTCTCAAAACTCGACTGCATTTTTGCCCCATTTGCTTTTTCAGAATTGTGTTTTTAACGATACCAAAATACCTTTCGATGGGTGCATTACTCTTCCTATCGTTATTCTGCATCATTAAAGTAGTCCATAAAGATGCGTAGGGTAAATACTTTTTCATTATAATCATTGAAAATTTTGGATTGAAATACAAATTACTACTAAAAATGCTTTCTCTATCCTCTTCTAACATAAGTTTGTCTTGCTTCAAAGCCATTTCTCGAAAAAATAAATAAAAAGGGCTATTCCTAAAGAGTGTTTCGTCTCTAGAAAGGTGTCCCACTCCTGTTGGAACATAAACATCATCTGTGGAAAGTCCGTCAGTTCCGCAACAAACATTCAAGAGAGAAATCAAACACGTTTCAAAAAGGGGTGTTTTTGTTGGCGAATTCAAAATAACATATAAATTCTGAAACCATCGTCCAAACTTGTTCCATTCATTAATTTTGAACGCTGCAGCCAACATTTCTTTCAGATGACTCCGAACCGTACTATCTGAATAATGCTCCTTTATATCATCTGACATTATACGGAACATGTGGAAGCAACAAATGAAGATTTTGATTTTTTCTTTAGGAAATGGCTGCGACCTGGCAATCACGTCGAATGTGAGATCTAAATATTCCCTAAGTCCCATAGAGTTCCAAGCAATGGGTATCGCATTTAAAAAGGCAAAACTAAAATCAACAACTACACTTTCGAATGCGGGCCATTTTTTCGAGTTTGAAGATAAATAAAAAGATTTGTATCTCAATAACCACGCACCGATCGAACCACCATCGTGTTCACAGGAAGTCATTTCCAACACAGGGCATACGCGGTTATTTCTGAGTAGTTGTATAACACCAGCGTAATAATACACTCGTTTGAACGAACTATCAGGCTTGCGGATAATAGAACCAGTTGCATCTAGATGTAAAGTATGACCTTTACTGCTTAAGAAGATTTGTTCAGTACTCCAAACATAAACGTGCAGAGGAATTGCAATGGATTTGATATATTCTGGGTGGTCTCGTTGCATCAATATCAGATCCTGTATATCGTTGGAGTGTCTATCATTTTTAGCAGTAATTTCTGCTTTGGTTTTCCTGTATACTGCATCAGATCGAACCTTTCCTTTGTTTTTCAGTATTGAAACAGTAGACTCTTCCAGCTCCAAAACATCATTTTGGAGTTGATCTAACGGTTTCGAATATAGCAGTTTATTTTTCGTTACTTTTCGCTCCATTCCCCTCAGTTGTTTGCCCATCTCCTTCACGTGATTGAAATCCAAAGAAGAGCTGAATACGTCCACACAATGCGATATCTGGTCTGGCTTGGATACATCTTTGACAATGAGAATGAATGCCTTACATTCGTGCTGACAATAAGCGTATACCTTAATTGTATCAGATCTTTTGAGAAAACGGTGATGCTTAAAGTAAAGTGGGCATGTGTTATTCACAGACTTTATTCTTTTATTTATAATCAATTGATATATTCCATCTACAAGTCGATGATCTTTGCTAATAATTGTGTATTCAGTTTTCGATAAAAAAAATTCACCTTCTTTGACACTACACTCATCATAGTTCGGTCTTCGGAAATTTTGGATTTTTCTATTCGTTGAACCGACAGGCAATATTTCAACACAAGATTCCTTTTCTTCGTATAAGTAAGAAATTTCCACTGGAATTTCCTCAGAATCGGGAGTGACATGCTTGATCGAAGTAGTCTCATCCTCTCGATCCCTTTTAGGCGTTGAAGAACAAATGAAATATTCATCAGCCACTTCACTATCAGGAGAAGATACAAAATTATTATTGAAAATACTGTCACAGTCAACATTCGAAACTGATGTGGGACTGTTTTTCAAATTATCTTCAATTTCACTTGAGTTAATTGGTGTAGAATGGAATATATTATTTTCATGGCTCATCTTGACGTCATCAGACACCTCTATTTCTATATAATCTTTTATATCATTCATATATTTTTTACAGAACGTGTAGAGAACTTGTCTGTTTTTATTATTGTTCTTTCTGTTTATGAATTTACAAATTTCACCATAAATTGATTTAGGTGAACGATATGTCTCTCGAGCAAAATTATCGGTGGTACTATTTGTAAGCTTGAGATATTCAATAATTTGGCAAATCCTTATTTTACGAGAGTCTTTAAAAGTTATATGTTCTTCCTTAGGAGTCATAGAAGAAGTATTGATCATTGTCCTTACATTGCAAGTGTTTCTTCTCAGTACCCGTATAACAGCGTTACGACATTTATTGCTGTTAGAAGAGAAGAGATGAAGAGCAGCCTTCTCGATTATAGAACTAGATACGGATAGGTTGTCAAGAGAACAGTCTATCAAATCAAGATTTGTGTTTAAGAAAGTCGCCAAACTCTCAATAGGAAATTTATTTTTGAGTGATGCCATTTTCCTAACCTGTCACAGTAAAAATACTTGTTTTACTACTCAAATGAAAACTAGAAAGGAAAAGAATTCGAAAGTATTATAGACCTATAATAATGTAATTGAAAAGAATATGCAGACTACAGGAGAGCAATAGTTCCAATAAAAAAGTCTAAGAGCCAAAACGCGATTAAGTGTCGATATACCGTCCAACAAGCAAATGGGATAGCGACGCGACATAGCAGAAGAATCAATTTATTAAGTGCACCTATATTATTATTTCGGAATTACAAAACAGCATAACTCGTAAACTGCATTTCTAAGCGAAAAAATGAA
This sequence comes from Chrysolina americana, assembly GCA_958502065.1. Lineage (NCBI taxonomy): Eukaryota > Metazoa > Arthropoda > Insecta > Coleoptera > Chrysomelidae > Chrysolina > Chrysolina americana. The sequence continues at coordinate 40,779,574 of OY293415.1, read as the reverse complement.
TTCTGCAAAATATGCATATTTTCACGAAATCTGTGGGTATGAGTGAAAAAAAATCGATTCCTATTGATTTATTTTTTCAATTCTCATGTTTGCTGTATTGGACATACCAATAATTCATGACAAAATACGTATTTTTCATGACAGCTATTTTACGCTCAAAGTGACCGTTCACAAGTACACGATTTTATAATTTTGAAATACTTTTCTGAAAGTATTATTACTACCGTCTCTAGTGAGGATAGTAGTGTCGTTTCACTTGCATTACTTTACATTTTACAATTTATTACATTATTATTGTGGAATAATTTTCTTCAAATATACAGGCTATTCAAATTCGAGTCTATGCTATGATCTCGTTTACGACAAACGATAAAGGGGTGATGAAAGGTGGAAAAAGTAACGTATTTCAGAGATCAATTATTATGGGATCAAAAACAATCTGATCTAGCTTCTTTACTTCTGGAGTTATAAAAAAAAATGTAAGAATTTCGAAATAATCCTTTCATTTATTTACTTTTTGTGAAGATTTTTTAAAAACATTTGAAAATTTGTATCATTAAATTTTTAGATAATCCAAATATGTGAATGAAAATGATATACAAATTATCTTACAAATTGACCCATCCACCTCTATTCGTTTTCAAATACGGAACTGTATTTGTGTTGCATTTTTTCAAATGCCAAGAGTTATATTTTATATTGGTGTAGTATTATGATCTGATCTTCTGGGAGTTTTGGAAATATTGAACTTTATTACCAGTGATATTTAAATTTTTTTTAATTCCATAGAAGCTTTAATTGAAAAAGGTCAAGTTGTGATTGATTATTCTTTAATATTTTTTAAATACAGTTGTTATGGAATAAAAAAATGTTGAAATTTTACCATTAATAGTTCAATGTTTCCAAAACACTCTGCAGTTCAGAAGAAAATACTACTCCTATATGAAACATGACTTGGCATTTAAAAAAAATGCAATAAAATATAGTATTTGAAAATAAAAAGTTTTGGGTGGCCCGGTTTGTACGATACTTTGTATATCATTTTCATTCACATATTTGGATGGTCCTCGAATAGTGCCAAAAGTTAGGTGAGATTTTTTATTCAAATAAATAACCTCTTGAAAACTCAACATTCACCGTTCTGTCTCAAACCGTTACAGGAATTTCAATGCCTAGACTCGAAGTAAATTTTTTGAAGTATTTTCCGTTTTAAATTGTTTTTCTTGATACAAATATATAATTTTTTTTCGTTTCACCCTGACAGCCATCCAAAGACAAATTAAGATGGTTTCATGTAGTTCTCGACATGTTCTTTCTTGTGGTATTTTTTGTTTTCCGACAGCGCGACTCTTTATCGATTTTTCATAGCACAAGAAAATATTTAATTTTTTTTATATCATCCTGACGGCCATCCAAAGAAAATTAACAATGGTTTTATATGTTTGTCGACGTGTTCTTTTTTGTGGTATTTTTTGTTTTCTGACAGCGCAACTCTTTATCGATATTTCATAGCCCAAGAAAATATTTTATTTTTTTTATATCATCCTGACGGCCATCCAAAGAAAATTAACAATGGTTTTATATGTTTCTCGACGTGTTCTTTTTTGTGGTATTTTTTGTTTTCTGACAGCGCAACTCTTTATCGATATTTCATAGCCCAAGAAAATATTTTATTTTTTTTATATCATCCTGACGGCCATCCAAAGAAAATTAACAATGGTTTTATATGTTTCTCGACGTGTTCTTTTTTGAGGTATTTTTTGTTTTCTGACAGCGCGAGTCTTTATCGATATTTCATAGCCCAAGAAAATATTTTATTTTTTTTATATCATCCTGACGGCCATCCAAAGAAAATTAACAATGGTTTTATATGTTTCTCGACGTGTTCTTTTTTGTGGTATTTTTTGTTTTCTGACAGCGCGAGTCTTTATCGATATTTCATAGCCCAAGAAAATATTTTATTTTTTTTATATCATCCTGACGGCCATCCAAAGAAAATTAACAATGGTTTTATATGTTTCTCGACGTGTTCTTTTTTGTGGTATTTTTTGTTTTCTGACAGCGCGAGTCTTTATCGATATTTCATAGCCCAAGAAAATATTTTATTTTTTTTATATCATCCTGACGGCCATCCAAAGAAAATTAACAATGGTTTTATATGTTTCTCGACGTGTTCTTTTTTGTGGTATTTTTTGTTTTCTGACAGCGCAACTCTTTATCGATATTTCATAGCCCAAGAAAATATTTTATTTTTTTTATATCATCCTGACGGCCATCCAAAAAAAATTAACAATGGTTTTATATGTTTCTCGACGTGTTCTTTTTTGTGGTATTTTTTGTTTTCTGACAGCGCAACTCTTTATCGATATTTCATAGCCCGAGAAAATATTTTATTTTTTTTATATCATCCTGACGGCCATCCAAAGAAAATTAACAATGGTTTTATATGTTTCTCGACGTGTTCTTTTTTGTGGTATTTTTTGTTTTCTGACAGCGCAACTCGTTATCGATATTTCATAGCCCAAGAAAATATTTTATTTTTTTTATATCATCCTGACGGCCATCCAAAGAAAATTAATAATGGTTTTATATGTTTCTCGACGTGTTCTTTTTTGTGGTAGTTTTTGTTTTCTGACAGCGCGAGTCTTTATCGATATTTCATAGCCCAAGAAAATATTTTATTTTTTTTATATCATCCTGACGGCCATCCAAAGAAAATTAACAATGGTTTTATATGTTTCTCGACGTGTTCTTTTTTGTGGTATTTTTTGTTTTCTGACAGCGCAACTCTTTATCGATATTTCATAGCCCAAGAAAATATTTTATTTTTTTTATATCATCCTGACGGCCATCCAAAGAAAATTAACGATGGTTTTATATGTTTCTCGACGTGTTCTTTTTTGTGGTATTTTTTGTTTTCTGACAGCGCGAGTCTTTATCGATATTTCATAGCCCAAGAAAATATTTTATTTTTTTTATATCATCCTGACGGCCATCCAAAGAAAATTAACAATGGTTTTATATGTTTCTCGACGTGTTCTTTTTTGTGGTATTTTTTGTTTTCTGACAGCGCAACTCTTTATCGATATTTCATAGCCCAAGAAAATATTTTATTTTTTTTATATCATCCTGACGGCCATCCAAAGAAAATTAACAATGGTTTTATATGTTTCTCGACGTGTTCTTTTTTGTGGTATTTTTTGTTTTCTGACAGCGCGAGTCTTTATCGATATTTCATAGCCCAAGAAAATATTTTATTTTTTTTATATCATCCTGACGGCCATCCAAAGAAAATTAACAATGGTTTTATATGTTTCTCGACGTGTTCTTTTTTGTGGTATTTTTTGTTTTCTGACAGCGCGAGTCTTTATCGATATTTCATAGCCCAAGAAAATATTTTATTTTTTTTATATCATCCTGACGGCCATCCAAAGAAAATTAACAATGGTTTTATATGTTTCTCGACGTGTTCTTTTTTGTGGTATTTTTTGTTTTCTGACAGCGCAACTCTTTATCGATATTTCATAGCCCAAGAAAATATTTAATTTTTTTTCTATCATCCTGACGGCCATCCAAAGAAAATTAACAATGGTTTTATATGTTTCTCGACGTGTTCTTTTTTGTGGTATTTTTTGTTTTCTGACAGCGCAACTCTTTATCGATATTTCATAGCCCGAGAAAATATTTTATATTTTTTATATCATCCTGACGGCCATCCAAAGAAAATTAATAATGGTTTTATATGTTTCTCGACGTGTTCTTTTTTGTGGTAGTTTTTGTTTTCTGACAGCGCGAGTCTTTATCGATATTTCATAGCCCAAGAAAATATTTTATTTTTTTTATATCATCCTGACGGCCATCCAAAGAAAATTAACAATGGTTTTATATGTTTCTCGACGTGTTCTTTTTTGTGGTATTTTTTGTTTTCTGACAGCGCAACTCGTTATCGATATTTCATAGCCCAAGAAAATATTTTATTTTTTTTATATCATCCTGACGGCCATCCAAAGAAAATTAATAATGGTTTTATATGTTTCTCGACGTGTTCTTTTTTGTGGTAGTTTTTGTTTTCTGACAGCGCGAGTCTTTATCGATATTTCATAGCCCAAGAAAATATTTTATTTTTTTTATATCATCCTGACGGCCATCCAAAGAAAATTAACAATGGTTTTATATGTTTCTCGACGTGTTCTTTTTTGTGGTATTTTTTGTTTTCTGACAGCGCAACTCTTTATCGATATTTCATAGCCCAAGAAAATATTTTATTTTTTTTATATCATCCTGACGGCCATCCAAAGAAAATTAACAATGGTTTTATATGTTTCTCGACGTGTTCTTTTTTGTGGTATTTTTTGTTTTCTGACAGCGCAACTCTTTATCGATATTTCATAGCCCAAGAAAATATTTTATTTTTTTTATATCATCCTGACGGCCATCCAAAGAAAATTAACAATGGTTTTATATGTTTCTCGACGTGTTCTTTTTTGTGGTATTTTTTGTTTTCTGACAGCGCAACTCTTTATCGATATTTCATAGCCCAAGAAAATATTTTATTTTTTTTCTATCATCCTGACGGCCATCCAAAGAAAATTAACAATGGTTTTATATGTTTCTCGACGTGTTCTTTTTTGTGGTATTTTTTGTTTTCTGACAGCGCGAGTCTTTATCGATATTTCATAGCCCAAGAAAATATTTTATTTTTTTTATATCATCCTGACGGCCATCCAAAGAAAATTAACAATGGTTTTATATGTTTCTCGACGTGTTCTTTTTTGTGGTATTTTTTGTTTTCTGACAGCGCGAGTCTTTATCGATATTTCATAGCCCAAGAAAATATTTTATTTTTTTTATATCATCCTGACGGCCATCCAAAGAAAATTAACAATGGTTTTATATGTTTCTCGACGTGTTCTTTTTTGTGGTATTTTTTGTTTTCTGACAGCGCAACTCTTTATCGATATTTCATAGCCCAAGAAAATATTTTATTTTTTTTCTATCATCCTGACGGCCATCCAAAGAAAATTAACAATGGTTTTATATGTTTCTCGACGTGTTCTTTTTTGTGGTATTTTTTGTTTTCTGACAGCGCAACTCTTTATCGATATTTCATAGCCCGAGAAAATATTTTATATTTTTTATATCATCCTGACGTCCATTCAAAGCAAAATAAAAACGGCTTCATAGGTTTCTGGATGTGTTTGTTCTTCCTTGAAGTAATTTTTGTTTATCGGCAGCCCAACTCTTTATCGATACTTTCCTTAATACGCGAATTGATAACCATGTTATCATTATCTAATAATGTGTAGAGAAATGCTGTGTTGTGCTGGTGAAGAAATTAACAAGGTACTAGGAACCAGAATTTAAATATCTTAAAATATGTTTGGATTCATAATTAATGTATACATAAGTATTTATTCTCTTCCTTTCTTAGCTCATTTCGGCGAAAATTCGGTTTCAATTCATTCATCAATATTTTCACCTCGACTTTTTCAATTTTTGATCACATTCAAATTTTCCTGATCTGTATCCCCAATCAAAATCATGGATGACTTACAATTTCATGAAAGATCACAATGCTTCCAACTATTATTGGGCGAAAACTATTTACGTATTTGTTATTGATCTGGCAACACTGTGTGCAATTCACGCTACATCCGAATGTCAGCGGTCCTCAAGTCTGAAACCGTGGCTGGAAAAGTGTGGCTAACTTCACGTAAATGAAGCAAGTCAATTTGTTCGGTTCGTGAATAACGGGGCATTTTTTGAATATTCCACTAACTGATTTCGATTTCCAAACCCTTTTAAAATGGCAGAATCAAAAACACTACTTCGAACGTCAAAATAATATGGATAGCAGCGTTCGTGAGAGCTCTCGTTTCTTTTTTGTTTCATTCCAAAATACATCTTAATCAGCCTACTTGTTAATATTTTGGTTCGAATGATTATTCTGAATAGCACAAACATCGTCCATAGGTAGATATTAGAATATCTATGGACGATGGCACAGACCAAGTACGTTTATGTTCCTATTTAACCTAGAACCTACAGGATATAATTTATCATTCCACATTATTTTTAATGTTATTTTTGCGTATGGCGATAATAGAGCAAGAGCAACTGTTATCAAGTGACGTATGGTTTCCAGAGCCAACTTTTCAATTTTTGGCTTTCATTTTGCTTCCACGGCCTACTCGGTGAATTTCAATAATAATTTTTTTTCTGATCTAGTTTCTGGTTAGATACCAACTTGTGATATGTCATTAGAAAGGGAATTGAATGCTGAATAAAGCGAAAAGAAAAAAAAAATAGGGTTTCCATTTAAAATAAGAAAGTTGATGTTACTTCCGGTCAGACCGGAAGTTAACTTCGACATGTCAATATGCTCAATGTCTAGCTCTTATGTCATTATATCGACGCTCCAAATTTCACAAACCTACTTCATACAATCACTGAGATATTCCGTAGGCAATACTTCCGTAGCCACCCGGTATATGTGAGTATGTTGGCAGTGCATCAAAGAGCTGATATAAATGTTGTTTTATTATTGTAGGATTAGTTTCGTGTTTGTTGAAATTTTGTAACGATGTATTTATTTTCGGAATATTTATTGTCCATGGTACAGGTGTTGGAAAGTGAAGTGGATAACTGTCGGGTATGGTGATATTATATATATTATGACTGGTATCTGTTTATCCTTTCCTAGAAGGGTGGATCAAGTTTTTTCATTTTACAGTAGGTGTTTGTGAAGCGATCATAAAAGCAGTGGTTGTAAGAAGGATTGTTTTTATTCGAGTATATCGCTGTAGCGTAAGAGAGACTCAAGTACTTCCTTCTTATATATAGTGATGGTTCTCCAGATAAACATAACAGGCTTGAGCTTGGGCTGGTACGAAAGGCCCCAGTTGCTAGACGGATGGCTGTGTTTTGTTTACTATCTAGTGTTTTCAGAACTGACTTTTTTGCCGAAGAATATATAATGGATCCGTAGAAATGAGCATTTGACAAAAGTAGTCTGCACCCCAGTCTGTATTGGCCAGAGTTTTCATTAGATTAAGTCCATTCTGGCATTGTGATTTCAGGTTTTGAATGTGTTGTTTCCAGGTTAATTTTTTATCAAATGTCATCCCGAGGAATCTTGTAGTTTCGCAATATGGTAGTGGTTGATTATTATGAAGTCATAATAGTGGTTCTATGCAGTTGTGTTTTTTCGTGAAGAGTATGCATTTCGTTTTGTTAAGTGAGAATCGTAATCCTGTTTTCTCTGACCATTTCTCAAGATATTCTATGGCATTCTGTAAGTTTTCCTGGAGAGTATCAGAGTTTTTCCCTTTGGTGTAAATAACTAAATCGTCTGTGCATAAAGTCTGCCTTTCACAGGGTTTTTGATATGTTGGAGGATATTATTAACTGCAATCAGAAAGAGCGTTGTACTTATAGCGGATCCTTGTGGAATGCCGTTCATTTGGATCCGTTTGGAAGAAGTGGTGTTATTTGTTCTTACTCGAAAGTTGCGCTGCTTTAAGAAATTTGATACGAATTTCAGAACGTTTCCCTTGGTGCCCCATGCCTGTAAGGTTTATATGATATCATACCTCCAAATAGTGTCATACACCTTTTTGAGGTCAAAAAATATTGCTAAGCATTGTTGTTGGTTTGCAAAACTTTCATGAATTTCTGATTCGAGGCATATCAAATTGTCTGCTGTGGATCTGTTCTTACGGAAACCACTTTGTTCCGGAATCAGGAGATGATGTTGTTCAATAAGGTACCATGTAAATCTGTTGTTGATAATTTTTTCTAGGACTTTACATAACACACAGGTGAGAAAAATCGGTTGGTAGGAATCTAGATCTGTCTTAGTTTTTTTGGGTTTGAGGATGGGAATAATTATGGATTCTTGTCACGCTCTAGGAGAAACATTTTCAGTCAGTATTTTGTTATACATTTCGAGTAAATATATCTTAGCGCTAGTTTCCAGTTTTTGGAGGAATATAAGTGAAATGTCATCAGGTCCTGGGCTGGTGTTTTTGCTTGTAAATAGAGAATTATTGAGCTCGTCTAGTGTGATTGGTAAGTTGATGTTGTTATCGGTTTCATCGTTATAATCTATCTGTGATCTTTCGCTGACTGACTTAAACTCCTGGAAAGTATTTGTGTATGATGAGAAACAAGAACTCTTTTCATAGTGGTAGGCAATTTTTTTCAGTTATTTCCTGATTTCCAAAGATGGTTTCATTGTCAGTTATTAGTAGTTTTATATGCCTGTTGTTGTCGACATTCGACAGTTTTTTAACTTTGTGCCAGACTTGACTTATCGGGGTTGTGCTGTTTATACTTGATACAAAATTTCTCCTTGATTTTCTTCTGCTTTGTTTTATTGTGTATCTGTCGATAGTTCTTTTCTTCTTGAATTCTAGTAGGTTTTCTTCTGTCCTGTGTCTTTTGTAAATGTTGTATGCATGTTTACTCTCTTTGATGGCTCTTCCGCAATGTTCGTTCCACCAAGGAACTGATTTATGTTTAGGAGGGGGTTTGACTTTATCTATAAATTTGTCTGCAGAAATTTTATCTAAGTCCAGTTCTATTTGTTGTGTATAGCTTGTCCAATCAGCTCTTTGAAAATTCCAATTTCTGGAGACATTGGAATCAGTGTTATCACTTCTTTTATTGAAAGTGATTTGAATCGGGTAGTGATCACTATTGTATAGGCTGGATAACACATCCCACGACAAATATGGAAACAGACATGGGTCACATACACTCAGGTCTATTGCTGATGTGTATATCGAAATACTTCACCAATGTTGGAGCTGATCTTGCTAGCAAAATAAAAAATAATAACAATCAACCAAAAAGGAATATCAATGAACAATCTTTATTTCTAACACCTACGGATAAAAAAGAAATCAGTGAACTCATTACGGAATTGAAATGTAATAAATCTCCTGGCTTTGACAAAATAACAGCAGAAATTTTGAAAGAAATAAAAAATTATGTTTGTAGACCTATTTCCCACATAATTGATAATATCTGCACCACTGGTGTTTGTCCGCCGCAGTTTAAAAGAGCAATAAATCAAACCAATTCACCAATCAGGTTAGATCTTGCTAAAGCATTCGATACGGTCTGCCACTCACAACTATTAGATATTTTGGAGGACTTTGATTTTCGAGGGATAGCCAGAAAATTAATAGGAAGTTACTTAACCGACAGGAAACAACAGGTATCACTCAATGGTAGTTTGAGTACAGAGTGTACTGTTGAGTATGGCTTACCGCAAGGAACTGTACTAGGGCCAATGCTCTTTACACTTTACATAAATGATCTTTTCAATATTGAATCATCTGGTTCGCAGATGACACCGCCATAGTCTTCGAAGCTGAAAATTGGGACAATTTATAAACTATAATAGAGAATGATTTGAAACTTATTAAAAATTGGTTCGATTATAAAGTACTAACAATTAATTTCTAAAAAACATTTTATATGCCATTTTCATGTTATGAAAACACCAATCCTCCATATAGGGACCTGAAAATTACCGATAATTTGAGAATAAGGCAGAACGAATCAATTAAATATTTAGGAGTACCTAACTATCGATAAACATCTAAGATGGAACATACCGTCTGTGAAGTACTAATACCTCGATCGTATGCCACAAAATATAAAAAAATCGATTATTGCACTCACGAATACTGTATGCCAATACCTAATGATGTTCTGACAACTAGTAAGCTACAAAAAATTATTTCAGTAGAAATTGAGAATTTCTAATAGCTCGTATAAGAATATCGATATTTTGTGCAAGCAATAGCTCCTAACCCGATACTGTAAAAAAACGTATTTGGGCTTACGAGGTATTAGTACTTCACAGACGATACATATTCTGAGACTATGCAATACCCTGAGGAGCATATTATACCGATTCAAATATATCGCCAAATTTTTCTTATCACGCATTGGTTGAATCCAGATTGACATATGGGATAATAGGGTGGGGAAGTGCACTCAAAGAACATATTAAAAGCCTAGAAGTTCTTCAAAAAACTTTTCTGAAAATTTTACTGAACAAACCCTCCCGATACTCATCTGATTTGATATACTCCGAAACTAAGATCCTTGATATTCGTCAACATTATTTCTTTATATCATCATTCTTTGAATTCAAAGCTAAATTTAATCTTCGGATAATAGAACATACCTACGAAACAAGACACAAATCCAAATATTTCAAAACACCGCTTGCTTCAAAATCTATAGGACAAATATGCTTTTCGTATTTAGTACCAAGATTTTTCAGTTTTATTCCTGTGGAAATAAAAGAGATATCTTCTTATAGAGGATTCAAGAATGAGGGAATGTCGGAGGTATAGGTTTTGGCCAGGCTCAGAAAATCATTCGTACATTTGCGTTTTCGTAAAAATCGGAGATTTCTTCAAATGTAACGCACGTTTTTTCGTCTTTGAAAAGTTCTTTTGCACGGGCCATCAGTTGGTTGAATTCGGACTCGTTTGGGATTAGGTCTGACCTTTTTTGGTGGCATTTGGTTTGGTTTTGGAAATGTTCTCTATCGTCTGACGTCGTTGGTGGGGGAGTTATCACGTCGGAAATGGTGCGCTTGGCTGTTGTGGTAGGAATAACTAAAAAAGTGTTGGAAATCAAGTTTGGTTCATTGGTTTTCTGAATATTATCGGATGGAACGATGTGATTTTCGGTGTTTTGATCTTGGGAGTTTGCATTTTCAATATGATGAATGGTATCGGAGGTAGTTTGTGCTGTTGAAGCAGATATTATTTGGTTCAAGTTACATGTCGCAGCGATGTGTCCTTGCTTCTTACATATATGGCATAGTAAATTGCCTCGGATAAGAAAATACGGTATGATGTATTTTCAAATGATATTAGGATTGACTCTGGTATAGGGTTTTGTGAGGGTTCAATATATATTTGACGACGAATGCTCAGGATATGTTTGTATTCTGGGTTGGTAGGATTGATTCTTAGGAAGGATATGGGTGATTTAGTTGTTATGTTTAATTTTTTGAGGTCATTTTCTAGGACAGCGAGTGGGGTATTGATGGACACACATTTGATAAAATAAGTCTTTCATTAGGTGTTATGAGTCTCCGTGTCTGCAGAACTTCATCCATAACTTCGATAAGTCCATTGATGTCATTCATGAAGTCGTCAACGAGTTCTTTACTCGCAAGATAGACACAAATCCTGTTGTTGGAAATACGGGATGCGAATAGAATATTTTTGGGTCCAATTTTGATGCCGATTGGGAGTAAATAATCTTCTAATTTTATTCCGTCCAGTGAGTCTATTAAGATTGCTTGTAGTCTGCTTGGGAAATTGGAAGTTTGATGGGTGTTGGTGATTGAAGCATAAGTGGTGGGTGATTGGTTTGGTGTTGTTGTTTGGTTGTTTGTGTGCCCGGAGGTCTCGACTTCAGAATGGATCATCTTCGTTTGATTTTATGTACTGCCGAGTGCGGTCCTGCTCAGTGGCAGGCAGCGCATTGATAAGAGCAGGAATGTTGACCTCCAAGTCTTTCGGTGTTTGTAATTATGTTTGGTTTGTGTTGTAAGTAATTGATAATTGTTCTTACCCTTCGAATGTTGTTTCATCAAATAATTGAAATTATAGGTGATATTTTTGTCACTTAAATTTATCGCACTGTTTAGGTATATTTGTTAGAATAATCGGAGCTGATGTGAAATATGTTTATAGTATTTCGATCAGGACCGAACTCCTTATATATTAATGATCTGCTTGGAATAAACATGTCAGGAAAGTTTACGGTCTTTGCGGACGACACAACCATTTTATGGCAAGACAAGAACACAAACTCTCTGCAGGATAAAATCCTCAAGGACACAAAAACTTTTAAGCAGTGGTGTCATGCAAATCGTCTGATCCTGAAAGTAACAAAAACCAACCTAATATCTTATAAGTGTGAGATAAAAAATATTAAATTGTATAAGTTATATCGAGGGCCGGGATAACACCAAATTTTTGGGAATTCACATAGACAATAAATTGAAGTTCGAACAACATGTTTGCAGCTTAAATAAGAAATTAGCTTCTGGATGTTATGCTGTGAGGCGAGTAAAAACCGAGCTAGGGCTCTCAACAGCAAAAACAACTTACCACGCAGCGAGCACAAAAATATCCCAGAGATGTTAAAAGTACGAGTTTTTAGGACATCAAACCTCCACTGCGATGTTCTGTTCATGCATTAACAGAACGTGTACGTATAGCCAAATGTCCGCCGCACGCGCTATTTTTAGGATGTTCCTGGGACATCACAAAAGGCATTTTTTTCTCGCTCTTTTCAAAGACTCGCAATAACATTTTCAAAGCTGTTTGCCTACATTATATCACTGTATATAAAACATTTCCAAAGATGTCCCTGGGATATCACAAAATGTAATTTCTTCTCGTTTTTTTCAAGTGGCTTATTAAAAATATTTTATAAATTAACAATAGTCAAAATATGCAGAGATAAAATTAATTTAATAGTAATTCAAAACTTACCAAGGGACACATATACAAATCAAACCCAAAATATTTTATGCAAATATAAAATGAGTAATTTTTCAAAAATAAAATTATCACATACACAACCTAGGTAAAAATACAAAAACTGAACTGCCTAAAAAGTTAATTATATTTCTTCTGGTCTTCATTTCCGGATGTCTTCTCTTACTTGTTATTATTATTATTACAGCATCTACAACAAATTGATAATGTGCTATTATGACAAATCTACTATTAATAAAAAGACATATTGACATTCTACTCCATTTACAAAAATATCAGTCATGTATTTTCTATGAAAAGAACAATCTTCAGAAAAAACAAATTTTAATCTTTGTGAAAATTCACTTTGCTTTGTTTCCAAAAGTAATTTATATTCCGAATTTGCATTCAAACCAACAGACTAATTTTATTGAGAGTCATCATCAGAAGACGAGCAAGGTGAATTTTCAGTAGAGTTCAAATTTGCTTTTTGAATAGTTCAACATGAGATGGAACTGGTGAATCGAATGAAATTTCACCACAGGTGACAGACAGGTGTGAATGAGATCAGTCTGAAGCGTTGACTGGTTCAACTGAATTTAAATAGAACTTTGTTACTGATACACCTTACTGATTTTTCTACATTTAGATAAATTATAAATATGATGATGATTTAACAAGTTAAGATTATCGGTATAAGTTTTTCAGGATATATATTTCGGAATGACAACCATTCAATGCTTACTTTGAGATCCGTGATCAACTTGATGATTATTGAATCTAATATATTGTCTTGACTTAACTCTTCCATTTCACTCTGAAAACACAACTTATTACTTTTGAGAGAAACAAAATGGGGTAAATTGAATTTAAGTGGATACAAACTGAAATCCACACCCTTCGTCAACAAGACCGATCGTCACTGAGATCATATTTGCGCTTGCGCGATCGGTAGATATTTTCTCAGTGAACATCTCAAGGATGAACTATGTTATGCCAAGTGAAAACGTCCACACATTCATATTTTGTGCACCTAACCGGGAAGTACACATTACGTCTCAAAGAAACATCGGCATGCCCACATTTTCGAAACATCTCAAAACCTCCCAGGGATGTTTGTGCTCGCTGGGCATGCCTTGATAGAGTTCCACCTAAGATATGGAATCCCTTTTTGGTGAGTATGCAATAAAACTCACATGCAAAACACACTCATCTTAGCGCAATTCGATACTTATCATCAGCAAAGACACGCGATCCCTGTAAAGCATTGTTTGTAGCCCATAAAATACATACAGTCATCGCCATCTTCATCCGTGAAACAGTAAGTATGTTTAATAAAAAAACATTTCAATCAGTTTAATACTACTCCTTCCTATCCTACTCAATTCGTAAACAAAAAAAAATAAGAGCCTACCAAGGCCAACCTCATCCCTAGTGAAGGACTCACTTATTTATAATGGGTGCAAGATGTATAACGACTGACTCCCCTATTTTTAATTTTACTCCAAACTGTACAATCCTATACACTTGCTGTTTTTGTTTTTTCTTCTCTCTCCATGTTCGTGTCCCTGTAATATATTTATAGATATAACTTTTAGATTAATGTAAGCACTTTGTCCATAAGAATTGTATATTTTCTTGATGACAATAAAGTATATTGATTGATTGATTGATATCCGCGCCTATGAAGAAATCAGGTTGGCTAATTCTGGTTAAACTCAGGGAGTTACATTTTCTAACGAATACCTACAAAGTTCCTAGTACGCAAAGGCCAGATTATCTTTTCAAAAAGCTCAAATCATTCTCAGAGTTTCTACCAGGAACAAAAATACACTCACCATCCCAAAGCACAAAACTGCATTCTTCACACGTAGCTTCTCGTACAATGCTCCGAAATGTTACAACTTACTCCCCAATGAATTTAGATCGTTCACACTGAATAATTTCGAAAAAAGTCTGAAAATCCTTCTCCGCAACTAAACTGATTACGTTCAAATTGTCGCTATTCACCAACTTGATACGATTGATTCTTTTTCTTTAATTATGATAATTACTATTGACCACGATTGTCATTCCATAAATTTTATACAAAGATTTACATATTTTATTTTACTTAATAACTCTTATATTTTGGTTATTCTGTTACAATTTGATGTGTTTTTATTTTATCTTTGAAGACTAATATTTTTATTGTAGTATATTTTCTTGTTGTTCCCATTAAGGGTTTAATAATATAGTTTTTCTTTCAAGAATACAGGGTTGAGTTTAAAAACAGCTCACGCTGAGACTAAATAAAGACGAATTATAATAATGATAATAATTATTATTAACTATACTATACATTTTTGCACATTAAGGAACAATAAACTGAACTTTTGTGTGAAATAGACTGACATCTCTGTTTTAAAGACAATGTTTTCGAGGAGAGTTCGCCTGGTGGATTTGAAGGTCAGTGAACTGAAGCAAAAGAGCTGGAAGAAAGAGAACAAGAAACAACCGGTAAGGGACCTTGAAACGTTTTTATTCGAAGTTTCTGGAATTGATAGGAGTTCTTTAATGAGTAAACTCGACGAAACTACGAAATTCTTGAAAGATGAACTACTAGAAAATTTGAATAGATTGGAAAACAACTTCTAGAAAATTCAGTGAGTCTGGAAGATACATTCCTGAAAAATTCGAATAGTTCAAAAGAAAAACTTCAACAAAACTCAAATAGTCTAGAGAAAAAGCTTTTAGAAATTTCGGTGAATTTGGAAGATGAAATACAAGAAAATTCAAGAATCTAGAAGATAAACTTCTATGAAATTCAAACAGTTTGAAAGAACTTCAACAACATTCGATGATTCGGGAAACTAGACTCCTCCAAAACATAAAAAGACTTTGTGGTGTGGCGAACCAGTAAGAAGGAAGAATGAATATCGTCGAGACAGGAGATGGATATAAGTAAAGATGAACTCGAGAAAGAAATGGAAAATTTGAAGGAAACAATGAATGATCAAATCAAAGTCGGAATCGAGGCAGAAATGTACGAAATTAAGGAAAAAATTGTAGCAGAGAAATGAAACACTGACCGGCTTAAGTGTTCAGCAGAGACTAACTTTATTCAAATATGGCGGAGCAAAAATAAGTATTATAAGTACATACATTCAGCATTGGATGGCAACACATTACATGACAAAAGTTTTATATTGATATCAAAACAACACCCCCACTTATCAATAACTAAAATCTTTGTGTCAATCCTAAACAACTTAGAAATTTCTGATGCCTCACAGAAGACTTAAGCTTTTAGTTAGTATACCAGCTGGCATATCCTGTGTAGTCAAATATTCAACTGACAATAAATCCTTTTATATAACATCTTTTATAAAATGATACCTAATATCTATATGCTTAGTTCTCTTATGGTATACAGGAATTAAAATTAACTTTTGAGCACTTTGGCTATCATTAAAAATTGCAATTTTACAAAAACAATAAAGTAGTCAGTTCAAAATATAAATTCTGTAAGTAAATTGCTTCTCTGCTAGCTTCAGACAAAGCTACATATTCAGCTTGTGTGCTAGAGAGAGCTATAGATTTTTGTTTCTTACTCTCCCAACAAATACCAGCTCTTGAAAGAGTAAATATAAAACCTGTATATGACTTCCTATCCTTATTCCCACCCCAATCGGCATCTACGTAACCTTCAATATCCTTATTATCTTTACAGAACGTTAAACAAAAATCTTTAGTTCCCTGTAAGTATTGTAGGACTCTTTTAGCATATGGATCCAATGACTCGAGTTATAGCAGGAGTTAAATTGAATAAAAAAACTAACTGTATAACATAAATCAGGTCTGGTAAGAACTACTAGGTACATTAAACTACCTATCAACTCTTGATAAGGATATTCAATTTTACAAACTGAACTCTTATCAAAATTTAGCTTAACTTCCATAGAAGTTTTGATAGTTTTACAATCCTTCATACCAAACCTATCCAAAATCTGATTTATAAAATTTTTCTGGCTTAACTGTTATAATACCGTTTGCTTTATCCCTAAAAATTTGCATTCCTTAACAATCTTTAGCTTCACCTAAATCCTTTACCTTGAACTCAGAACTTGAAGAATTTTTTAAACTTTCAGTTTCATTTATATTGTTTGAAAAAATAAATAAATCATCAACATAGAATGCTATGATTACTAACAAACTGACAGTTTTTTTAATATAAACACATGGCTCGTGAATAGATTGCTTGTAGCCTAAATCAATAAAATCTAATCATTTATTCTGAGATTCCAAGCCCTCGATGATTGTTTAAGACCATACACTGCTTTGTTGAGCTTACAAACCTTTGATTCATTCCCTGAGGAAATAAAGCCTTCTGGTTGTTTCATAAAAATAGGTTTTTCCAGAAAACCATTTAAAAATGCTGCACATACACCTAAATGACAAATATCAAGATCAAGTTTTACAGATAAAGCTATGAGTAATCTTAAGGTACTAAATCTTACTACTGGGGAGAACTTCATCAAAATCAATTTCCTCTCTTTGTAAAAAACCTCTTGCCACTAATCTTGCCCTATAACCACATCCCCATCAATTGACTTTTCTTTTAAACACCCACTTGTTATCCACTATCACACCCTCTTTCGGCGGATCCACCAGGTCCCAGACATCATTTTCTGCAAATGACTGCAACTCGTTCTCCATGGCCTTCCTCCACTGTTCACCTTCTGATCCTGAGAGTGCTTCCTGGATGTTCATAGCATTTGGAGTTGAATTAACAATTTATTCAATATCTAGGGATTAATTTACGTTAGAGCACATGTATGTTACATAGTCGTCATATTTCTTGACTGTTTTCGTTCTTGTAGATCTTCTGATATCAGTGGGATTGGTTTCAATAATCTCATGATTTTCAGGTACAAAATCACTGTCGTTTGAGTTGTCGATCTCACCACAATCATGAAATTCTTCTTCAAACCTTTCCTGCAAGTTTTCCCCTACTGAAACGGATGACCCTTGATCATTTTCTTCATGTTTATCTTCGTCATTATCAAGAATAACTAATATTTCTTTATCTTTCTCGAAGCCCTCCATTACAACAACATCTCTACTAGTGATGATGGAGTTCGTTTTTGGATTATACAGTCTATAACCTTTAACTGTTTCTCCAAATCCTACTAGAATCAGTTTTTCTGCATTTTTGTCGAATATCTTTCGTTTGATGTAAGGAATATGAACCATAGCTGTTGAGCCAAAAATTTTAACGTGACTCAAATTTGTTTTAGTCCCATTCCAAAGCTCATAAGGTGTCTTATTATTCAACCCCGCTGCAATCGATCTATTTCTGAGATAAACCGCAGTATTAACTGCCTCAGCCCACAGCTTCTTGTCCAGATTTCCATAAAATAAAAGACAACGTGTTTTTTCCACTACCATTCTGTTCTGGTGTGTAGGGATTTTTAGTGGTTTGGTGAACAATACCACGTCTCTTGAGAAAGCCTTCAAAATCTTTACTACAGAACTCACCTCCGTTATCTGTTCTGAAGATTTTGTGTTTCTTTGTTTTCTGACTTTCAACTATGTTCTTGAAGTCTTTAAAACATTTCATAACTTTATCCTTGGTTTTAAGAAAATAGATAAAACATCATGCGGCTGAAATTATCCTCAAGAACCAAGAAGTATTTAGAACTTCCTAAAGAAACAGCCTCCATAGGTCCACACACATCAGCATGTACTACTTCCAGCACACTTTTGTTTCTGGTACCGATATGTTTGAATGATGGTCGAAATTGCTTCCCTTCACAGCAAATGACACAATTTTTTTTTGATTTCTAGTCCATCAACTATGCCAGTGTTCATTTTCTTCAAATCTGCAAAGTTGATATGTCCAAGTCTCCTGTGCCAGGTATTAGCAGTAGTTGCCAAGCAACATTTCTCTGCAAAACGAGACTTTTGTATATTCAACTTGTATACTTTATCAACAAGATTAGCTGTTGCCACTAAGAATTTGTTATTGTTGTAAATCTTGCAACCCTCTGCATGGAAAACAACTGAATTTCCATTTTTGATAAGTTGACTCACAGACAAACGGTTTGTTGTGAGCTCAGGTACACATTTCTTACAATAATGTCATGCAACTGATTTCCGATTTTCGTCCGTAGACTTACTTATATTTCCCATATATTTTACTGGAACTTTGGTATTATTAGCCACAATTATTTCTTTGAGTTCACTCTGTACTTTGTTCTCCAGATTTTTCAACACTGTGATGTGGGCACTAGCTCCTGAGTCGACGTACCAGTCTTCCTTGTTGAAAGCCCCGTTCATGAACACTACACTAAATGCGTTCATATTCCTATCATTGGAATTTTGTCCATGTGTGTTTCGATTTGGACTACCACTTTGGTAAATCTTCGGTTAGACTGAGCTTCTGAATTTCAAAAATTCACGTAGTTTGATCCCCTGAACAAAAAATCCAAATAAAATTTTTGGCGGTCACAACTATTTTCGGAGATATTGGTCCATTTTCTTGGGAAACTTCACCATTTGACAGATTGAATTTCTGTTACGGTAAATACACGAAATTTTATTCTCTTTCAATCAAAACACCACACACACACTTATTTACTTGGTTTCAGGGTAAAATTCCGTTAACTAATAGCCACGAGCTATCAACATAATTTTTTTTGGAACTTACATAGTTTGGCCTCCTGAACAAAAAATCCAAATTAAATTTTTGGCGGTCTCAACTAATTTCGGAGATATGGGCCTGTTTTTGAGTGATGAATGGCAGTTTTAGGACACATTTCTACCGCGGAAAAACACTCAAAATTCTTCCTTCTTCAAACTAACACAATGTACACGCCCTAATTGACCTGTTTCACACTCTTTCTTTATTGAAAACGCTACTTTTTAGGAAAAAAACTCATCCTTCTTTTATGATCACATAACCTACAAATCTAGGCACAATGGTTGGGGAATTTTATTTATGTCAAGTTGGTTTCTGGAAAAAAAGTGAGTGAATATTTTCCTTTTCATGTTGAAATTAAAAGCATAGGAAAGTTGGCTGTGCAAATATGCAAAGTTCAAAGTTAAAAAAAATTCACTAAACATTTTACATAAATGTGTTGTTTTGATGTTTTTAAAAGAAGGTTGCATTTTTGGATAAACATTGCCGTTTTTAATAAAAAACTAGTCTAAAACGGGTGAATTAGGGTGTGTACATTGTATTAGTTTGAAGAAGGAAGTATTTTGAGTGTTTTTCTGCGGTGGAAATTTCATTTGAATTTTTTGTTCAGGAGGCCAAACTACGTAAGTTCCAAAAAAATTATGTTGATAGCTCGTGGCTATTAACGGAATTTTACCAGTTTCAGCACTTTTTACTGGAAAAAACTATTATTTATATACTATTAAATGGGAAAGTTAAAAAACATGGAAAAAAGTAGTGATGGAAATGCGCAAGTAGGTAGGTACATATAACACAAAACTAAACCAAGATATGGTCGGGTAGGCTAGGTTAAATTTGCGTAAGGTCAGGTTAGGTTAGATAGCACATACTAGGTAGGTATATTGATCATAGTCATTAAGTACGTTCTTTTATGTAAAAAGTGGTCTTAATTTTTGTGAAGCCGAACGCTGAATTTCTCCCTGCATTTACATTAAGTACGCATGTTAATGTCCTTGTGTATGCGCATGATAATGCCAATGTATGTGCGAACATATGTGTGCGCATGTGTATACATGTTTGCGCACATGCAAAAAATTGTTTCCGTGATCTATCACGATTCTTACATTCTGCCAATCTGCATTGTACATTCATTTGGAAATATTTTGAATGTGCAGTTGATGTCATCATCTCATTTTTCCACTAATTTTTTTATTACTCACTCTCTGAAATATTTCATGTCGTAGTGAATTGAATAATTCTGAAATAAAATTGGCAACGGCGCAAATGAACCCGAACAAACAAATCCGTTGCCAACATTGCATACACAAAAACCAGACATTCAATGTTCACCAATTAAATTCCAATGATTTGTTACGTTTCGAAGAATGATTTTTTTTAAAAAAGAATAGTTTTCTCCAGTAAAAAGTGCTGAAACCAAGTAAATAAGTGTGTGTGTGGTGTTTTGATTGAAAGAGAATAAAATTTCGTGTATTTTCCGTAACAGAAATCTTCCTTTACCTTCAATCTGTCCAATTCTAACTGTTTACGTATCAGCTCTGTTTTCTTTTCAGTAATCTTTCGCTCCGCTTCTAACTTAACTTCCAATAATTTTCGCCTTTCCGCAGTTGAAGAACTGGATTTACTACTTCTCGATGATTTGTCTTTGGGGGCTGTATAAGTAGATTTCCCTTTGAATATATCGGAATTCGCCATAGAACTCGCATTTTCCGACATCAGGTTCGATTTAGTCGCTGAACTTCCATTATTCTTTGCAGTAACTTTCTTCTTCAATACTTGTACATCTGCTTCAGATTTTGATAACTGATTAGTTGCAATAGTTCGTCGGCTCTATCTCGTGTCATATTGTTTCCATGTTGTGCCTGATTCAGCTTTCCCTTGGCTCATGTTGTCGACTGAATTTTTCACAATTCTTCAGATTCGTATTCGAAGGACCAATGTTGCTGTCTGCAAGTCGGTTTCTGGATGTCTTCCAGAAATATTTCGGCTGGTTCAAATCGAAAGAAAGTGGAAAACTTTTATTGCTTTTATTAATTGACAACCTCTAGAATTGTTTATTTTTCTGTCAAATCAACAACAAAAAACAATCAATATATACCTATATACGGGGTACAAAATTATAAAAATCAAGGAAAATTACATTAACTATCTAACAGGTTTGATTCGAATATTTCCTATGGTGGCATAAGAAGTATATCATGAGAAATCCTGGTTTACTATTTTAACGAAATATCTTGACTGGAATCCGGCGGTCAGCCAAGTATTTCGAAAAATTGCAAGTACAAACTACCCTTTAGAAGGGGTTGATTGGAATTTTTCTTATGGAGGCAAAAGAAGTATATTATGGGCATTCCTGGTTTACTGTTTCAATGAAATATCTTGACTGGAAACCGGCGGACAGCAAAGTATTTCGAAAAATCGCAAGTACGAACTATCCTTTAGACGGGGTTTATTCAATTTTTGTCTATGGTGGCACGAACAACTTACTATAAAGAATTCCGTTTCAGAGTTTAGTTTGATTATGTATTTCCTAAGGTTCTGTCCGGCAGAATAATTTTTTGGTCAGCAAATTATCCACTCAAACGTATGAAAGCTGTTTGATGAAGAAAATAAAAGAATCGAATTTTGTATGATTCATTCTACTCTTGTCTAAACTAAGTAGCAAAAAGTTCCACAACAATTATCAATAAATCACACAACACAAACGCCATTTTCTATCGAATAACTTGATATATCTAGAAAACTATTTCAAAAGTTCCTATATATCTATATAGTTTCGACTTCTCAAGACGAGATGGAGCCATCTTGTTCAATTTGAAATGTGAATTCTCATTTTGCAAAGGGTGCGACATCTATAAGTGATTAGATGAGAGGAATAAAAGACCAATGTTAATCAGTTCATTCAATCGATTATATTCCTGAAATAATGTTTTATAGAGAACGAGTCTTGGTGTTGAAATTAAATGCAGTTCATTTAATTAGATATACTGATGATGCTAACTTTTGTTGGTAAAACGTACGTACTTGGAGTGAAAGTAACGTATTTTTGGTGTTTAATGTTTGGGTGGAAGTCTATGTTTATGAATACCTGATACCAATGTCTAAGAGCGGCTTTACATTATGCAATTTTCATGCAATTTTTGTGCAATGCAAGACTAAATTTTACATTACGCTTGCGCCCATGCAAGTTTCGTGCAAGGCCAAAAAATTTCGACTGGTTGAAATTTTCACGCAATTCGTGAGCAATTCTAGTGAGTTTTCTGGTGAGAAATTCAATGCCTATAGCACACTAAAGTACCTGTTGATATTGTTTTTCGAATGTCTCCTAACCTTTAACTCCAACTTAAAAAAGAAATAGAAAATTTGTCACAAGCGTTAGTGACAGGTGGAATGTCACTTTTCGAATTTCAGTAAAGTTCAAACCAACAAAATATCAAAATATTTTATTGAGGTTAGATTTTCTCGAAATATATTATGTTGGTATAAACAGCTGGCAACACAACAATAATTGCATAAATGTAAGACACAATTTCTACATTGCCTTGCAATACCTGTCTTGCATTGCAAATGCATTGCATAAATGTAAAGCCGCTCTAAGGGCCCGTATTATGATACTATTTTGACAGATATCTTGTGGAATGACGTCGCATGTTGTAGTTCTTCGAAATGTAGGAGTTAACTTTATAGGGTGGAAAAGGTGTCAGTCATACCTAGTTAACTATATAAAATGGTGGTGTGCAGTAAATACGAGAGCAAAAGATGATGAAAATGTATTTGCAGAATTGGAAAATAATCAAAACAATTCACACAATCAGAATCGCAATTTTATGAGTCATAAATTAATAGAGGAAGGATTTCAATAACTTGATTTTGTTATTTTTAAGAAGCCAGACCATTGCAGGACACCACATAGGTAAAAGTATAATATTCTGTTCTATTTTTATTTCAATGTTTAATATTGTGTTATCTATTGATATGAAAAAACTGGCATTGCCATGCAATGGTAATAAAATTGGAATTTCAAAGCTAAAGTTAACTTGAGTCTTAAAATCAAAGTTAACTTCAAAAAAATGTTTATAATACCATACCGGCCCTAAAAGAGTACCTACGTAGACAATGTTGGTTACGTTCATTCAATTCGATTACTACCTACTTATAATCTACTTTTATACCTACGTAGGATATAGGAGTTTGCATTTTTGGCACCAAGGCAATAAAAGGACTGATTCAACATGCATTTTGGGCACCGACCCAAAAGGTCTCCCTTACAAAAATTGCATTTTGGGCACCGAGCCTTATTATTCATTCATTTTTATAATTTTGGGTAGGTTAATAGGTAAATAATACAAAACTATTTTAAAGCATACGAAAATATGTTTATTATTGTATTATGATTACATCAATTGTACAAAATATCTTAATCTCAATATCTTATTTATTGACATAACAATGGAATGACAAACATTTAATAAAGTGTAGCCTATTGATTTCCTTATTTTGGTATTTAATAATCATTGATTCAATAAATTTCTGTCTCTTTTTAACTTTCCTGTCATCGATTTGTATAGGTTTTTGAAGACTTTGAATTTTGATATATGTGTCGGTTTGACACACTTTCAGTTTTTCAACAAAACCAGACCATATTTGATTCATTTTACAATACAGAGGGGTGGAACAACAGATTTTCCAGCCTTGCAAAAAGGCGAATCTGTCACCAGGTTAGTTCGTTCAGGAACAATCGAGTCTTAAAAATATAAAAAATCGTCTTTTTTGGTCGTCGGCGATGAACATTCTAATAAAGGGCGGAGAAACTGCAATTAGCATTTTTTTCATTTCATTTTCAATAAATTTCTAACATATTATGTTCACTACGAAGAGACAAAAGTTCCTCATTATTAGAATATGTACTTAAATCGTAATTAAATCTTCGGTACCCAAATTGCAGTTTTCATAATCCCTCGAAACTGACCGCAAAGGGTACCTACCTATTTGGTGCCCGATTTGCATGCGCCCTAGGATATCGGGTTTTTGCAGTGACGTGACTTAAAAAATTTATTTTTTCATATCAAATAGAGATGATTATAATTTGAAATATCTACCTACCTACCTATCTAGCTAATCGTATAGGAATCAGTTTGTATTTTGTATCTTGAAGTGCAGAACGTCAACGGATAAATACGTATTCAAATATCTATCAATTTAATGGTGTACCTTTAAAATTGGGAAAAGCCCGTGGGTCATTAGAGATATTGCAGTTCATAAATAACGACAGTCAGTAATAAAGTAGTCGTTATTTTGACATGCATGCAGGCGCAATGTGAGTTTGGAATAGAGATGTAGCTTCGAACTCCCGATGACGCACGCATTGGTGAAACGCGCAAGTTTAAATTGATATAGTTTGCTGCGTCACTGAAGTTGTATCCACACCAAAGGTGCCAAAAATAGATTTTCTCATTATTTCCATTACTATTCATTCCTGAATTGTTAAAATAGTATATTGTGTATCTAGTAGTAAAAGCAATACATTCCCGGACGACAATGTAAATTGTTGGACGAGGCGATAAGCCGAGGCCAACAAGCATTGAAGTCTGGGAATGTGCTTTTACTACGAGGTACACATACTATTTTTTCTGAAATCGCAATTATACTTATTGTTTGCGTGCATTCATTTACTGTCTAAAATGTATACAAACCGTCAAAAATGTTCCCGGATCGTTTACGATACGGGAAAGTAAGTGCCGAAAACGGTCTGGGAAAGTTCGTTGCTTAGCAACGGACTAAAATACTAGATTAGCGTATTTTGAGGCCTGAAGTTGCTCCGAGAAAGTGGGCATTCTTGAACAATTTCAGAAAAAATATATTAATATTGTTATGTCCGTCAACCGGCTGCGCCCTTACGAGCAACCCTCAGAAGTTTCCGAGAGATTTGTGCGAGCTAGGGAAGACTCACGCATCTACGAATGATTGGATTAAGAAGCTGAAGGTTATGGTAAGAGAGTGAATTCATCTGAAGTATCAATCCCAGTACATTTTGACAGTTTGTAATAATATTAATAGCAAAGTATATTCTCAATGACAGACTTACATATGTTTAAAACAATTATAAATAATAGCCCTTTCCATTATTTTCCATTAGCAAAATGCATCCAACTTATCAAATAATATATCGTTATGATATTGCCCAGGCGAAGATATATAAAAAAAATTAGAAGTGCTTTCCATAATTTGATGGCATGATTTTGAATAAAAGGCTACCTGTTACAGGTTAGATCACAAAAGATAAGGAATGAATACCACTCGGGCATGTTTTTTTATTCAGCAGTGGATCCACCAGTCTACGAAATAAATCCGTATTTTCCTATAATATAAGAAAACAGTTGGTGGATTGATGGAGCCACCGGTGCATAAAACAACATGCATCTTGCCTTCATAATATATTTATTGGAAAATTGTTTGTAAATAAGATGTAGTTAGTTTAACCAGTAATTTGATGGCATTGAATACGTTACCTGGACACCAGTAGAGATTTTTTGTTTCATCG
This sequence comes from Chrysolina americana, assembly GCA_958502065.1. Classification (NCBI taxonomy): domain Eukaryota; kingdom Metazoa; phylum Arthropoda; class Insecta; order Coleoptera; family Chrysomelidae; genus Chrysolina; species Chrysolina americana. Next base: position 40,753,827 of record OY293415.1, on the reverse strand, counting down.
AAGCTCTTAGGACGCCCAGTCTACTGACCATTTCAGTACCAAACTCAAGTTATGTTGCAAGAAAAAAACCTGTTTTGCTTAGCTGCTGTCGATTTTTCCAAGAATTAACAGAGTGATCATTCAATAAAAACAGCACTTTGAACAATGCGAATAAAAGTCAACAGTTAAGTCTAGTTCATACCCTCGCGAACTTCGCAATTTTTTTGCGAATAAAATGGCTGCCGACTCGGTTCTGCATCAACGATTGGTCTGGTATGACTGGGAGCCATTTTATTCGCCGAAACCCAGACAGCATGGTATATTCCTGGAATATTCCTCAGATGTGTCAGATAGGATATATATATTCCGAAAAATCATGGAATATTCCTGGAATATCTATATACCCTGGCACATTCAAGGAATATACAAAGTAGAATATTTCAAGAACATTGAAAGAATATACCAGGAATATTTCAATGTGAATATTCTTAGTTGAATATTTCTGGAATATTACTTATTGTATATTCATTATAGTACATGCAGGGAATGTTATGCATGGAATATTCGTGGATTATTCTATACAAGACGTTTCCATATTTGGACCAAAGATCATCAATGTTTCTTTACTAGCGTGCTGATGCTTGATTCATAAATGATTTTCGTTTCTCTATGGCATAATCTCTATTTTGATAAGTACTTAGCAAAATTCACATTTGACAGAGAATGATTAATGATTTATACATTTCAACTCAGTTTGCATGCAGCTGCCTTGTTATATAAACTTCCCGCCATTACAGTGACCAATCACACGGCGCTCATGGTATAAGTTATTCCGTCCGTGCATACAAGTGTCGTCTGTCGTCTGGGAAGTTTCAGGTTTCATTATTCATTTCGATTTGTTTTATTGAGTATTTGAACTGTTTTTTTATTTAGTGATGTGTGGCGTGTTATCATAATATGAAACGTAAGTAAACTAAGTAGTTTTTGAATAATACTTTTCATCAGAATGAATGAATGGATGCATGAGATGTTATCAACAAAATTTGAAAGCATTCATTATTACAATCTGATGATAATTAATATTGGGAACAATAATTACGCTATAATTTTTAGGTTATGTCTCATCGTTCTGGTATTATTTAATTCATGGAACATTGCTAGAATGTAGATGCTGCTTAATGATAATGTACTTAGTTTGAGTATCTGTGACACGGAGCAGCAGAGCTCAGAACACGAGAGTTTAAGGTTGTAAAGAACAAGAACTCACATGTAAAATGACCACGTGAAGAAATAATAAAATATTAAAATACACCTACGTGGAAGTAATTTATTTAATTATTATTATCAACCAAATTATACTACATGGCGCAGTCGGTAGGATCCGAACCTACGCTCCCATAGGGAATCTGATTTCCAATCAGATTCCCTATGGGAGATTCCAGTATTTGGTGATACGCTGGAACAGCATGATTCCAACTTAAGTCTAGTAATTGATAGAGCTAGAGAACTGAATGTAAAATTCAATGATAAAAAAATACAGTATAGAGTTAATGAAGTAAAGTACTTGGGCAATATATTTGACAAAGAAGGAATGAGGCCTGATAATGATAAAGTGACAGCCATTCAAAATTTGAGAAAGCCAACTAATAAAAAAGAACTTCAGAGCATACTGGGAATGAAATAAAAAACCTGTGAGTTCATATCCTGTATTAGCAAACTTTGATGAAAATATTGATATTGTTATTCAGACCGATGCAAGCCAATTTGGGTTAGGGTGTTGCTTACTTCAAAACCACAAACCTGTTGCCTTTGCTTCGAGATCACTGACTGACAGTGAATGTCGGTTTAGTCATATTGAAAAAGAATATTTAGCAATATTATGGGCCTGTAATAAGTTTCACCATTATGTTTATGGTCGTCACATCAAAGTTGATTCTGATCAAAGTCCTTTGGAAAATATAATGAAGAAAGGAGTTTCAGAGATTAATTCTCCTCGATTACAAAGAATAAAAGTAAAACTTCTGAAATATGACATAGAGGTGAGATACAAGCCAGGAAAAGAAATGCACATTGCAGATCTTCTGTCGCGGAATTTTCAGAATATTAAATCTGATGATGATAAATTTATAACTGAAATTGTACACTCCATAAACATGACAAATGAAAAGAAACAGCGTTTTGTAGAAGAAACTATTAAAAAGAACCAGAGTTGCAAAAAGTTAAAGAGTACTGCATGCAAGGCTGGCCTAGTGATGCGAGTAAAGTTTCAGAAGCAATCAAGATATACTATTCCATAAGAAATGACATTTACGCAGTTGATGACTTATTATTCTACAATGATAGAGTATAATAGTCCCAAAATCTTTACGAAGCGATATGTTAACACTTTTACATGAAAATCACTATGGCATTACTAAAACTCAACAAAGAGCTAAACAAATTTTATATTGGCCTCAAATAAATTCAGATATTGAGGAATTTATTAAAAAATGTAAAAACTGTGAAAAATATAGTAAAATCAATGCTAAAGAACCCATAATATTGAGAGAATTTCCGAAATTACCATTTGAGTCAATAGCTTGTGACTTTCTAGATTATGGAGGCAAATCGTATCTTATACTAATAGATTATTTCTCAAAATGGTTGGAAATTATCCAGGTCAGAGACAAAACGGCAGATACTGTTGTAAGTTCATTCAAAGCAATTTTCTCCAGATTTGGAATTCCGAAAGAGGTTGTAGCTGACAAATCATGCCTTTTAACTCACTGAAATGTAGAGATTTTGCTTAAGTCTCGAATTTCATAATTAATTATTCTAGTCCAAGGTATCCACAGTCCAATGGGCTTGCAGAAAGGGCAGTGCAGATCTCAAAAAATATGCTGAGGAAATGTGAAGACGTACAGTCAGCTCTGCTTGAATACAGGAACACTCCTGTTTCTGGAACAGACAAAACACCATCGCAGCTGCTACAGAATCGACGATTTAGAACTAAATTACTGACGCCATCAAAACTTTTAACATTCGAGAATATCGACTATGAAAACGAAAAAAATTAGTTGGAAGAAAAGAGGACAACTTACAAACAATATTATGATAGATCAACAGCAATGAGGAAAGAGTTTCAAGATTATGAGAATATCGTTATCAGAGAGGGAAATACATGGAGCCCTGCCAGAATCATAAGTAAATTCGAAGAAGCCCTTCGATCATATCTAGTTGAAAAAGAAAATGGTCATATTGTTCGACGAAATAGTACACATTTGAAACATAGTAAAAATGATTTTCAAAACAGAAGATCCTATGACTCAGATCATGAATGCAACAACAGTGATGGGCCAAAACAAGAATGTTGACCTAAAACCCAAGTCTCTTGTAAAGTTGGACCAAAATGTAGTCAGTGCAATATCACCTCGCAAAAGCAGCAAGGGCCGGGTTATTACTGTCCCTTCCAAACTCAGAGATTATGTAACATATTGAACTCCATTATTGTCTCTTTGAAGGGGAAGATGTCATAATATTATTTAGTTCATAGAACATTGCTAGAATGTAGATGCTGCTTAATGATAATGTACTTAGTTTGAGTATCTGTGACACGGAGCAGCAGAGCTCAGAACACGAGAGTTTAAGGTTGTAAAGAACAAGAACTCACATGTAAAATGACCACGTGAAGAAATAATAAAATATTAAAATACACCTACGTGCAAGTAATTTATTTAATTATTATTATCAACCAAATTATACTTCACTGGCCTAACATTGTAGCTGTTAATTATTGTATAATTTTCATTTAATTTCCGAGAACTCGTGTGTCATAATGATTCAGAAGACTCTGACGAACGCCATTCAGAAAAGCAAATTGAAAATGATAATATCAGTAGATTTAGGTTCTGCTTCGTACCATCATTCCCATATAAATAGAAGTACTTTTATAAATACAGTATAAACTACAAGTTTTTAATATATTTGAATTAGATTATCAAGAAAATATTAGTCTAAGTGAATCACACACTATCAATGAATTTTTCATTTCTAGATGCAATTCAAGGCTGCCACAATAGAACATCTCTGAAGGACATTGAAGTGGTGGTTCTGTTACCTCGCAAAATCCTCCCACCGATTGAAAGAAATTAGTAAGTATGTATAGAAGTTACAAACTTGTATATTTCTTCATTATTGATAGATTATGGTTCCTAGTAAAATTCGAAGAAGACCAATACATTTGCCTCATATTTTTCAGTTACAATATTTTTACTGAAGACTTATTTCAAGAGTCAATTTAAAACCTTTACAAATGAACAACCACCCATTCATTTTGAGATATGAGAGGCATTGTTTACAGTTTCGAATTCTACACGTTAAACCTACAAATGCACATATATTTTAATTACAAAAATACCAAATATCAAATGGCACAATTAATTTTTTTTTTCAGGGTTCTCAATTCAGCAGTTTTTACAGATGTCCCAGAAATGAACGAGTAAATAGGATTTGATTTTTTTCTTATTTTGAGATATCTTACCCTGTTGAAATTTAAAAATAAAGCAATTGTACCTTTGTAGAGATGAACTTTTCTTCCCGAATTATATATAACCCTCAAATTGTAGAGCAACTGTAGACACGTGTTTCAGACTGTTGGTCATCATGAGTATGGTGTAGCCAAGTGCAAGTATAACACATTAATGTGTTGCACATCTTCGCACTTAGCTTCACTGTATTGATGACCAACATTCTTGAACATGTGTCTATGGTTGCTGTATAATTTGAGGATTATACCCATTGAATTTTTTCTAATCGATTATTCGAAAAGGTAACTCTGGGAATATTACAGTAATATTCCTGGATCATACCATATATTCAAAGAATACTCATTGAATATTCAATGAGAATATTCTATGATTATTCTTCATTTATATTCCTTGGATAATCTTGGAATATCCAGATATTATTAGGATATTCATTGGTAATATAGGAATATTTTGTATGGAATATCCGTGAAATATCCCAAAAATATTCTAGATATTCATAGAATATTCTCTTGGGAATATTCTACGGTTATCTGAGGGATTCCCATAAGCATGTACAGGGAATATTCCTCCAATATCCTAGTATATTCCTAGAATATTTCAATATTCCAAAAAAAATGGTTTAGGATTATTCATGGAATATCTAGTGCTGTCTGGGAAAATTGCGAAATTCGCAAGGGTATGAACTAGACTTAGGAGTGTCGATCACTATGTGCTAACAGGTCAACATATTTGTCGTTGTGAAATCCTGTAAATAGAGCTAAGAGATGTCGCTACCATATCTATCTACCTGACATGAAAATGTCCCACGTGCGGGACACAGTTTATGAAAAGAATAAATCGAACTGGTCTCTTCACTTCATTTAATTAGAGTTCATGTAGTCCAGGAGGGCGTTATGACTGAAGGGTTTTAAATTGATGATAAACTTTATATTAAACTCGATCGTTACTATATCATTACGAGAACTTTCAGTCATATCTGACCTGAGTTGAAAACGTTATAGGTACCTCTAGAACTATCTCTGAATCTCTGATAACATATATCTTATGGATATCCATTTCATGTCCAATTCCGGTCGGGATATCCCCGGAATTGGAAGATATCTATCGAGGATCTGTAATGGATATCCTTCAGGAAGTAGTATGGATAAGATATCTATTAAGCGAACGTAAATCCATTTAATAATAACAAAATCAGTTTTCAACCTATTTTTTTTATCTATTTCTGTACAAAAATAACTCTTTCAAAAAATATTAGTTCATATCATTGTATTCGGGAAGAGCCAGAATAAGACCGACGAACTTCGTACACAAATTCCTCATCTCAGTTAAAGGTGTAAAGTAATATCAATGCATATTGTTTGAAATTGGTTTTTCCGTTAACCAGCTGTCATCCTCCTACGAACGACAGCAAGTCGAAACTTGTGCGAGCTAAGGATTTGCGAGATCTTACCTTTTATTGTACGATTCCTAGCACATCCTCAAATAATGCATCCCCTCTGAGATACAAGGTGACAAAAAAAGATGAATTGAGCAGAAAGTTGATTGAAGAATGAAAAATCACCGGTTGACTTAGGCCCAGGGGAGGTCATGACCACTCCTCGATCCGCGCTTGCCTAAACAAGATCTGACGGATGAACAAAATCTCATCGATATCCCTGAACGATATCTTATGGATATTCCCGAAGGATATATTATGGAAGTCCATCTTCTTCCATTCGAAACATCCACCGGACGCCCATAAAATATCCACCTGAAATCGATTGGACGTTCTCTGGATATAGCCAATATCCAAAATGAATGTCCATTCGGATATCGACATATGATGAATAATGCAAGGTACCGACCAGGCATTTTCTAATTCCTGATGAAAACGTTCACCACCTTTTATTACTCAACTTTTTAGACATATCAACACCTATTTTTTGGTCGAGTACCCAAAAGTCAGTTTGGAAATAAGTGGTTATAGTTCTCATTGTTTTCATTTCCCAGCGCTATTTTTAAAATATGTTCATGCAGCTTTTTTAGCAACAGATCGACAATTTTCAGATTCCTCATCCTGCAGAATTGCACTATTTTGGTGACAAAAATGTGCCTTATTTTTTAACCTTGGCTTCAAATCTGCCCAAGTACGTAGTATTAGCACTTGATTCAAACAAGTGCTCCTACGTTTGAAACAAATGCTACATTAATCATTTCAAAAATAAGTTGTGAAAAAGTGTTTCATGATATAAAATACATGTGATACAAAACAACTGCGTATATCTGTATATTTCTTATCCGTAGAACCGCAGACAAGTGGTAAAAAATATTGAAAGTTTAGTAGAAAATAAAAGTTATGATTTTCAAACCAGTATTAATAGAATAAATCCATTCAATCATTCATTTTATGCACTAAAAATATATTCCATGGACGGCCCATCATCGACTGCAATTTCGAAACATCTGGCAACAATGTGCAATCTTGTAAATGATCAGTGGGCGAATTTGGGTGCGCCTGCCTCTCTGCTCAGTGTTCAGCGGATCGGAACGGACAAAACATTCAATGTACAGAACAAAATATAATTTATTGATAATGATACAAAGATACATTATTAGCTACATACATAAATAATATACAGGTATTGCGCGAACTCCCGGCCAGCCAGCTGAAGCCGACTGACAATGAGCACGATCGTCTCTAAATATTGCGGTATAAATAATAAGTTACATATAAATTATAATAAAATAACTACATAACATAAACGTGTTGATTGAGAAAACACACAAATTAAATAATGATTTAAATAACAAAAATCGTATTCTCTCATCGGTCACATGAATATAGGCACACAAAAGGAAAAAACAAATGAGAAAAAGCGGCAATAAAAATAATAAATAAACTTCGATCACGGAATGTAACGAATCGAGACCGATGAATTGACTTACTTTAACTTGCACATTCATATAGTATCAACATTCGTATAAAACACACCTCTTATAAATTTAATAATATTTAAAAATCACACAATATCAAAATCACGCCGCCATTCTGGCGAGATAATTATCTGTAATATAAATAAGACACTGTTATTAAATAAAGTCTGAGTTGGAGTTTAAAGAAGGATGCTCCAGACTTATTTCTTTACTATACCAAGGGTTGCTGCGACTTTTGTATATCAAAATCATAGCTACAAGATACTCTAAATGAAATAAATGTAGGGGGGGGAAACCAGATTTGTAAATGATTTACATTAGTCAGCGCCATACAACTGGCGAATATAAAATAAAATCAAATAGTACTCAAATCAAATAAAAAACAGGGGGGTTCTAAATGTAGTAATAACTGATACACTTGAGATTTGCAAACTGTACGTTTGAATTCTTCGTTTCACCCTACGGTTTGGTAAAGAAATAAGAGATAAGGCTCCAAATTAATCAGCCATTGTGAACGTACTACAGCATCAATTCGCTCATGAGCATTTGCGTCCTATCTAAAAATCTATTGAAAACAGGTAAACGCTGGTCATCTAAAAGGGGCGAGTGGAGTTCAGGTTCGCTACTGAAAAACGATCCCATTGACGAGGTAGGAGACTGACTCAAACTGCATGGCGGACTGGGACTATCCAAAGAAAGTGATGGACTGAGAGCAGCTGGCCGAACACGAGAGGAAGCTGTGGTTCTGGATCCTAATATCCCTGGCGGTGCCGGTTTTTGCATGACTACTTCGTCTTGGTTGTGGACGAAGTGGCATCGAGGTCCGTAGGGGCAAAAACCGACGGTGTGATAAGTGCGACAGAGTTCCGTTTTGTATTTGGGATGTCTGGCTAGGCTGCGCAACTCGTTCATGCCGTGCGCGAACTGACACTTGTCGCCATACTTGCACACCCCAAATTCTTCGAAAGGGCGACACAACTCCGTTTTGTAACGCGAGGTGTTGACTGTAGTTGCTGTTATCGATGCCGCTGGGGCGGTAACTGGAGGGGCGGGAGCTGACTGCGTTCGCTCTAACCTTCGGTGTTGTTGGGTGATATTTCCTAGCAGCATAGCCGCTAGCTGGTTGGGACTTGTTTGGCCCACTGGGTTGGATGCCATCCTCGACAACGTGAGTCTGACTGCTGTCGACCCTACGGCCAGGTGGGCTCCAGTCGCTGAATCCGCGTTTGATATTCCGTTCTGAAACAAAAGGTTATGGTCAATATACAGCGAAAATATTCATGAAAGAATTGTAGATACGAAAGTTCACTGAAAGATAAATGCAGGAGTTTTTGGGAGCTGAATAAAGTAAGTAATAAAATTAATCCCTAGGACAATTACACTCTTCAGACGAAATTTGAACCGGTTCGATAGCTGTCACGAATTTTTGTTACCGTAAGGACGATAAGTTGAAATTATATACATTTTGTCTCACCAATGATTTATTTCATAATTCGCCAGCTGAACACTTGTGCTTTATTAATTTATATAAAATCACATTTGTTTCACAGTGACACTGCCTTCTTCAAAGTGGAAGTAAACTATAAAAAGTGGTAAATTAAATCATTTTTAATTTGATTAGATTTTTTTGTCTCCTAGCAGAAATTTTCATAGACATCTCAACAGGAGTAATCCGTTGATTATAAAACAGTTCATATTGATGTCAGCTTGAATATCAAACTAGTTGGCTGGTTTTATTGTGGATTGAAAGAGATACTCTACTCGGTAAAATCGGGGAGTGCAATATCATTTGAGCGGTACAAAAGTGCCTTATTAATTTGCTGTTACTAATATTTTCCACTATCTGGAATTTTCTATTCAATCTAAATTGTCCAATAGACATAAAATGCCAACAATCACGGCCTATTGATAGTTGTAGCATATAATACGACTATTGAGTAACATCGTTTCGTTTTCAGTAAGGAAGCGAAAGTGATAGTGGAACTTGAGAAAGCTATTACATGCATATGATACTTTCTCTAAAAAATTATAGTCCTTGATATAACCAACGAAAGTAAAGAACTAATGATTTGAAATTTGAACATTTTAGACCCTTAGTATTCATTGTTCTAGTGAGCTGATGAAATATCAACTACAACCTATCAATCGAATTAAAACTATGATTTTCACTTCCGTTTACTCCGTGAGATATTTTGTAGAGAATATGAACTCATTACTTTCCCAAAATATATTTCATATCAGCAGTGAGGAGATTATAATAAAAATATCTATTACTATCAACAAGAACAATCTTCTGATAAGATAAGTCAGAAAATATGGCATTTCGAATATTTTTTATTGAATTGCTGCTTGAAAAATATTTCAACAAACAATAATGAATGTAAAAGTTTGTACTTTGGTTTGATTGAGCCACGGTTCTATTCTATTCTAATATTTTTAAAGTAAAAGATGATTCAAGAGAGAATAATTCTGACACAGTTGAAGCTGTTCATTCATACTTTCGGAATTGTTAAAATTTTTACTCCTCATAAGAAGAAAGCTTGACGAGGAGTCCTTAGTGCCAAAGCCAAACGCGAAAATGTCTTAAGGAGCCAAAGCCAGAGCAATAAATTATATAGAGGTGTCTATTCTGGCCTTTTCTTGAATTCTGCATACCTCGTACCCTGGATCATGATAAGAAAAGGCTATTTCCGTTTGCACTCGTGATAAGGTTGAACTTTCCATGATTTACCCTTAATTATGAACCCTGTTCGGTTTGTTCACTCCTCATATAAACGATGAGCTAATTATAATGATAACTGGTCTCTCATCACTACCCCTCACCAACACACTTACGAAGATAAGGGATATGTAGTTTTCACAACGTGAGTTGTGCAAACGGAGAAGGCTTCTATCTCCATATCTTTCATTGTTCGATGTGCTTGTTTCCCCACTTATATAGCCGTTATATATGTGAGACGTAAACAAGTGAATTTCTGGTGACTGATTTCGTCGATCATTTATATCATTATATCTAAGCATTCAATCATTTAATGAGTTTGCTGACGATGGCTCTTTCTGTGACTTTCGAAATAAAATAGAAATTCTGCAGGTGGATGGAAATACTCACATTTCCCATCCAATCAACAGCTTCGAAACCCAACAAAATTCCTGATGCAAAAAATGAGAAATAAAGCAAATACACCTTCTTCCCTGAAAGCACATGTTATTTACATTAGGAATGTACTTATTGACGTACACTTTTTCACTGTTTAATTGTAGTTGATACCTGAGTAAATACTTAAGGAAGCTTATTTTATTGTGTGAAATAAATGAATATAGGGCATACTTGTCAAATTATCATAATTTCATCAAATTAAAATGGAGTTTTGTAAAACTCCTATGTACGTATAGGAAAATTGTAAAAGGCTGGATTATTTATTTGATGACTTTTGGAAGCAATAGTATATAATTTATTCTAATAACAATCGACACAATCGGGTGCAGACATTTTTGTTATTGGCGTTCTCGTTGATTCGAATGGTATACATAAAGAAGAAGAGCCGTGTATGAAGACAAGCTGAAGTAAAAATAAAAATTAATATAAATGCTGCAAATACAAGTTCAAAAAAGTACAGTACGGATATTAAGACTGCATTTGTACAGAGGAAGGAATGAATACAGTAGGCTGGCCTTAAATAATAATAACCACAGATATTGAAAAGTGTACAATGGGGGACTTGGGGGAAGGTTATTATGACAGTGGTTTTGTTTGAATAAAACTCTAGTGTCTTCGTTTTTGCATCAGAAGTTTCAAACAGTTCAGTACAAGTGGCTGTTTTAGTGTGTCGTAACTGAAAATTTACTCAGTAAGCCTTTAGGAGCCATACCCGAAGCCAAACCATCTCTGTGTGAAAAGTAAGGCAGTCGAATTGAATATGCCAAAAAAATTGGGCATGTGAATGACAACTCAAAAAATCTAATTATTAGAATTATACACAACTGCCCAAATACCACTACTGTGCTAATTTCACTACAAGCGCATTTAGCAAAATAAGTTAGCATTATCAGGAGCTGTAAACGCGTCGAGCCATAACTATCCGTTCGTAAATTAAATAAAATGAGTAAAAGTTCAACATTCAAGTCAAATAAGTTTTCAAAATATTACTTATTTGAAGAAGAAACAATTTAGTAGAAGCATTTAATATAAAGTACCTACGATACATTTTTCGAAAATGTTATTTAAAAAAAAAATTGATTTACCAAAGGCATCTAATAACAACTACCTATCTTAAGTGTTTACTGTTTAATTTTTCTAGTATCCTGTGAATTACAGTGATAAACAGAAGTCGACTCATTCTTGTTTTGATGTTTTATCTTCTTTGTACACGCAAGGAAATATTCAAAAATATGTTGATGCCTATTGAATTTTTAGAGATGCACGGGTTTCTATGAGAAATAGGTACATTTTTATGAGAAATAAAATACATATACATTTTTTTTTTGGTATATAAAAAAATATGATCGCCGTATGAAGTGACAAACCGAAAACAAAGAACAATTAGTGAGAGTTTTCGATCTGCAGGCCTACTTTCTCGTCGAACACGGAGAATATCACAAGTTACTATGCGAGAAAGCTATGCAAGATTTTTAGGAGTCTCGGTAGGAGGAGACCGATACATACTTTTTCTCTTCACAATCTCGCGGTTGAAAACATTAGATTTTCAAATCACTTTTTCCCAAGAACATCGACGCTTGACTTGTCAAGATTAATTAATCTGCTCAACTTTCTAAAGGTTTAGTCATCGACTTCGTACTAGTGGTGCCAGTATTGTGTTATATAAATAATGGGTGAATAATTAAGTTGACGCCATAAGGAAGATTTGAGTAAACGTAATAGGCAAGAACTGGTAATCTCACTCATTCTCATATACATATTATGTATCAAGAAACGGTAAAATATTTTATGACAAAAAAATCTGGACTGCAGCTTTTTTGGAAAGTTTATTCTCTTAGAATCTTTTATACTACTAGTAGTTGATAAACTGTGCACAACAATGAATCATTAATTGAATCTATGTATTAAATCAAACGGGAAAACGCGAACGCTAACTGCGGATCAACCTGAGACCTCTAGCCACTAAGTCGGAAGGACACTCTTCCACCGCGCCACACCTCGTTCTTTTCGTATACTGAAATAATTATAATAATAATGTTTACATTTCAATATCATCGACTCGAGAAAAATGTACAACTGAAATAAATATCTATAGAACTTTCATTAAAGTGCCCTGAAAACATGTGTTAATGTGTTTTAGGGATGGATAGAGCAGATCTGAAATTGTATTCATAGAAAATTTGTGAAAAATAATTGGAAATTTGAGGCTACAAATCAAAAAAAAATAGCTTCAATATGTCTTGGAGAGGAGAGGCAAATACAGAGTGAAATCCGGTGTAATACAACATCTTGCTCTCCCGTGAATAAAGTAATTGATAACTTGAAAGAACTTGGAAAAATTAGATTTGGTTTTTACAATTCGCTGACTTTTGGAACAGCTAACCGCCGAACCTCCAACTGATTGGATCAGAGCCGTAAGATGCCAAAGTTTTCTACACCCATCATTCACGGTTCACGGGAGTGAAAGAGGTCCTAGGTTAGGTACCCTGTCTGAGAGAAAAAAAATTATTTTTGGAATATCATTTTTATTAACTAGGAGGAGATCTTTCTTATCGGCAGTAAAGTTAGAAATTGATTTAAATCAGGATAATGTAACTTTTATTATCTCCTAGGTAATGAACATATAATGTCACGTACTGTTGAAAATGTTAAAATGGTTGGGAATCAAGAACTTTCATAAAAAATTTCATAGTTAGATGAAGATGTTGACATGGAGATAATTATTTGACATAACGATCAATGATTTCAAAATAATTGGGAATCAAAAAATTTTATCCAAAATTTCATAGTTACATGGAGAGGCTGAATCAAAATTGATACCAGGAAAATTCAGATATTTGTATTAGAGAAAGTATGAGAAGTTAATATGCTTAGGATAGAGAAAAAATAGCAACCTAGCAACCTTGAAAACAAGGCTTGCTTTGATATTGAGATGTTACACGATTTTCAATTCATTTGACAAGGATTTTTATACAGCAAAAAAGTGTATTATTACACTAAAAAAATACTATCTAATTCATTGTGCAAGGGTAACTTTGATTCGAAGAAGTTTTTCAGAATGGAGTTTTAGGCACATACTTATTTACTTATACGAAGTTTTAGGCATTAATTAGTTTTTTTAAATGTTTTCAGCAGTTAAAAAAAATCAAAAACTAGTGCGGCCGTTAGACTAACTAAAAACAAATTTTCAATCTCACTTTTTAAAACCATTATGAATGATTGGCCAATTTATAGTATCTTTAATAAACGTATCTACACTCCAGAAAAATATCAGGTCAATTCTAGTTTGCTACCAACAAATATTTCAGTATGATTCCATTTTTTCAATACTGGTTGATGGGCACATCTGGCAGAAATTACACTATCCATGTACCTACCTATATATGATGAATTTTGATATCCTCAATATTGCAAATTTAAATCAAAACAGAATAAGCGATGACGTTTAAAAAAGTGAGATTGAAAAGTGATTTTTCAACTTTCAAACAGGCTGGTGACTAAGTAAATATAGTAATAAAATACACAACAATATAATTTTCATGGACAACATCCAAAAATCATGAATAAAAAAAAATTAATTAAAAAATTCACTCTTTATATTTGCTATAGATTTCAGAATGTGTGAAAATATACAAGGTATTCCGTTAAAATAACTCAAATTAGGACCAAGTACCTACTTCCGATGATGCTGAAATAGGTAAATAATGCTTTCTTACCCTAAATACACTGTTGAACTACTTTGATGCTGGTAACCTTTATTTATTATTTACTACAAACAGCATTTTAGTCAGAACTAAAATATGAACCAATTATGTTACCTAATTATGAGCAATTTTTATCAACTTTTAGTTATAATTAATTGTATTTGATTATTTTGTTATTCAAGTAAGTATCACTTTTCAAAGTCATTTATTTTCCATGAATCAAAAAATCATTTCATAAATAAGTAGGTAGGTCTTTTTATGAAGGCATGGCTAGAATGAATGAGGAAGTTTTTTGCATTAATTTTTTAATTGGTTCAAGAAACGAAAGATCTGAGAAAAAAATGCGCTTTTCATTAAAGTTATTGTCAATGATTTGGATATAGGTATGTTTAATTTTTATGTATCTACCAAATAAGTAAGTAGCCTAAGAACTCATGATCATTCAATGATACTATGAAAACCAGTTCAGAAAGGAAATGCTATAAATTTTTATTCGATAGATCGGGATTTAGCCAAAAACTTATTTCAAGATTGTATTAGGACCCAGTATCAAAACATTGGCCATTTGTTTGTTTGTTCAATAATCTCACTAAATAGAGGTTACCAGCATATTTTCCAATAGACCTTTATATTTACAAACAATTAATTGTAAAACTCGTTTCAATCGATTGTTAATAGTCTAAAATGTCTATTTATCAACGAGTGTCACTCTACTTTTTTTTTATTTAAGAAAAATATCACATTTCAAGCTGTCCCTCTGACGTCACGTTCATCGGAAACATCTCGCACCATAATCCAAATCGTTCTCCCTATAAAATATAGCTACTGACTGATTATAAGTCCATCGAGAGGAATAATTGAAACTTTGTCACTGGATCAACACATCAAGTATTTGACGTAAAAGCATTTTTTTATATTATTTGTAACTTTCAAATTTTCAGAACGAACCTGCCTTTTGATAAAAAACTATTGTTGGCAACACCGCAAATTATAATAACATGCACTAAGAGAAATGTATGGTGGTTATTAACAGAAATATGGTAATTTTTACAAAAATTTCTGGTACTATATGTGACAAAAATACAATATGGTGAAGTTTAAAAAAATATATATTTTAACCATTTATGGTAATGACTTCTATAATACTAGTATTCTTATCACCATTAAAATATTTGTATTATAGTCCTAACAATATATCATGTTATGAATTTTACAATACTCGTACTTACAGTTAGTTGATCGGAATATTATTGTATCAATAAATATATCTTGTTTATAAATATGAAGATAATTGATTGTTACATTGAGATATCTTTTTTGTAATTATAAAACTTTATTATGATAACATCTATTATACATAAATTGTGGAATCAAGTATAATGGTATGGTAACCAAACCCCCCAGTCTTCTGAAAGAACCTCCATCGATGTATATTTATGTAGGTATCCAAAAAACAGCAGGCGTGCTCACAATGGAGGAGCAGGACAGGACCAGTTGCACCACAAATCACATTCTTTACCAATACAAGACAATTTACACAGCAACAAAATATTTTTGTGGTTAACCGAACTCTGAACTGATTGAAAGCTGAGAGCTGTTGTTGCCTGTTGCGTACTGACTACGACTACTGCTACGTAATTTCTCGGTTTCGTTCTCACTCTCAAACACTTCGACGGAAAGACTGTCAATGTGTAAATAGCAAGTAGCAACCAACAACCAATCACAATACAGGCGACTGAATGTGAAGGTCAAAATAACATCCACGTCATTTATATCATTCGTCCTGTTTTTTATGCATTACAATATGATGCTTATTTGTATTTCATGTATCATAAAGTTTTGGAAAATTGTATAATAATAATTAGCATATTTTATACTTAACCATTTTACGATACAATATGGTAATTCTATCTAGTGCAATATGCTAATATATAACTGTGTCTAAGCACTATAATATAGTATCCTAAGAACAACAATAATGTCATTACTATAAAAATATTTTACTGTTTACAGTTCAAATTGTTGACAATCATAATTTGAAATAGTAAACCATAAATTATTTTTTTTAATATACTAGTATATTCTTCAGATTTCTCTCAGTGTGAAGCAAAAGTTGTTATTACCACAGAACACATACCGTTTATTTGAATTTTCACTGGTGTTCAGACAACTGGGTACAAAGCACTTTTAGATATTTTCACGGTTATAAGGAATTCAGAAATTACTTAACACAAATAACAAAACTTTGAATTTGAAAACCGCATTAACCTCAGAAAATGAAATATTCAAGAGTCTGTTAGTTTCCAGCATACAGATTTGATCTACTAGCATCTATCTTGTATCACATAAGGTAAGCAAATGAGTTAAACAGAGATAAACAATTGTTATTGATCTGCTCCGTGAAACACACGAACAAACCCATCTGGTATCAAATGACAACTAAGTTTCATAGAACACAATCCAGATGTGATTATAATATGAGATTCCATGGTGTAAAACTGGCGCACCTATATTTTTAATGTAGGTAAAAAATTAATTACACATTGAAAAAAAAATTGAATGAAAAAAAGCTTTAGTTACTTTTTAAAAGTCTGAATGAATTCAATAAGCTATTAAAAACAAGTGAAACAATCACAGAACTTGAAAAGTTTTAAGTATAGGTATGTTGCTGTAACAATTCAGTTGGTGAACTAGGTATGATCAAGATTTTTAATTTTTGATTTATAAACTTTCAACTTTATTTTTTAATGAATTAACTGCATGTGTCCACATTTGGAAAAAAATTGTGATCTTATTAGGACTAAGTATTTCAACAAATGACAAGACATTTGAACATTAGTTCAATTTTTAGCTGTCAAGTTTTGGCCGTTGCAAATAAAAATTGTCAACAAACTTCATCTAGATTCCTGACTGAATTCATGAGGATGACAATACAAAGTAATTTTGATGAATAAAAATCTATTTGCTAAGTAGCAAGTAGCAGAACTCGGATTTGTCACACACTTCCATAAAAAATACTTGATGAGTTGATTTCAATTGTGAATAATGTTTGTCATACAACTAAGGGTTTTAAAAAAATCTTCGGTTACCTACTGAGGGAGATGGTTAAAGTTTAATAGGTGCATTCAGAGTATCTTGAAATCATTTAAAGAAAATTTTCTAATTTCTTTCGAAAAAACTGGTGATTGGTGTTTTAAGGTAAGTATCTCAAAGGACATGGCACTGGATACATGTATTCCTGGGGCTCGATAGATTTTTATGATTTTGAATGCTTATATCATTCTACAAGTCAAAACAAGCAACTTTCTTCATTAGACTTTTTTCTGGCTATACAGGGTGAGCTACAAAAATGGGTTGATTATCTAACGCTAATTATGGAAAATATTTTCCATAATTAGCGTTAGATAATCAACCCATTTTTGTAGCTCACCCTGTAGAGCCAGAAAAAAAGTCTAATGAAGAAATGCTTGTTTTGACCAGTAGAATGATATATTCAAAAATAAAAAAAATCTATCGAGCCCCAGGAATACATGTATCCAGTACCATATCCTTTGAAAAAAACATTTTTTTTAATCCAGGCCAAGGAACCAATATAAAAAAAACAAAACTACTTAAGTGGAATTTTTCAAACCCGTAAAAAAATAAGACAGACAAATCATGTAGGTGGAACGTAAAAACAAAAGTCTGTTTTGAAACTTGAACTCTAATGTGAGACGTCAACTGAACTGAAAGAAATTTCTCAAATTTTAATTTAATTTCATGAGAAACACGTTGAGACTGACTCGGAGTCACGAGTCGGCAGGAATATTCTGGAGGCAGAACTGTGTCTATGGTACCAGAAATTTAATAAAGCCAGTCATCCTCAAAGACCAAAAAATGCACTTGATGCATTGAATCTATGTAATCAAGATATACAGTGAGAGTCTTCATGAAGTGCACATATTGAAATGAGGGAAACTATGCTTAATTTTATCGACGGAAAAGGTATTGAAAAAATCGAAAAAAAAAAAATTGTATTTTATATGGAATTTAAAAAAATGTTCGCTACCGTGACCCCTGTGCGAACAAAACGCTATATCTTTTGAACTAATTGACCTATCACAATGAAACAAACTCCATAACGATTGGAAGTAATTGGGCGGCCTCGCAAAATGAAAATTGTGGAAAAAAATTGATGAAAAATAAACAGATTTTTGCTAAAGAAATATGTTTATTTTCAATTGGGGATAGTTTTTTCCGCAATTTTTATTTTGCGAGGACACCCAATTACTTCTTATCATTATGGAGTTTGATTCATTGTGATAGGTCATTTAGATCAAAAGATATAACGTTTTGTTCACACAGGGGTCACGGTAGCAAAACATTTTTTAAATTCCATATAAAATACAATATTTTTTTTTCGATCGATAAAATTAAGCATAGTTTCCCTCATTTCAATATGTGCACTTTATAAAGACTGACACTGTATATCCAAATGTTTTCATACTACTCAAAATATTCGCGACTCTGCCAGTATCTAACAGTTCACCGGAAAGGTCATTCTCGACATTACGTCGACTGAAATCCTATTTGAGGAATACAACCAGTGAACATAGGTTCAATGGACTGGCACATTTAAATGCTCATAGGGAAGTCCACGTTGACCCAAAGGAGGTGATGGCAGTTCCGAAGGAGAATGGATCAAGAAGGCTTGATATTATCGCTATTCTGAAATACACATAACCTTGACCAGAAAAAAATTCGCCTGCGCGCAATTTTAGATCGGTGTGCCCCCCCCAAAATATCATTCTGGGTGCGCCACTGCTCGTGACTGAATAGAAAATGTTCAATATAAAATTACCTGGTGAAACTTCCATTGCATTGAGTCAGCTTGTGAGACTGAGAATTTGTTAAACTCCCGAACTATTTTATGTACCTATCTGTTGTTTATTCGAGGTGATTATGTTTTTTTCATTGATAGAATATTGTCATTAATTTTATCCTTGAATATAATTAATTCAGGTTGCCATTTTAATTCACAAGACATGGAAACCCTATTGAAACGTCCACAATAATATGTTTGTTAAAACCACTTGTTTTAATTCCGACCAAACGTGTTTCTACACGTTTTGATACTGATTTTCCTAACTATCAAATATATAGAATGTTAACAAGTTTGACACTAATTTCAGCTTTATTTTAAAAAAAAAATCTGAATTTGACAAAAAAGGCGATAAATTGAGGTTTGAGCTATGAGTTATATTGTCACTAAAAGTTATTGAAGTAACGTTTTGTTAAATAAAAATTGATAGCCAACTCGAGAGGAGGATTTAATGTATATGAACTGATAACTTCTCAGAAGGTCCCTGGTTTGCTCAACATCTGGCAAGTAATTACTGTATGGTAAATATAAATAAAACTTTCAGATAAAATATAGGTTAATTCAAGATTTTTAAAAACATAGAATAAGGAATAAATTACTGAGTGAGAAAGAAATGCAAACATGCAGTTTATAGAGAAATTCATATTTGAAAACAATTGTAATGGAAACGGTTTGTAAAAAATTAGGGCGCAAAGATATATATCCACTGATATAGGTATATCCAGAAATTTATCAAATAAATATCAAGATATAGATATATCGATATTGTATTATCTACATTTTCGACTCATAAAAAAAACCGACAACCGCATGAGTCTCTCTTCTATTAACATTGAGGAGAACAATTTTTTTAATGTTACTTTATAATAATAACGATATTGCCTTCCTATTTTTATGTTAATATAAGTATTGAAGACTGAAGAGTATATTACTTTATTTCAGGAGGAATTTATATTTTTGTTTGAAAGGTTATATTTTTATTCGTTAAGCGTCTATTAGCATGTTTTTTCGCAATATCATTAATACTTAATATATTATTTAGTTTTACATTTTTTTTATATGTTTAGTTTGAATAAACTTACTATTTCTGCTTTTTGTTTTACATTTTGTAAGTTTTTTCGAAAATATTATATTTTTGCGATCTGTAAAAAATATGAAATGAAAAATATTTCTATAATGTTCCATACACTGGAGGTTCAGCAGAAAGTATTATCGGATGAGAATTTGAACTTTGGTGATTAAATAAATAATTTAAAAAAGGCATTATGTGTGTTCCAAATACTTAGGAAGTACAAATCAGACATTTGATTGTGGAGTGAATTTACCCCAGAGTGACAAAAACATTTTAACGTTGCAATGTTGGTCTACTTGAATTGAGAAAAATATTCATTTGGTTATCTTATTGCAAATCAATCCGGAAAACCCCAAGTCATATTGTATATCGATTTTATATTTATTAGCATCTGTTTGTAGTTCTGAAAACAAATTAAATTCAACTATGATTATAAGGGACACCAAAGTTACATACCTATACCTACCCATTTCTCGGGCCTTTCGTGTCTTAAATTGATTGATTTTCATTATCATCCGAAATAGATATAGGTTTACCTTTCATTGAACCAGAGGGTAGGTAAATACCTCGTTAAATACTCAGTCCATTACCTCACATATTTCGAAAGTATTCGTTTTATTCTACTTCACCCATTATTAAAATTCATGGTCAAAAGGTAAGTATAAGTATGCCCAATTAACTGACGCCTGAAAGATTTCAAAGAATTGAAAATATGTCTGAAAATTCGGGAAAACATGAATTAACAAGCCAAGCTGTCCCAAGGAAAATTCAAATCAATCAGTCGCAGTTCCAGAACCCTGAATTAGAGAAGGAGAGAGACAAACCAGGAGTATAAATTCAGAAATCCTGACTCGCATCGAAAGTAAAATAACAAATTTAAAAAATATGCCCAAAAATGATCAGACAAAATTATGAAAAATAATGGTTGGATACCGAGTACTTAATATGCTTTGGTACTATTTAGTTATACACTAGTACTTCCGGTTTGAGTGAAAATGACGTTTATTTTCATTTCATACTGAATATAGAATGTTTGAAAAGTACATAATAAATATATGCATCACGTATCTCACAATATACGTTTTCCTAGATACCTACTACAATTAGGTGCACACAAATTGATGATAGGTAGGTATTACGCCTAAAAATGCTTTTAATGAATTTCTCATAACTGTTTCTATTTAAAATGATATTTTCCCAGTTTTGGAAATAGACATTGAAAGTAGAAGTTATGTACAAAAGATACTGTATATTTTGCTACAGAATACAAAGGGTCATATGAATGGAAGCTAGCAAAAGCTCATACCAATTTACTTAGGTATTATAATATGTTTGTCTCTTTTATAACGTAACAAAACGAATAATTAAGTTAGTTTCAAGAAATATGAGTGAGAGCATTTCCTTAAGTTCAACGCCATGTGTATCTTTTTCGATACACACTGTCCTATCCAATGTGTATCGAAAAACATACACGACGTTCATCTCGTTCAAAGCGTTGTGTGTCGTTAACTCACACCATTGCCGTGTGTTTAATAGGCCAAAAATGAAGTGCTGGCCCTCACGGAAAGTTTTGTATGCGTGGGTTGGGGTATGGATGTTTATACTTTGAAATAACATCAAAAATATATGATGATAGAGTAAAACGATGTATTCAATGAAAAATTGTAATGAAAAAACTTAAGAAACGGAACAGCATGATGAATAAACATTAGTGAGTATTATTAAAACATTTACGACACAAAAATGTTCCGCAAACAGAACATTTTGTTATAACTTGCGAGGCTATAACAAGTTTTCCTTCAATCTGTTTCCCTTTCCTTCCATATTTTCTGTAGCATTCCGCACATCGTCCACGTACAGTCTTCCCCTCCACTTCATTATTTATAAGATAATGTTTCCTACGAATTAAGTAACGAGTGAAAACTATTTCAAGGGCCACGTGTATCGTAAAAACCGTAGGAAAGAATGACAAAAAAAATTGAAAATAATTTTTCCATACTTAGAATAAATAACACCAGAGCTTGTAATAAAGTCAAAATAAAAAATGTTGAAAAATCGTGGAATCTAATATTGTACCTCGGCGCTGAACGTGTTAAGGTTTATTGATACGGCTCAAAATAATGAGAAACCTTATACTTTTGGAACCGCAGTTTTACGCTGGAACATGAATATATCTTTTCCCAGTACTCTCCCGCTCCTACTTCTAATGAAGAAAATCTCGGTTTTGTAAGAATAAACAGCTGAAAAAATTCTCGAACAACTTTCAAATCTATTTTGTATCTAGACGGTTGCCACTGAGATAGAGTAAACTCGGAGTTAATATTGTAGAATAATAGACTAGTTACCTTTCCTAACGACCTGTTATAGTCTTTTCAAAGTCAGTTGAATGAACTAAAAAAAACTAATAGAATTACCTATTCCTAATAGAATTTGTAGCTTTGTTTCATACACCACGCGGATATTATTGTATATTCTGGAAATTGCACAACTGCTGTTTCTGTTTCATTCAAATTTGGAGTACTTAAGTAAATGAAAGGAAATAAACATAGGTATTCAACTAAATTTATATAGACATGTCTGTTAGTTATGTGTAAAAAAAACAACCTGTTTTTACTTTCAGACAATGATTTTCCACAGTAAGCAGGTTGTGTTCATCAGTAATGGTTACTACGATAATTTTCAATTGCTAGTCAGATCTGAAGAATTAGGTACCTACCTATTGCGGTACCCATCTGGCTATGAACACTGAAAGTGTTCAAACTAAGTTTTCAATACGTTCACGTTTTAGGTTCATCAGTACCTAATAGGTATCTCCGTTTACTTTTTATTTGACAAACTGTTGTTAATTTCCGTAGGTACTTAGCGACTTGTCTCAGTACATACATACTTTCGCAGCCATGAGTAATTCAATCATCAATTAACGGAAAACTTATATTTTCTTCCATGTAGTTTTAGAAAAATATACTTTTACGAATAAGGCAATTGAAGATAATAACAGTTTGTCTTCGAAAGATATAGCGATACAATTTTGAAGGACTAAACCTAACTCACGATCCCATGACAAACAAATCATTAACGATGGCAATTAAAAC
Organism: Chrysolina americana; assembly: GCA_958502065.1. Classification (NCBI taxonomy): domain Eukaryota; kingdom Metazoa; phylum Arthropoda; class Insecta; order Coleoptera; family Chrysomelidae; genus Chrysolina; species Chrysolina americana. Next base: position 40,730,523 of record OY293415.1, on the reverse strand, counting down.
GAGAATCTGAAAAACAAATTAATAGTAATCACCCCGTCGAATTTTCCAGAGAATCTTGTTTCTAGATTTCAGATTGTGAAGCCGGTTTTATATGCAGGGTAGAATACATACTATCAGTACCTGGCTACCTGTTACCTGTTCGCCTGAATCGCACGGGCACAATTTATAAACATAACACGAAGGTACGAGACGTGTTTTTGATACCTGTTGCACTACCTACTTGCCGCGGGCGTAGACGAAGAGTCAACCTTCGTACTAGTGATATTAAAAAAACAGAACTGACGTTTTTTTGTTGTTTACCTTTATTAAGCTCTCTCCAAACTCGTACATGGCATTCTGGGACATTATTGCAGTAGACATATTCCTATATTGGCACCCACACTTATGATGATATATTTATTAAATGTACACACAACACACCGATTCTGCTTTTGAGGAAGACTCGCTTTTTGTTTTATTTACGAAAAATGTGCGCTATTCCACGACGCAGCAATCGCGTGCTAACCTCACTACGCAATCTCTGTGACTGAAAACTCGATTTCACAAAGTCGTTTAGTGGTTGCTCTGTCCATAGCCTCCCACTCCGTGGACGGGGTGGGAGACTTTTGATCTTTGAATTGGTAATACAACGCCGACGTTGCCACATCAACTGTTTCTACTTACATTTGCGATTATCCTGGAAAGACAAATTAATATCAGTTGAATTTATTGGACCATGAAAAATATGGAAACTTGACAAATTACGATTCAACATGATTTTTCATGTACTTACACTTGTGTTTGGACTTTTACAGTGGGTAGAATTTATTATTTCGACAGTGTCCCCAGAACTCAAAAAGTGTTTCATGATTTTTTAGGGATCAAACCGTATCATACTTTTTATCTACGTACACCGTAGATAAGCGAACTGAAGTAGATTCACTCCCAGTCGGTACTTTTGATGTATCGGGTTCAGATTTAATTTTTTTCTGGCATGCGGTGGGGTAAGAGAGGTCAGCTGAGAGTTGTCCTGTCTCACTTGGTCTCACGTACGGCATTTTATCTCGGACTCATTTTGGTAGCGCGATAGCACAGAATATATCGGCTAAACGCAAAATTCGGGGTGGGGATGTAGACACAAATATGGCGGTAAATGACCCTACTACGTACCTCAAACACCTTTCACAATTCAAAGTGACATATTATGGCTATATTTATAATTACAGTAAGAAGGCTCTCTGCTATGGATATGGATAACTGGATATTATGCCACAGACTCTCTAACGAGACGCCTGTGGATTTAAGGTAAGTATATATACCAGACGACCATTGTGAACCAGTTCTGTCAATGTAAATTTTGAGCTATTGTAAACACCACTCATAATAATTATACTCCGGAAGATATGAGTCCGCTGTAGAGAAAGATAAATGTAAAATCTATTGAAACTTCTCATTCCCCACCCTCAGGCACCCCTAGCTTCTTGTTTTCTCAAATGCCACTCTGTATGTTTCTAGCCTATAGTATGTTATTTGTCTCAAAATTATCTATAGAACCAAGCATTATAAATGGTGCTCGTTTTTTAATTGACCAAATTTGATGAGAGTACGATGATAATAATGAAATTCAAAGATCAATAATTAGCCCATAATTTTTCAAAGTTTTCTATACCCCGATCACTAAGAGAGGAACATATATGTACATAAATATTTTTAATTTGGCTACTTTTGAAGGGTATCTCTATCTGCATGTCTTTCAGTACCGCCATGTATCAGATCTTTGCATTTGGAAACATTTAGTTAAAATTGTTTCACATTATGAGTCGTTGTAGGAAAGTTTCGTCTGAACAAATTACAAAAAAACATTATGGTAATTGTGTTTTTAATAACTGCTTGTTCAAATACTCGTTTCGATCAAGGTAATTACCCATTTTTATAGTGCACTTACACATTGACCTTGATTTATTTTGTTAAAAAACATTCAAACTTTTATATTATTGGATAAACTTCTGCCAACTCCAAATTTTTCCATCAGTCATTTTACTCGAAAAAGTGACATTTAGACAAAATCACTCGACCTACGGTTTCGCAATTTCTTAATGTCAGTTTTCACCTAAAATAAGTGATTAGCAAAATCAACTCGTTGAAAAACGAAATTTATATATCCGATTTAAAAAAGCTCTTGTGTTTTTACCATTGATTGAAATTGCATATTTTATCATAAGATAAATGTACGCAAGAATAGAAAAGGTCGATAGGTTCGTGCAGGAGGAATTGTAATTTTTTTTTCGAATGGAGAGATCATATTATGGCTACTTAGCATAATTGAGAGACAGATAGGAGCCAAATAAAAAAAATGTTTCTATCTATCTCAGTTCACTATATATTGTGACTGAATGAATTGTTCAGGGTATAACAGAAAAAATTGAAATAATATCGGCTGATTAATTATCTTTGCAAAGCCTACCAAGCTTCGAACTATCTTTGAACTCGGATTACAGCCAACTTGATGTTTTTCAATAAAATGCGAAATAACATAAATTCAAGGAACAAATACTAATTTGTGATATATGATTGAATAGAGAATTTCAAAGCAAATAATAAAGGCTAGAGAAATATACAGGGTAATATTGAAAATAAGTTGGGGTACTTCCGGTCAAACAGGAAGTTAAGATCAAATATAGTACGTATTTGTAAATTTCACGTTGATATTTCTTCAAATACAAAAACTACAGGATGCTACATGTCTTTGGTGTCACTCGATATAGCTCCTTTTTTATTTATTGATTCATTCTACACATGAATGTTACTTGTATAATACTAATAATGAAGTATGGTGGATTACGTAATCAAATCTTCCGCAATAAAACCTATACAATAGGTAAAGTCGTCGGCAAGTATTCAACAAAAAACAACTACTGCCCCCTACGACCATTGAATTATATTTGTTTAATACTTGGCAAAGTTTTCTACAAGAACCACTTTGCAATGCATTTCAAATATCAAAGCTGAAATTATTTTTCGATTTAATTGGGTGATGTTTCTGTCTTCATGATGAAGTCGACACGTAGTCGGAGTGCATTTTAAACTGGAACCCAGAGATGGCGCTGAATTCATACCTCAGTGTTTGTCTCAGGGATTTCCAATTAGGATGAAAGGATTTTTCGATTCAATTGGGTCGAACTAGCCTTCGCTGATGATTGGCAATGACCATGAAACCGGTACGGAGGTGTTCCCCCAATTAAATCGAAAAATAATTTCCGCTTTGATATTTGAAATGCATTGCAAAGTGGTTCTTGTAGAAAACTTTGCCAAGTATTAAACAAATATAATTCAATGGTCGTAGGGGGCAGTAGTTATTTTTGTTGAATACTTGCCGACGACTTTACCTATTGTATAGGTTTTATTGCGGAAGATTGGATTACGTAATCCACCATATTTCATTATTAGTTTTATGGTCTTCCGTCAAGTGGTGTCGCCCCTCTTTCATGAACTTGTATAATACATATTTTCTTAAAAATACAAAATAAAAATATTGTATTGAATAAATACATAACTATTGAACTATGAAAACTAAAAGAAGAAACATAACACTTTATCAATATTTTATTACTTTTATTTATTATTTATTACTATTATTTCATTTCACACAAAATTGTTATTTGCAAAATACGTATTTCCTTTAAAATACAAATTAAAAATATTTGATTGAATAAAAATATAACAATTGAACTATGAAAACTAAAATAAAAAACACAACACTTTATTATTGTTTTATTAGTTATTTAAAGTATTTTGTGACAGATAAGTAATCTTCGCACTGTGATGACGATTTAGTTTTAATGTTGAGCGTTTTCTCCCATACTGCTGGAATGTTTTTCCCATTGCATCAACAAGTTTTTGATTATTCAGCTCACTCATATAAATTCAATAAACGTTACTAGAAATGCGTATTCATTCATTTTCTTTCTAATGTAGACCAGTCTGTTCACAATAATTTTCGTATTACTCAAAACCCTCTCGCAAGAAATTTCAGTACATAACAGAGTTAACAGATAGTTGCAAGCAATCCATTTTATATATATCGCAGAGTGCAGCTGAAACGTTTTTTCAAGAATAAAACAACGTACGAAGCAACCACATCAGTTCTTTCATTATTGAAGACTTCAAGACAGTTAATTAAGATACATATTACAGCAAATGAAATTAAGGCAGAATAATAAAAGTCTATATAGGTATGTTTATGATGTGTGTAACGTTTTTTTAAAGCTTTCCTCTCTTGAGTCACAATTATTTTGTAGGTCTCAATTTGATTTTTTTGTTGGTTCCTGCATATTTTCATCGGACATTTTTTTAACCGTTGTTTGGCGAGTTACTGCGGGATCTCTGTTTCTATGTGAATTTTACTGTTTACCAAACAATGGTTTTTACTTTTATTGTGAATAGGTGTCTGGAAATCATCTAACAACCCTAGCTACTATATATTTTTCTATGTTTAATATACATGAGGCCACTTGAGGGTTTCTACAGAGAGTATTGTTATTATTATTTTTATTGCGCTTCCACATACTTGTTTCAACCAGCCCTTAAAGTTTTCTTTACATTCCCAGGATTCTTTGTTGATAATGAAGCAATATCTTGAAAACATTTTTTTTTCTGAAGATGCGAAGTACTTATCAATGCCAATTGGGAATTCAACATTAGGTGCAATTCAACCAGTTTCTTGTACATTCTGTCAACAGAAGAACAGAAAATTCACCATATACTTAAATTTATCTAAGTACCAGAATTTCATCACCTATTAATAATCACTACAGATTCAACAAAAGATATATGAACACGTGCTAATATCATAGGAATGTTGACGGAAACAATAATTACGATGTACTTATAAACTGTCTCAAAACTCGACACCAGTAGGAGTAACACTTATGTCGATTCCCAATCCATAATTGAGCATCAACGAAAAGTATTAAAATAGAATCCACTTTCACAACCACTACAACTTGTTGAAATATTTTTTTACTGGATTTATCAAATAAGAATCTGGCAACGTCGCTAAGATACAACGTAGGACCAAAGTTGTTTCTCCTTAAAGATCAAATGATACATTCTTTAAATTGACAACATCCGCGTAGTCTCGAGAGATTTTCAACCTTATAGGACATTTCATTTGGTTGCTCGTTTCGTTTTAATTGACTGTTTTATGTTTTGTTTTTCGTTTTGTCGTGAAATGATCGGGTATTTCTGCTTCTGCGCGAAAGAAAGTGAATCTTATATGCAGCATTGGGCTGTGGAGAATCCAGTTATTCTCAAACCGCTTTTTCAATTTGGGATCTGTTTACACTGATGGACTTCGAACTGAGCAGGCTAATACTTGAAAGGAAAATAAATAATACGACAGTCAGTGGATTGATACTTATCGACATTATTTTTATGAAAACATTTTAAATATTTTTCATACCTACGTATGAATGGAAAATAGATTTTCTGAAATTCTTATTTACTGGGTGATTGATAGAGAGATCTAGGCAATTAACTTTTTGAATGAAATCCTTGGATGAACCAATAAACTACTTAGGTAATACATTATTGGAAGGCATATGCACAATTTAGATTAGTATTTCACGTCGAAAAAATAATTGATCAGGTACCTATAGACAAAATAGTTGTAAAAATAGACAAAACATTTACTTTTCAATTACCTTTTGAAATGGAACCTCTTGATCGTTCATCGTAATATAGAATAGAATAGAATATAACTTTATTCGCAGTAGTAGTAACTTACATCAATTAAAACACAATACTCACACAGAGCGAAAAAAGTTAGTTGATAACGATAAGTACACAGATGTACTTGTTTCGTCATAAATACATAATAAAATTGGAATTAAGAATACATGTGTTAACAATATTAAGTATAAATAAAAATACAATAAAACATTGAAAATATTTAGAAGTTATTGAAAGTGGACGTTATATACAAAAAATTATTAAAATGGAAGAATATATTATAAGCATTTCAGAATTGTAAGTAGACAGTATAGCAAAGGTACATATGATTTTTTTTTTCCATCATTTTGATTTTTTTTATTATTCAAATAGACGTAGGAGTTCATTTCGTTGACTTTGAAGGATGTGTTTTTTCAAATCTTTTTTATAATTATAATTGATTTTATGGTTTCAGGAATGATATTGTAAAGTTTAGGCGCAAAGTAGGTATATGATCTTTGAGTAACGGTCCTGATCATTAGGTGTGTGTGCCTATATAGGCACCTTCCTTTACTAAAATGTTTAAAGGTGTAGGCATGCTCAATGTAGGAACACATTCTTTTTTTTTGGCAAAATAAATGGACGACAATATATAAAGGATCAGTTATTAAAAATACAACTGATGTAAGTAATGTTTTTTGTCATGTGTTGAGACGAAACTTGCATACAAAACTATTCATTTTGTATCAAAAACACTCAAAATCATAGCTGACAAGAGGGACATTGGGGTGACGATCGCATATTAGATTTGAGAAACAGACATTTTTATCGCAATAAATCAAATCCTGTGGAAAGAAATCCATACTTAATGAAGAGACCGGACACCAAACCTGATATTTATCACCTCGACACAGCAAAGCAAAAAACAATAAAACTACAAACTACCATATACCCTCCCCAAAACGTCCTGAATGACCATTTTTCAAATACTTCATAAATACGGTGTGTCACTCGAAGTAAAGGGGAGCTAAACGCTCCTGAAAGTGAGTTTACAGCTCCTGAAGATGATGTTAGCGAAATGCGCATCGAGTGGAATTACCGTAGTTTTGGTGTTTGGGTAATTTCTTGAATAGTACCAACAGTTATGAATATCAATTTTTTGGTTTAGACTGTAGATTTTGAGGCGTTATTGAAAAAATTGGACAGGTTTAAAAAGTTCATTGATGGTTCAATTAATAATACATTAGTTCTATGAAAATCAAATTCAACTATTACAAAGCAAAACAAGGCCCTGTCCAGGTAGGGGTTTTGGTTTCCCAGTTGAAATAAAAATATCAAATTCTGAAATTACCAGTTCTATGGGATGTTTTACGTTAATGATTTTGTCCCGGAGACTGCAGATATCTCTAGACAAGAGCAAATAATGTCTCTGAGTGTGCGGTATATATAAAATATAAACAATTTGTATGGGGCATTTAAAAATCATTTCTGAAAGTACGACTGGTCAGAATTCAGTCAATACTATCATCACATCTTAGCATGATCTAAATGGTATTGACTGCAAAAATTATAGATCGGGATAATGATGCAAAGTCCACTGTTGTTCACACTCCCCAAGATTAGGTTTGTATTATTTCTTGCATAAGTTCCAACATCAGACATTACGTTGAAACCGTTAAATCTGATGGTACCTTCTGTAAAATCGTTGCCAAAGCGTAAGCAGGTTGGGCAACTACCATCTAAGGCTTTGGTGAGTTGCGACACCACTTTCCTAAGCAACAGGTGCAAAACCGGACCGGCAGCCAAGGCGCACCCTGGGTATAATAGGCTAACCTCTCGATCCATTTACTCGGTTCTAAATATACGAGGAAGAGGCCCCCGACAACCGAGCTTCTCGGAATAGGGGTCAAAGGCGAGGTGGTGGGGACCAGAACGATGGATTGCCACCTAATGACGACCATAACGACAACGGATGCTTGAGTGAACGGATGAACTAAGGACGGTCCTCTACGTTGCTATGAGAGGAGTGAGCCCGCCAAGAGAGGATATTTATATATGGCGATAATGCATGCTCTGTGGTGTGGGATATACCCAGAGCATGCAGCCTTTTCCGCCCAAAATCTAAGGGATTATGTATCTCATCTTCGGGGTCGAAGCATGTAGAGGAGGCCCGAATCATACCGCCAACGGAAGGCATCAAATCCCACAGGACGCTTCATAACACTGAAGCCACAACAACTGGCACGTGTCCACGGGTGGGGGCGGAGATTCACATGTCCTCTCAGAAGAGTCTGACATCTGGCGGATCAACTCTGCTATGTATGAGACCGCTCAGACTCTGTCCCAATCGGAAAGGAGAAATACTACCCCACTGATTAATGACCCCTAATCAGCGACACATTCAGAAGATGGAAGCTAAGATCGAGTCAGCGAGGCAACACGTGTCTCGTATCCAGTGCGCAGTGCGATGAATTGATGCAAAATTAAGACGAGCTCACCACATACTAACCCATGGCGTACTATTTTGCTTAATCCGGAATAATTGCACTTAAGCAGGAACCGTTACTTACAAACTCCAAAAAATACTGGGTTTTACTCTTGCCTCATTTTCAACTCCCTCAAAATTCCGACATCTTCGCCAGTAAATGTTGAAAATAATCGCTTATACACAACCTGCATGAAAAATAAAGTATGCAATTTCAAGCTGTAGGTTTACACTTCAAATTTCTGCTGTTGAACATACAAAAACAACTTCAAATTTTGTTATAATATGAAAACTTGAGAGGCTGATGATGAATAATTTTGTTCAACCGCGGGATTTTCAGAAACCCCTGACTATCCGAAATGAAAGAAGATGAATTTATCTGTTCATTCCATATATTTGAAACGAGCAACCCTGAATAACTGTTGGTACAATGATTTTCAAGAAAAATAGAAAAAAATTTAAACAATAGTATACAGGGGGACACATTTTGACATATTCACATTCGATCTAAATTTCCCTATCGCACCCCAAGAGCATGTCACCAATTTTTATTAAATGGATCACCCTATATTGTTTTGCATTATCAGGTGCTCCATGATGAGCAGATTTCAACAAAATAAAAATCATATGGTCTGAAGCTTATGGCTCGGAAGCTACAAATTATTTGAGTTGAAAACGAGCCACCCCGAATAACTTTTGAAGCAATGACTTGCAGTGAAAATAAAAAAGCAGGTCAACAATTGTACAGGAGGCCACATTTTGAAATATTCGTTCTAGAGACAAATATGGAAGCATTAAATCAGAAAAAGAGATTTTTTGTTAAATTCTTGAATCGAAATCTGATGACTTGAAAATGAGAAGAAACAAGTTTTCTATAGTAAATAGATACTCATCAACATTTCCACCAACTTCCATACAATGGTATAAGTAAACTATTTCGTTTCCTAATAAATTTCGTTGCGAATAAATTCATATCCTCCTCAATTGCCCTATTGATTTACGGTATTATTCGATTCTCGAACATATCCAAATATTTCTCACCAGTCAAATTATCATAGATAAAAAAAGATCCTATGATGTGGTCACCTAAAATTCCTGCCCAAAGTTTCAGTTCTTGAGGTCGTTGGGTATGAACTTAACGGTATAAATGAGGATTCGTATCACTCCAATATCGACAATTTTGCCGATTCACCTCTCCATTCAAACTAAACGTATTTTCATCCAAAACACAAAGTTTATACAAGAAATTCTGATGCAAGTTGATCCGTTCAGTGAGACTTTCACAAAAGTCGACACGTCTATCGAAATCATCTTCGTTCAGTTCATGAACTAGTCTAATCTTATATGGATGAAATTAGTACTTATGAAGGATTCTGAAAACGACTGATTTTTGATTCTCGAGATAACTTAGTAAGAGATTGCGTATTTTTCATTAGTCCAACGTGCCCTAAAACTGCAATAGAAAATAGCTTCATCGTTGACAACTCCTGAACGGTTATGCTTTTTATTGTTGACAGATCCAGTTTCCATACATTTGTTCAATAATTCCGAAACGTATTTGTGTCGTACATTTCTTCCTGGATGATTACCATTGAACATGCGGGCAGCAGCTCTAGCACTATTCCAATCTGGTATTACACACTCACTATTTCAGTCCGTTCTCGAAGCGTATAAACCATTGCTTCTCAAGAATTCACAAAACCAGAAACACCAATTGTATCTTCACCTGGTTGGTTATCGATATTATGAGACAAATACAAAATGAAGAAAATATGGAATTCAAACTTGACTAGGCAAAATAAGACTTTTTTGAAGTATACTTCAAAAAAACACCTACGAAATCTAGGTAACAGATTGTACAGATGTTCATTCAGGGTGGCTTGTTTTCAAGTCAAATAATTTTTAGCTTCCAAACTGAGAGCTTCAGACCAAAATGTATTCTACTTTGTTGAAATCTGTTCATCATGGAGCATCTGATAATGCAAAACAATATAAAGTAATTCGTTTAAAAAAATGGTGAAATGCTCTGATAATGCAAAACAATATAAGATAATCTATTAAAAAAAAAACAAAATGGTGACATGCTCTGGGGGTGCGATAGGGAAAGTAACACCAAATCTGATTATGTCAAAATGTGCACCTTGTATACTATTGTTGAAGTGTTATGTAATTTTTCCCGAAAATCATTGTTCCAAAAGTTAATCAGGTTGGCTCGTTTTTGGCTCGTTTTTGGATCGTTTTCTACTCAAATAATTTGTAGCTCCCGAACTATAAGCGTCAGACCATATGTATTATACTTTGTTGAAATCTGCTCATCATGGAGCATCTGATAAGGCAGAACAATATAGAGTGATCCGTTTAAAAAAAATGGTGACATGCTCTGATAATGTAAAACAAAATAGGGTGATCCATTAAAAAACAAAACAAAATAGTGACATGCTGTGGGGATGCGATAGGGAAAGTAACACCAAATCTGATTATGTCAAAATGTGCACCCTGTATACTATTGTTGAAGTGTTATTTAATTTTTCCTGAAAATCATTGTTCCAAAAGTTATTCAGGTTGGCTCGTTTTCTACTCAAATAATTTGTAGCTCCCGAACTATAAGCGTCAGACCATATGTATTATACTTTGTTGAAATCTGCTCATCATGGAGCATCTGATAATGCAAAACAATATAGGGTGATCCGTTTAAAATAAAATGGTGACATGCTATGGGGGTGCGACAGGGGAAGTAACATCAAATGTGAATATGTCAAAATGTGTCTACCTATATTGTTGACCCTTTTTTTTATTTTTTCAGAAAATCATTGTACCAAAAGTTATTCAGGGTGGCTCGTTTTAAACGGAATCTCGTCCCGGTTTCCGGCTTAATAGACATGTCAAACCCTACTGTCATGCAAAGTTTCCATAGCCCTGACCAGGGACGGATGGGGTACACTTTATCGGCCCAGGAAATTACTAGCAACCAGCCCTGACTACCCTCAGAACTCAGATCATTGTTTATAGATAGATACCATTGGATTTTCAAATATTTTTCATTTGAATCAACCGATTTGATATAACAATAATATATTCGAATAATTAAAATAAATCCTAAAATAAATAAATAAAATTCTATTTTGTTTCAAAAATACATGACTACTATAAATCACAATAGTAAAATTCTAGTAAGTTAGTGTCTTTTTGAGTAACGCACTTGTGTTTGCAAGACTATTAATTACCTCCTGATTATCAACATCCTTGAGTACATCTTTTTCTATATTCAGTATCATAAGTGACTCAAGTCTGTTGTTAATCTAGTTTTGATATATTTTGAAATGGAGAAAGACCTCTCACAAGTAACCTGTCATATCGGTAAAGTTGGAAGATACTGATGAGCGGTAGCCAATGAAGGATACGCACCTTGGAACAAATTATATTTCAGTATTGTAGCATAACAGCATACCGCACAACTCCTGCAGCTTTTGCGAACTATTTTTCTATTTTCATTTTCGAAATTATAACAACTTGTAACGATTTCGAGACCGACCCCGAGACCGGCCCTGATCTAATTAATTATGCACCCTCGTTCAACTACAACATCATATCTGCTGGCCTATCGCCGAGAACAAGCTGGAATAAAATCGATCAATTCCATACTGTTCGAAGAGCCTTGCGACTATATAACCGCTGGGGAACAGTCAGAATTCAGAGTTAGTTACAGTTCCAGAGTTCGCTGATAGATAGCCACAGTAGAAATAAATTGAAATAGTTATTGAAGTCAATGTTTTAGTGAATAATTGTTGTAAATAGTGTTTCAAATAAATTAGGAAAATTAGTTAGTGCTGTTTTACTACATTTGTTGTCAGAAGTTGGATGTTTAAAATAAATAAGTGTTCGTCGCGTTAAAAAACTGATAGACATTTATCGCGCCCAATAGACAGTTTGTGACCCGTTGAGCATTTGAGTGTTTGGAAAGTGGACAGTTTTGCGCGTCGCGGGACAATAAACTGAAAACATTTTGTGTGAAATAAATAATAGACTGATATTTCGGTTAAAGACAAAATGTTTCCGAGGAGAGTTCACCTGGTTGACCTTAAAGTTAGTGAATTGAAGCAGGAGTTAGAGGAGCGGGAGTTAGAAACAACTGGAAAGAAGGCCGTACTTCAGAAAAGATTTTCAGATGGACTGATTGAAGAAGGAGAAGACCCCGAAACATTTTTGTTCGAAGTTTCTGGAGTCGATTTGAGTGCTATAATGAACAAACTCGAGGAAACACGAATAGTTTGAAGGAGGAACTTCAACAAAATTCCGTAAGTCTGAAAGAACTTTAACAAAATTCTGTCAGCCTGAAAGAGGAACTTCTAGAAAATTCGAATTGTCTAAAAGAGGAACTCCAAGATAAATTTCTAGAAAATTCGAATACCCTGAAAGAGGAACTTCTAGAAAATTCAAAGAATTTGAGAGAAGAACTTCTAGAAAATTCGAAAAATCTAGAAGAAAAGCTTGAAGAAAATTCGCACATTTTAGAAGTGAAGCTTCAAGAAAATTCGCAAAATCTAGAAATGAACCTTCTAGAAAACTCTGAAGGCTTAAAAAAAGAACTTTGTGGTGTGGCGAATCGGTTAGAAGAAAAAATGGGAACTGTCGAGAAAGAAATGGAAAAATTGAAAGAAACAAGTGACCAAGTCGAAGACGACTTGGTGGAAGAAATAAAAAAAAATCAATGAAACGCTCCACGATGAAATAAAGGACGGAATCGAGACAGAAATCGGCAGAATAAAAGAAAAATTCAGTGAATTGGAAAAGCGAATGGATTCTGCGCACACCCCAGAAACTTACAACAAAAACCCAATGCTGGACCTGAGTATGAACCTGGAGGAAGTTCAAAAAGACGTAAAAGATTTTAAGTTCAGTACAGGAAAGCTCTCATTGAAACCGCCACAGTTCGACGGAAATACTCCATGGTCAAACTACCACCGACAATTCGAAGCTGCTGCCAAAGCAAATGGATGCAATGCTGGGGAAAAAGCTTTAGCATTGACACTGGCATTGCGTGGCGAAGCAACAAATATTTTACAAACGCTCACCGCCCAACAACAGGAAGACTATGAACAGCTGGTAAAACACTTGGATCTTCGCTATGGCCAAGCCCACCTTGAACACGTATATCACTCACAGCTGAAGAACCGATGCCAGAAATCAAGCGAATCGTTGCAAGAATTTGAAGCAGATATTGCACGCTTGGTTCGTCTTGCGTACCCATCTACACCGGAAAATGTAATGGAGCGACTAGCGGTCCAGGCATTTTTGGATGGACTTCGTGACCAGGAAACGCGGCAAGCCTTAACACTAGCTCGCCCCGCACATCTCGTGGATGCATTGGCACGCGCTCTGGAATTCGAAGCAGCAAAGCATTCCTGCAAAAGCCAGAGTAGAGTCCGGATGATCGAGGAAGACCCACAGCCACAGGAGCCCGCTAATATCGAGGCTGTCATGCGAAAAGTGCTGAAGGAAGTTGTGCCTGAGAGAAGACTGATACGATGCCGAAATTGTAGAGAACTTGGGCACGTGCGTAGCAAATGTCCAACATTGAAAAAATCGACATCAACGATGAAGGTCAAGAAGGAGCAATCGTCAGCCCGTATCCAACAAGCCCCAGTTAACAATGCATATATCGCTGTACTTCAAAGACAAGACAAAGGGGTCTTCGTAGACGGTCTCATTAACAACGAGCCTCGCACCATGCTCCTTGATACGGGTGCGACTAGGACACTCCTTGGACCTACTTTTGCCAAAACACCGGCAAGAATCGAATCGTCGAATTGGAAGCTACGCACAGCAACAGGAGAGCCGGCAACTGTGTATGGTGAACTTCCAATTGAACTCACTTTGGGCAGCACTACAGTGAAACACCGGGCTCTAGTAGCGGATATCGAGGACGAGGTAATAATTGGAATGGACATAATGAATTCTAGAGGATTCGAGCTGAACTTCAAAGACGGCGCCCTACGTGTCAACGGAGAAGAGCTGGTAATTCATGGGAGAAATGAAGAAATGGTTCGAGTTCTGCTGGCTGAAGACGTAAGCGTATCGGAGAGGGCTGAAACCATTTTGGATGGAGGTGCGAGCAGTGGAAACGTGGTGATGTTCGAGCCCAAGCTACATGATGAGAAAATTGGACGAGAAATTGCACTAGGAAAATCCTTGTTGCGTGCTGATAAATTTGTGCCAGTAAGGGTAATGAATGTCAATTATTACCCGGTGACCTTGAAGAAGGGAACAATTTTGGAGCACTGCTCGTCAATTTCCTCTGTGATTAGGAGTGTACGTGGCACTGTTAGCCAAGCCAGTAACATGCCAGCAGAATTGGAGAAGTTAGTTGCTATTTCGTCCAAGGACATGGGGTAGTCAGGAAGTATCAGGAAATCTTCGATACCGGAGTAGGCAAAGGCGGTAGAACAAAGGTGGTTCAGCACAAGATAGATACTGGAAATGCCCGACCAATCAGGCAATCAGCCAGAAGACTTCCTCTCGCCAAAATGGAGGAGGCTGACAAAATAGTCTGCGACATGGAGAAAGACGGAGTCATCGAGCCATCCGACAGTCCCTGGTCCTCTCCAGTCGTGTGGGTGAAGAAGAAAGGTGGATCAACACGGTTTTGCGTAGACTACCGTCAACTAAACAACGTGACGAAAAAGGACAGCTACCCTCTCCCAAGGATAGACGACACGCTAGACACGCTGTCTGGATCTACGATTTTCTCGACCTTAGATTTGAAGAGCGGATACTGGCAGGTAGAACTGGCCCAGGAAGATCGAGAAAAGACAGCTTTTACCATCGGCTCCGGATTATGGCAGTTTACAGTTATGCCATTCGGCCTCTGCAATGCTCCAGCCACGTTCGAAAGATTGATGGAGACGGTTTTAAAAGGACTATCATGGAAGACGTGTCTGGTGTATCTCGACGACATTATTGTGGTTGGCAGATCGTTCGAGGGCCATGTAAAAAACTTGGAAGAGGTATTTCAGCGACTGAGAAGCTCCGGACTGAAACTGAGCCCTAAGAAATGTCATCTGTTTCAAAAAGAAGTACGTTATCTCGGCCACGTTGTCTCTGGGAAAGGAGTGGCAGTAGATGAGCAGAAGATCAAAGCTGTTAAGGAATGGCCCGTTCCGAAAGACATTCACCAGCTTCGAAGTTTTCTTGGCTTGTGCACTTACTATCGCCGATACGTGCTGGGATTTGCTAACATCGCAAAACCAGTGACCAGGCTCACGGAAGGACAAACAAAGTTCCAGTGGTCAGATGAATGTGTAACATTATTATTTTTTTTACTATCAGCTACTCAGAGTTTTAGTTATACAATTAAATTCGATTTATATTTATTAGACTGATGCTTGAATTTGCCTACCTTAATAAAATCTTATTGTCATTGAAACATTATTTCTTCCTTAATTTGTTTTCTTTGGATACATTACAGTCATTTTGTATCTTTAACGCTGTCTATTGTCAGAGAACAGCTGTTCAGTTCAGTGACTGTCGTTGGGGCATAGATCACTTTTCCAGGTAGATACGACTTCTCTGTGATGTATCGGTGGAAATGACCTTCAAAGGCCGTCGGTGACATGCATTTAGAAAGACTCCATATCGTGATAATAGTTATCTGTCTCGACGAATTCCCGTATGTTTGAGTATTAAATAATGTTAGGTAATGAAATTTTGCATGGAACATTTTAGAATCCTTTGTTGACATTTGGACACTTCGAGGAATGAAGTTACTTGGCAACTCCGCTAAGGTTCTTGATTTCGGTCTTAATAAAGAAGAAGAGAAAGTCTTTTCGTTCTGTGCCATATGTGGGAGTGATGGAAAGTTTCAGTTGAATATTGAGTATTGATTTCTGCAATCATCCAGTTAATGGGATTATTCTTTCAACTGAATTAATGTTTTCCTTAATTATTCACGTTGGTGATTTGATGGGAAGTTGATTAATTTTTGGAAAACATACCCAATAGTTTCTACCCACTTATTCTAACCACCTATTCTTCGGGTAAGCAGAACCCCCTAACTTTATCCTTTGAGCCTTTGGCAATTCGGTTTATTTTGTAGGCATAAATTTTGGAAAAGCGTGTAAATCAAGCCTGACGTCGTTGACCCTTTGACTAGGACTATGATATGAGATAACATCTGTAGAGGAGCCTTCTAACAGGATCTTTCTCGCAGTTAGCACCAGGCCTTCCTAGGCAAAGGTATGAGGTCTAGTCAAGTTGGTATCAGACAGTCAATGATTTCATTTCAGGGTCTTTTGTGTACTTATCGTCATCCCAGAGCACTAGTCATCTGGGGGAAAACTCATCTTAGTGACTGAGAAGCTCATTTAGGTGTTACCATATTTATCGTTGGACGGGAGAAATCGCCTTTCATTCAGGTGTCACTACCCTGAAGGCTGACCTGTACCTTGCACCTTCACTACTGGTATCCTTCCACCTGGTAGATTCCACCATAAATGCCTGGCTGAAACCAATCGAACGTGGCACGCAAGTTAACCAGTATATATATATATATATATATATATATATATATATATATATATATATATATATATATATATATATATATATATATATATATATATATATATATATATATATATATATATATATATATATATATATATAGTTATATATATAGTTTAATTATAACTCTGAATTTATGTAAACGCTATAGGTAAGGTGCACCTAACTCAAGCGGCTTTATTTCAAATCCTACCCTAAAGGGGTATATTGTGTTGAGTAAGATAACTGTGGGTAACTACACTTAGATATTTTGAGCCTTGGGCTATTCTACAGTTCATGTTATATATATTTTGTTTGTTATAATTCACCTTTATAGTGTCTCTGATACTTCCTAATAAGCCTTCAGCTACTTTGACTTTGATGTGATCGTAAAAACCTTGTCACCTTATATAATATATGACTCCAATCATAAGCTGATTATCATTTGAGTGTGTGGCATTTGCCAAAATAAATTTCCAGACGGGAAATTCATTTTGGACACGGACGCCAGTAACGTGGGACTTGGAGCTGTCTTGTCTCAGATCCAAGAAGGACATGAGAAGGTCATCGGTTACTTCAGCTCAGTAAAAAGGAGCGGAATTACTGTGTCACCAGACGGGAACTGTTGGCTGTTGTCAAGGGAGTTGAGCACTTCTACAAGAACGTGTATGGCAGGAGATTCCTGCTGAGAACTGACCACGCCGCCCTCAAATGGCTCCTACAGTTTAAGACTCCCGAGGGTCAAGTGGTTCGCTGGATTGAGAGGATCCAGGAGTTCGACTTTGAGATTTAACATCGGGCGGGGACCAGCCATAAGAATGCGGATGCCCTATCGCGAAGACCATGTCCAGACGACTGTTCGCACTGCCGACGAGCAGAGGAGAAAGAGGCGACAGTTTGTAGAACAACGGCGGTCGATGATAACTGGAATGACCACAAGATCCAGAAAGACCAAGAGAAAGATCCAGATCTTAGTTTAGTCATCGGCTGGAAGAAGAGTGAGAGAAGACCGTCGTGGCAGGAAATAGCCAGTTGTTTTCCAGTCGTTAAAACTTACTGGGCCCAATGGAACTCTTTCACCTTAGACAATGGAGTCTTGAAGCGTGTGTTGGAGTCAGAGGATGGCGGGGAAGAAAGACGTCAGGTAGTAGTTCCCAGGAGCAGAAGACAGGAAGTGCTCCGAGAAATCCATGATGGGGTCACCGGAGGACATCTGGGAGTGACGAAGACCCTCCAGAAAGTTAGGCAACGGTTCTACTGGGCCAATTGTCAAGTTGACATCAAGGACTGGTGCAGAAAATGTGCTGTATGCGCTGCCAGTAATGGGCCTCGAACAAGACCTAAGGCCCCGATGCGCCAGTACAATGTGGGCAGCCCATTCGAAAGGATCGCCATTGACATCGCTGGCCCGTTCCCACAATCTGAACACGGGAACAAGTACATCCTTGTGGCGATGGATTACTTCAGCAAGTGGGCCGAAGGCTATGCCCTGCCCAACCAAGAAGCCATCACCGTTGCCGACGTCTTGGTGAAGGAGTGGATTTGTCGATTCGGTGTCCCGTTAGAGCTGCATTCAGATCAAGGCAGGAATTTCGAGTCAAACCTGTTCCAGGAGATGTGTCAGATGCTGAACATCCGGAAATAGAGGACCACAGCTCTACATCCGCAGTCCGATGGAATGGTGGAGCGGATGAATAAGACGATAAACCTGTCCAAGGTAGTCTCTGATCACCAGAAGGATTGGGACCAGTACCTCCATTTGTTCCTGATGGCGTATCGTTCCGCAGTTCATGAGTCAACCGGCCAAACCCCTGCTAGTGTTATTATGGGCCGAGAGCTGCGACTTCCATGTGACCTGAAATTTGGGACGTCACCAGGACAAGACACTGCGGGAGATGACTACGTCAGCAAACTGCGACAGAGAATGGACGACATCCATGAACGGGTCCGTTTGAACATCCAGAGTGCCAGCGACAGAATAAAGGAGACCTACGACATCAAGGCGGATGCTGGTGGATATCAGACAGGTGACCTTGTCTGGCTATACAACCCTAAACGTCGCCGTGGACTATTACCGAAACTTCTGAACTCGTGGGAAGGTCCATATAAGATCATGAAAAGGATAAACGACCTCGTCTACCGCATATATAAGCCACCACGAGGAAAACCTAGGTTAGTCCACTTCAATAGGTTGTCCCCTTACGCCGGAAACCACGATCAAGTCCGCACAGTCAGATCACCGGAGGACGAAATGACGTTTCAGAGGTTCATGTCCCTGTACTCGAACGGACAGAAAGTTCAATATGGGGTAACCCGAGAGGAGTCACGAGATCTTTTCAAGGTGCCTGTTGATTACGCGTTAGCTCACTGTGCGGCAGAAGATCTTCAAATGTCCAGAGGCATTGCAGTAGTTTTCTCCAAGAAGTTCGGTCGAATCCAGGAACTGAGAGAACAGAACCCGGAAGTTGGAGGGGTGTTACAGCTGAGGAAAGGCCAGAGAAACATCTACTATCTGGTTACCAAGAAGCGTTCTCGAGATAAGCCGTCTTATGAAGATGTTTGGAAGAGTCTTACGAGATTGAGAGACACGATGCTGGACCAGAATATTGTAGACCTGGCAATCACAAAATTGGCCTGTGGCCTTGATGGGCTGGACTGGAGAGTTATAAGAAGCATGTTGGAGACAATATTCAGATCCAGCGGCATCTACATTCTGATGTGCTGCAACCATCTTCCTCGACCCAACTTGAAGACTGTGGAGTGCTACTTCCATCGAACGTCCAGGTGCAGATTCGGGGCGAAACGTCTTTAAGAAGGGGGCAATGTAACGATTTCGAGACCGACCCCAAGACCGGCCCTGATCTAATTAATTATGCACCCTCGTTCAACTACAAAATCATATCTACTGGCCTATCGCCGAGAACAAGCTGGAATAAAATCGATCAATTCGATACTGTTCGAAGAGCCATCTAGATGAAATGTTCTATACTCCAGAATAATCGAGAGAGCCTTGCGACTATATAATCGCTGGGGAACAGTCAGAATTCAGAGTTAGTTACAGTTCCAGAGTTCGCTGATAGATAGCCACAGTAGAAATAAATTGAAATAGTTATTGAAGTCAATGTTTTAGTGAATAATTGTTGTAAATAGTGTTTCAAATAAATAAGGAAAATTAGTTAGTGCAGTTTTACTACAAACTCGTACAAGTGCTATTACTCCCTTCTTCATTTTCATCTTCATCTTCATAGTCTGAATCGAGAATGGGATCTATTTTATATACACCCTCTTTTGTTAATTTGTATTTCTTCCAGTTACTGGCTAGGTGACTGATTTCATGTATTGAGTTGTGGAGAGACGATTGATTATTGAATTTTATAATTTTTTCAGACAAGGAAGTCATACAATTTTGAGGACGAGTTTGGTTACTATTTAACTTGTTGAAAGGTTTTGGGTCGAGGAGAGACAGGTCTGTACACAAATTCTCATTTGTAGAATCGTCGATCGATCGATTCAACTGCAACATCCATTAAAACGTTGAATTTCGATATTTGGAATCGTTCTGCAGCGGTTGTGGACTGATTAGCTTTTGATTCCTCATCAAACATTTTTTTGACTACCTTCCGACGAACTTCTGGATTCAGTTCATGCTGAGCCCATGCTATGAATTTATGGGTGACTTCTTTGATACTGATCATGTCCCTTTGGATCAACCTGAGTTGTTAATACGCAGTTTGCACCATTGAATTACACTTCACGTGCGATTAATTCATCATCGCAATGAAATAATTTCAGTGGTAATAGAAGTAATCAAGAGAAACTTTAAATAAATAAGTATTCACACATATTTCAGGCCCAAAACTGACCGGCCTTTCAGGAATTTTCCCGAACTCCCTAGTGGCCAATCCGTCCATGGCCCTGACCCTCGACTTGGTTAATATTTTCCAATGAAATCTAAACTGAGGAACAGTTCAGAAAGCTTCGATTCCTCGCATTGCTGTTTGTTTTGTGTCCAAAAAATGTGTACAAGAAAGAAATTGACCGCTCAGAACAGTTTCTGAAGCATCAACCGAAACTATTAGAAAAATGGTAACTGCTTGTTTGGATGAAGTTCCGAAAGCAGTTATGAAGCCCGTGTAGATTTAGTAGCGGTTTTTGCAAAATATCACCGGCACTGGCCATCATCATAATTCTCATAATATTCATGAATGAGATGTGAAGCCTCTCCATAACCTCAAAAAATATTCTCACCTCTTGCTTACAATTTCAGATATTCCTCGTCGCAATTTTGAGACGATTTACGTCGTTTCCAGAGCTCAAAGAGGCGGGTTTGCTTCAAATATGAAGTAATAACCCCATCGAACCTAACCTAGCCTACTAAAAGTAATACAGGACTAATATGTAATTCAATTCATTCTATCGAAGCCGTTTTCCGATAGACTATCTACTTTCCGAGAAAACTCCATTTTTTTTAAATTTAAATCCAATTTTTTTTGTGTTCCACCCATGATTTTTTGGTAAACATTTTTTTTTTCAACTAAACATGATGTCAAGAAGTCACGTGCCAAGTTTCATAGTGTTACAGTTTTGGCACAAATTTGTCTGCGTGGTTATTGGATAAATTTTGTAATTCTGCAGAATGAAACATCTATAAAAACTTCAATAATATTTTTCGATTCAGCAAAATATACATCTTATTATTCTTCTACATGTACACCACTGCCGTAAAATACAAAACATCTATTACAAAGTTATCCATGTAAATGTTTATCATATCATGTGAGGACATATGGTTAATGTATTCGATATTTACACTGGTTCGAGTTTTAATTACATCATTCATTTTACAAGCTATGAAGAGTCCCGAGGGATCTTCTCTAAAATCTGAGTGCCCAATGACTAACAAAAAAACGTAGAACTGAGATTCTTTGTTTTGCCCATGATATTATGAAAAATATTGAATCAAATATAGTTTTTTTTTGCCTTGAGTAATAAAGTAATAATAATAATAAAGTAGTTATAATAGAATGAGTATGAATAGAAGGTATTGACTCCTTTTGAAAATATTTCAGGTTTCATTATTATCCATTTTAGCATAACTCATTTTATAAACTTCCGTAAGATTGAATCATAACCTGCAGTAGGTTGTCTGGTTGTATACTTCTGAGAACAACTCCGAGACAATGATTTCCAAAGCCGAGCCTTTTGTGAGAGAACGAATCTTGGAAAAGGAAAATCTTCGAAGTGATGATAAATTATTGTGAAGGCAGTCCGTTGGGTTGATTTTATTGAAACAACCTAAGGAAAACGTCTAATAAGATAAACAACATTCCATGTCAACGGAGAACGAGATATCTTGACAGAATATCATTAAATGATAATGTCAAGATGGAAGCTTGGTGGGGTTTTTATAGTGCGGAATACTTTTTTTTCATTTCTCCTGTTTTATTTATTAATTTTGAGATTCAATACAGAAATGATTAAGTTCCCCCCTGCTCGTAGAAGAAGAATCTGTTTTTTCATGTCATCACAGACTTCAAATATTGATTTGAGTATCGTATTTTTCTCAATAAACTGAATGTAAATAAAATCAGTTGAAAACAAATAATCGGAAGCTTTGCAAAATAAATATTTAATTGACACTTAAGTTCGTTGTGGAGAATGAGATGTTCCAAATCTATTGGAACTACTCATTCCCCACCCTCAGGCAAGTACAAGCCAATATGCCTGATGTAGTCCTCCTAGAACATCAACGTAGGACGATCTTTGTCTTAGAGTTTCCAGCTCCGGGCGAAACTTACCTCGTCCGAAAAAAGGAGGAAAAACAAATATCGAGACTTACTCTTTGAACTCTTTTGGCACTACCGAAACCATTCTGTTAAAATGACGGTTGTGATCATAGGTGTATTTCGTGAATGGTGAGGTGGCAGAAATCTTAGCTGGAAAAATGCAGAAGGTCGTAATTCTTCGTTTACTCCGGCTACTCAGGATACATGATTCTTGGATTCAGTAATCACTCATTCTACGGACGTGGGGAGTCTTTATTGAGGTAAATGACAACCAGCGCGCCCTCCGGATGTATCGGGGCTCCAGAGACAGGGCCCGACTGGAATATTCCCGACGGGAGAACAAAAAATTATTATTACAACAATGAACCCATGTATGTTCCAAGTTCCAAGTGGAAACAAATAGATAATTTAATCAATTAATGAATAAGGAATGACAATTGACACACCGAAATTGACATTGGCTAATCAGGACGAAGAGCACAAATATCAGTTCTGCCAACAAAAACGATAATACGGTTAGCTATAAGCTAAATAGCCCAAAGTCAAATATTTGAAGGAGAAACACAAAAGCTTATAAACGTTACTTGTCGGTCAGGCTTAGCCGTCAGCAAGCTAATAGTTCATTTTCCTCCTTATTTCGGACACTATTTGTTTTACCTGGAGCGGAAAAGGATGCGAAAGAAGAATTATTTAGCGAGTTTTTACGTGGAGTTGTGGCAGCTCAGTTTGAGTCCATTTTACCACTCTGAATGAGTGTCTGGTTTTCTCGTGTGTAAAGGATAATGGCAATGTGAATTTCAAAATAAAGGAATATATTTTCAAAATCGTTGGGATGGACAAAAGAATTGTTCTTGCATGAATAACGATCTCTGATTGTAATGAGTAACATAATTTGGGTTTAGAATTACAAATCCATTTCACCAAGACATTTTTGAATACAAAAGTAGCATATTTGATTTGGAATTCATTAGAAATTTGTTCTGAAAAGTATAAATATGTAAACCTCTAAGTGCAAAATGGAAAAACGAAACGCTTACCTTCTTTCTTCAAAGGAGAATTAAACAAAAAACATGAAAATTGATTAAAAATTAAATATTTGTATCTCACATAGTTCCTGGGGCTTAGGTGGCTACCAGGAGCGTCGGCAGGTGACGGAGAGCCGGACGACCTGCGGTGCAGACTGTGTATCCACAGGCTCACTGTAGGCCACCACCGAATATCCAATAAGGTGGCGCTGAGCTCCAATCCAAGGTGTTACGCGACCCGTGCCAGTGGATGCATGGCGGTGGGAGAGCACCGTCTTGAACGAAGCCTTGAGGATACCAGGCGACCTCCTCGAGTACCAGCCTTGCCACGCCGTGCGGGGCTCCGGCGTGGTTCCTTAGCTATTCGTGGGACCAACATGAATAAGACTGCTACCCCCGTCCAAGTTGTCCAGGTGAACACTCATCACGCTAAGGGGGCATCAGCCACTTTATTGAGAGTTTTCACCAGGACAAACCTTGGAGTTGTGTTGATCCAGGAACCTTGGGTCAACAGGGGGCAGATCAGAGGACTGCCGAACAAAGAAGGTAAGGTGATCTGGGATGTCAGGTGTGACAACCCCACAGCTTGCATCTTGCTCAGAAACGACATCAATTATATCTGTCTTACGGAATTCATGACGAGGGACCTAGTACCGGTTCGGGCCAAGATCCGCACAGGGCACTCACTCTTTGACGTAGTGATAGCCTCAGGATACTTTGCTGGAGATGGGCAAGCACAACCAGAAGAAGTACAGAGTCTATCCGACTACTGCAACAGGAGCAATCTACCCCTTCTGCTGGGCTGTGACGCCAACGCGCGCACAACACCATCTGGGGCAGCACGGACACCAATCAAAGAGGTGAGCAATTACTAGAATTCATACTCGCGGCTAACCTTAATGTACTCAATGTGGGATGTGTCCTCACCTTTGTAACTAGGGCTAGGCAAGAAGTATTGGATTTAACGCTCGGCAGCCCGAGCATTAGTAAAATGGTAAGGAACTGGAGGGTCTCAGACGAACCCTCTCTTTCCGATCATAGAATCATTATGTTCAACGTGGAAGGACACAAACTCTCACTAGAAATCCTAGGAACACAGATCGGGAAAAATACACCACTAATCTAAAATGCAAACTAGAACAGATCAAGTTCAACGGCAACAGTCACTTCGAATTTGAGCAGACCCTAGAGACGGTTAACTGGTCAATTATTATGGATGCATACGAATCCAGCTGCTCCATAAAAGAAAAGAAATCACACAGTGTTACCATTTGGTGGCACGTACACCTGTCAAATCTGAGATCCATAAGGCTGACAAAGTATAATAAAGAAATAAGGAAACCCAAAAGGAACAGATTCAGGAGCTTCTGTGAGACAATCACATCAAGCCCCGCAGCAGCCAGACTGTATAAAACTATGGCGAGAGGCAGAGAACAAGGACCAATGTCACTCAGTAGAACAGATGGTAGCTACACAGAGGATGAAGAGCAACGAGCTCTTCTCCTACTGGAGAAGTACTTTCCAGGTAGCATACCATTTGAATCCGACAGATCACTGGAAGAACCAGTGACACAAAAAGGGCAAACGGAACTACTGCCATTTATTATTAAAGCAACCAGATTCAGTCTGGCGCTCGGGCAACTGGAGGAGAGCACGGGTAACCTTCATTCTGAAAGTAGGAAAGAAGGATCCTACCCTCCCGAAGTCATTCAGACCAATCTGTCTCTCATCCTTCTTACTGAAGACACTGGAGAAGATGGTAGAAAACTACATTATTACCGAGATACTGGAGAGGGTGCCATTACACCCCGAGCAGCATGCATACAGAGTGGGCAGGCTAACGGAAACCGCTCTGTACGTACTTACCGAAAGAATCCAGAGATCACTCGAGCATGAAGAAATGGCCCTATGCGCCTTCTCAGACATAGAGGGGGTATTCGACAACACCTCTCACGAAGCAATAAATAGGGCCCTAACGAAACTGCTGAAACGAAAGTGGGCGATATCAGCTTTCGGATCAGCACAAACAGGGGATGCCCACAAGGAGGGGTACTATCACCTCTGATGTGGAGTCTCGCAGTAGACGAACTACTCGAAACACTAACCGGGAACGGAATCACTTGCCTTCGATATGCTGACGACATAGTCATTATGGCCAAAGGCAAATTCGAAGGAACCCTCTGTGATCTCATGGAAAGGGAGCTAGAGACTACCAGAAGATGGTGCCTTTCTGTGGGGTTGAGAATTAACTCATCAAAAACCACAGTGGTACCATTCACTAGAAGAACAAAGTTTCAGCACCTAAGGGCTGTTCGTCTCGACGGAGCAGACTTAGAATGGAAGCAAGAGGTGAAGTACCTAGGGCTTACCCTAGATTCAAAACTACTCTGGAACATACACGTAGAAAAGATCGTGAACAAGTCAAAATCATCACTGATGGTGTGCAGGAACATTGCAGGAAAAACGTGGGGCTGTAACCCATCAATACTGCGATAGATGTACACCATGATAGTGAGGCCTATGATCACCTACGGAGCAGCAGTGTGGCACGGCAGAACCGAACTCGCCACAATAAAGAAAATCCTGGAGAAAGTGCAAATACTAGCATGTCTTTGTATAACAGGAGCAATGAGGTCGACTCCAACAGCAGCAATAGAGGTAATTCTGGACGTCACTCCTCTCCATATCATGGTGAGGAGACAGCACAGAACGTAAGGGGCTCAACCCCCACCGAAAGTGCACACCTTGCCGATCTCCCAATTGACGAAATTACCAGGAAATTTAGTTTCGAGAAATTCTTTCGAACGGAATTAAATACCAAGAGTGGATGGAGCATAGAATCCATTCGAGCCCTGGGAAAGAATACCATAACATGGTGCACGGACGGGTCCAAAACTCCCGACGGAACTGTTGCAGGAGTCTTTGGGCCTCGTACCAAATACTCCGAACCCATGGGCCAGTTCCCCCGTATTTTTCAAGAGGAAATTCACGCCATAGAAAGGTACATTCAATTCTACCTCGATAGGAAATACCGGAACAAGGAAATCGCAATCCTCTTCGACAGTTAAGCAGCCATCAAAGCGTTGGGCTCATATAACATCAACTCAAAGATGGTTTGGGAATGCCTAGAAAAACTTAATGATCTAGGCAGGAACAACAAGGTGATCATCCTCCTCTGGGTGCCGGGGCACGTGGGAGTGGAGGGCAATGAATAAGCAGATACCCTAGCACGAAAAGGGGCATCAACGCCACTGATCGGGCCAGAACCATTTTGGGGACTTGGAAAATCTTACTTCCAAGAAGAACTCCATAAAACTGAAGAAACAATGAGAGCAACACACTGGCAAAGACTTCTAGGGCTAAGGCAGGCCAAAGATCTCCTCGGCAACTTCAACCGAGCAAGATCGAAGACACTGATTAACCTCAGCAAGACAATCACGGGATTTCTGACGGGACACTGCAGACTCAAAGAACACCTAAGGAAGCTAGGCTTAGAGGAGGACAGCACCTGCAGATTCTGTGGGGAACATCCAGAAACACCACACCATATAATGATGGAGTGTTATGCTGTACACCACAAAAGATTGATTATACTGAGATCATACCAGTTGACTGTGGGAGAAATACCACGAATAGACCCCCTCAAAATCCTTAAAGTCTTCAAGGAATTGGGGCTTGAGGGTCTGCTGAATCGTTTTACAGTCTTCCACTATATATTAAGAACTTGAAACTGGCTATAACAAATATATCCAGTGGAAATTAGATGAAAGTTGTAATTTTTCTTAATTATTCAAGTAAACAAATCATCAATTAAACAGGTTATCTTGTTGAATACTTTTCTTGTAGTGGATTTGAATTGCAAAAATTAGCAGTTTCATATTTTTCACCATTCTGCGTAAAAGAAAGGAAGTGAACAATGACTTGGAAAAGATGCAAAAACTTTCAATGACAACATATTTATTTGAATAATTTCTAGTAACATTTTTATTCATTTGTATAAGACAATTGCAAACATTGTGCATTCAATATAAAGAAGAGTGAAGTGAAAATGGAAAGCAAGATGTTTTTTAATTCATATACTGTAATGAATGAGATTATGTTGGATCAGGATCACATTACAAATTGTTCTTGTTTGATATACTTATCAGTACTTCGGTTATCTTGTTGTTTGGAATGACGGAGGCATTTAATGGGAGAATGAATAATAGACAAACAACTTTTTCGACTAGAAAATTCTCGTTGAGTTGTGAACAATAGATCGTTTTGTTGTGTTTATATGTATATAAAATAAAACGGAAATAATTCACCGGAGTCAGTTTCTAAGTTGAATACCAATGAAATATTTCAAATAAATACCAATTATTTCGGATACAGTAACAAAAAATATGCAACGATAACGGCAAACACAAAACGTTAAGTTCTCAGCAATGACATACAACAACTTAGTGCTAGTAAAATAAGTATCTCTTTCCTCACCTGGCAAGAGGAAAAAAATTGTGAAGATAAATAAAAATGTAAAATAAGCAAAACAAAAATATTGAGGATTCCAGTTGATCATATTGAAGAATGTATATATATTTACTATCAATCCGTCTTTGTGTACTTTTCATCATGTAGTTTAGGCACCAAATTCTCTAACATGAGACGAAAGCTTGGTCCTTGGTAATAAACAGTTTGCTTTCCTTTACAGGTTGCTGACTGTAGATAACTGTTATTACCCGCATCTCTTACCAATGCTCAGTCGTTTAACTCAAAATATAGATGTTTCAGAATTAGTAGATCAGCATCAGGACTGTGTGTGTGTCCAATTGATTTATTTTAATTTTGATATTTCTCCTCTTTATGTGATTTCTTGTATATTGTAGTGGATCGGATTACAGTGCTGCTTGCTTTATATACAGCTTCTGTCGCCACGTTGGATGTTGATCAGAAATTTCAGGATTCTTTAGTGGAGCCGCAAATGCCTTACAAACAACAAATAATTTTTAAACATGTTTTTCAGAATTATTTCAAAAATGTTGACAAAATGGGAGTTTGGGATATGGAACCATATTTGTCTCCAAATTTCTGTTCTTGATTCATTTAAACTCATTAAAAACATACTCATTCGTATTTTGAAGCCACTCGTTCATCTAAAAAATCTATGATATAGAAATGGGAACCTACCCAACCAGTGAAAAAAGTCGAACAATTTGTCAAGGAAAAATTACTTTACTTTATCAATGAGCCTTACGTTTATAATCGACAGACATTTTGGATTCATTCAAAACTCGAATACTGAACTGATTTTGTTGAACACACGAAATAATTATGGGATGAACCATCAAAATGTTTGAATGTTTTTCTTGATTTGGCGAATCCATTAGACACCATATAATAAAATAATAATAATACTCCTTCATAAACACTCGTTGAATGTACCCAAAGGCATAGCCTGTGCGGGTAGAGGACGGCTATTATTATTATTTGCCGTGGCGCTCCGGACGACTAACTGATTTTTGGTGGCGTATTCACTTTTCAGCTGTAGGAAAACCCGGAAAACCTACAGCACCACATCGGGTGGTCGGTGTGCACTCCAATCTAGCACCAGACGAGATTGGCATCTACTTACAATACACTTGCTTTTCAAAAACAACATCACATGATGTTTTATTGAATAAACTTTGTTCGTACGGAATTCGAGAAAACAGTTCGGATTTAAGGCACAATTAATTGTCACTACGAACACAAACGGTTTAGATAGGTGAGCAACCCAGCAATTCAGAATATATACCTGTTGGTGTGCCTCAGGGTACAGTTTTGGATACAATTATGTTCCTGATAGACATCAATAGATATATCTCGAATCGATGGGTTTCGTGGGCACATTAATTATGAAAAGTATGGCGGACGATACAAAGTCGGCGATAAATTACTCCAAAGAAATCAGTGATTCTACATGTAAACATTGTCTTAAAAAAGTTGTAAACAAAGTAAAGTGCACTAAATGTGGAGAGGTATATCACCCAGCTTGCCTAAAATAAGCCAGTGAATTGAAAAAAGCAGAATGCAGACATGAAACAAGAAACCAAAATGCTCAAAGTGACAAAGCCGAAATTGACGATAGTTTCGAAAAAATGGAAAATAAGCTACTTAGACAAATTATACAGGATAAAGACATTATTATAAGTGACAAGAAATGTGTAATTGCATTGTTGAACGAGAAAATTGCATCACTTGAAGAAAAATTGTTTCAATACAATCAAAACAAACGATCTGGCACAACAAAAAATCTGGAGCAAAACATAAAGAAGAAACCACTTGAAAAAACGCCAGTTGAACAAAAACAACGCAAGGAACAAAATGAAATAAATGAAAACCCACAATCACGGTCAACAGAGAATTCAGTTGTACAGGGTGATGCAAAAATTGAACTAAATCAAGTCGCATCTGAAATACTACAAATTGAAACAGAGCGAAAACTGAATGAAATCATAAATCTAACAAAACCAGAGGGTGAACATGAACAATATTTTAAGACTGTCATCAAACGAAGAAGAAGACGTAATCTAGGAAGCGGTGACGGTGACGAACATTTCCATGGGAAGAAAGAAAATAAAATTAAGAAGATATGGTTATTTGAATCTGGGGTTCCAGATGAAGTTCTCGTAGAAAATATAGATAAGTACATAAAAGAACGTACACACTCTGAAAACACATGCATTAAAAAACTACCAACACAAAATACACGAAAAGACAACCAGTCATTCATGATTGGAGTGGAACCACATTTGAAACAGCAAGTGTATAAAGCGAGTTTTTGGCCCAATAAAATTCATTTCACACGTTTCAACTTCAATTTGGGAAAACATTTTTTAGATGACCAACAAAAAAGTAATGTAGAAACAAATAGATCAGATTCTTTTTTATAGATACGACTGAAGACTCATTAAAACAATACCAACTAACATAACAAATGAGGTATGCACAATGAAGATTTACCATCTCAATATCCAGTGCCTCTCTAACAAAATAGAACAATTGCAGCTATATCTTGAAGACAAATCATATGATATTGTATGTTTGAGCGAACATTGGCTGAACTCAGAATGTCTAAAATTAGTAAATCTCAACAATTTCAAGCTTGAAAACGCTTTTTGTAGGCCAACCATGATACATGGTGGTGTTTCCATTTTTGTAAAAGAAAACGTAACTTGTAAACCACTCTTATTGGATCAGTTCTGTATTGAACAGCATGCAGAGTTCTGCGGAATTTACATACCAAAAATAAGAACTGCTCTAATAACAGTTTATAGATCTTCAATATCTAGAGAATATGATCTGTTTTTTCAGAACATTGAAAAACTCCTAACAATGATGTCAAACCAATATGAAAATATAATTCTCATTGGTGACTTTAACATTAACATAAATAAAGAAAACCCAATCTCAAACTCTTGGTTGAACATTGTTGAATCCATTGGATTTAAAGATAAAATAACTGTCGCAAATAGGATAAATTCTGGGTCCTCTAGCTCTATAGACAACGTAATAACAAACTTAACTGACACTGAGTGTAGTACGGGCCTCTCAGATCCAGGTATATCGGATCACACTGGTCAATATATAAACATGCTACAATGCCCCGTGGATCCCACGGACTCCAAATGGAGTAGATCACTAAACCAAAAAGGGATGGAATCCATGAAAAGCTCTTTCGAGCGTGTTGATTGGGAGAAATTTCTTGATGATAATATACCATCAAATCAACTAGCAGATTTCTTAAATAATACGTACAGTGATCTTGTCTGTCAACATTTCCCTCTAAAAAAATTCAAAAATAAAAAGTATTAGAAAAGACCTGTTACCTTTTTTAGTAAAGAACTTCGTCAAATGAGAGAAACCTTGCAAATACTAAAAACAATCAGCGATTCTTCGAGAAAACCCGCGGACAAAAAAATGTTCAAAGAATTAAAACATAATTATCAAGTAGCTATCAATACAGCCAAAAGAAATTCATACGATAATTTTATACAAAATCCTAACAACAAAGTAGAAAACACTTGGAAACTGATAAATTATGAACGAAATTCAGGATGCAAGACCAAAGAAAATGGTAATATTACCTCCGATGATTTTAATATATTCTTCACAAACATAGCTGAGAAAATTATAAAGTCCCTGCCAGCAAGCGACATAAATATCTCAGACTGCCTATCGGGCATGAATAAACCAAGGGATTCATTTTTCATGTCACCGGTGACTCATGAGGATGTTGAGCGGGCCATTAGAAAGTTAAAAAACTCAAACTGCTACGACATATATAACTTAAATAGCCACATAATCAAAGAAACAATCAAATATCTTGTTAATCCTTTAACTACTCTCATAAATTGATGTTTTACTGAGGGGTGTTTTCCTGATATATTGAAATTAAGCAAAGTAATACCCATCTACAAGAAAGGAGATATGAATTCACCAGATAACTAGCGACCAATATCTATCATTCCATTATTATGCAAAATAATAGAGATTATAGTCAAAGAGTACCTCATGAATTTTCTTGTTAAATTCAACATCTTACATGATCATCAATATGGTTTCATGAAGGGTAAGTCGACAACTGATGCGGTTTTCAAAGTAATACAATATATAATAAACAACATTGAAAATGGCCAAATTACTAGTCTGACATTATGGGACTTAAGCAAGGCTTTTGATTGTGTCAGCCATAAAATTCTTTTAAAAAAACTGGAAAACTATGGAATCCGAGGGACCCTTCTGTTATTTTTCAAATCATACCTTGAAGCAAGAAAACAAGCAGTTTGCATAGATAATAACATATCAGATGAAGAAACTATATCTCATGGTATACCCCAAGGCTCCATCTTATGACCCACGCTTTTCGTGGACTATATCAATGACATTTTTCAATACGTGTTGCCAAGTACAGTCATCTGCTTTGCAGATGATACTACAATGGTACAGTCTGAGTCAAATATCACTCAACTAGTAAATACCATCAATAAAATTGAAGATAAAGCAGAAAAATGGTTCTCGGGCAATATGTTGAAGCTGAATAGATACAAATCACAGAAAATCATAGTGTCTTCAAATAACAATATAACTTGCAATAATCATGTTAAATTATTAGGAATATCAATGGACGACATGCTCAAATGGGAGCCTCGCATAGCCCAGACGGCACAATCATATTGCATGAATATCCTAGGAATATTTCACCGGAATATTGGCATATTCCAGAGATATGCCATATCCTCCAAAACATGTGCTATGCATATTCCATGGATATTCAAGGTCACCATGAAATATGTTCCAGGAATATGCCATAATCTTCCACTGCATATGCCAGGAATATTCCATATCCTGCAAAGCATGTGATATGCATATTCCAGGAATATCCTAAAACATAATCATGGCACATGCTATATATATGTTTTCTTACCCTAAAAGTATGCCCGAAATATATTTTTGTATGCTTCTTGAAGATGAATACAGAACATATCCAGGGTGTCTAGTTTATATATGGAATAAACTACCCTTGATATATCGAATATGAGGTCCAATGTATTATTTTTTTGAGTAAGAATAAAAAATTAAATACAAAAAAAAATATTTATTGCAAAAACGACAAATACAACATACATATGTATTCTGATACACTATCTTGGCAATTATCAAGACCTTTGGAAATTCAGATCTGCATTGACACTAACACAAATTACTCAAATCAGTCTCATTACACTTTTCAGTTCTTCAGAATCTTTGTTTTTCTTAATCCTAAAAAAAAAATCAGGAGAAAATGAACCTCGTTGTACAATAATTTACTTAGTGTTCTATTGCAACTCTCAGTAACTTACTTAGATCAGGAAAATGGTATGTTCTTCTTCGACTTCTCAGTAAATTGCTATGTGAGTGGGATATACATACATACCCCTAAAAATACTATTAATATAGTGTAGAAAAAAAATTGATGAATTATATTTATTTTGATAATTAAGCATGTTGATTGATATTTGCAACATATATATTGAATAGAAGTGATATTTTATAAAGGTGGACTAGTTGAGAATGATGTAAGTGAATAGATAATGAATTTGACATTTAAATATTGTTAAAACACTTTGGTAAGGTTAGTCTAAAATTTAAATAAATTGAAGTAATGACCAAGTGTCTAATTTTTATATACATTGTCTCTTATTACAAAAAATATTAAATATTCTAGAACAGTTGGTCAACATTGAGAAAAAACGTTTTTTGAATATGTTAAACTACATAGTATAAATTAAGTAAAGGTAAATTTTAATTCAAATTGACGTCATCTCTGTGGTATATTTTTACCTTTTATCAAAGTAGCCATGTCTACATTAGATAATTTTTTCCTTCCATTTCCTCCAACCTAGCTAAAGGTGTCTTAAAACATCATTGTCAACTAACTGAGGCATATATCTCCTAATACACTGATGCGTCCAACATGAAGAAGCTTTGTCATCTATAAATAAAATTATTACATCTTCTCAGTTATAGTGCACTAATAACAACAATTTAACAACAAGCACTCATCAAAGTAATTGTGAAGGAAGTAACAAATACTATGTTTTTTTCAGTAAGTTTTCCATCCAACTCCATCAACTCTATTATGTAAGACTGAGATATCTTGGATATTATTTCCTTTCTTAGAATTTCTTTTAGTCCTTATCATTTCTGCATTTTGTGTGGCCCTTCCTTTAAAAATATTCAGAAGTCTCATAGGACTTTCAGTAGAATCTCTGAAAACAATGGAAAGTTCAATGAAAAAAATGCATAAATATACTTTTTAGAGATTTACTTACTTTTACAGGATAAACATTTTTGTTTTGCTGTGGTGAAATTGATTCTTGAGTTCAACAGATCCGAAATACTGTTCACTTCCTTTTCTTAGTCCACTCTGATACTGTTACAAACTGAGACGAGCTGGCTAGTTGCAAATTAATACCTGGAAAAATATATTATTTGTTATACTAACGAATGAAAACTAAAAACAGAAAAGATTTTGGAACTTTTGATAAGGAGATTCGGGGAATGAGTTAAATTCCGAATTATCTTACCAGGAGTCGTTGGTGATTTCAACTGCGGATATTTTCTAGCAACTTATTCTGTAATATGCAGTACTACTCTCAACAGCACTACAAACTACAACACTTCCACCCAAACGAGGGCTTTCACTTTCACTAAAAACATTATCTAAACAAATTTCATATACGATGTTGATACTTGACGATTGACAAATGACAATGTCAAATACCATAAACTGATCGCAGTGCCAATCGCAAGAATTCCTTTCCACAACACTTCCTACCTTCCTAATAGGCAATTCGCATGAACCAATCAGAACTATCCTGGCCAAGGCAGTATATTTGAATCGATGCTAAGTATTCAACTTGGTTAGCAAGGTAGTTTGGTTAGGTTAGGTCATGGTCCCTTCTTTTTTCATTTTCAATCCATAAAAGAAGGGAACATTATCTAATTTAACCAAAGTGGACCTTGATATCCAAGTTGATCCTCAACATAACCTAAAATTACATTGCACACCACAAGGCGCAATTAAAATAGAGTGTTGTGAATAGGAATTCTTGCGTGCCAATCAGCTTTGATTTGTCAGTCTCGTTTCGAGCGCAGATAACCGAAACATTTGATTGGTTGAAATTCCACTTCAAATGTATACTACTTCATAAACTAACCAATTGAATGCTTTATTTGGCTACGAAACTTGAAATTTTTTTTTAAATGCATGTGATTTTTCAGTTTTTATTAAATACATATTCGAGAAACATTTGATATTTTTCTAACAAAAAGTTCCTTCAAATTGAAATGCCTTTGGAATATTCCCAGAATATTCAAAAACTTCTGCTTGATATGCCTTTTGAATATACCAGCAATATTCAAGGAGAATATTTTATGGATATGAGTGGGAATATATTCCAGGAATATTCTCAATGTGTATAAGATCAAATAAAATTCATGGAATATTCCAGGAATATTGTAATATCTGTTGGAAAATAGGATTTTGTAGGCATATTCCAGGAATATCGGGTGCCGTCTGGGAGACCAGTTGTGTAAAAAACTATCGGTTCAGCTTTACCTTTTGCGTCAGTTGAAGAAAGTTATTAACCACCACATATTGTTAACAGCATACCATTCATTATTTCATTCACATTTAATGTAATTCTGTGGGGTAAATCCACACATGCAATTAGGGTGTTTCGCATGCAGAAGAAAGCTATTAGAATACTAGCTGGTGTTCCTTTCGATGAACATTGCCAGCCTTTATTCAAAAGATTCAGAATTATGCCACTACCTTGCATTCTGATATTTCACACTCTGACCCAGATACACAAAACAAAAGGTTCGTACTACACTCATTCAGACTAAAACAATTATTCTACTAGAAATGCAGAACAGCTTAGATAGAGTCGTATATTTTTTTAGCAATGTTGTATACTTAAACATCTTCCAATGATTCTGAAAATTATAACAAAAATTACAAATTTCAAATAAGTATACCATTAAAAAACATACAGTTCGTCCGTAAATAATCCCACCATGTTAACTTTTGAACGGATTGACATTATTCTTCAAATTTTTTGGTTAAATGGTAGTTTATAAAACTGCTTTTGACTAAAACAAAGAAGTCTATCTTTCAAAATAGCGCCGCACCGCTATTTTGAAAGTTTCTATTAATTGGCATTGGGGGTCATTGGAAACATCTTTCAATTCTCTATATAAGAGCAATATTTCAGATAGAAAAATTTATCTAAAACAAAATGGTGGTACATAACGTTAGACCTCTCATATGACGTTCGTTTGGAATAGATGATTATTAACGAACCGTAGAAAAATAAAAATTAATTTTTAATTCCGAAACAGCTTCGAATAGAAATTTGAATATAAAATTTATTTGATTCTTTCTATCATTGACAACAAAATTATTTGTTATCAAGAACTGCACCGGACTTCACTGGAACTACCCTGCAGATGTGAGCTAGAAAAAGATAAAGAGAGTAAGAGAGAAGGTAAAATAATAACAATAAATTATAAAATAAACTCATTTTTTGCCATTCACGTCCTACTCAGTAAATTTATCACCTTATAGAGAACTGAAAATACAATATGACGATGGAAAACTTTTGAAAATAGAGTTTGTTGATTAGTTTAAACACCTAGGTATACACAGTGCGGCTTTTAATAGCCCCCCCCTTTTAACTTTTGAACGGTTTGACGTACAAATAAAAAAAATGCTTAGAGGGTTTCACCGATACTACTTTTTGACATAAAACACATTGTGATTGCTCGATAGATGGCGCGGGGGGCAAATCAACTAAAAAAATTTAAATGGCATGGGGGGTCATGTGTCAAATCGTTGAAAAAATAATTCAATTCTCTTTTCAACCATATACATTTTTTAGATTTTCGTTAATACATTTTTTCACAATATGCATTTGAAATGTCAGAATAAGTGCGGATCTGGCGGTCTGAATCCCTTTTTTTACCTGATCACGAAAAATTTTTAATGGTTTGATGGGAAATAACGGGTGACATTTTTTTTTAATGGAACGAAATTCAAAAAATTGTTTTGTGGTTGAAAAGAGAATTGAATTATATTTTCAACGATGTGACAAATGACTCCCATGCCATTTAACATTTTTTAGTTCAATCACAATGTGTATTATTTATTTCAAAAGGTATTATCGGTGAAACCCTCCAAACGGGTTTTTTAAGTTTGCACGTCAAACCGTTCAAAAGATAACAGGGGGGGACTATTAAAAGCCGCACTGTATATAGATCCTCATTTGAGATGAGGAGATTAAGTGAATTATATTTAAGAAATCGCGAAAATATCCATCTTCTAGCCTGTATCAAGTAACGTCGAGAATTAATGTAAGTCAGATATTTGTTTTTACGATCCTCTTGAGGTAGTACAGACACAAATCATCGCTGGTACTTATTCAACACCCGTACAACAAATCGGCATGCAATTTGAAAACACGGAAATTTCCTTTAATTTTTTTTCAGTTTGAACCCTTTGAGCCCTTTTGGCCACTGCGGATTGCATGCCATTAATTAGAAGCGTTTCAATTTGTTTGAACTTCCGTATATTACAACGGCAGGCAGTATAATATCGAAAAAAAACACGAAAATTCTCCACAAAAAGAAAAGCGCTTTTCCTTACGAAGTGCACAATTGGAGCGGCCAGGAACCCGTCTATTAGGGTAAATTATCAAGCCTTAAAAAGGCATGCAGTGTAAAATGGGAGAACGTCACCTGTCACCTGCTCCCGGTCTATAAGCATTTGTCATATTCATCAAACGTTCGTTGGGATGTGAAATCGGTTTTCAGTTGTACGGTGCGTGATGATTAACAGTAACTGTCCACTCTCAATGTATTTCCCTCTCAGGTTTTGTTTTGTATTCTAACACTTTTCTATATTTTACGAAGGTACCTAATATACGTAGCAAATGAAAGTAATCATTCTAGAAATACACGGAAGCTATTCGATCTTCACCAACTTTATTATAATTCACGACATGTTTCGCTAATTTAAAATAAAGTTCGTGAAGATCAAATCGTTTCCGTGTATTTTTACAATTACTATGGATCTTCATCAAGTAACGACCGAATCAATCAGAAAAACAATTATATTTTTACACCGCTTAAATGGTCTCAAATCTTTGTTATTACTAATGCCAACGTAGCTTCATCACGTTCAATTCGTTTTTGCTGAGCTGCCCATTCAGAACCGACGAACGCCAACGAATCCCTTACGTTGGCCCGTTCTTTGAGTTCTGTGGTTGGCCCGTCTGTACGCAGCTTAACAATTCTAATTATTATTATTGAAGTCCGATTTCATAATGAAAAAGTGTCATTTGGTTAAAATAATTGTCAGACTGTGAAATGCTGCCAATTGCAAATCAATATTGGTAGTCACAGTCTAACAGATATTTAATTATTAAATACTACTTCAAGTTCATTATGAAATCGGGCCTAAGAGTTGTAAAACGATAATAGTAATTAGTGATTAATGACGTCGATGGTTTTTGATAGGGTCTCAACGGTGGTAGGTACTACCCAATTATCCGATAAAAAAGGAATGTATATTAGTTGGAAATCCGAGAACAATAGTTTAAACGTTTTGAGCATTGTCTTTCTACGACGCACCATGCATGAAGAAATCGCATGTTAATAATTTTGTTTTCACTCAGCTGAATGCATATTAATAACCGCGATGATAACATTTCTAGATACCACAGAATACAATCGCAGTTTGTCATTAATTCAAAGGCTGAAAAATTCACTACTTCACTGCTATAGTTGTTTCCTGTTTACTGATAAATACATATCTACCATGTGACAGGAAATATTCACAGAAATTGTTGGCCAACACAACTGATTTACCCCTAGTATGTGGACACCAGCATAAAAATAAAAGTCAGTGCAGAGGCGGTTCCAGGCAATGTTTGGGGTGGGGGGGGGGCATAGAAAGTCACGGCTCATATAGGTTAGCAAAATAGCGGATTTTTTTGTTGGTACCTACTGATGCCTACTGAGTCATTGACAAGTGCTTTTTCATAGAACGATTGATTTTAGTAAACAGGATATCATTTTTAGTTTCCTTTCGTGTGTCAAATTTTTTTAGCAAAACAAGAAAAAAGTGAATAAAAGAATACTTCTGTTCAAGAATGAAATTAAACAACCAAATATAAAAAACAAATAATCAAATATTGAAAACTAAATCACCATTTCCAGGCCAGGTAGCCGAGTGGTTAGAATCACTGCTTTTCAATCATTCTCTTGATTTTAGGACGGATTGACACCATTCTTTGAATTTTTTTGGTGAAATGGTAGTTCATAACCTGTTTTTTAAGTAAGAAATGTATTTCTTTCAAAACGGCATCCGGCACCATTTTTATATATTTTAAAATGGCATGGTGGGTCGGGTGGTATCTCATTCGAAATGTCTTTCAATTCTCCTTTCCTACATCAGCAAAATTTTCGACAAAAATATTTATCCAAACAAAATTTCTATATACCGGGTGGCTACGGAAGTATTGCCTACGGAATATCTCAGTTATTGTATGAAGTAGGTTTGTGAAATTTGGAGCGTCGATATAATGACATAAGAGCTAGAATTTGAGAAGTAACATCAACTTTCTTATTTTAAATGGAAACCCTATTTTTTTTCTTTTCGCTTTATTTAGCATTCAATTTCCTTTCTAATGACATATCACAAGTTGGTATCTAACCAGAAACTAGATCAGAAAAAAATTATTATTGAAATTCACCGAGTAGGCCGTGGAAGCAAAATGAAAGCTAAAAATTGAAAAGTTGGCTATGGAAACCATACGTCACTTGATAACAGTTGCTACTACTGTGATATTTTATTTTCATTCGTCGGCGTTATAAAAAGCCGCCAAAAAAAATATTGGAAAAATTGGGAAAAAAACAATACTCTGTAGGTCCATAACTTAAATAGGAACATACAACTTTTTCTTGCCTGTACTATTCAGCATAACCATTCCTTTCTAATGATAAAATAGAAAGTAATTTTTTGAAATGAAATACCAAAAAATCCAATTAATATTCTTCAAATAACAAAACAGATTATCGCCATACGCAAAAATAACATTAAAAATAATGTGGAATGATAAATTATATCCTGTAGGTTCTAGGTTAAATAGGAACATAAACGTACTTGGTCTGTGCTATCGTCCATAGATATTCTAATATCTACCTATGGACGATGTTTGTGCTATTCAGAATAATCATTCCATTGCAATAATCATTCGAACCAAAATATTAACAAGTAGGCTGATTAAGATGTATTTTGGAATGAAACAAAAAAGAAACGAGAGCTCTCACGAACGCTGCTATCCATATTATTTTGACGTTCGAAGTAGTGTTTTTGATTCTGCCATTTTAAAAGGGTTTGGAAATCGAAATCAGTTAGTGGAATATTCAAAAAATGCCCCGTTATTCACAAACCGAACAAATTGACATGCTTCTCATTTATGGTGAATGTTTAAAAAATTCTTATGCCGCTGAACGATTGTATTTAGAGCGATATCCAGGGAGGCAGCAACCGTCAAGAAGGTATTTCCAGTGGCTTGACGAAAAATTAAGAACTGAACCTGATGTTCACGAAGACCAAGAAGCATTTGTTATTAATGAGGAAACTGAAATTAATGTATTAGCTTTAGTACAATATGATAGCACAATTTCCTCAAGGCAGATTGGCGCCGAATTAGCTATAAGTAAGGAAAATTTTGAAAAAACATCGATTTAAATCCTTCAAGTATCAGTTGCATCAGCATTTGTATGAAAATGACGGCCTGGAATATTGTAATTGGTTTCTTCGACAAAATGCTGAGAATCACCTATTTAACTATTATATCTTGTTTACGGACGAGTCAAGATTTACCAACAATGGATTAACAGGAATAATACAAGGTAAGTACTGTACTTTATTTGGATTATTGTCGATAGTCGAAGTGTAAAGTGCTAAAAGTGTGAACGGTCTTTTGTTTCAGGTACTGGGCGATAGAAAACGAGCACCGGTTTCGACAAGGTGGCTTCCAAGAGAGATTTGGTGTGAATGTTTGGGCAGGAATAGTTGGAACTCATATTGTTGGCCCCATTCTTTTTCAAGGCCAACTAACCGGAAAGAGATACTTTAATTTTTTAACAAATGAAATTTCGGAATTCATTAACAACCTACCAGCGGAAATAACTGAGAGAATGTACTTCCAGCAAGATGGCGCCCCTCCGCATAATTCAAGAATAGCGAGAAATTACCTTCAAAATCGCTTTCAAGAGAGACTTATAACAACCCATGGTCCAGTCAGGTGGCCACGAAGGTCACCTGATCTTACTCCGTGCGACTTTTTTCTATGGGGGCATCTTAAAAATAGGGTGTATTCCACACAGCCTACAACTCTACATGAGCTAGAAGTAAATATTCGTAGAGCTTTCCAAGATATCACGCCCCAAATGTTGAGAAACGTTTTACATGAAAATATCACCAGAGTCAATAAATGCATTGACGCTGAGGGAATGCATTTCGAACATTTGTTTTGAATTTATTTTTTTCGATAAATCTGTTTTTTTGTTATTTGAATAATAATAATTGGATTTTTTGGTATTTCATTTCAAAAAATTACTTTCTATTATATCATTAGAAAGGAATGGTTATGCTGAATAGTACAGGCAAGAAAAAGTTGTATGTTCCTATTTAAGTTATGGACCTACAGAGTATTGTTTTTTTCCCAATTTTTCCAATATTTTTTTTGGCGGCTTTTTATAACGCCGACGAATGAAAATAAAATATCACAGTAGTAGTAACTGTTATCAAGTGACGTATGGTTTCCATAGTCAACTTTTCAATTTTTGGCTTTCATTTTGCTTCCACGGCCTACTCGGTGAATTTCAATAATAATTTTTTTCTGATCTAGTTTCTGGTTAGATACCAACTTGTGATATGTCATTAGAAAGGGAATTGAATGCTGAATGAAGCGAAAAGAAAAAAAAAATAGGGTTTCCATTTAAAATAAGAAAGTTGATGTTACTTCCGGTCAGACCGGAAGTTAACTTCGATATGTCAATATGCTCAAATTCTAGCTCTTATGTCATTATATCGACCCTCTAAATTTCACAAACCTACTTCATACAATAACTGAGATATTCCGTAGGCAATACTTCCGTAGCCACCCGGTATAACGTTAGAATTCGAGCTCTAGTAAAATAAAAACAATTTCATGGTAGGTATTTACAGACGTGCTTTGTCCCTCAAGAAATTCAAATGACAAGGCGGGTAGAGTTAAACTTCGTTTTAATAAATCTTAGCAAAATTGGGGTTATCATCCCCCATATGTCGTTCTGAGGGACAGAGAACTTTGTAGACACGAAAAAATATTATTTCATCCCACCAGAACTCGTTAATAGTCACCTATTCAAAATAATATTCGTATGAAAGTTCTAACATTATGTAACGCCATTTTGTTTAGGATGAATATTTTTGTCTAAAATTTTGATCTTATATGGAGAACTAAAAGATGGCTCAAATGAGGTATTACTCGATTCAAGATGCCATTAAAAAAATGTTTCCAAGTCACAGATTAGAATTTCCATTTCTTATCACTGAATGTAATAGTACGCAAGCCTCGTACAAAGTCGGAAGTGATAAACAGCAAGTTGTAACTTTGTATACATACTGTTCCTTGAAAGTGAGTTTTCCTTTGTCGTCAAATCGACATTTTTGGAGCGTCGGACTGCTGAATATCCTTATTATCTTGTCGGACAATGGTGCCATTGATTATTTTTTGACAATTCTTGCAACCAATCGAAACCATCAATTCAAAGCATTCATGTACGTTCAGGCCAATCACAGCATTATTACAGTGGAAATTTTCTACCTTGAAAATTGCCGCGGGAATTTTTTGTAGTATTTTGTTTTTATTATGTGACAACTGATACTTTTGATCTGATGTCTGTAATCAGTTTGCATGAAAAGTGAAAAATGATTCAAAAACGGAAATTTTAAGAAAATCAACGAAAATGCGAAAATGTAAGAATACTATTTTGAGTAACGTGTCAATTTGGAAACAGTTTCAATTGATATCCTAGGGACAGAGAGAAAGCAATAGATTTCAATCGAACAGGACAAAACAATGTTACGGAATCCTCCCAGCCAAGGACAAAACATCCATAATAATTGTATATTTCATGATGAGAACTTCAAATTCTAAACTTCATTCTTTTTATAGTGATTCAAGTAAATTGTTGAAATAAAAATGTTATATGTATAGAGAATAGGTCTATGATTGGGGCATCAAAAAATAATCTATCGAATACCACACGAGTGTTCAATAAAGCAGAAAATAATTCTTCAGATTTTTTTCTCAAACTTGTTGCCATTTGGCAACAAGTTATCGAAAAATCTGTCAAATTATTTCCACTTTATTCTCATTGTCTTGTGATATTACAACTGACAATCTCATTGAATTATTGTATTCTTCTAGAAAAATCAGACAAAAATGTTCGGTGCTTCTAGGTTGTCCCCCACTCTAAACGTGTCGATATCACTGTTTAGGTTGGCGTCAGGCAGCAATCTGATTTTTCTAGGAGAATACAATAATTTAATGAGATTGTCAATGGCACCATTGCCCGACAAATTAATAAGGATCTTCAGCAGTCTGACACTCCATAAATGTCGATTTGACGACAAAGGAAAACTTACCACTTTCAAGGTTTACTCTCTGCGACATCTTGTCAGACTCGTCACACTTAATCAGTATACAAAGTTACAACTTGCTGGTTATCACTTTCGATTTTGTACTAGGTCTTGCGTACTGTAACTCTTTTGTTTGTAAATCTAGGAAAATGAAAATAATAAAGACGCTCATTATTATATGGTTTGTTTTTGAATTAATCCTGCGTAAACATCTCACGTTATTCGATAGCTTCTTTTTTCAACGATAGGTGTTTCATAGAATTTCGAAGAATACTGTTTTTGGGGGGAACATGAAGTATGGCGAAACCGTATGTTCTAGTTTATTATTTTTTTTTTTATTTCTGACCGGGATATTGAAAGCTTATATTGTCATAGTTACGCTATAAAGATGGCTATGGTATATTAAAGATTATTTAAATCCCTCAGCGGTTGATAAAAGAGGTGTAATCGACGGTACCTGATTCAGATATACCAGAAAGTAATGAATTCAAGCATTTATTATATTTTAAAAATAAACAAAATTTTATTAAAATCGGGCAGAAATGAAATTATCTATGTTCCACGGGAATTATTTGACCTTATTTACCTGAGGTGAGAATAGTGGTCGATGGATCAGGCCGTTCGAAACTCCAGCATAGCGATAGTCGGTTCGAGTCCGATGTAGGTACGAGAATTTTTCTCAAATACTTTATATCGGATCGATAGGCGACCGCATGTCTTGTTGAAAAGCAAGTATATGGTGAGTTGTCTAGATGCCAATCTCGTCTAGTGCTAGCTTGGAGTGCACACCGACCAACCGAGGTGATGATGTGGGTTTTCCGGGTTTTCCTACAGCTGAAAAGTGAATACATCACCTGAAACATCAGTAAGTCGCCCCGGAGCGCCACGGCAAATAATAATAATAGCCGTCCTCTACCCGCACAGGCTATGCCTTTGGGTATACTCAACGAGTGTTTATGAGGGAGTATTATTATTATTAGTAGGTAGAAATTAGTATTTTTCTTGAATTTCAGGAGGGTGCAAGCTTAGGGGAACAACTTCCTAGTCAATGATTCTAAGCACGATTCGTAAATAATATAATAATAATAATGTTTGTATGTTCGGTACACATTTTGTATAATCAGTTTTAAGCTAACTTTCCACTTAGGTAACTA
Organism: Chrysolina americana; assembly: GCA_958502065.1. Classification (NCBI taxonomy): domain Eukaryota; kingdom Metazoa; phylum Arthropoda; class Insecta; order Coleoptera; family Chrysomelidae; genus Chrysolina; species Chrysolina americana. The sequence goes on along the minus strand of OY293415.1, from coordinate 40,685,584 downwards.
ACTACACACTAACTATAATCTAAAAGCTAGAGTCACATATGTATATGGTAACAGTAATCCAGGGCAGTTCGAATCTGTGCCTTATACAGTGTCTTTCAAAAGTATCGGAACGGTCTGATATTTCAGAAACGGCTCAGAAAAAATTTACGAAAATTTCGACAGGGTGGTTATTGATGATGCCCGATTCAACGGTGATATCGGCAATGTTGCCAAATCAATAGTTTTCTAGATATTGAGGGTAACTCAATTTTTTCGAATGGAATAGCCTATTTGTTTTCATTGTAATCTATTCAGCGACGCCTTATTACTTATATCTCCAAATATCAAGTTTTAAATTATTGCAGTTTTGGAAATATGACAACATGGCTTTTTCGTTCAAAAGTCTGGGAACGTTCCAATATTTTCAATACGGTTTAAGATTATCGAATCGCGCATCATCAAAATTTTCGAAATTTTCATAAAGTTTCTCCGGGCCGTTTCTGAAATATGAGACCGTTCTGATACTTTTGAAAGACACTGGATATCGTAAGTAACTGATGGGGAGTGAAAAAGATCCTATCATAAAAAACAGAAACAACTTTTCACGATGCCATTTTGATAACGTTTCTCACGTGATATCTCTAAGGGAGGCTGATGGTAATATTAAGCATCAAAACCGATGACTTACTTCATTGATATTGTTAGAGAAGTTCGATTTGTTAGCGTTGAATTCTGATCACCATTTTAAAATTTGAACCAGGTACATCTTTTCATCATTCAGTCCTCTTCGTTAATTTCTTGTTTTATAGACTGATATCGCATCAGGTCTGAAGCAACTATTACGAGCAAATAAGAGGTATGAATTGGGCCTTAGCAAGCACTTTTGGTGAAGTTTCGGATACCTTATGAGTTTGATGATGAAGTCTTTTTCTGTGACAACACGATAGGTCTGTAGCTGTTCGGTAGAGTCTGTTTAGGGATTGTTTATATGACTGGAGTTTTCTAGGGAGTAGGAAGTATTGATAGTACCTAATGAGAGAAGTTACATAACTTTTCGAATACCTAGTATTCATTCAGAGTCACATTTTTCGAGAACGATCGGAGGAGTTATTATTCCAGATCCACTAGCATTGTTTATGTTAAAACCCAACAAAATCCGTCGGAAAGTGTGTTGGCAAAAAAACTATATCTAATTAATTGAAATGATTTTTTTTTAATGAATCTAGATTAGAAAGGTCAGTTGAGGCTCATAATTCATTTTTATTTGCTAGAGAAAGGAATTAGAAGAGTTTTTTTCATCTATCTTGTTGCATGTATTTCTAGGCTCTGCTCCTGTCCCCACTCAAATATGTCGGAGGATATTAACGTATAGTATCCGGGATTTGGGGCCGTGGTCGGTTCATCTCCGTGGAGGCGATTTCTACGGACGTTTCGCTCACAACTGCGGTGAGCATCTTCGGCGCGGATTTTGTCTTCTCGGAGAGCGACGTAATACATCAAGTATTACTTCCACAAGTACTTTCGAAATTTATCCCATGAGCCTGTCGATCCCTATATTTTCGCAAACCGTAGGATATAAATGAAAGAAAACAACTTCGGATTACGTTCTTTCGGATCACCTTATACTGATTTATCATTTCATGAGTAATGAGGACAGTATACATCATTCCTACAGTTTTGATCCCATCTTTTTTTTGTAATGTTTTGGTTCTGATGAAAAAGACATTTTTTGACGTTTAAAGTACATCGTGAGAGCCGATAGAGAGAAAGAAAGCATATAAAAGAATTCATTCCAGCTGTATGCCTCAGGGAACACCTCTTGAATATTTGCATTGACTTCAAGTTGTTGGATCCCCATTACATAACGAATGAAATATCACAACTTTTCATTTGAACAATCAAAAAGTTGGAAAAATTCTCAATATCACGAGAAGACTTCATACACAAAAGTTGTTTGTGTCCATGTTTGACGACTATCGGAGTACGTGCTCTCAACGAACGGAAACAATAATAAAAACAAGTAAAATGATTCAGTCATAATATCTTAGGTAATTTTTCTCACGAAAATGTGATTGAGTTACCTACATATAGTTGAGTATAATTTGTTTCACGTGTTTGAAACTTGCAGGTATTTATTTGTTCTACGATGTGAGTGTAGTGGTGATAACTATAATATGGTCAGATTTTCAAGGTTTACTCGAACATAACGCATACAACGTGATTATGGGAAGTGATAAGTTATTTATAAGTTTGAAGGTTGCCATTCGGGACCCGGAACCGAAAATATGTAAAATAAAGAATTTACACACAGACTGAATATTCTGTATTTTGTGTCTCATTATTGGTCTTTTGATATCGTGCTGCTTAACGGATTGCCAAGGTCCAAGAACAAAGGTATCAGTGGTAAACATGATTATTAAATAATATATTATCTATCTTTCGAATATTATCTGAATCATGACGAACAGTAAAAGAAATAATGCTTTTTTATGGTTGAAGTTGCCATTTTTGTAAGTACGCCGGTCGTACTACTGTGAGCTAATTTCTCATATGACTTGCTTTATTATCATTATGAACAACATTGGGTATTCTATGGGAAAGCGGACGAACAAACTTGAAAATTAATAAAATTGTGTCGAAAATTAACTTCTCACTCCTTCGAGCTGGAACAAATACCATCACTGTTAAAAAAAATTGATTCAAAACTCCAGAGAGAGGTAAAATATTTAGATCGACGTGAAGTCCAAATTTTTATTGGAGAGTGAAACATGTTGTAAATAGTAATTATGGATTGCAAATAAGTCCTGAAAATCCTATTAAGTAGTGCGAATATCCAACACAAACAACTTATTCCCTTTAAGAATGGACGTACCGCATGCAAACACGTACATTTTTCTGAAAGTGATTCCATGGAATCACACATATTTATATCTGAATAAGTCTCATTGGACAGAATTACTCGATATAGTCCAAGTGGTAAGTACAATTTCAGTTCAACTTTTTCCCAGGTAACCGTCTTGTTTTTCCAAATTGAAGAATTTGTTTTTTACAGTTTATCACAGACTTTGAGTCTTGATTTACGTCTTTTCGCTATATACAATCTACCGAAAACAAAAAATAGAAAGCTACGCGAAATAAACATTCAATTAACACTGGTCATAGACCAACAATACCAATAGACCCAAATCCTTATTTGCCAAGTGAGCACCGATGAATAACGAAAATAATTTCTTATAAGGAATGACAAATGACACACTAGAACTGATAGTGGCCAGTCAGGACGAGGAGCTGAAGAATCAGTTCACCCACAAAAATAATATAAGCTAGATAGTAAAAAATAATAATGTAATAATAATAATATGTTTATTCATAAAAGTTACTATAATGATATAAAATAATATAAAATGACTAGAAATAAACAATTGCCAGTCATTTGTTATTAGATTAAGTGGTGGTGTGACAAAAGTGTACAAACGAAGTACTACGAATTAATTAAAAAATATGAAAAATATAAAAACAACTTAAAGTACACATCAAGAATTGAATATCCGACATAAAGGAACTTCACCTATGATAAATAATGAAAAAAACAATATATATTTAAAATTTCGTCTGATTATGAATATCAGGATTAAAATATCTGAAACACAACAATCACATCTAAGATACCTACATACTCACATATACTCATGAATACATATACATTCATATGCATCCATACAAACTTATACACACTTATACATTTTTCAGTACATGATGTAATATTCACAAAAGTAGAAGGGCAAACAAATAAATATTAAAAAAATTAAAAAAATTATGAATTTTAAATTGATAATTCAAATACAGAGTATAGAAGGATGTTTTCCATTAGAGATTTCAATTGTTCTTAATATCGACAATTTTATGAATCATCACTCTTGGTTGATCTCTTATCCATTTTTTTATTTTGTATTTCCATATATTAACGAGCTAGCTGTTCTTATCTCTTTAGGAAGCATATTATATATTCTGGCGCCAAGAAATTGATGACTTCTTTGTCCAAATTGTTTTTTTAACTTTTGTTACAATTATTGCTTCCTGCCTATAGCTTTTATTATGAGATATTCTTCGTTTGTTGACATCCCTGAATTGTTGAGTCAATATAGTTTTACAATATAACTGTCTAACATCAAAAACATTGCTTTCCTGGTATAGCTTATCGGACGAGTATCTGAAACGTTTCTTCAATATTATTTTCAGAATCCATTTCTGTGGTACTTCAATAGTCTCTACATAATCATTCACAAGTCCTCCCCAAGCTTTAATTCCGTATGAAAGCTGCGACTGAACCAATGTAAAATATAATATTTTGAGTTGTGAGATTTTTCAGAATTTTTGGCATAATTTGAATTTCGGTGTTTAACTTCTAAGTCTGTTCGGAATTGATTTTGCTTGCACGTCCCATCTAACATGGCTGTCTATATATATCCCTAAATATTCAATTGTGTTTTTGCTGTGATCTGAACTGTGCATCTAGAAGTTTTTATATTCAAATTGTCGTAATTTGGTAATCTCTTCCTGTAGCTCGCGAACGGAACAAAGTGAGTTTTCGATTCATTTATTGTGACTAACTAGCTACTATAAAAATTTATAATAGTTTTGAAATCAGCCTCAACCTTCCTTTTCAGCGAGCTCCATGTGCTATCTTTATAAAATACCGCTGTGTCATCAGCGAAACTGATAATATCTCCACTCGTTGGTAAATTAAAAAGGTCATTGCTGAACAGAATAGGTCCCAGTATCGTTCCTTGAGGAACTCGATATGTAATATTTTTTGGTTGGCTCAGTTTACCTATTACTCTGACATACAGAACTCTTTGATCGAGATAGTTTTTCATCAATTTGTGACAATTTCCTCTAATACCAATTCCTTCCAATGAATCTAATATGCCTGGATGACTCACGGTATCAAAAGCTTTAGCTAGATCAACGAAAATGCAGATTGCTGTTTTTTTTTCGTCCATGGCGTTATAGATTTTTTATGGTAACTTTGCAATCGCAAAGTGGGGAATGAGTAGTTCCAATAGATTTGGTACTTCTCATTCTCCACTACGGACTCAATATCCCCCGGATCATATTGCTCGTCAATACCGTACGAGTATCGTAGGTGGTAGTACATCACTCGTAGCGCCGATATATGCTGAGACCTCATAAGCTGGACAAGCTGAGAGCAAATGCATTTTGGTCTCAGCTGCCCCACGATACACTCTGCATCTAGGTCAGGGACCTTTATACCTCCGAAGACACAATCTTGGCAGGCCATTATGAATCCCTCGGTTTCCGACTTCAGTCCAGTTGACCTTAGAAGAGCAACTATCAGGTTTCTGGATAAGCCAAGGTCTTCAATGTTCTTGAAGAAGACCCCATTCATTGGCTTATCTTTATGTAGCTGTAGGAGCCTCTTACTCTTCGCAGCTTTTACGTGGGTTTTTTGCTGAACGGGTTCTAACTCGGTGACAGAGTTTGGGTTCGTCCGTTCAGTGTCGAATACGAGACCGAGTTCATCGGCTTATTATATTATTATCTATAGTATCCATGTGAAAATGCATATAGTTATGCTCGATAAATGAATTTGCAGGGGTTCAGCAAACATTCTAAAGACAAAATTCCAATGCTGGATAAGTCAGGTGTTTATAAATTGACCTGTTTTAATCCTGATTATAATGTATGTTATGTTGGTCGAACAGGTCGCAACTCGTCCTGCTGAACATGGTAGACTTATAGAAGGAACGAGAATAGTTATTAGGGAGGATTAAACCAAGCGGTGATTGAGAATATCTTCAATGAAGTAGTCAAGAAATCTTCCTTGAAGACCACTTGGACCGAAGATGGAAAAATGTATGCCTTTATAAATAACAAAATACAATAATAAAGTCAGAACACACTCTTGAAAATATTTCATAAATGTACATTCCTTCAAATACTTGCCACTTTCATATGTATATTTTTTTGTTACATAATATTAAGAGAGCCAACACAAACTTCTTTGGCAAAAACTACAGTTTGCACTGTTTTCATATCTTTTTCTGTCTCAGATTTGATATTTCCTTCATTTCTATATTCCATTACATTTCCTATCGGAATTAACGAAGTATGCTGAAGTTGGTGAACGTTCTGGATGGAGAAGACGGTATAGAAACAGAAACATGTGAGGATTTGACAATTTATCTTGGAAACAATAATATGCATAAGAAATTTGGTATAAATCATTTTATCATCCGAAGCTTAAAAAAACATTTCGATGAATTACTGATCTACTTAGAATCCTGCATATGAAACATTGATATTATTATCTTATCAGAAACCTGGAACATTCAAAATATAGGAGAATTCAATATACCTAATTTCAATATACACTCTAATGAGTCACGTATAAATCAAAATGATGGACTGGTAGTTTATGTGAAATCTGGTATCGACACGAAGGTATGTAACTCTCACTGAAATCAAACTTCTAAGACTTACACCAACGTCACTTCGAATTACTATTGGCATCACAGCATCCTATCGACCTCTATCGATTATCGTTCAATCATAATTGAGGAACTTGAAAAATTTTTTTCAAATTCAGAAAAATGTTATTTAGATATTTTCATAGGTGATATAAACATCAACTTATTAGATAACTTTTCACCATTCGTACATAATTATTTGAATACCATGAGCTCGCAAGGATATGATTCCTAATACTGCAACTAGAGTTACGAAAGAAACTAGAAGTATTATCGACCACGTCTTCATAAGAAATAGAAATAAAAAAAAAAAAAAATCCATTTGTAGTTGAAACTGATATAACTGACCATCATACTACATTCATAGAAATGATCACAGATAAATCGAAAAAGTCATCAGGTCTTAATAATACTTTTGAGAAAACTGATCATAACAAATTACTATCATAACTGAAAAATGAAAGCTGGGAAACAGTCTTGGCATGTAGTGACCCACAAATAGCGTTTGATATATTTATTGATAAAATATTACAAAATATCAAAGCAACTACAAAAGTTTGCAAAATGAAGACAAATAATAAAAAAGTCAAACCATCGATAACTGAAGGCCTCATCAACTCAATAAAAATTTGCTGAAAAAAAAAACTATTACGCAACTTTTCGGACGAACGAAGGACAGAATATACCACTTATAGAAATACTCTCAACAGGCTTGATAAACTGAAAAGAGTAAAAGGAGATGGTAAAAAACGTGGAAAATAATTGTTGACGTAACTAATAAAAATACTATGAAAATACATGTGAAAAATACGGGTATCTTGAACAAAAATGATCAACTAATTGTTGAGAATGGAAAAAAAGCAAATATATTTAATGAATACTTTGTTAAAGTTGGTGAAAATATGTTAGACCAGTTTAAAAACTCTCAGCATTCGCCTATTAGGAATACAATAAATAATAGATCTGGAGATTGCACCTTATTTTTACACCCTATAGAAAAAAATGAGTTGATAACTACGATAGCAGATCTCAAGAATGCAGTTCTCCAGGTCCAGACGGCATTTCGACAAAATTAATTAAAGACTCGCATATACATATCACAACACCATTATTACACATTCTTAACTTAACATTCACAAGCGGAATAGTGCCGAAACAATGGAAAGAAGCAGTAGTTACACCTGTACACAAAAGAGGAGATTGTAAACATACCAACAACTATAGACCCATCCATATCTGTGATAAGTAATTTCGCAAAGATTTTTGAAAAATGTCTCAAAAGTAGAACGATGCATTTTTTTGATAAACATAAATTAATAACGGATAGACAGTATTGATTCAAAAAAAAACTCAAATACAGAAAACGCGGATTTAGATTTGACTAGAAATATTGTAAGATCATTGGATGAATCGAAGAAATGTATGGCTGCTTTCCTAGATCTTGCTAAGGCTTTCGACACGGTTTTTCGTACCATACTTCTAGACAAACTATACAATAATGGGATTCGTGGCACCACACTCAAACGTTTGCAAAATTACTTGTCACAAAGAACACAAAAAGTCAAAATTAATGACGCACTCAGTGGACCCACTCAACATGGTTCAGAAATATTCTTCATTGAAAAAGCTGAACGCAAATAATACCAACCCTCCAGTTTGTTTCTTTAATGACAATCTCCGTAGGATGAGAGACACTCTGTCATAATGTCAAATCCCTGAGCGACACTACTCAAGAACCTCAGATATTAGGGCGTACAAAGGATATAAAAAAGCTATCTAACAGAGATTACAGCTGCAAAAAAGACAGCTAACGATAATTTTCTCACTAACTCCAGCAATAAATCACGAGATAGTTGGAGACTGATTAATTTTGAAAGGAACCAAAACAAAGTACATGAAAAGCCTGTAATGGGAATCACAACACAGTCTATTGCTTACGTGAACCTTCACAAATGGGATGGATAATACGTATAACCATAACTCACATCATATCATGAATTGTTATTACCGATGATACTTGAATAAATTGAATTGGATAAAAATGAACGAGAAATGAACGAGATTCCAACTCCGAAAAAGAACAGATTAATTCTAACTCAGTTTTGTCTAATCATATTATAAATGAAAAACACAATTTTGTTCCCAACTCTGACTTAAAAATTTTACATATCTGCAATGAAGCTAAAAAACTCAATTTATTAAAACTCTTGAAATTGGCAGGGTTATTAAGAATTCAGAATGTATTAATAAACAGACTCATTTTGACAGCCTAAAACTTTTTTTAATTCTTTACTATTTTGATAAATATCATTTTCAAAACATGATACAATCATAAAGATAATTATCCTCAATTAAATTTTTCCATAACATGGATAGTCTTATTTACTAAAATCTTGTTTCATGGAATCATGGAACAGCCATGTCTTTGCTACCCTGCATCGTGACGTTCCATGGTGTCATGTGACTGATGTTAAACTTTAAACTTCATCTCATAACCCAAACTTGTTACTTTCATTTAGACACGTGCCTGGTCACATTTTTCTTATTATAAATATATAAATTATGATGTTCTGGTGGCCCAGTCGGGGTTCCTAACATACATGTGGACCCCGCACTAGCTGCAGACCACAGTCCTTGGTAGTAATTATGACCAGAACTTTTTTCCCCCAAATTAATTTTTTTCATAACATAATATTTTAAAACGTTTTTCCACTACAAACTGGTATGTTATATACTATTATTATTCTATTCCCATTGTAACATTTAACTTTTCTGTAGATCTTCATAATGTAACCAACCCCTTTTCACTGATGATGAAAGATTAATCCTTCGAAACATGTCTGAGCTGATGTAAGTCTTCCGACTACATCGTTATTGAAGATCGATTTTTGGTGGAGTTGACTGAATGTTATTTACCTACCCAGTTGTATCTTACCTCCAGTGTACGAGATGGACTCCGATGGAAAAACAAGTAGCTGTCAGAATATAAAATGTTATAATGGAAACGTCAAATAGTACCTAGGGTATGGTCCCGTATATCGCCGAAAATTTCAGATCGGTACTAGCGGTTTCTAATCTCTCAAGCGACCGTATCCACATGTATTAACACTTTTCACTTGTCATTAGTAAAAATTTTGATTATTTTGAAAAAATCTTATTAATTTTTTTTTAGAAAAAAAATCTTTTGTTCTTGAATTTATTGCCATGCATCACATCTAATGCTTTCAATTCAAGAGATATTTTATGAAATTCATTCTAACTCTGTAACGCTCTTTAGGCGTTACGGGTCACTTTTGCGTCCAGTCCAGGCTACGGAGTGCCTCGGGCGCCACCTCTGATTAACTTGTGAAGGTCCACTTGCTCCGGCCAGCTTCAGTGAAGAAAGTAATAATCCATGGGTTAATTATAGTGTTGACCAAAGCACAAGTTACCAGAAAAGGGCAGGCTTTAATTGCCCTTCCTGGGTTCGATTCCTGGGTACCTGTTGCTAATGGTTGTTAGATCAGAATGCAATTAGTGTACACCTAATAATTAATCCGATAAGACGAATGAAAGGCTAAAGGGTATTTACAACTTTCATTTATTTAAACTAATGCTGCGTTAAAGCTCAGGTCAAAAGCTTGGTTAGGTGCGGGTTAAAGCTCGGGCGAAAGCTCGGGTTGAAGCTCTACTAGCATACACAAGCGGACGTTCAATTCACCTTCAGGCACGAGATATTCAGAAATCAAAAGCTTATGGCTTTAAACTTTGTACTCGGGAGTGAGACCCCTTTTATAGTGACCAAACAATAACGAGCTTAGCAGACAAAACTTTTAAGGTTCTGGAAACACAAAAGACAGTGCCAAGCTCAAGCTGCTGCAACAAGTTTAACTTGAATATGTAACCCGGGAGTAAATCTCCCCGTAATGCCAAGTTCAAGTTGATATAATTTATGATTACTACCGATCTGCTGTTGCACGACGTCCAGCTTAAACGACTCTGGCTTTGATTCAATAAAGCACCCGGAAGTAAAGCTTCCTGCAGTGCCAATGACGGAACTGCTTTGCAACTTGAATCTGATACCCGATAGTAAAGCTCCCTGTAATGCCAAGTTCAAGCTGCTGCAACAAATTCAACTTGATTATGATACCAGGGAGCAAAGCTCCTTGTAATGCCAAGTCCAGGCTGATGCAACAAACCGAGACACCCGGGAGTAAAGCTCCCTGTAGTGCCCTGAGACGATTACTATTAGAGCCGGTCTATGAAGCGGTATTCTTCCGAAAGTTCAAAATAAATAATAATTAACCGGTAGATATGAAACAATATAAAAATCTTTTACTCGTGACTGACAGGACTTACTCCACCCAATAATCTACCGTGTACCCTCGCTCGGAAAACCTGCGATTTCGGCGGTCTTACTCTGGATTCAATCGGTCGGCTGGAGGAAGAAGCTATCAAGCTATCAAATTACTAACCAATAACCAAGATTATATAGGGACCATACCCCTAACAACACCAGTGTTGTCACTCTGCAAGTCCTATTTAATCAACTGCCATTTGAATTATTACTCTATCATACTTTATTACTCAGTTCGGATGATGTCAGTCATGTTCGAGGTTTTTCCCAACAACTGCACTTGAGAAATAATCGATTTATTCGTACTTGTATGCTGATACCTTGTATATATTCAATTTTCCAGTATAACAATTGTTTGTTACTCAACACTTTTGACTTTAGCGTCTTGAAGATGAATTTTCCTGATCTTTCAATTTCAACTGTTTTATTTTTTTCTAAAACCAGATATGCATTCTTGAAGTCCTTGCTGAAACCAATTAATAAGTTACCAAAATCAATTTATTACGATGACACTTACTGATAGGTGTTGGGATACATTTTGTTTGCATTCCTTAATAGTTTTTTTGCCAAACAATATTTTTCACGACATTTGTAATATGCAATTTCGACATTATTAATGACTTATGTATGGTAAGTGATATTAGTCAATATTACTTCAGAATTGTGTAAAAGCCGAAAAGCGGTCGTATTGAATAAAGTCTTAGTGGAAATTAGACAAAAGTTTTAACTTCATCTTTTATTTAACATAAATTTCTATAAAATAAATAGATCATCAATCGAACGAGATAAATTGCGTGCTTGGATTTGAACAGTTATTTATAAATATCGAGTATTTACTTTTTTTCCTTCAGGAATAACCTAGACTGGCCCTGTTTCCGGAGCCCCGATTCGACCGAAGGGCGCGCTGGTGTGTGAGTAACCCCAGTAACCACTCCCCACGTATGTGGGGTGAGTGATGACTGGGTCTGATAATGATGTGCCCTGAGTGGGTGGAGTGAACCAAGAATTGAGGCCTTCTGCATTCGTCCGGCTAAGCTTTCTGCCATATTATGGCACGCCAATATGATTTTTGAGCTTCATAGCAGTGTGTCCATCATTCCACCAAGGACCCCTACTATCAAAACCACCATTTTTACCGAATGGTTCGGGTAAAGCCTGCAGAGTTCAAAGAGTAGATATCGATATTTTGTCCGTTTTTTCTCCTCTTTTCGGACGATGTTTGTTTTGCCAGAAGCCGAGAACTCTATGACGAAAATTTTCCTACTTTGATGGTCGAGGAGGACTACATCAGGCTAATTGGCTTGTATTTGCCTGACGGTCGGAAAAGAGTAGTTCCAATAGATTCGGCACTTTTCATTCTCCACAACGGTCTAAATTTCCCCCGAGCATAAGGCATCACCGGTGTCTCGTCAATACAATACAAGTGTCGTTGGTGGTAGTACAACACTCGTAGCGCCGCGTTATGCGTGTGGATATAGGCTGAGACCGGATAAGCTGGACAAGCTGATAGCAAATGCATTATGGTCTCAGCTGCCCCACGATATGCTCTGCATCTAATGTCAGGGACCTCTATGAATCGAGTATTCACCATTATTATTGTTAGGCGGGACTGGCTTTCGGCCAAAATGCAAGTAGGTAGATCTATCAGGTATATCGTTAGTACTCTGGATCTTCTGATAAACTCCTACAGAGTTCTCACGGGGTTTTCCTGTGGGGTGATTTCTTCTGCACTACTGTTTCCGAAGATATCCATCCTCATTCAAGCCAGTGAGCCGCATTCAATCAGTATGTGGAAGGCTGTTTCGTCTTCCTCAGAACCATCCTTAAGTGAGGACTTGGGGTATTCCTGATGGAAGTGTCCTGTCCTGTCAGGAGCCCTACCACCTTTTCAAAAGAGTTTTGGCTCACTTCTGGAAGGTCGGCTGACATCATCATTATAATAATTTTTCCTTGAGTAGTGCCTGAAGAAGATTGATGATGGTTCTAAACCCATTTTCTTGTATCCTGCCCAATTAATGCCCTCAAAGGGTATTCCACAGGCTGGTTCTGATTCATCAGTTGTTGCTGCCCTACTCTTGCTCCTGTGACCTGCTACCCAGACAAGTTTCACCCTTTTCGTTGAGGTTGTTGTGTGTTTTATGAACTAATTTGAAAACGGTTACCATACATTCCACTAAGACTCACCATGAACTTGAAATGTTCAAACGACACTATTAGATTAGATTCGATTAGATTAGGTTGGAGGCTTTCCAGACAAGTTTTGAATTTACTTGCATGTAGCTTGATTGTCGGAGTGAATGTGAATGTTTTTTTCCTGCAAACTCATGGATTATTAACTTCTTCGCACAATGGCATATAATTTCAAAAGGAGACAAAGGTAATTGTTTAGTCATTCTAAATAAGTCAGATTACATTGATGAAGTAGAAAATTTCTTTTCTGAACATAATTTCAAACTTTTAGCTTCAAATCCATTCAATAATTTTATTAGAAAATTGAAAACTCAGTTAAGTATCCACAAAGAATTTTTCACTGAACACTCAGCCCCTCATTCTCTTATTCTCAGCAATCCAGTTATTCCGCGCTTATGTGGACTTCCAAAGATCCACAAGATCGACATACCAATAAGACCAGTAGTTAGCTTCACTAAACTCCGGTCTCAATTTTGTCCTCATTTATTTACACTCATAAAAGACTTGACACATTTCACTCCTAAATATGCAGTAAGTAACTCTTTAGATTTGATTAACAAATTGAATAATTTAAATTTACCCCTTGATGTAAGCAATCTTTTCACTTCAGTTCCGAAAATAGAAACCACTTGTTAGTGAGGCCTTAAGCCTTGCTCAAGTTGATGACAATTCCATAACTTTCATTTTGACCCTGTTGAACTTTTGCCTTTCACAGGATTTTTTTGTTTTCAATGATAAAGTCTACAAACAACCAGATGGACTTGCCATGGGTAGTTGTTTATCACCTTTTTTAGCAGATATTTTCATTAACAATTTAGAAAACAAATTCATTATCACTGCAAATAATTCAGAAATTTTACACTGGTTTAGATATGTTGATGATTGTCTAGTATTTGTGAATGGTGACATTGACATTGTTAACAATCTTCTAACTAAAATAAACCAAGTACACCCAAGTATTAAATTTACACTTGAAGTAGAATCAAACAATAAATTGAATTTCTTAGACCTCACAATCCCTAAAAATACCAATATTTTAAATTTTAACATATACAAAAAACTCGTAGAACACAAACTCATTCTTTCAACCAGAATTTTTATTGCAACTTCATGTTTTGGTTTTTCCTAGGCTTGGGTTTTTGTATGTGCTGGGTGCAAGTTCTCATTAGACTTTCTTCTGGTATATCAATTTCTTTAGTTTGGACTAACAGAATTACTGAATTGGGTAATAAAATTTGAATATTTCTTTAAACTTTTCCTATTGTAGAGTCTCCTCGGTGTTTGAAGTAATGTTTTGTTGCTTTGGGGATTGGGAAGGTTCTCATTAGACATGTCTCATGATCCTGAACATAAAATTGTGTCCAAACTCCCAAGAGTGTCTTAAGCCTGGTTTTGTGCACTTTGGGCTGAAGTTCTCATTAGACTTTTCTCCCAGTTTGTCATATTTCCTGGGTTTCGATAACTACAAAGAGATTCCGGTTACACCCTTTTTGTTTCTTATGAGAGTGGGAAAGTTCTCATCAGACTTATCTCATGATCTTCTGTGACAGTATAGTTCTCCCGGAATGCCGAACTAATAATTATAATAAAAACATTTGACTAATATATCTTGATAAGGATTTTCTGGTTTATCATCATTGAGTTTGATTACAGTAAGTTCTCATTAGCCTGAGGTATCAGACCTTTGGTTGATTTGTCATTTATCAACTTTTTAACCACAGATCATAATTTCTATAGCTCATGTTCTATGTCAAATCAGTCTTTGTCATTGTCAACTTTTGACACAATGTCAAATTTATTCATTAGGTTTCAGTTTTAGCAGACATGTTAGCTAGAAACTCGTTATCCAGGATAATCCTGGAATACATTTTTTAAATGTTGATCATATGATGTCCCTATTTTAATTTACATGGTCCATTGGACACATATTTTTATGGTTTGGCTCTTGTACACCTGACGAGTAAGTAACCTAAAAGTTTTCATTTTTCTAAATTTTCAAATACAATTTTCTTAAATTCACCTCAAAATTTACTTACAGGTACGCACTGATGATGACTTTATAGTCGAAAGCGCTTTGCTACAATTTTTAAAATAAATTTTTGCACTAAATACAAATATTTTCTTCATCCAATTACATTGGAACGTGCACACAGCTTGACAATTTTCACTTATTGCAACTATGTCGTAGATGTGTCTGAGCTCAGTGACGTCTTGAGAGTTTTATGTGTAGCATTCCTATGACAGGGTTGTTTTCATATCTTTATACAGCTTGCAGTGCTTATGAGTGCTTACCCTGTGAACGTGCTGGTCGTGATGGTGAAGCATTTGCTTCTCAACCATGGGCGTGGGTTCAAATCCCAGAGAGTCACTGGCCCAATGCAATGCAAGTACCTCGTCTTTCCTAGCTCGCACAAGTATCTTGAATATTTCTGAGGGTTGCTCGTAATGTTTCACCCGGTTGACGGAAAGAACAAGTTTGCAGTCTTTGGCCACTATATACCAACGACCCATGTGTTATAATATACAATACAAAACAATACAAGTTATTTGCAGTTACAAAAAAATATACTTATATCAACTTTCATCATTACAATTTCGCAAACAAAATAAATTGGTCATTTAGGTTCTGGCGAACCTGTCTTTGACGACTGTTGCCACAGTAAAAGATAACTCGGAAAGGAAATAATACAAAAAAAAATATAAAAAAGATAACCTAAGAAAAACCTAAGAAAACTAAAAAAACATATTCTGATTTTTGGTTTGGTTCGGTTCATTATCGATTATGTGCAAGGTTTTTATTATATATGTTGGTTTAACAGTTTTCTATGAGGGATCAATTATCGTTTGAAAAAATAATCTATCTGTTCTGAAAATCCACTTTTTGATTACTTTCTTGAATCTATGTTCGATATTAATCATTCTTATACTTTCTGGTAACACAATGTAGGTAAAGGTTCTTTGCCCTGTTGCCTTCTGTGCTCTCGAAATTTTAAATTAATCTGCAACTATTGCCCTCGTACGGTGAGTATGATATTGTTACGTTTTTGCTAAATAATAGGCCGAGCACACTACTAAACTGTTTATTTTCTAACTTCACTATAAACAAACATACAACACTTCACTGACTAATTAAAACACTTAGATCTATACAACAATACAACTAGCTAAATATTCCAAACACTTCTGCTTATTATCACTTTCTAATCTTCTTGAATAATTCTCTTCATAAAAACTCTTCATAAAACTTCTTCTCCCAGTCAAATGTCTCGCGTTTATATAGGTACTCATCGTGTAGACTGGATTATTCGCAATGATTTCGAGAATACTCAAAAACGGAGAACTTCTACACATTTCCAGGAATTGAGCGATGATGCGGCAGCTCCGTTATCTAGACTATTCATGCAGTACAGAAAACGATCCATCCAAATAAACACTTCTTGGAACTGATTATCGATGAGGCGCCCGCGGAATGGACTCAGCGGCGCAGCTAGGGGGCTTTTATCAATCTCGTAACAATATAATTTTACGAAATATGTAGGATTTTTTCATGTGAAATTTAAAATATGCTCGGCATATAATTGCCGAATATCCATTACTACCATCCTTATCCTTTTACATACAGTATAGGTGATGGCTTGAGAAAGTCCTTTTTTAAATGCCTTTATTATATAATTGTATTTTATACAATCTCCAATCATTGTTTCACATATATCTTCCTAACACCTCTCCATCCCATTATCCCGTTACTCAACAGATATTCGACCAACAACGAAAAATATATGACCTCAAGAGCTCATCAATAGTAAATATTTGATGACATAAGAAGAATTTATAGAACAGTGAACTTATCTTCTCTTTTAGATTTTCCATATGAATATTCCACTTCAAGAAGACTCCTAGATACTTTCCAGATGTTTTATATTCAGGTAAATGTATTTAATAGGACGCAAAAGGTAAAATATATGTTTTTGCAGGTCTTGTTCGAATATTTCCTTAACTGTATCCCACGAAATTGTCACATAAGAAATCACAGTATCATCAGCAAATGAAATAATTTTCCCGGGCAATTTCAGTTTCAGTAAGGAATTCAAATAAACTATGAATAAAGCTGGCCCTGAGACCATACTTTGGGAAACGTCACATGAAACTGACTCTTCCAAATTCGCTACTCCATTTACTTCACACCAGGCTGTGTTCTACCTGTTGAAAACTTCTTCAACAAATCTAACACAACTCCTCTAACTTTTCAGATGATTTATATATAAATTTTTTTCATCATTACCTAACGGATTTTGATGTGAGAATTTTGTTTCATAAATATGACAATAGAATTAACCCACTGCGTTGGTTTTGTTACTTTTTCAATTACCTTCATGTTATCCAGTCTCTCCAACTCAATTTTCAATTTTTCATATAACTGAAATGGTACATTTCTTGGAGCATCAATTTTTGGTTCGATCTGGACGAATTGAGAGATGACAGACATGAGGAAGACAGCCAATACCCTGAAAAAATCTTTCAATAAATTTTCAATATTTGTTTCAATACTTAAATTGAAAACTTTTTGGATAACACCTATTTTTTGACATGTTGGAAGTCCTAGAAGTGTAGAACATTCAATAACAACCATAATGAATGCTAGATTTATTACATTTATGTTATTATTATATAGACAGACATCTCAATGTACATTTTCCAATCACCGGAATTTGTGCCCTACTAAACCCTGTAATATTAACTATTAAGTTGCTAAACCTCCTACGAAAAATTGTGCATTTCCTTCATTGGAATCAATTTTGATTTGTATAATGACTACCGTTATTTTTATTATTGAAACACATCTTAGAATATTGATTAAATTTATTACAGGACCTGCATTTGACTCCTTTAGCTGGACATCGGTATTGATGTGTTTGACCACATCTTTCGCATTTAAGTTTTGAGAAGTTTGTTGACTTGGGGATCTTTGGCTAGGTGATCGCTGGTTAATTCTTTCTGTGGATCTCGATCTCGACGAATTTCTTTGCCTAGATTGATGAATTCTTTTGAATTGTCTTCCGAAACTCTGCTGGTTGATACCCATGACTTGTAAACTTGACTTACTATTCAATTGAACCGCATTTTCTTGTGAAATAATGAAAGTTTTGGCAATACTCGTGGCTTTATCCAATGTGAGATCAGCTTCTTGTAAAAGTCTTTGGCAAATATGTTGATATCTATGATGAAGGTTACATATGAAAATATCTTTGAAAAGTGATGATTCTAACGTTCCAAATTCACAGGATTGACTTCTATTTTGAAGATCTGTTATAAATGTATCGATATCTTCGTCTACTTTTTGTATTCTGGTGAAAAATGCATGACGTTCCATAGTAAAATTTTTCTTTGGTATGAAGTAGCTGTCAAATTTATCGTAAAGCGTTTTCAGTTTGACTGTCTCGGTATCCAAATTAAATGAACTGAAAATTTCCAATCCTTTAGGTCCAATGTAATGAAGAAATAGTGCCACTTTTCGTTGTTCGTTTTCTTGATCATAATTCGATGCAGTCATATATAGTTTGAAAGTCTGTAACCATCTTTTCCAAGCGACAACTGGATTTCCGCTTTCACCAATTTCGAATGGATTCACATGCCCGACTAAACCAATTCTTTCCCGAGTATTTCCTACCATTTTGAAACTTCTGACACCATTTTATATAGTCAAAATGTATATGAAGAAAGGGCTTAAACCAAAAGTATCTTTTTATTCAGTTGCTAACATCAATATAATAATCGACAATCCTGACATCTACAATGCTGATATAATATTCATGTATACTGAATGATCATATACATATATTTTAAAGAATCTTTCGAATGCGTCATTTGCATCTGCATTTACAAATACTTCATTCCAACATTGAATTTCTAATAAGTGTATTAACTTTTGTTCTTTGAGTTTCTTGTTTTGTCTTGTCTCTTCGATACTACTAAGTATAACCAGTAATGGATAATGGTATGTTATTCCTAATTTCAATGGGGCTGGGTGTAAATCATGTGTACTTTTATAAAAAATCTGGCCTATGCATGAAGAAGTTGTATTCGTGACTCTTGTCATATTGTTTATTAGAGAAATGAAGCCATTTCTATAGAATATATTTAGGTAGTAGTAGGTTACTGGACAACTGTTGAGAATATTGAGATTCATATCACCTACAATGAACGTGTAATTATATCTATGATTATTTTTGAAGTTCAAAAGAGTTTCAAAATTATCCAGAAAGTAAATTCATTCGTTATCGTCTATAAATAGCTAATATATTCAAAGATTCCCTGTCAATTTGCATACTTTTAACAACACCTATTATAATATTTTCGTGAGTGAATGAAATATTTTTCTTTATTTATACAAGTACCCCATCATTTTCGAGTCTATGCATGGGGATCTCGGTAAGGGTAAAAGATAGAAGGGTACTCAAATAGGGGCAAAGTTGCGTATTTTAGAAGTCAATTACGTGAAACAGAAAAATTGATCAAGCTGCTTTGGTTCTGGAGTTATACGGGAAATATCGAAAATTACGGAATTCTTTTTTGTCTATATCTTTTTATTTTGTTTGAAACTTTTAGCATTTTGCCATAGCAACTTTTTGTAGACTATCCAAATATGCAAATGAAAATCATATACAAAGTATCGTACAACGATATATATTTGGAAATAAAATGTTGAGGGTGGCCCGGGTTGTACGATACTTTGTATATAATTTTTAATTGCATATTTGGATAGTCCACAGAAAGTTGCTATGGCAAAGTGCCAACAGTTTTAAAAAAATCTTCACAAAATAAAAAGATATAGGCAAAAAAATAATTTCGAAATTTTCGATTTTTCTTGTATAACTCAGAACCAAAGATGCTGCCACGTAAATGATCTCTGAAATACGCAACTTTGCCCCCATTTAACCACTCTTCTATCTTTTACCGTTGCCGAGATCCCCATACATAGACCCGAAGTCCTTAACAATAAATCTTTTCAAGCATGAGATAAGCGATTATCTAAGAAAGTGACATAGGTATTTTTAATTTAGCGTTATTATTAAACAAAAGCCCTACAAAACTGAAATCTCTACAATTTTGAGTTTTATTAATTACTATTTGCTTCAACCATTATCCACTTTTTTGATGCTGGAACGAAGTTTTAAAAGATTTTTGAAACCTTCATATTAGGTGAAAAAAAGTTGAAGTTATTTTAAAGCCAAAATCACTGAATGCTTATCCGAAGTCTTTTCATTCTAGTACGACTCGACTTTGGCCACATTTCAAATATTCATGTCATTTCATCAGCAGAAAGCAAGCAGCACCGAGAAAAACAGATGAGCTTGTGTAGTTCAACAATGGGTTAGGTAGCTTTTCGATAAATTTTAATTTGTCAAGCAATCGACCTCATTGTTCCAATATTAAAAGGAACCGTTCCATAGTTTATGGTTCTTCTGTGAAAGACAAATCACAAAACTGAACTGAAGATTAAGAGTGGGGCCATTTGAAGTGAGGCAATAAAATATCCTTTAAAATAAATCAAGGCATTGAAAATCTACAATGAAATAATAACTCAATCGAACCTAAGAAACCTACATGCTTTTTTCCTGCTTACAAATACATAACGAAATAGCACCTGTTGGCAACGCTCAAAAGTGTTAACTTATTATTGACTTACCGTATCTCATAATGATGAGATAATTTAACTCAATATGATGACTTGAGTTATCTCATTATAATTAATATTACAAAAACGTCAAAATAATAAAAACTTTCTGAATGATTACAATATACATTACCATTTATCACTATAATATTCCTGTAGCCAAGTCAGACATTTGCATCAAATGTATTGGCAAGAGATTGAACATTTTTTTTTTAAGGAGGGCAAACGAATGTTATTGTTTTACCGGGTTTCGTATGTTCTAAAACTTGTCAAGTTTATGTCTTTGGATACACTCTATAAGTGTCTATGAGGCAGTATTATTATTATTATATTTCACACATGTAACAACCTTATCTAAAATTTTAGATTTTTGCAATGAAGTAAATTGGAAAAAGCCCTTGAAATTTTGAAAATACTTTCAAATATATGGCATTGAACCAAAACTATTCTTCATCCACTGAAAGAAATAACTTCAAAATGGAATGATAAATAACGATTTTAGACAAAATTATACAAATCAATGAAAATTTATCTGCTCTATCAGTAACTACATATAGTACTTGAAGATCTTTATGTTGAGAAAAATAAAACGTTGTAGGTATGTGAATTATATTGGAAAATACTGACAAATCTCTAGCAAATAAACCTCGACGTTTAGATTTTTGTTGTAATAGTTTCTCACTTCTTGAATGTTTGGATCCTTTCCCCTTGAGAAATTACTGAAAACGCCACTGCATTACCGCTTTCTGTGACCTTAGCTCGGCAAAGTAATTCTTGTAGAAACTTTTCCAATAATCTGATGAATATAATTTAGAGGTTCAAATAGCCGTTTTATGTTGTGTTTTCGCCGAATAAAATCCTATTGTTTAGATTGTAGCAAGAGGCTGAAGTTGAAATCCATTTTTCATTATTTGAATCATATTTCATTGCATAACACGACGAAACCTCTTGCTCAAACATTGAAAATACTTGTTAAGGCACATTATATGTATGTGTCATCTATATATAATACGTCGCGTCGGTCGATTAAATCGACTGATAATAAATAGAATGATCCATAGGGTTGATCTATTCTGATCCAAACCAAGCTGCAGCTGAACCTTGGAACTCGAATCAACCGCTGATGATAATGATGATACGTCATGTATGAATTATATTTCGGTGGCGTTTACCATTCTAGTGGCATTTTCTTGAAATAATTGCGGTATTTTTGAAAACAATCCTCGCTGTCAACAGTTAGCTATTACCTTTCGACAGGCTAAAGGCCATTGAATAGATGAATGTCTAATCAAGATAAATATGGATTACTTCCAAGGAAATCTACATTATACCTGCATTATCATAATTAAATGTTCAATGTTTTTCATCGCATTACAAACAGGAAGCAGAGAGCATCGGTGCCATAAATGAGTCATCCTTTTTCAGATCATAATAACATGCACATTATCTTCAAATTTCGCATAATATTGAAAGTTAGATTTGATCACGTAGGAAACGGAGTGTGATTGTTTATTTCTGTTTTAATTTTTAAGTTTATCCGCGTCACCAGTTTATGACGCCCTCGTTGACGTCATATTACGAGACGCAAGTTTGCAGTGATTTATTTTGTAGACGTGGTTTATGAAAATCTAGGTGAGGATGATTTGTAGTATGTTTTTTTTTTTAATTTTTTTATAACGAAAGCATATTATCCATCCCTATTTTATTATTCTTGGATTATTATTAGATTTTTATTTTATTTAACCACTTTACATAAAATATATGTTTGTAGCAGGTTCATTGATCGATAGTAGTATGACTAGAAGGACTGAGGAAACTTATCAATCTGATAAATAGCCAGATAGATATATGGATAAGTTTATTGTGTCCAAGAACAAAGAGTTTGGTACATAGATGTTATATATAATATAATGATTTATATTAGTTTGTAATATTTACCGTAGATAATACTGATAATAAAACATTAACAACGATATTGAGCATGGGGAAAATATTTTGCGTCATTCAAGGAGTAAGTTTACGAAACTATGCAGAAATGATAGTGGAATATATAGTTTTTATCAACTATGAACACAATTGATTCAATCCGATAACCCCGAAAGAAATTCGACGGGCCCTCAAAGGCTTGAAGAACTTTGCTGATCCAGGCCCTTATGATGAATAATTATTTGTAGAAAAAAAAATCCAAGCACCGACCACCATCTGGCAAAAGAGTTTCTAACTCATGGCTAGATGGGGAGCAACAGATTCCGGATTGGTTTGTCGAGGGGCGAACCGTACTAATCCCCAAAAACGGAGATTTGTCTGATCCAATTAATTACAGACCGATAACATGCTTGATCATACAGGGCAATTCTAATTCGACCCCCACCATTGGGATCTCCTAAACTACAGGAGATACGTCATAGCTTAAATTGAGGCAAAGTTGCGTATTCTGGTGCTTAACAAAATACTGTTTTGAAAATTGGAAAATTCCGAATATTTCCGGAAATACTTATAGGGAAAAAACTGAAAATCGGAATTTTCGTTTTTATTCTTTTCTATCGTTATTTGACAACATAGCTCAAAACCAAAAGTACATTTTCATTGATACTTTTTTTCAGCTACACGTTTTCATGTTCAGATTTACTATCCGACGTTTCGTCTTCTGGCATTCATCATCAACTTTTTTTTCTGTTATGGGCGCTATATTGTTTTTTTAAACAGAAAAATAGTGATTCTCATTCTGATTTTATTGATGTATAAATTGTTATGATTTGCACTACTGAAACCACAGATATTAAAATAAAACAACTTCATCTGAGATGGTCATGACTCCATCGAAAAATTTTGTTTAATAAACACTAGTTGTCAGAACTCATAAAACAACATAAGTTTGCAAAAATACTTCAATCGAAATGTCCTCATTCTCAAATGAAGAAAAACTAGATATGTTGAAACTTTATTATAAATTTGATAGGAATAGTACGAAAACAGCACAAATTTATTTTGAATTATATCCGGAAAGACAACAACCGGATAGAACATTATTCGGAATTTTGGACAAACACTTGGCTGAGTACGGTGCGTTTCAAAAACCAAGATTGAAATATGGAAGCAGAATGGAACAAAATATTAGACGTAACTTATTAGCCGAGGTAAAATAATTGTTCATTCCATATTCGAAGAAGTATAATTATTTTTGGTACTTTTTTAGATAAATGCAGATCCTTCCACATCAACACATCAAGTCTCGGCTGAAATGGATGTGCCACAGACGAGCGTTTGGAGGGAATCAAAAAAAAGTGGTTTGAAATGTTATAAGATACATATTTCACAAAAATTACATCCAGGTGATCCTGAGAGAAGGATGGAATTTTGTAGCTGGCTCTCGAATAGGGAAGACCCTACAAACTTCTTGAAAAACATTATTTGGATCGACGAAAGTACTTTCTCGAACTGTGGTGTGTTTAACAGAAATAATTTGGAGTGAAAAAATCCACGACACTTCAGAGAAGTCAGTTGGTTTTTGAAACGCACCGTACTCAGCCAAGTGTTTGCCCAAAATTCCGAATAATGTGACTCAATATCGAGATCAACTAACTCCGCAGGCTTTACCCAAACCATTCTGTTGAAATGATGGGTCTAATAATAGGGTTTGTGTCTACAGAGGAGAAACTTCTCAGTAATATTGAATTTTTTTTCACTTATGGGTGCATTCATAGTTGGCGCCATCTGGTTGCATACTCGTGAATGAGTAACCTGTGACTCACAGTATCGAAAGCTTCACCTAGGTTCATAAAAAGGAACAATTTGTAACAAGATTCAAGTGAAAATGAAGAGTAAACAGAAGCAGATGATCGGATGATAGTTGCTCCATACGGTGGCAGTCTTAATACTCTGAACTTTGATAAGGTGCGGTATCACCTATTTGCGAGAGCTACAGTGAAAAAGAGCTTCAATCTTACCAAGTTACCTCCTATACCAGATGGGCTCGACTTTACTCTTTGCCTATCTACCATCAGTTGAATCGTCCTATTATACAATTTATTTTCAACACCAATCATCTTTTATTGTTGCGAATAGAATTATGGGGGTGGATATGCACCTTAACAGGCCTCGACACCAATATGGTGATCAGAGAGAGCAGCTCCAGAACACCTCTTGCTAATGATTTTGTGCAGCTGACTGCAAGAAATGTTGCGGAAACGCGTGTATGTAGCTGTAGGAACGCAGGGCTGAAGGGCTCTTTCGTCTGCAGCAACTTTAGCTGGGTCTCATGCGACAATGTGCCCAACATCGCACTTGAAGTGAATTCATAATATTCGCACATCCTATTCACAATTATTTGTGAATGAATCCTTCCGTTACTAGCTTTTCACTTACTTTCTGTTGTAGATATTTCTCAGATTTGAAATAAAAATAAACCAATTTGTGTAATTGATGAATTGTTTATTTTATGAAAATTTCTTATCACTTTTATAAAATGAATAGAAGAACACCTATGTCTAATCCCGTTAGATATTATCATTATTTTATTATTACGACTAGTCAGTTATTATACTTGATGATGGGATAAAACCCGAAAGCGGTCGTAATAATGAAATAACTAGTGGAAATTTTCTATTTATTCAGTTATAGTGAAAAATAAAATCAATAGTGTTGTACAGTCAATTGTCAAGTAGATTTCTTGGTAACTTCAGTAATGATTATATCAAGATGTCGGTAAACTTGCAAAATACAAGTTAACTTTTGTAAATTAACTGAGAGGAAAATGCCATCTCTGAGAAAACTTGCAGGCAGTTAGGTATATCCTTTACACTTACAAAACAAATTTTGCTGGAACTTTGCAGTAATTTCATATTGTTTAGTGGGAACCATGATATTGCTTCTCAAATCGTAAAAGACATTTGTTTATGATGATCGATGTTATTCAACTTGAGAATATATGACATGACTGATGACAAAAAAAAAATTGATTACGTGAATTCTAAATAAAAATATATGAATACGTTAACAATATGTGCTGGAGTTGAATGTATAAGCGCTCACATTATTATTTACAACCATTGTATTCAAGTATTGTTATGTCGATGTCGACTTTCACTCTTAGTCACAAAACAATAACCGCGAATAAACCCATCATTGGCGTATCCAGATCGATTCTCTAAGAAGGGTATCAATAGAGTATTTCCTACACATTTCGAATAGAGTCAAGTGTGGAATATTAAAAATTTTTGAATTTCGTTAACTTGCAGATTGAACTAGAACAAAAAGCAACAAACCAAACGACTGTAGACTTGCAGTAAACCTTAAGTTCCAGAAGGGATAAAATGCAGGCACAATTGATTGGGAAAATCTTATTCAACAAGAAGTTGATTAGATTCAGAAAATTGAAGAAAATATTAACCCGAAAAAAGCTTCAGGGTTTGACTTGATTACTGAAGAAATTTTGAGGACAATATAAGTTGACTCATTTCATAACTGCTTTATTTAGGCTTGAGTGACGATACGAAAAATTTGAATCTCAAAACGAGAAAAGCGCCGAACATAGGATAAGGTTCTTGCTTCCTCTAAGATCAAAATTGTGTAAAAAATTACTTCTCGAAAGGTTGAAACCTATTATGGAGAACAAAGATCCAGTTCCATTTCAAGAAATATTTGTTCTGCATCTTTGTATAGAGGGCAAATAGTTTCGATAAAATGTGTCACGAAGGTGTTAAATATAAACTAGAAACACTCTGTTTTATATTAAAAACTATTCAGAAATTTGTAGTTTGACTATAAACAAATGAATATATATAGAAATACAAACAGATAAAAGGGCACAAAACGTTCGTCAGACTACGAAAAAATTTCAACAACAAACAGATTTTTATAAAAAACAAACCCAGTCAGAATATAATATTATAGTAAAATTATAACAAATGAAAAACACTGAAAAAGTTGGTTAGACGACAAAGAAAAGCAACAAAAACAATTGTAAAAGACATAAGTTGTATGAAACTGTCACAGCCAAAATACAGTACTTAAAATGATAAACTAATGAAAATACTTAAAATATTCGTCAGACGACGAATAAAAACAACAGATAATTGTGCAGTCAGAAGTAGTCTTATAAAGATAGTTAAATACACTTAAAATGGAAAATGTCCTACGTAGGTAATATTGAAATGAACAAATAAAGTTTCATGAACAACGAGCAGTTGTGGAACATGGAGATATAACGTACAAAAATACAATATGAAATATTTTTCGATTTTTGTGATTATGATGAAATTCGAATCTGAACCAAAAGTAATAAATGCATGGATATCTGAATAAAAATATATTTTTGTGGAATACTGATTTGAATTCATGGAGTGGATACTAAAACACTTCACTGGAGTATTTATTCCTCCAGTTCATAAAAAGCTTTCTCAACAGATTACTGTTTGAGTCCCTCCCAGATTTTTTTGGTCTGCTATCTTCGTTATATGAGTGGGTACGTGGTTATACATGCAGAAGTTGGTAGGTAAAGGTGATCTCACCTGATTTTGCTGTCGATGAATTGAATCAACATTTTATTTTAATCTTATGTCAGTTTTCATCTTTCTCTAAGAAGTCGGCATCTTCCCAGAGGATGCGGTGGTGTTCTGCCCATGCGTGTTCTGCGACTCCCGACTTCGACGTCTCTCCTCGTTGAGTCCAGGGTTTGTGTTCATCTACCCTAACGTTGAGCGGTCTTTTGGCCTCTCCGATATAACGGCGTCCGCATTCGCAGGGTATTTGGTACATGCAATTTTTCGAATTTTCGCATGGATTGTCAGGCTTAGTTTTGGTTAGAAGGCTTCTCAATGTATTCCCGGATCTAAAACAGCTTCTGACGTTATACTTATTCCCGATCCTCCTTAGTTTCTCCGATACGCCTCTGATGTATGGCAGGAGGACAACGTGGCTTGGTTGTTGATCCTTTTTTTTCTTGTTGCCTTGTTTTAGAACATCTTCCAGGTCTCTGTCTGGATACTCGTTTTGTTTCATGTCTCTCTTTATGTAGGTTAGTTCAGTTTCTAGTTTTTCTTTGTTGCTGCATATGTTCCTTGCCCTTTCCACGAGAGTTTTCACGATGCCTTTTTTGGTTGATGTCGAATAGTTTGAATCGAAGCCTAGGTATTGTCCGGTGTGGGTTTTCTTTCTGTAAACCGATGTTTGTATGGAGCCTCCAACTCTCTCGACTTTGATGTTCAGGAACGGAAGGACGCTGTTGTCCTCCGTTTCCATAGTGAATTTAATGGTCTTCCTAATTTTATTGATGAACTTTCTAGAAGACAAAATTCCAGTTCACATATTGAAGCCAATGCGGTATTGTCGTCTACCCATTCGGTGTACGGGGTTCTCTCTTGATCAATGAGTATTTCACCAGTTGAAAATACCATTATTGGTTACACTTTTCTCGTCAGACCA
The DNA here is from genome assembly GCA_958502065.1 of Chrysolina americana. Classification (NCBI taxonomy): domain Eukaryota; kingdom Metazoa; phylum Arthropoda; class Insecta; order Coleoptera; family Chrysomelidae; genus Chrysolina; species Chrysolina americana. The sequence goes on along the minus strand of OY293415.1, from coordinate 40,657,491 downwards.
AAACATTTTATGGATAAAATTTTTATCATGTTGGCATTTCCTGGTATTGGTCATGTACGGATAGAAATTATGTTTCCTTGAAATGAAAAGAGCAGTCGATTTTGGAATTTCACTGGTACGCTCTATTTCCCGAAGTGGCGCTAGCTTGAAGTGCTCACCGACCACCGGGGGTGGTGCTGTAGGTTTACCGGGTTTTCCTACAGCTGAAAAGTGAATACACCACCGAAAACATCAGTAAGTCGCCCCGAAGCGCCACGGCCAATAATAATAATAGGCGTCCTATACCCGCACAGGCTATGCCTTTGGGTACACTCTATGAGTGTTCATGAGTATTATTATTATTAAGTGATATTTCTGGATTTTCAGCTACTTACATATTTTTCATTACATCATTTATTTATGTCTAATACTGGTTTTATAAACCCCTATTGCTTGAGGTTTGTAACCAATCGCCCAAAAAAAATTTATGCTTACTCGGTTGTCTTCTCTTTAGATGATTTTTCAGATACAAACGGTCAGCTTCCACAGCATTACCGTGGCACAAAATAAAACACTTCACCATAGCAAACTTTTTCTCTGGTGAAATACTACTATCTATTATATAACAAGAGACAATCCGGTATTCAACAATCAGAAGTTGTAATGTGTAACTGAAAGTCATTTTGGGAGAACTATCATTTATGGCATTCTACTTTCGTCAAAGCTTGCTATTTTCGATTCAGACTACACGTACTATCTATAATAAACTGTAAAATAAAACTTGAAACTACGAAGACCTCTTTTGCACATTTCATGAAACAATTTTGAGACGTGGTAGGTAGAAGTTTCACATTCAACAATAATAAGAAGATGCCAATTTATATTTGATGAACATTTGTTGTATCAAATTTTATAATTTTCCAAAATAGTGCATTTGTCTACTTCATTGTAGCTATTATAGGTGTGTAAATAATCTATGGTTGCTCTAGTTGTGTTTATTTCAGCAATCATGAAGATGTCAACCTGAACTTTTCATTATCTCAATCTTCAATTTAGGATCGAAATAAGTTTTTAAAAAATTCGTGATGGCCGAAAAAGATCTGAAAGGTTATTGAATTATTATGTATGATCCATCATTGAATTCAGATGAAACATACTTCAAAACAGATATGAATTTGAAAAGATGTTAATGGATGCTTATATTCCAACTGTGATGATATTGGTATTGGTATTGGTGAGTATGGATGGTGATTGATGCGCTGCGACCTGATTAGATCTATTGTGCCCCATCTTCTTCTGCTGTCACAAGATGTTCTTGTTTACAGCAGCCCTTCAAGTCCCAATTCCTTCAGGAATTTTAGGATTTTGAGGGGGTCTGCTCGTGGTATTTCTCCCACGGTCAGCTGGTGTGATCCCAGTATATTCAATCTTTTGCGATGTACAGCGTAACACTCCATCAATATATGGTGGGGTGTTTCTGGGTGTTCCCCACATAATCTGCAGGTGCTGTCCTCCTCTAAGCCTAGCTTCCTCAGGTGTTCTTTGAGTCTGCAATGCCCCGTTAGAAATCCCGTGATTGTCTTTAGACTAATTTTGCTGAGGTTAATCAGTGTCTTTGATCTTGCTCGGTTGAAATTTCCGAGGAGATCTTTGGCCTGCCTCAGCCCTGGAAGTCTTAGCCAGTATGTTGCTCTCATTGCTTCTTCAGCTTTATTGAGTTCTTCTCGGAAGTAATATTTTCCAAGTCCGCAGAATGGTTCTGGCCCGATCAGTGGCGTTGCTGCGCCTTTCCGTGCCAGGGTATCTGCTTGTTCGTTGCCCTCTACTCCGGCGTGCCCTGGCACCCAGAGGAGGGTCACCTTATTGTTCCTGCCCAGATCATTAAGTTTGTCTAGGCATTCCCAAACCATCTTCGAGTTGATGTTGCAGGAGCTCAACGCTTTGATGGCTGCTTGACTATCGGAGAGGATCACGATTTCCTGGTTCCGGTATTTCCTATTGAGGTTGAACTGAATGCACCTTTCTATGGCGTGAATTTCCGCTTGGAAAATGCTGGGGAACTGGCCCATGGGTTCAGAGTATTTGGTGCGAGGCCCAAAGACCCCTGCTCCAGTTCCTTCGGGAGTTTTGGACCCGTCCGTATACCATGTTAAGGTATTCTTCCCCAGTGCTCGAATCGATTCTATGTTCCATTCTCGCTTGGTGTTTAGTTCCGTTCGAAAAAGTTTCTCGAAACTAAATTTCTTGGTAATTTCGTCAGTTGGGAGGTCGGCAAGGTGTGCACAGTTGGTAGGGGTTAAGCCCCTCGCGCCGTGTGCTGTCCCTATGAGTCCGACTTTAGCCAACCTGAGGTTTGCCTCCCAAGCAGTTCTCTTCACCATTATGTGGAGAGGAGTGAGGTCCAGAATGACCTCTATTGCTGCTGTTGATGATAACATCATAAACAACTAAAATAAGAAAGAAAAAATTTATCTATTATGCAATTTTTTATATTGAACCAAAACTGTAACTATTACCGTTTAAGATATACTTGTGGTGGACAACCCTATCTTGGGCTCACGGTATACAAGCATGTTCGTTAATTTTTCTCAACGACTTAACATTGAAGTTGAAATTATGTGAAGTTTTGGTACGAAAATACATTAGAAATAAAAATTTCAATCTGAACAATGGAAACAATGATCGAATAAATGAAAATTTGGAATCTTGGCGTGAGTACAATTTCACTCGACGTGCGTTTCGTAAAATTGAAGGGCACGGGAATGTATCAGAAATGTCGAACATTTTTGTATCAAATATCATTATAATTATTTTCTCTTCCGTTATAATCGTGACGACGGTGATATTTTCGTTAGATCACAATACTTGGGAGATAGACAATAATAATGAAGGGGTGGACGAATGTCAGTGATATGCTTCAAAAATATGATAATATACATGGCATTCCGAAAAAGACACTTGACCTGTAGATTTTTTTTTAGTTTACACTGTATATTTGGCAATAATATATGCTTATAGACTCTATTGTCTAGTTTATGTTGATGTTTGATGATTGTCCTAGCTATAGAATTCGAGCAGAAGAGATGAAATAAGAAAAAAATTCGAAGCGTGAACTTTCCCACCAAATTTACTATTTTTGAATATCGTTATTCCGAACCACTTCTGAAATTATTTTCTTTTTGTGTATCTCAGAAGAAGTTATAACTAACCGTGTATATTATTTTGAAAATTTTAAGAAAATATACTGTTGCACTGGCCAAGTATGGTGTAGGACATCGAAAGTGATATCAACGGCAATAAACTTCAATAATGGTATGAGAGTGATATTTTACAACTTAACACTCTGTATCTTAAAATTAAACATAATTTTTGTGTGTCTATGGTAACTTTTGTTCAGTAGGCTAAGTTCAACAACATTGAAATTTTAAACGATTTGACCGAAGGATTTTTTGCATAAGAAGTTTGCATAGTCGCCCTCATGGATGAAAAGCTAACGCTCTACCATTACGATTACCACAACTGTTATTAATTCGAAAAAATGCATCATTGTTATGACTTTCTGTCACTTGAAGCCCGAATTCGTTTTTTTAATTCGCTTAATAACCGTGCCAGAACCGCGTTAATTCTACTGATGACATTAAAATGAATGCTGTTAAATCATGTTTAAATAAGCTGAAAAGTCAACAGACCCATCTGCTTATCTCAGACAGGCTGAAATTTTATCCTGTTATGAACAAATGCAGATAATTATGACAAACACACCAAAAAGTCTACAATGTGCAGCCATATCTTCGTCTCCCGCTGAGAGAAATGAAAAAAGTATCTGCACCACATGCCGAACAAACGTATCAACAATTTCGAGTGTTGTATATTCAAGGCGCATAAAAACATATTCAAATAAAACATAGAGTTCACACTTAAGCTAAGTTTTCATGTACACGAATTATTCGTTTTTCGTACGAAATCTGTCAAAAACTGTTCAAATATATTTCGTGGCGGCAAATTTTAACTGATGGTACGAATAGATTCAAAGTTGAAATAAAATCAAATTTTCCGAAATTTTAAAATGAAACAATGATCAGTGCGGTCATGTATGTTTGTTTGTAGGAATATTAAAAATTTTAATGTTAATTATGGACAACAATATCATGAATAATAATATAAAGATAAGAACAGCTGTAATATTTTATATTTTACTGATATTGTTGATATATTGGTATTTTGAATCGAACAAAAAAAGAAAGAGGGCTCCCAAACGTTTTTGGGTGAGACCTATTCTCAAACTACGGAAGTTTCATGGCGATTACCACAGTTTAATTAACGTCCTGAGGAATGGTGATCCGGATGAACACTTCAACTACTTCAGAATGTCGCCAGTAAAGTTCGATAATTTACTTGGGAAAATGGACGGTAAATTAGATAGGATTGAACTGACTAGAGAACCAATTTAACCGTCTGAAAGGTTAGCAATCACGTTAAGGTAAGATATCATCTGGGGATAGTATGAAATCAATTGCCTTTGCTTTTCGCATTGGGAAAACTACTGTATCTCACATTGTAAGAGACATATGTGAAGTTATTTGGAATTCTCTGAAAGAGGAAGTACTTAGTATACCAACTACTGAAGATTGGGAACATATAGTAAAAGGCTTTAACGATAAATGGAATCTTATTCACTGCACTGGTGCATTGGATGGAAAGCACGTAGTTATCACGGTAATGTAAAAACAATTATGAGAGGTAGATATCCGAATTTGAAATTTTTGTAGGCACCACCAAAATCAGGATCCGACTTTTACAATTACAAGGGAACACATAGTCTAGTACTCATGGCTGTTTGTGACCATAATTATAAATTTATTTTGGTCGACATTGGAGCCAAAGGAAGGCAGAGTGATTGGGGAATATTTCGATCATCACACATGGGAAAACAATTACTAGCAGATACACTTGGATTTCCACAAGATGAACCAATAGAGGATTATGGGGATCCTCTACATTACTTTTTTGTTGGAGATGAAGCATTTCCCCTATTGAAAATTTTGATTTTTGCCACTGAGTAAATGAATTTAGTGATTCATTTAGTGATTAACCATAATTTCGTTTGATTTTCTATTGCGGACTCAGTAGAGCACGCAGATGTATTGAAAATGCCTTTGGCATACTTTCAGCTAGATGGAGAATATTGAGAAGGCCAATAAATTGTTCCTTAGAAACGACTGAAAATATTATTAAGGCCACTGATTGCTTACATAATTATTTAGTGTCTGCTAAAGAGACAAATTATTGCCCATACAATTTCGTAGATCATGAAGATCAATATGGCAATATTATTAGAGGTGATTGTCATGAAAATTATCCAGTAAATAATTTACTACCAATTGGTTGCAGGTAGTAACAACAGAAATAAAATTGCTAGTGCAGTAAGGGAAGAACTCACAAATTACTTCATGTTTTCTGGAGCAGTTCCATTTCAGTGGAACAAGGTATAATATAAGAACAAGAATTAAGTTACAGTAATTATAATAACTGTGATATACCACTGAATCATTTAGTAATACAATTATACTTACTAAACACCAAATTAAAGTTTTACAGAATTATGTTGAAACAGCCTTTTTATTTAAAAACCTAACAATACTTGCATGTATCAATAAGTTATCGAAAAACTAAATTAAACACTTTCTATGTTGATTACATTAACAAAAATAAACATTATTGAGATCACACATAGTATTAGCCAACAGGTTCAATGGCAGTCCTATGAAAACGTTCAAAATTGCTTCAGCAAATCTATTTGTTGATATTAATCTTTGAAACACATTTCCACTGTTTTCTTATACAGTTCCAACTCAACAATTGCTTTTTTGTGTGGTGTTAGGGTATTCAAAATTTCTGATATTCTTTGACAAATGTGGTTATATTCTTGTGCTTCCGGTGATGGCCCAATGAGATCTGGTATTTTTTCCATGCATTTCAGAATAGAACTGCCAATTGAGTCAGTTTCATACTTTTTTTTTATCTGGTTCCTGTGTTTTACTTTTGTTGTCTTCTGTAGTTGTAGTCCTGGAATAATAAATTATACAAACTATTTTATTATTCAACTCATTTTCAAACTTACGTACTCGGAGCCAGTGTGTCATTCAGAAAAGCCATCATGTTGTAATATTTCCACTGATCTCTCGACTTTCTTTTGATTGTACCAGATCCAGATGGGACATATCTTCCTGTTTCGTGTTTATTTATATTTTACATATGTGTCCCGCAGATTCCTCCATTTTTTTGAAGAAATGACATCGTATAACTGCCCTCGAATACGTTGGATATATCCAACCAAAGACTGTCCACTATTGTTTTGCCACGTTCTTTAAGTGGTAACCTTGAATTCCATAGTGAAGGTTGAACTTCAACTATACTTATAAGCATTTCTGCAAAACTTGGATCTTCGGAATTTGCATAAATCTGAAAAAAAAAGAAGTAACTAGGTTATAGAATAATAATACTGTTACATGCAGAAGGATAATAATTAGAGGAATGAAGCTACATTCAAGTTGTATTGAACTTATCCAGAATCAGTTATTTATGAGTATTTACCTGGCTGTAAGCAGATATGTCATGGCTCTTGGCTTTGGACGTATTTAATAAATCCTGTGACTGTTGTGCTTCCTCTTGATGCACTTGGGTCTCATCATCTTCCAAATAATCCCAATTCTCATCAATTGTATATGAAGTCATTGTTTTATCAGTTGGTCGCATTTGAAATCTTGGCCAAATAAATAATAAATATCGAATCAAATAAATCAACACAACATATAAAGTCTTCTTCTATTTATTTTTCTTGTTTCTGTCGTTCCTTGGTAGGTTGGCTTACAGATTTTGACAAGAATGACGCACAGAACACATTTGTTTTATGGCATGACATTCAATAAAACAAGAACAGCAGCCAGTTCCGCCTCTTGTTTTATTTACAACATCAAGGTCATAGTAGGACAATAATGGGTATAGAAGTACACCGAGATGGCAACTTAATCCTGTTAGTTCTCGATCCAAGTCATTCTTCTCAACAGATGGCACAATTTGGAGACACCAGCAGTGATGATGCAGCATTGGGAGTCCTCAGAAAAACCGAGTCCGCAATGGAAGCTAGACAGTATCAAATTGTAGCTATTATTGGATTTTTGGATAGTTAGCAGCAATATCAACAAAGCAAAATTTTTCATGGACTCGGAATAATATAGATTTTTTTTTTTCCATCAACAATATATTACTATAAATATTGACTATAAATAAATGTTATATTCTTCATACTTCATTTATTCCGTGAAGGCATTTCGTACAAATGAAAACTTCTCAAAATATCATTCGTACGAGAAAGTGGAATCTTTTTCAAATTTCCTACGAAAAACCGAAAATTCGGATGCATGAAAACTCAGCTTTATAGCTATGATCTTGAATGAAGTATATGACAATGCTTGTTCTTCATCGGGAAATTTCAAATTTGTGTATTAAGAGTGCAAAGTACCTAATATTTTGCCGCTTGAGAAGAGTTTGGCAATGTTTTGAAAGCGGCAAAGTTTTTGCGCTTGAATTACACACAAGATTTTTTCTACAACCGTAGATTTTACAAAAATATTTGGTAAATATTAAAGATTATTAAAAACCTCAAATTTTACTGTTCAGAGTTTAAAACGTGTGAGCATTACTTTGCTATACACGTGTGTTTTATTGTAAAAAAATGAAAATTACTTTAGTACCTATTTAATCAATTATTTACATACTATTATTTCATGAAGAGGGGCGTCATTACTTGATCGAAGACCATTAAACAAATTATGAAAAAAGGTGGATAACATAATTCAATCTTCCCCAAAAACCTATACAATAGGTATTGTCGTCGACAAGTATCTAACAGAAAACAACTACTGCCCCCTACGACCGTTGAATTATATCTGTTTGATACTTGGCAAAGTGGATTACATTTTTTTGGAGGTACAATTGTCACATGTGTGCAAACTACAGCCTAGACGAGGAAACCTCATTTCACTTCCTCGGCCAGTGCGGGGCATACGGAAGGCTAAGATTTCAAATATTTAGAGTTGAAAAACTCCAACAATAGGAACTCACCAATCTGGAATGGACAGACATACTGACCTTCATCAGGGGGTCAAGGAGGTTTGAAAAGGAAGACTAAGAGAAGGAATTGTGTACATGTGGATATGTGGAAAACATGGGATGGCAAAAAGGGTCCATATGGGCCTACTTGCCTGACTACGAATATCTACCACTACTACATTGTGGCCATTCGTCTTCTAAAACTGAGCTAATCCAGGACTCTTCCATTTCTTCTGTGGTTAATCGAAGGAATACACTCAGAGATGTGCGATTTTAGCTGATATCATAGTCGGACCGAAAAAGTCCCCCCATATTAGTGTTGTACATTTTTTTCAACATATGACCGCTACTCCTGAAAATAAATCTTATATAACTGCATAATAACCAAAGAGACCAGGCTGAGGGTTTGGTATTTTTCCAGTAACGTCGATTCCATTGCGTTGAGAAGTAAAACAAGAACAGCAGCCAGTTCCGCCTCTTGATCGTTGAAGTATATTACTTCTATAATCACTACATGTCCAAATCTTCTGTCATATACAAATTCATTCGAAATGCCTCCAGAAAACTTCTTCAAAGTCTACATTTTAAATAAAGGTTCAGTGTCTGTAGGGTATTATCAATAGGTTGATTGCTGGCCAGGGTTAGGGATTATATCTACTGGGTGAACAATGATTATATTTCAACGATTAATGTTCAAAGAGATACAAACTTGTCTTCGTTATTATTTATTGAGGTTGGTTTTGATATTTTCCTAGATAAGTTCAAACAGGTATGTATCAAAATATTGGAAACCGTTTCGATTTGAAAGAAAGTCCAGACTTGGAAACCGAATAATATAATTATAAACCAGGTGCCTTTTTGTGTTTTTGCAGATAAAAAAATGAAGTTTAGAGAATCTGTAATAGACATAAGAATACATTCTTTGACAAGTGACCCAGGCTCGTGCAACTTTCGTATTTTTTCAGAAATACCATACACTTTCTATTCTTGAATAGAACACCTGGAATAATCTCACTGTAAGAAAATTGTTTTACGTGCGCGAGAGCTCTAAGTGTGAAAAATGCTTGTGTAAAGTAAACTTGCAACATTGTGGCTAAACCGTCTATAATCAGATTTGATAGGAAATGTCGCTGAATTTCAACTTTGCAAGGTATGTATATTTCAAGTATTACAACTTAGCATATATTATATTTATAGCTGGTAAGAGAAAGATGATAATATTATAAACCGTTTACATATATTCACTAGGTATTCACAACAATTATATTTGTTAAAGGCGGCGTTTTGGGAATGCACTTAATTCAGGACATTAGGAAAATATATGTCTATCATAGCAATTTCATTTCAGGATATTTTCATTCGACGAAAGCTCTATCTATGTTGGAAGATGATTTTGAAACCGCTGAAACAGTACATGATATAATAATTTTTCTTCTAAAATGCCACAGGTAAGTAACAAATTGAAATTTCGGAACGAGGGATACTTTTTTAATCTACCAGCATTTCAGTTAACAACACAAGCAGAGATAAGATTCCTTAGTAATGATGACAGATAGCATTAATTATTCATCAGAGGACGATTTGCTCTTATCCAAGATTGCGATTACCGGACGAAGAAATAAAAAAAGTGAAAAAGAAGTACGAGTGGATACATGATTTGCCAACATCAGAAATGAACGTTTAGCTTCCTTATTCCAAATTCCAAGAGTTCAATGGAGTAGGTATTTCTCAAAATTTTTCTATGAAGAAATAATCGAACTCAGTAATAGCAATAATTATGCCCAACAGAAAAATCGAACATCTAATATACAACATTCTGAATTCAAAGCGTTCATTGTGGTTCTGTTGCTCAAAGGCTGAAAAATAGGGTCGTATTGGTATCTGAAGTAATTTCAATGGGGCATATTTGAATTATTTTTCCCTAATTTACATTTTTCAGATGTTGATCAATTAGATCATATTGATAAATTTGCGAAAGTGAAGCTCCTGAATGAAAAGTTTATGATAAACTCGATTGTCGAAGAAATGCATTCAGTCAATGAGCCTTTTAAGGGCGCAATGCTGCTAGCAGTTCATTTACGATATGGTGTCAACTTATGTGTTGGAAATACAAGACTCGGTTACTTGAATTGATTTAAACCATACCAAGGGGCTGCAACAAACATGTAAACAGTGAGCAGAGTTTGTGAAGGTGAGGTACTGGTTTATGAACAAGCCCTGCGCAAGAGATTGGCCGGCATAAAATTCCACCTTGGCAGTAAATGCCCTCATAGACTCCAAAGTTCTAAAGAATAAAAAGCGGGAAAGCTTTAATTATAGGAATATTTCAAATAAGGGTATAACAACAACAAAGTGGATCGAGAACAGCATCGTTTCATTATGCTCCGGCCACAAAGATCAGCATGTATCAGATCACCAGGTTGTTTCGTCTTTGATGTACTACTGGAAAATGGTTTCGATGTTGTTTTCCCCACATACAAGCATCACAAAAGAATTCACCACAATTGACAAAATTTATATTTCTTGCTCTGAGAAAATCCCTCACCAATCTTATATTCTGATCAGCTAACCTTTCATGCCATTACCGTAAGGTGTCTTACAATGCGATATTTGCTTCAAAGTTTTCATTTTCATGCCATATCTCGATTTTGAACAACATGCGATATAATTTCGAATGGCGTACTCCAACTGCGACAATTTTATCGTTTTTATTCAGATCAGATGACATCGTTAGACCTTTATCCAATGCTGCTCAATACTTTTGTCATCATCATGGTTCCTGGTACTGGTTCCCCCAAATGTTTTTATTGGTCTCCGAGCGATTCTAGCTTAGATATGTTTGTGGTCATATCATCTTCTTCAGATTTTGAGTATCTATAGAACTGTTTTTGAATTAAATGCAAACTGGCTTCGGATTTTTGTTCGAATACTCTGTGTAACTCATCGTACATTTCTTTGGATGTTTCGCAGCACATTATATGTTGTAATACTTGTTTTTCTACTGAGGGGATTATAATTTTCTGTACTCTGTGCTTCTCCTCTGTTTTCGTTTACAGGTTTCTTGATTTCACATGTTACGACTTTGAAGATATCTGAAGCTCTCAGGATCACCTTAATCTAAAATTTCCATTCCGCCCAATTTCTGACATTTTGGAGTTTTTCTATTCTGACTGTTTCTGCCTATATTACTACTTTCTTAGCAAAGATCTGGGCCCATAACCAGATGAAACAACTTGAGTTCTAAAGTAATTCAAGCTCAAAAACTGTATTGAAACTCTCAATGACAATACAAAACAATAAAGAGTGAACTCCTATATCCACAACATATATAAGGCAAACAAAATAACATAAATAAACAATTACGAAATTTGCTTCTTCAAATACTTGCAGAAGGTATTATTACGACTGAAAAGCTCCGGATTAGAACTGAGCCCCAAAAGATGCCATCTATTCCTAAAAGGAGTACAATATCTCAGGCAGGTTGTCTCTGGGGAAAGAGTAGCAGTACATGGGCAGAAGATCAAAGCTGTTAAGGAACGGCTCAATGCAAAAGACCGTAAACCAGCCTCGAAGTTTTCTTGGCTTGTGCAAGGGTTGGCCAACATCTCTTAAACATTGGCCGGGCTCAAGCAAGGACAAATAATGTTTCGGTGGACCAAATAATGCAGAGACACTACGGAAGCTGAACCGAACGCCGAGTAGAGGCGGACGGACCAAACAGATTGAAGCGAGCTGTCATATATACGTAAACCGAATGCACCTATAAGCAGAGAACTCCATACAGTCATTACCATCACAGCCAGTATAATTTTAACACATATTTTTAACTCGATACATGAAGGAGATTAAGAAAAACAAGAAGCAAAAAGATCAAGACCACTATCAAACTTGCCTCATTGAAGATCCCACAGATTTACTTTTGATAGGGCACCATATTATTCCATCATAGAAATTGAAGTTGTTGGGAAATAATGAAACTGGCTCTCCTAAGGACAATTGGCATAGCAACATATTTTTTTTCACAGAGGACAAACACAGCTAATTACCAGTGTTTACAGGTTACAATTTTTGAATAGTTATCCGGTACGTGTAAGTACATATTAAATTTCGAAGGAACTTTGTAGAATATGAGAAGCTCTTTTGAAATATGCCATGTCCTTCCAACAAATCTTTTGGAGTGTGTTCCAATATTTCTATTATTCTGAACACTTTCTTCACAGATTTTTGTGAAATACTGATGTTCTTCGAGTATTTCAAACATGCCGCGAACGCTCCTACGATAACCCCTCACATCGAGAAGATAAGGTATAGCACAGTAAATTTTTACAGTACGATGAAACATAGTGTAACTGTGATAAAGAGAAGTCAACGTTCTTGCATATGAAGCCTTGTCAAGTATCTAATCACGAATGCATACGATTATGTTGACTTTTACGATAAGCTTAAGCAAATATTATTTCAAAGTTGACAAGAACGTTAATGTAAAATATTCGTGTTCAGGATGTTGTCACGGTTCTGTCTAACACCCATAGCTCTGAAATGTTTGAGTACAGAAACATAAATACACTCTTTTCAGTTGTCGGTAATGTTAAAAAAGGTCAACTCACTTCTCCAATAATTAATCTCATACAGCAGAGGAAATATACAATTCATATATGATGCATGATATATGAGGTAAAATACTCTCAAAAATGTTGCTTGGAAGATGCAATATGTTGATTAAAATCAGATAATAATAATAAATCTCTTGAAGAAAAAAAAAAACAAAGAAAAAATGGTAAAAAATTTGACATCGTGTTAAAATGGTAGTCCTGATAATAATAGGGGTTCTTGATGACAGGATAGACATGGACAAATAGGATAATCTTGAATTTGAAAATTTTACTGGTAAGACGGCAGAAATTTTAGCCAGACCCATGCATCAGAAGGCTTCTAACCTTGGGTTACTTAATGTTCTCAGGTCATTTACTTAGCATATGTCCAAATGCAATCGCTTCGAGAGATATTGCAGTGAAAGAGCCGAATTCAATTACAATTAGTCTGATGTAGTCCTCGTGAATCATGAAAATATGACATTATTGATTTGGAGTTTTTGGCTCCAGGCGAAATAATATCTTCCCAAACCACTCCGATGAAATATCAAATCTGATTATAGGGATCTTTGGTGGAATTATGCATTTTCTACTTACACCTTGAAATTTCACGTAAGATGACAGAAATCTTAGTTGCAACAACTCCTATGATGAAAAAATGAATGTTTATTTGTTCATCACTAAAGAGTGAAACTCAAAAAATTCTCCAGCCGGAGCAGAGAATTTTTTGAATTTAATTTTGTAGTTCGACAAGGTGAGACGTGCACGACTGCGTTCAAATCAATCAACGGTGCTGCTCCTGAAGTGCTGAATATAGTTAGTAGATACCAAAGCCTTACCAGAACCCATAGTGGCTAATGATCTCAATAATTTGAAAAAAAGAATCATATATAGGTTCATCACAATAAACACAATAATAAGAGCATAACTTTCTTCATAAGCAAACATATTCACGAGAAATGGTATAAAAACCTCAGTGCTGTAGAAACATTTCAATAATAATAATTGGTACAACAGGGTACATAAATGGCAGGGTATATAAAATGAATGAAATGCAGATGAAGAATTCAATAAAATCAATTAGAATGTATCGTTCGTTCATATTCTGTAGCTGACCATATTCTGTTATAAAAAAAAGACTGACAATGAGAAAGAACTCTTTATCGCAATTGGCAATTCATAATTGCATAGAGATAAGGCACTAAAAATGGAGGAGAGTTTCAGAATTTAGACTATTTAGAGCTTTATGGTTTGGTATTATCCGCAGATGACCTGCATATTTTCCATATAAACCACCATTTTGAAGGACGGGGTTACCTCTAAGAAATTGTATACGTTTGAAAATATAAATGCATGAAACTAGGAATTGTTTTACACCTATCTCGAAGACGAGTCAAACAATAAGCTTTCGACGTACAAAACTTTTTGCATCCCCACGACATTATGTGAATAATAATTATCATTGCATGACATCACACGTTAAAAGGTAAGGGCTACGTCTACCCTAGCTCGCACAAGTCTCTGACTTTTGAGGGTTGCTCGTAAGGGAGCAGCCGATTGATATTAGAATTGATTTACAATTATTGTAACAATTACTATTTTTATTTATTCCAGAATACATCTTAAAAAATCAAATAACGTTCGAAAATAAAAAAAATGTGTAAATTTTGAGTGAGAATATAGCTCAGAAATGGATGACAATGCAATATTATTAGCATAAGATACTGATAATATAATAAGAAACATTTTTGGATCTTACGTAGTTTGGCCTTCTGAAAAAAAAAATCCAAATGAAATTTTTTACGGTTTCGACTAATTTCGGACATATGGGCCTATTTTTGAATGATGACTGGCATTTTTTTGGACATATTTCTACTGCAGAAAAACAATTTTACCTTTTTTAAATTGGATAATACTAAGAGAAAGTCATCTACGGAGTCAATAGATAGGACCCAGAAACTGATTGTTTGGAAATCATCGATTCTTTTGGCCCCCACTGAAGAAGTAATATCAGATTGAGTTAACATGTTGGTATAATTTTTAGATTAACACAAAACTACCAATTAAAAATTTCACCCACATTTATGAATTGATTCAAAACATCACAGATTCCATACAGATTCATCAGCTATTATGACTGCCTCAGAAATATATACTAACTTCACGAAGAAAAACTCAAAATCATCTCCACAAATTTAATATAACCACCAAATGTTAGTGCTGCTACAACGATAAATGACTATCGATCAGTTCAATGGTTTCATAGTAGTACATGTTTCGAGACTCAATGTACTTCTATCACAGGTTAATATATACTAATCAAAATAGAGAATATCAAAAGTTTACTGAGTCTCTCTCAGAAACTTTTACTGCTTCCGAAACTGAACTAATTCGTATATTAATCGCCGAAAAGGAAACAGGCAGACCCACAAATTCGTAAAACAGTGAGTAGATGTAGTAGTAAACAAAAATAATTAGTGTAGGAATGTAAGCTTTCACGGCTGGCGTCAAAATATTTTGGTTGGTTTCCGGGTTTTGCCGTGGTCTTCTTTGGTTTAAATCTCCAAACGTTTCGACTGAAACTGCGGCAGTCATCTTCAGTGGCGTGGTCGAAGTACTCTTCTAGACGTATCAACTGAAACTGAAACTTTCGAGTTTGCCATGTTATTTATAGTGATGTTTTTTCGCGCACTTTCTATAATAGTGGGTTCGCGCGCACTTTCCGCGCGATTCGGGTGACATGGCTTCGTTTTGGCCCCTTTCAATGCTGTGTGCCAGATCTTTGGTAAATATTTTCTCTCTTCTTTTCTGTTGAAGTTCTCTTGGTGTTTGTGTATTTCTATTGCTTCTAGATACATTCTTGTTGAATAATGATTCGACGTTGCTAGTCTCTCGGTATTTTCGAAAAGGATCTTGTGTTCTCCGTCAGACAATGTATGCTCAGCGACTGCGGACTTCTCGGTTTGTCCCAAACGACAACTCCGCTTGTGCTCGACTATGCGGGTACCATGCTCCTTTTCGTTTGTCCGATATAGACCTTTCCACAGTTACAGGCAAACCCCGGAAACCAACCAAAATAAAAATTATTAGTATTCCAAAGCATTCAGGATTCATTTTTATTGAAACATGAATGTTTATCGAAATCACATCGTGGATTTAAAAATGTTCAAAGTATAATACTTATCAAACTTGAAAATATATTTTTTCGACAACTGTCAAAAAGTGCACTTTTTTAACACGTTTTTTTGAAATAATGAAACAGTATTTTGATATTGAAAAATAACATACTTTCGGCATACAAAATAAGTATGCTTTTTTTGACAGTTGTGTTATTGATTTGAGTTGAGTTGAGTAGCTAATGAACTATAAAGATGAGTTGTCCTATTTTTTGAAAGTTGTAGAAAAAAAATTGTTTGCAACACGTGCGTGAAGTGTTTTTTTACTCATATGAATTGCAGCACTCCGCCTACGGCGTCGTGCGTCAATATTTCCTACTCGTGAAAAATAGTACCACTTTACTCAATTTAATAATTTGAATATTTTTTAAATTTTAGTTCAGAGCTATTATTGACTTATGTACCAGTGATTTTTCAACACTTCGGAAGGCCAGAAGAAATTTCAGAATCATGAAAAAAACTACTAGGCCAAACAACCAAAATTAAACTTTTACAACAGTCAGTGCGAAGGCTGAGGCCTAAAGGGACAAATCTGAATTCACTGGTAAACCATTTGAAAAGTAAATCTTTGGTGCATGGAGATTGTAAAACCTCATTGAGAGTGAGTTTTCCACGTAGTCTATATTCATCAGAATATAATATAATCATTTTATTCCGACAAGACAGTACAATCTTTAGGAACACATTTAATGCGAAACAAAACTTGCAGATCTTCAAATAGTCTTAATTTCTGAATTAGAATCCATCATGACATCCTGTGAATTAGATTCATCGACAGTATGGTCAGGAGCATTTTAATAAAAATTTCGTAATCAATGAACTGAACGTGTTTTCCATTCCACTCCCAAATGTAGGTTGCTTTAGACCATGATAATTGGGTTAACAATATTTTTATTTCATTTATGAATTGGAAGTGTAGAATAATGCAAGCCTACTTATATAATATTTGATTGATCTCAAAACTAGTGCAGCTTTGTAATCATCTCGTTTATCTTTATATATTTCGTATTGCTAATGTGAAAAAAGTATGATCTCAAAAATGACTACTAAAAAATATATTCGAATAAAATTATTCCTCTTATCTTTTTCAGTTCAGTATGTTCGAAAAATATTATTCAATAAAAGCCTTTTCAAAGACAAGCTTTTATAGAAATGCATTAAGAATGAAAAAAACAATTTCCTTAATTGTTTGACAGGTTTTTCTACGAATATCGGATTCAGAAGCTTCTCGTGCAAAAATAACTTTATTATATTCGCGGTCAGCTTTTGAATTCATTATTCATAGAATGTCTATAACAATTGAAGAAATTATTCATTCTTTTTTATCAAATACACCTATTTTGTATTCGTAACAATCTTTCGATTCCCACTCATAAAGTAACCTATATATGTCAAACGATTGGAAATTATTCATTAATTTTTAGTCAATTTGTATATGAACTCTCCCAATTGATACGAGTATGTTGGTAACTATTTCACTCTTGGTTCATTGATAATATTCAATTTGGATTCTCTTATTCCATTCCAAAAGTAACGAATAGGTACTTACTTTTGTTCACTTAATCTCAGCGTTTTATTAAAATTGTGATATGAATATATATGTTTAAATTGTAACAAAGGACATCCATAACAAAATGTGAGAATTTCTACCAGAGGAGCGGTTAAGGCTAAGGAAAGCATAAGGAAGTGCGTTACCCACCTCAGCTCAGTACTTCCTTTGGCCCCAGGAAAATTTATATTTTCTTATTTATTACCTTAATATTTCAGACTGTAATATGAATGTTCAACATTTTGAAACTCATTAAATATACCTGAAAAGCTTATGTTCACTTCTATTCATATAACAAATGAGGCAAGAAGATAACCTCTGTTCTGTCGTTGCACCAACGTTTTTCAAATAAAACAATGATGATTGCAGTTTGCTTTTTCATTCAATACATGTATGTTTTCACCAGTTAAGATTTTGACTCTGACTTCGTCTTTTGTCAGTACAAGGTTTCTGAGTCATAAAACGTCTTCCAAAAATACCATAATCAAATTAAGAAACTGTAAGAGATATTTCTTCTTGCAATGCAATATGCTTCAAATAGATCATAGTTGGGGAAACAACATCATTTTAACTTCAATTAGGAGTCAGCGGAATAATGATTTCTCAAAATAAATGAACAAGAAATGGAAATATTTTCAATATAAATATATGGTTTGTTCGCTTTTTGGTGGTAATCCATGGGAATAAATAATACACGAGTAATGTCTACTAAACTTTTAAGATACTACGATCAGATTGTTCCTTTTAAGATTTTCATTATCTTCTTCGGGCACTTCTTCGTTAGCTGTGAAAAAATCAAGTGTTGGAAAAAATATCAGTTTATTTTCTATTTACTCACCATTGAAATCATTGATGTGGATTTCTCCACTTGAACACTATATTTCTTGTTTTTCATTGTGAAGTAAACTTCCTTGAAAAGGATCATGGGAGTAGATGAAAAACAATTGATGTTGGGTGAGGGTAGTGCACCAGTTTTAAAAAGTTTTCTTCCGGTTTACACAAAATACATATCACTTCTAGATTACCATGTGTATTCTTTCTCAGTTTACTAACGTAATATTTTCAACCACTGGGATCGTGATGAATTCTTGGGTAAACTGAAATGGTGTAAATAAACATTGCATGGAAGTAAACACATCCATGTAATACATTTCTTACCAATGATATGAACTGGGACTCCAGAGAAAACAAATTTGTACGAGTCTTGAACTTAAATAATTATTATGGTATGAACTAACAAATTACAAACACAATATAATATGGAACCAATAAACGAATAACGAGTAATGAGGAAAATAATTAAACATCGCCAAGATACCAGTTACACGAAAACGAATATCCTTTGATCTTTGATTGACGACAAATATCAAATAACGCAAAAAGTGATACCTGACCTACGAACATTTCTAATTTGGGTAGCGATGAAGGATGTAAGAGAGAAGCAACACTAGAAGAGTCGCTCATAACTGTCATCGTAATTTGGTGCATGTGCAGTAAATCATCGTTGCCAGTCGCTCATTTGTTTCAGCTGTCATTATTATCAATATTCGTAGTTAATACATATATGATGTATATGTATTGCGATTGACTGAAATAATTTTGCTTAATGTCATTGTCACTGCCTCTAATTCATGAACTTAGGTGACGTGGGAGACCTTTTGAATATCTGTACAATAAAATAAAATCATTCCAACCTGAAAATGTATGTTTCATAGGGATGCTTCTATTTTCAATGGAGGATTTTTATTTGAGTTGATTGAGAGGTATATCATTCACTTCTTGAGGTGGGAAGTATGATCATGATAAATTATTTCGAATGAATTATATTTTATACTTGGCCCTTGTCACTATAGCTTGCTTGTTTGAAATAATTTGTTCCTTTACGAGTATGATAAAACTGATAGGTAATGGTCGATAAGATTTAAAGGAACATAGTCTTCAGTAATATTTATTACATCAATAAAGCATTGGAGAATTTATAGAAATGGTACTACTGAGATAGTACTTACCTACTTTTCATGAAACTGTTTCTAAAGTATTCTTGATATCTCAACCAATCAATAAATCTAATTGCTTATCATTGTAAACTAAATATACAGTGTGTTTCATTTCTTATGAAAACACCCCCGTATATTCCGTAATTTTCAACGTAGATCCATGAAATTCTCATGATTCATAACTAGAAATGATCTAACTGCACAAAAGGTGTTATCCTATGTGGTATACACTGCACGCCAACAGCGATGGAACCACCCATTTTTCCGGAACGTTATTAGGGGGCAAAATTGGCCCGAAGTTCCTTCGGATTCGTATATAGGATTCTCAGATTACACCTGTCCCCTGAAAAATTTTCAGTCCTGAGAAATTCTAATTTGTTTAATTTTTTTCTCATGGAAACGCCCCCGTATCTTCCGTAATTTTCGAAGTGGAACTCGTACGTATTTTAGACTGTTACGTATCAATTGATTTAAATCAAAATGAAGATTAAAAATAAACCACAGAATTTGTATCAACAGAACAAGACAAGCTAGCGGTAGCGAGACGGTTAGATGCCGGCCGTCTAAACTTCCGCTTGCATTTAGCCAGGTTGGAATCCTGGAAAACGAGAAAAATTTTCTCAATTTCATAGAAGTCGATAGGCAATGTAAGTTGTCTAGATGCCAATCTCGACGTCTGGTGCTTGCTTGGAGTTCGCGCCGACCACCCAGGGTG
This sequence comes from Chrysolina americana, assembly GCA_958502065.1. Lineage (NCBI taxonomy): Eukaryota > Metazoa > Arthropoda > Insecta > Coleoptera > Chrysomelidae > Chrysolina > Chrysolina americana. Next base: position 40,637,371 of record OY293415.1, on the reverse strand, counting down.
GTGCTGTAGAATTTCCGTGTGAATATGCTACCAAAAATCAATGAGTCGTCCCGGAGCGCTACGGCAAATAATGATAATAGCCGTCCTCTACCCGCACAGGCTATGCCTTTGGGTACCCTCTATGAGAGTTTATGAGGGAGTATATTATTATTATCAATAACTACAATTTCTAAGATCTACACAAATATAAAACTCCATTATACATTGTGTCCGCTTGAGTGTCCTTCCCAATTTTTTATTTAATATACCACTGTATATCATATTCATGACGGTAGGAAAAATAAGTTTTTGCTTTCAATTATGGAGTCACTTCCATACTGACTAACTGGCTATACCTACATGACAAAATGTCTAAAACACTTTCATATAATGGTATTCAAATAGATAAGAAAGTGTATGAAAATTCAACCAATTTATCGACTTATGCCATGAACTGCTAACATGTGATCGTATTTGTATTCATATTTAGTTAGATATTTACTTATTGACTTCGAGTAAAAATAGGTAAGTGCATGTTTTTAGGTTGATTCAGCAGAAAGCAATACGAATTCTATTGATTCATAAATAAAAATAACTCTTAGGCACTATAATTTTCGAACGGATCACCTTTAAGTGATTTCAACATTGAAATAAATCGAATTTGAAAAAGTTATACCAGTCTTTGTGTAAAGTGAACATACCAAAAACAGTTAAAACTACCCTAGTGGTAGTTGAAAAGGAAATGAATGTGTGAAATCGCCTTGTACATAACTTCTCTATTAATTATAATCATTGTGAACTACTACTCTTCATATGGTAAGAAATACGTTCATTTAATTTTTTTTGGCCTCGATACATCACGGGCCAATGACCATTTCCAATGTTATGCAGACAAAACAATCTACAGGAAATGGCTGTCAAAAGCACGTATACGTCAACTTTGTCCTTTAATGTTCTCGTCTTGCTGCCAGTGTTATTTCCTGGTGCATCTACCTGTACATGAATGAGCAATTCATCATTTACATGAATGAGTAATGCTTTCTACTATAAAGAGCAAATTTTTCTCTAAGCAAGTCGTTCTTTCGCTTTATTAGTTGTTATAGGCACTCCTCGTCTATATCGGTAATATCTAACTTCCTTGAAGACTTCGTACTACTTTTTGACGTGCTAAAATTTATTTTATTCGGGATCAGAGATAACCATCGACTCAGTAAAGTTACTTTGATTGTTACTACCGGTTTTGGCTGTTATACTATTATCACTAGATAGTAACCTACTGGAGTCGGCATTCCAATTATTTAAATTAACAATAACAAAATATTATTTCCCCCTTCACCACACTAGAAAACAATTTAATTACTAGTGTGGTAAAGGGAACAATTTTTTTTATTTTCATCGAGTCCACTACCCCATTTTCTATTCAAATTACCAATTGCCATGAATTGCTTGTTTAGAGTTGGCGATTGTTGGAGATTTCTTTAGTAGCAAAGGGTAATAGAGAATACAGTAATAGATATAGATATTCTTTCTTCTCAGAACTATTTTAATGTATTTGAAATATATCTTAACAGTCGTCAAAAAATTTTTAGATCAGGAAGTTGGCATATTGAACTACCTTTTGAGAGGCAGATTGAGAATCTGACAAATCATCAAATATCGACTCTGGGAATATGCAGAATTCATAACGTAAGCCGAAACGTCGAGTTACAAATCCTCAACAATAGCGGTTCAGAAACTGTTTAGATACTGGTCTTACGATGGAAACATTCAATGTTAATGCCTTTCGAACACTTTGAATTTAGAAAAGTTAAGATTATATTTAATATAAGAAATGTTGTTGAAAGAACCCATTTCATTTAGTACCCGGTACCCTCATTGACCTTCAATGTTTTCTAAGGTTGTAACGATTTTGTATCATCTTCGAAAATAAGTTCAAAATCTAGGACAGCCTATATAATCTCTAAGAAACTTTTACCTTCGGCGTTGGCATTTGCGACCAGAAGAAACATTATTTCATTTATTTCAATCTCATTCACAGACAATTCGTTCTGCTCAGCGGTAACCAAAATGTTTGGTACGATTTAATCATTTTAAAAATGTAATATACTGATGTTTCGATGATAGTTGACATTTTTGACCATAATGTCAATTTTTTATAGAAGTTTTGTTGAGGAGATCACTATGACCAAAAGCATTCTTGATCATTATTAAAAACAACCGTTTTTTGGAAAATAACTCCGGCCGACCTTTTGATATTCACTGCAGCACGGGTTTTTACAAAATCAGTCCTTATTTCTTTTAATTTTTATCTACCTCGCTAGCTCCACGTAGATTGATAGTTCATTTCTGATATTGAAAAGTTTTCAAGACGAAGCGGAGAGCAAACAAGAAAATAAATAATTGAATTGAATACATAATTTTATGGATTGGCAATAGGAAATTCAATTATGAGTCTTGTTAATTGCAGAATCTCTTTAACTATTTGAATGAACTTTTCATTTACTTTGAGGCCACACAAAATCCAAGGTAAGAAATATCACGTGAATTTTTGAAAAAGCCGAAGACAAAATTTTCGTTTTTCGATTGTAGGCCTCCTTCCTCATTATTCACCCTTCGCTCCGATACTTTCGAATTGATGAAACACAGTTATTTGTAAAGTAGAAAGATTTTCTTATATGGTTCACGAAGAACTTTAAATTTGATTTATGGGCCACACCTGCGAGTGCATTAGCAATTATTTACCATACCAAACTGTTGAAGGACTGAAGAAATTATTTCTTTGAATGTCATAGTCGTAATATGGTGGAAAACAGCTGAGATCTACACAACAGGTTTGCTTCTACGATTATCTGATGATCCGCCGAATATAAATATATTTCTTACATTTTGATATTTAAAAGAGTTTAATCTATAAGGGTACATCAAGTAATATTCACATACAAGTTGAGTCAAATGTGAAGCATAAACATACGTATGCAACTGCTATTTTGATTTTATATGATTCACGATATCTCCCTTGTTGGTATTTCGAATATTTTTTGCTAACATTTATTGATATCGTGTAATTTCATGAATTCTGCCCTGTGTATGATTTTCTTTCTATATTTATATAATATCTATTGTTTGTAAATATATCGTTTATTAAATTTTCATGATATATATATATATATATATGTCTCCAGAATATTCGTTCATAATTTTTTAATACCATTCTTTTACTAATATGACTGAGTTATTGGTAGTTAGGTTACATTTTTGATTTCTCTCATTCTTCAAACTAATTGGCGCCCTTTGGCTGGTAATTTGATCATATGATAATCTTCTTTCGAAAATTTCATAATTCACGACACATAAGCTCTAAAGGAAAAACTGAGTAGCCGTTAGCAACAACTGGTAACCAGAATAAAGGTACAAGGTACCCAATTATTTATTTATGTGTTATACATTTGATCATTGTTCATATCAAGTTTTGTTTTAACGAAAGAAAGTTGTTGATGTTGATTTGAGTGTTATGTTAGATACATTTTTTACCCTTCAAAGTTTTAAAACATAATAATTTGGCGACGAAGAACAAAAAGAACAAAGAAACGCATAACTCATCAAATATTCTAGAAAAAACCGGCTCTTATCAATCATCGAATAATAATTCCTCGAATAATTTCAAATGGCTCAAGAATTTGCAGCACTCATAAGAGCCCCCAGTGATTTAGTCATTAGAAATTAACTGTTTATATACAGTGAAAGATATTTTTCGAAAACAAATATTTACTTCCAAACCATTCGACGAAAATTGTGAAAATTTTGACAATTGTTGTCAGAGACTAGAAAACTTTTTCAAATTGAAATGATTCGATACAGAAGATAGAGAAATGGATAATGCAAAAGCCATCGTTCTAATAAATTGTTAAACTGATATCCAGCCTGACATCTCTAGAGCTTCCAGCTTCCAAAAGCCACACAGAACAACACCGATTCTTTTCGAGAATTCAGTCTTTATGTGAATTGATTTCAAATTATGTTGCTGCACTCAAAGACCTTATCAAAACATACGACTTCAAAACTGAGTGCAACAAAAATGAATGTTCAAAAGGTGATATCAATATGTTGTTAAGAGCACTATTCATCAGAGGTTCACTTGATTTCAGCACAAGAGAAAGAATTCAACGAAAGCTGTTCAACGTCCTCAAGAAATGTACATAGAGTTGAATTCCATCAAAATCATAATCACTTCAGTTCAAAAAGTAATATTGTGTCAAGTTCTCACAACCACAAACACTCGAGCACAAATTCAAAAGCCAGTACGAACCGAAATCTGCAGCTACAAAAACTTGGACTCACAGTATTATGCCTCCACTGTGGCAGAAACAATTATCAATCGCAAAACTGTATTATTACAGAAACACTTCGATGCAAACTCTGTTACAAGAAAGGCCATGTTGAAAAAAATCTATTTCCTCACTTCTCAAGAAAAATTCAGCATATATATCAAAAATCTCAATGGGGCGGGGATTAGCGCAGTGGTTGAGCGCCAGCCTGGTAACCGAGAGGTTCCAGGTTCGGTTCCCAGCAGGGGCGGGCTTTTTTTCAGTTTCAGATGTGAAAGTCTGAATGATTGAAGCTCGTATTGGATGGGAATAATCCTCCACGATTCACTGTTGCGTTGATAATTAACAGTGCTGCTCCTAAGGTGGCGTATGGAGTTAGTAACAAGGCGTATCCAGAACACACGGCTAATGACCATAGCAGTCGATGCCATAAGGAAAAAAAAAAGTCTCAATGATGTTGTCGATGTTCTCAATGGTACTCAATCCGTTTTCGATTCAAAATGATCATAAAAATTGCAATTTGAATGTGATACAGGAAGTCCAGTTATACCTCTTCAGACCCCCAGGCTACATCACATTGTCAGCTTCCTACGGAAGAAAAAACTTCATAGGAGATCTATACGTTGTTCCTGATTACGGTACTGCTATTATAGGAAGAAGATGGATACGAGCATTAGAAATCGATATTCACAATATCAACTCAATATCATGTCCTGAAACTATGATCTCAAAAATTCTCGAGCATTTTAAGTTTTTCAGTCAAAAGTTGGAAAAATTCCGACTTTTCAATGTTTCCTTTCTCTTCGCACCGATGCCAAACCATTCTTCATTAAGCCTTGAAGAGTTCTATATGCACTTCAAGAACAAGTCGAAAAAGAATTAGACAACTTAGAAACGCAAGATATCATACAATATATCGATCATTCCGAGTGGGGTACTCCATTAGTGATCGTTCCAAAAAAAGATTGAAAATCTCGACTTCGCACTGACTATAAAATAACAGTTAACAATAAGCTCCAAGATAATCGGTACCCAATTTCAAGAACCGAAGACATATTCAAAAAAATGAAAAATAGTGAATTTTCTGCATACTAGACATGATATTGATTATGTACTATTCAATATTTATTCCAGACGCATCAACAATACTATATTCTTTGAATGGACTGCTGAGAAGCGGTATACAATTCGAGAGGACTACAGAATGTGAAGTAGCATTTATTAAAGCTGAAAAGATGATTGCTAACGAAAATGTATTGATACTATTCACGCCTTCTCTAGAAGTAACTCTTGCTACTGATGCCAGCCCATATGGATTCTCAACGTTTACAGGATGGATCTGAAAAACTAATTGCCTTTATTTCAAGATCACTTACTAAAGTCGAACGCAACTACAGTCAGCAAGATAAAGGAGCAACAGAGATATACTAGTCGTTCAAGAAGTTGTTTCATTACATATATGGCAGAAAATTCATTCTCATTGTAGACAATAGACCTTTGATGTCCATTTTGAATCCCCATAAACAACTTCCAGCATTATCTGCAACAAGAATGCTTCGTTATGCACAATATATGCTAGGATTTGAAACGCCTATAGGAAGACATATACCACTATCTTATAGTTGAATTGGATGATGATTTTAGCATCAAACGTCATTATGATCTTCGTGCATGCCAACTAGAGAAACCTGCTGCATTTCCGTCCATCACCTCCTAAGTTATTCCTTGCCAGACAGCTATGAACATTGTAGCACCACCAAGTAAATATGAGTTATACATTCAGTGATTCCGTTACGTAAAAAACAGGATTTGCTCGGCCTTCAACTCATCAAACCCAAACCGACGATTTTAACGAACAATCAGCAGACAGAATATTCATCAAGTGAAAAATCAACTGCGATTCCTTCAACGAATGAAGAATCGACTGTTGATTCAAAGAACATTCAATCTATACCGAGACGTTCTACAAGAATCCGGAAAACTGTAGAGAGACTAAATTTAAGTTGATGTTGAATTCAAGCGAGTTTATAGAGGTATGAGGTGGAGAATTGTTATAAATTTGATCATTGTTAAAATCAAGTTATGTTTTTATAATAAAAAAGTTGTTGATGTTGATCACATTACTACTATTATTAATTATCAATAATAGCTGTCATTTTCTCGCACAGGTGATGCCTTTGGGTCACTCTATGGGTATTTATGAGGGAATATCATTATATTTATTATAATTATCGACCATGATGTATAGGTCATGCTTTTCCTTGTGAATAAATTGCCGAGCCAATATTGACCTCAGTCTTCAGTTTTGGAAATGATTGAAATCAAGTTCAACAGTGACTGACGAACTGATATTAAAAAATATACTTCAATAAATTAAACCATTCATGGATAAGAAAGATACTCATTACTGCTTCCTACAATGCGTATTCCTTAATCTCTTCCTCAACCGTCCCGAAGTTATGAAAAAATCGTTGAAAAAACACATACATATGCATTAAGAGTCGAGAAATGTCAACAAAAACCAGTCCTCCTTCATACAAGTGTTTCTTAGGGTTGCCACCCTCAATAACTCAGGCTAACCTTAAAGCACATATGTCCAATCTTAAGCCGTGGGAAAACGAACATGTGCATACTCTTACCAACAAATAACTTCACTAAACGCGGCATGGGTAACACATGTTTTGCCGTTTCTCAATAGTGTAATCTAAGCTTGGGATGACTTCACCCCAATTAACCACCTTGAAAATACTGTGCTACGCATTATTTTGAGCAATATTCATTGGCGTTCCATGGAAAACTGAAAGGATTTTCAGAAGGATTAATGGATTCAAATATTTCAATATCAGCGAAAAACAAAAGATGCAAAAGTTTCGGCTAAGTGAATTAGATATTCAAGAATATTGACGAAAAATATTATTCAAATATTATGAAAAAGATGATATCAAAATTATTATCAATGAAACGATTACGATGCCTAATGTTAAGCTTTTTTCATATAGGATACAAGAATAGGGGTTCTCCCAGCGAACCGAGTACCAAAACCATCCATACTTCATGTTTTCGTCAATGCTTCTCGCTCGCCTTTCTAGTTAATTCTTGGCAGCCACCTCATTCGTATACTATCAAGACGGTGCTGTTTGATGGCAATCAGCATGCCTCAATTCAATGTATGGCCAGCTCATCTTAATTTTGCGGCAATTTGCCGTACTGCGGACGAGAACGGCATGTTTGCCGCCACATGGTCTTCATTACACCCATCAGATACGATACGAGACACGTACCCTATAATACGGGAGGAATTGGCGGCATGCCCTGGGTGTCTTTCATACTATAGATCATGCATTCTCGCCAAATATCATCTTCGTAGCAATGTCCCCATCAACCGTCCACTCAAACCTTCGTTGTTGCATTCGTCGTCATGGCAAATTATTATTATTGGCGCTGGGGGCATATACTTCATCATATTGGAACCCATTCGTATAGTTTAGGGGACTAAGCCATCTGCCATTACATCATTTGTTGGGGTAAGAGGTAAGTGGTGTCGTAACTCACTAGGGCCTCAAACTTGCTTATATACCTATTATTATTGTCATTATAAAGAAATTAAAATAAAGAATGGTCTGTAACCATTTCTTTCTTTTGAAATCCTCCTGAAATAAACTTTCGTACAATCAAGATGCTTCAAATAAATGGATGAATTGGGCGGACTGAGTAGGTCACTCATACATTCTTAATCCCTCCTAGGTATTTGTTAATTATTATTCACAAATACAAAAATTTTTAACTTTGTCATTTTACCTATTTTTCATAAAACTGATAGATAGTGTGAACGGTACTTTGATAGACAAGACATTGACCTTGTTACATTAGGTATAGTGTTTAGATGACCCCAATCACACATGTTCGAAAGAATATTTCGCACTTTCTTCAAAACATGTAACGCATGTAAATTTAATCGAATAGCAAACACAAGTGTAACAAAAGTTGTGTAACGCCCATAAAAGGTTGCATAATCTGGAGAAAAAGTATGTCGGTACCTTGGTAGTCGTGTTGGTACGCCATTGTCTGTTGTTATATCCCAAAAAAAGGTTTGAATACCCCCATGTTTCAGGATAAGATTTTAGTGGGAGGCTTTAGTTTCTAATGCCTGGTATTCTTAAACCACTGCAATCGTTTAGTGGATATGTGATGCCATTCACTGAACACCCTCAAAACTGACAATAATAAACACCTGCAAGAGGGATTAGAACGGAACGCAAAAAATCGCTACATAAAAATTGGGGGCTCTGCCTTACAGATACCGTATATTATGTGAAAACGTTCCGGGATTTCTTTGTGAATTATTCCAGTCTCATATTGTTTATATTCAACAGGTGCTGTCCATACGCTTCATGATAAAAACGGTGACGACCACATGGATCTTGAAAGATGAATTTTTATCAATATAAGAGTAGAATGTGTATATATTAATATATTTCAGAGTGGACAAGGCTTTCGGAACTGTCGAGGGAATTAAATGGAATGAGCGGTAGGTGGTAACAAAATGAAATAGAGATTTCTAATGGCTTTGGACACTCTAATAAAAAGAGACGAAAGTTCTTAATTTTTCCGTCCTTGTTGCCAGGGAATGTACCCTGTGATTGGTTACTATAAGGTCAGGGAGTATAAATGTCATTTTCAACTGTAGCTGTCATGTCATTCAAACTCCCCGCCATTATGGTAACCAATCACAGAGCGCGCTCCTGGCAACAAGGATGGAAAAATTAAGAACTTTCGTCTCTTTTTATTTGGGTGTCCAAAGCCATTAGAAATCTCTATTGTTTAAAATAAAGCAGGAATGAAAGAAAGGTGCTTTATCAGACGGCGGCGTAAAACAATCTGGATATGAGTAGTTTTTTAAATCGGTAGAACTCTTGCTCTCACTCTCGTTTGGCAAAATACCAAATGTTGTGAGCAAAAACAAAAATTATTTTTATGTACCTAGTAGAGAGTTCAAACGGTGCTTGCAGAAAGCAGTTCAATTCTGATAATTCATTCTTTAGTGGGTGAAAAAAAATCCTGAAAACTACCTACCTATAAATGACCAAAATAGAAAAATTTTGTCTATATTTTTCAACTTCTCATTTGGAAATTCTGATTCTATCCAAGCAAAACTCGAAGTCATCTCCACAAAATCTATTTAACCCCAATTGGTAATGGGGGATGTTGTCAAAGCAACTTTTGCATAATATTGTTGAAAGGGCACAAGTTAACGTAACATCAATTACATCAAAAATATGTTTTCGAATATAGTTATGCTTCTTCAGTTGTTTGAATACAGGTTAAACTGAAATAGGAAAAGTACAAATTACAATTTCAAAAGTTATACGAAATAATATTTCTGGTAGATACTTGAAGTCAAAATAGATACTCACTTGGCATGGAAAACGTTGGAAAATTATTTTTAATAAAAATTTTACATTGCCATTTGGAGGCCATAAAGCCACTATTGATTGGGAATTGTAGGTGAACAATCAATCGTTAGTGCAAAAATTAAGGATGAAATCATCAAATCAGCAAATTAGCAAATTGATGATTTCTCCGTTAATTTGTGCCCCAACGATTGATTGGTTACCTGTAATTCCCCCTTAAGAGTGGGTGTCTGGCCTCCAAATGGATGTGTAAAAATTTAATTAAAAATTCTTCTTTCAGTGTTTCCAATGACAAGTGGGTGTCCATTTTAACTTCCAGTATCTACCTAAATATTATTTGTTTTTTACGAATTTCACATAACTTGAAAAATTGTAAGTTGTAATTTTTCTTTTTCAGTTTAATCTGTATTTGAAGAACAGAGAACACGTTTTTTATGAAATTGATGGTACATTGTATGCCCTTTTAACAATATTTGGCTAAAAGTTGCTTTGAAAATTTTTTCCATTCAATTTGAACTTATCATATCTACGTATTTACGATCAAATGACCAGAATTAGCCAATCAGACAAACATTACACTGATAATTGCCCCGGGTCACCATGCAAATGACATATAGTATGACGTTAACAGAATTAAATTTCTAAAATGTCAGTTACTTCGAGTAGAAATGGAAATATCAAATAAAAATGGCACAATAGATATACTTAACTATAAGTGAAAATACATCAAAAATACTACATTGAGTTAAAAGTACATGTGGAAAGTGTTCAAAGAGTTTAGTGAGGTGAGAAAATAGAACTTAAAAGAATGATTCACGATGAAGAAAAACTCAAAATCATCTCCACAATTTTTTTTTGTGTAGATGATTTTGAGTTTTTCTTCATCGTGAATCTATACAACTCCACTTCGAGACACAATGGACTTCTACCACAGGTTCTTAAAAGAATGGTGTACTGTTGAAGAGTTGCCGCGTATACTTGAAGACTCTGCCGTGAACATCAAGAATTAAGACTAATCAAAGTTTGGAAAAGCCACCATCAAAACTATTTGGAATGTGACTGGTAAACTCTCACAAGAAAAATATTTGAAAATAGTGCGTTAGGTAGGTATAATGGTTTTTTAATTCTCTGAAAAAAATGTTCTTACTAAATATCTTTTGACTATTAATAAATTCTCATTTGTCTTGAATTTTCTCAAGCGAGTTGCTTTTAGGTAACAGCAACTCGCTTTCGAAAATTAGCAATAAATTATTTCGAAATTATCAATACCCTTCGGATATTATAAGTGACAATATCCCGCGTTACCAATTGGGGTTAAATATATTTTGTGGAGACGACTTCGAGTTTTACTTGGTTCCCTAACGTTGATCTTCGATGATTATAGAGTCAAACGACAACTAAAAGAGTTATTGGAAATAAACGGAATTGTCAATATAGGTGTGAAAATGAGTTTGCAGTTTTCAGAGAATATTGAAGAAACCAAAGAGAGATTGGTAGGAATTGGTGCTTCAATTTCGACAGGTGAGTGCCTTGGAAAACACGTCCCAGTGTGAAAAATTTTTAAACTTTACTTTTTGATGAATAAACGAGCCCTGTGAAATATAAGCTGGGCAAGTATTTAGCAATAAAAAAAACTGCTTGGCGGGAAGGCAGAAACGGAATACTGGCCTGATACAAAAATGTATTCGTGGATATATAATAATAATAATAATAATAATACTCCCTCATAAACACTCGTTGAGTGTACCCAAAGGCATAGCCTGTGCGGGTGGAGGACGGCTATTATTATTATTTGCCGTGGCGCTCCGGGGCGACTTACTGATGTATCAGGTGATGTATTCACTTTTCAGCTGTAGGAAAACCCGGAAAACCTACAGCACCACATATGGAGAGAGCTTTTGTTAATATTCTTATCCACACTATCTGTGACAGTCAGGCGAAACTGTAGGATTTGATGTGCCAAAAAATAGCCGGACTAGTGTGAAAAATCTTGGAAAATCTGAATGATAGAGCAGAACAGAATAGAGTAACACTATTCTGGGTGCAAGATCATAAAGAAACTCCAGGAAGTACAATGGCTGACAAACTTGTATAGTAGAGATAGCCACTTTATCTGGGCATTTAACCATTACTAACTGTTTACCAGAATCTACAATGTGGACGTAATTCAACAAATGGTTCCCGATAAAGCATCGGAGTCTTTATCAGAATTTATTGTTATTGCCGAACCAAGCAAAAAACAAACTTAAGATATACTTTTTTTGCAAAAGGCAGACGACTACTGAAACAGCATTGACGTTACTTGGTAGGTGGTCTCTCTTGAACACAGGATGATTCACCAGTATTTTTGTTCTAGGAAAAACTCAGTTGATGTCTGATATTATCATATGTAAATTCTATAATGCTTACGAAAAAATTAAAATTTGATTATTTGTGTTTCAAAAAATTATATTTAATTTATGATAATTTTTTTTTAATAAAAAAATTCCTAATTGTTAATGTAGAATTAATTCCGTTAAAAGTGGTAATAAGTTCGATTTTACTATAATAATAATGGATTTTATTGATAGGTTTGTGAACAAAATACATTAAATACATGAAGAGTTAAGAACTATAAAACTAAACCTAACAAAAGGCAGAATTCAATTTCAGATCACGTCATGTGTGAGATGACGCAACCAGAACTTGCTCTTCCATTCAACCCAAAAAGGAATATAAAAGATATATTATTTCTTCATGATTACCTTCATACTTGATTTACAACTAAAAATAATTAATAAGAATTCAAACATAAACATGAACGAGTTATTCAAGTAGATTTACTTTAACCATAAGTAAGTCGGATCTAATTTTTTTTTTAAATTTGGGATCGATAACGTTTTCATTGAACTCGGAAGTCGATTGTAAAGCTAAGCTATATTATAAGAGAAAGAGCCACGGTACCGTGTAGTTTTATGGGTAGGTACTGAAAAGTTGATATCTGAATATCTGAGATTCAGATTATGAACGTCAGTTCTATAACAGATTTTATCGTGAAGATAGGAAGGTGTTTCGGTAGTAATGATTTTATGGAATAGAATATAAGCATGTAATACACGCCGAGCCTCGATATTTAGCCATCCCAAATTATTCAGCTGGTGTGATATATGTTGTCGCCTTTTGGTTCCTGTAACAAGTCTCGCACATGAATTCTGCAGGGTCTGTAGTCTTCTTTTATCAGCAAGAAGTGAGTTAGGGCCATAAACAATATCGGTATAGTTGGCATGTGATAAAACCAGAGCATTACACTACATATTCTTTGAATTTTTGTTCAGTATTTCTCTATTTAGGTAAATTGTTTTTAAGTTGGAATACCCACGCTTTATGATCTGGGAAACATGACAAGAGAATCTAATAGTTTGATCCATTATGAGACCAAGATTTTTCGAGCGATCTGTAAGAGGCAGTTGTACATCATCTAAATTAATGATAATGTTACACTCGCATCTTCTCATTGTTTCTCGACCACAGTGCATCACAACCGTTTTCGAAGGATTTACTGTTAAGCAATATTTTTTTGAAGTTTCGAGCAAGGAACTCAAATCAACATTTATTTGTTGACATGCTTCTATCAGTGAGCTGAATAATCAATTAAAACTAGAATTGATAAGTCATTACTATAAACTGATTTGTGGATGTCATCGACTACTTTCAATAGTACTGTAGTGCAGCTATGATTCGACCTGAAAACCGATTGAGACGAAGGTAGAATATGCTTATTAATAATTTTTTTCTACAACCACACTCCAAAACATGCTTTTCTGCATAGTTTTACGTTCGCAAACATGATTATTTCTCACAATAATTGAAATTTGACATTAGTGTGCCGCAAAGTGACATTTCTGTGCCGCAAAGTGATATTTCTGTGCCACAAAGTGACATTTCTGTGCCCAAATTTTTCAGTACCTAATTTCTAAGCAATACAGTTTTCGTGGCAGCAAGGTGAAAGTATATTTTGAAAATTCTGCATTTCGAAGGGATATTCGATTAGGCAACTTCAAGAATGAATAGACAAAGTCTATTGGTTTATATAATATGAGGGAAATTGTCGTACAAATTCATAATATTTTGAACAAAAATTATAGACATCACTACTGCTGTCTCAAATACCCACATACACACTATCCATTGCTAGGCAACGGAGCAACATCTATCGAATCATTTGAATGTCAACAAACGTCAAGCATAAAATATTCGTAAAATATTCTTGTCCCGTAATTTTTTAATGAGATTGAACTAAAATGGATAGCGACAGTTCTGAAATTGAAAATACTCCGCCAGAACTAAAAGAACAAGTTAATTCATTGTCATTGAATTTACTACCTTCAACTTCAAGAGGAAAATATGAAAATGCATACAAACAGTTTATGGATTGGAAGGAAAAATACAAAACTGAAAGTGTTTCTGAAAATATAATGTTGGCATATTTTGAAGAACTATCCAAATCAAGAAAAGCCTCTACTCTCTGGTCAATATATACAATGCTAAAATCGGCTATTAATATTAATCACGGAATTGACATATTATCAACGTATGCAAAATTACGAGCTTTTTTAAAGAGAAAGTCTGACGGATATTTCGCGAAGAAAGCACAGACTCTGACATCCGAAGAAATAAATATATTTATAAAAGAAGACCCGAAAAATATATACCTGTTAACAAAGGCAATGTTAAGAGAAAAATTTACATATTTGACAATAAAACGTTAATATTTATTATCGTAGGTTGCAATGGTTATCGCAATTAGTGGTGCATGTCGAAGAGGAGAATTATGGAAGCTAAAAATGAGTGACATAGAAGACCTACATTCAACTCTAATAATAAAATTACAGGACACAAAAACAAAAGTTCCGAGAAGTTTCATAATTACCGGACCCTTTTATAACCTTTGCAAAAAATATATTTCTTTGCGTCCTTCTAATCTTTCTGAAAATCGTTTCTTTTTAAATTATCAAAAAGGAAGATGTACACGTCAAGTGATAGGAATAAAAAAATTTGGTAAAATGCCCCAAGAAATAGCAACATTTTTAAAGTTACCGAACCCAAACTTGTATACAGGGCACACATTCCGGCGGACATCGGCAACCATGTTAGCAGACGCAGGAGCTGATCTGTTAACACTGAAACGCCATGGTGGCTGGCGGTCAAATAGCGTAGCCGAAGGTTATGTTGATGACTCTTTGCACTCCAAAATGAACATTTCAAATAAAATAATGCATTCAGTTAACCCACAAATGTCACATATAGTGTCAACAAATATGAACCAGATATCACACCCTTCATTATCATCATCATTTTCGCCTTCAACTTCTGTTAAAATTGTAGAAAATTTCGCGAGTAATGCACATTCAATGTCTACATCTAATTTGAATATTACAGAAAATGTTTCCAAAACTAACTCTCCCAGAATTTTAATTCAAAATTGTTCCAATTTTACAGTGAATTATAACTACAAATAAATACTTTTTTTAATCATACCAAGAATTAATTTTTGAGTGATTTTTTTGGAATTTGTTTCTCAGTTATTACCATTAACAACTAATAGTTAATAATTAACTTAAATATATGTAATTAATTATTATAATAAATATTTGTTTGGAAATAAACTTACTTACTATAAAACGGAATTAATAGTCAGCGACGTTCAGTTCAGAAAAAACAAGAATGAGAGCGGCTTAAAATCCTCTCCCTCTTCCCTTGCTTCTCTTGGGCATCATAAAGCTAAGAATGAGTCACTGACATTTCATTCCATCTTATAGTATAGTATTATTTTTAGCAAAAAGGGTGTTGTAGAAAAAGTCTAGTGTGTAACACGAGCAGAAATGCAATTTCTCACTCGTTTGAATTGCAGCACTCGCTTGCGCTCGTGCCGCAACTTTCTCAAACTCGTGAGAAATTAGCACTTTTCTGCACTTGTTGCACAATATACTATTCCAAATATTTTTGATATTGCACAAAGTATGCTGATAGGCCGGAGATCATTGTAGTTTTGGGGATTTGAATTTTTTGCCAGAGGGATGACGTGTGATCGTTTCCATATCATGGAAAATATATTATCCCTGATACATTTATTCACTATATAAGATATATATGCTATAATGTGTGGACAAGAATGAAGGAGCATTTTGATACTAATGCCATCAGAGCCCACGGCGCCAGATTTGACTGAGAGCATAACTTCGTAAACTTCTTGGTCACAAGTCCCCTGGAAATGAAAATTGGAATCGCCATTCAGTTTATTAGTCGAAAAAAAAAGGCAAAAGTTCATCGTCAGGTATTGCATTGTTAGAAGTCTTGTTGCAAAAAAAAAACATTGATTGCACTAGATTTCATTAAATGATCAGGGATGTCGTTCTTAGAATTTTTGGTACGTAAATCTAGATCTGAGAGCTCTTTCCAGAGATTTTTATTATTGTTAAGTCGGTATTCCATATATGCTTTTTTCTCTAGTTTTATAGTGCGGTTCGAGAGATTTCTCATCTGTTTATAATACTCCCAGTGAGCCTGTAAACCACTTCTCCGGAATCTGGCCAAAGCCTTGTCACGAAGTTTAATTAACAATTTCATTTTATCCGTTAACCACGGTGCTTTTTTTTCGTTATACGTACTGTTCTCAATGGTGCATGTTTATCAAAATTATTTAATATCAAGGAATTGAATTGACTCACCTTTTCATCTATACTTTCTAACCTATAAATTGAGTTGAAATCACAATTGCAGAGATCTTGTTGGAATGCCTCGGTATTGAACCGTTTGAAGTCTCTGAATATTTACTGAAAATCATTGTCTACTGGGAAAGGGAAACCTAATATACAAGTTGATTGATAGCCAGTGATCGGAGAACTCTGGACAGCCCACCACAGCACAGATGGTGAGACGTAAAGTATTGGAACAAATGATAACATCCAATAATTTTCTACTGGTCGCAGTAATGCGAGTAGGTTTGTCAATAACTTGATGCATATCAAATGTGCCAATAATATCATCAAATTTAATAAGCAGCTTATCAGTGGTATCCCAAAAATCAATGTTCAAATCTCCAGCACAAACAGCGTAATCAAAGCTAGGGATAATATAGGATATAACTTCTTCGAATTCCGAAAAGAAATCGTGGTAAGGTTTATTGGGTGGCCGATAATTAATAGATCAATATTGACATAATAAAAATTCAAATCAGTTTATTAAATTTTTTTCATCATGTTGCTGAATGCATGTTTTTTTTGTAAAATCATCTTGCGCTGACGAAGCAAACAATCAAGCAAATTTGTTCATTTTCATTTCTGTTGATGCACACAAGATACAGAAATACTAGTCCGTGTTTTGAATTTTCCTCTGATTCAAACCTGTATATTAATATTCAAACTAATGTAGGTTTTAGGATTTAATCTAACCCAGGCTATTTTGTTTGTTTGCGCAATTTTTTATTCATTGGAATTGAATAAAAATTGGTTTACTTTCATATATTCACCCTATACATTTCTTGAAATCAATTCACATAACAATCAAACTAAGCTAAGTAAAGTGGTTTAGTGTTGTGATAAAAAATTTGCTATGACAACCAAGTTGTCATCAAGACATCAAAGTTTCAAGTTGAAACGTTGTCGAAGTGACAGATTCGGCGTTATTTTAAAAAAAAATTATTAAACCAATATTTTAATGGATTCGTCCGGCAAAAAGCACCCAGAAGCAATTTTATCAAACCTGTCACCTAGCAAATCACGAGAAAGATATGAACAGCAATACAACCAATTTCTAAAACTGGTGTAAGGAAAAAGGAGTGAATATCTTCAGAGAACAGGTGTTTTTGGCGTATTTTCTAGAGCTGAGTAAGGTACTGAAATCCAATATCCCGTATCGTCGCGTTACTCGATGGTGAAATGTTTTGTTAAACTAAAACAAAATCTGGGCATAACCAAGTTTCATAAGTTGTTATCGTTCCTAAAAAAGCAAAATCCAAAGAAGATATGTCCCACCCTTAATATCTTCCTTCCTGTAGATAAATATGAGGACTCAAAAAAAACCAGGTCAATTTTATTTTTAAGGGAGACACTTTCAACGAATATTTGTAGCCCTCGTGGTTCAACCCCCCTAAGGGTCAAGTGGCACATCATTTTGATTGGCGTTTAATTCTTTTTCCAATGATACCCTGCCTTTTTATTTTTTGGCAAGCAGTTTTCGAAAAATAGCGTTCTCAACTTGTAATTAGAATTTGCCTGTTCTGAGAAGCGTTATTGTATTGACCCCTTTCAACAAAAATGGTTAGAAGAGTAGGTACCCTTTCAACCCTTGGATGACAGGAATAAATTTATTACGGGTGGGATGTTTTATTTTTTGGATATTTTCCTTTTACAAAATAAAATTCAATTTGCCAGAAAGACATTGCAAACATACAATCTACTTACGCTTGTTTTATAAACTTTTCGATATATCGTCCATTTTTGCTCTTAACAGTAATGAAGTCTGTTTTCGAACTCCCCTTTAACATTACAGAAAACTTCACTAAGAATTGACTGGCATGCTGATGTAATTCGTCTTCTAAGTTTTTCAATACCAGAAGGTTGTGTTTTATAAACAACGGATATCAGCTGCTACCTGAAGAAAGAAATCCAAGGGAGTTAAATCCGGTGATCTCGGAGGCCATTGCTCCCCTTCTGCCAATTTATCTATCCGGAAATCTCTTATTCAACCACTGTCAGACTGGAAGAAAATAATGAGTTGGAGCACCATCCTGCTGGAAATGTAACAGATCCTCCTTCTGTATCAATTTGAGTTTCTGTCTTGTGAGTTATAAGAGGATCGATAGTTTCTTCAAGCATTCCAAGGTACAGTTTGCCAGTCAGGTTTTCTTCCAGAAAATAATGGACCAATAATGGCATTTCCAAGAATACCAACTTCTTGTGAGTGTTGGATATGCCCTTCCCGAAAAATATGTGGGTTTTCGTCACTCCAATAGCCACAATTTTGTCTATTCACATTGCCATTCAGAGCAAATTAACACTCATTGCTGAAACATATGTTTAACAGAAGATTAGGGATGATATTTACTCGATGAGACATGGTTTCACAAAACTCTATTCTCCTATCATAATCATCCTCGTGGAGCTCTTGAAGAATCTGCATTTTATATGGATGAAATTTATGCATTTTGAATGCTTTTCTTACAGTCTCGCGTGATATTTCCGTCTGTTCTGATACTGATCGTAAGAAGCTCGTGGGCTCTGCAGCAAATGTTCCCAAAACTTCAATTTGAACTTCTTCATTTAGTAATCTGGAGTTATTTTTTTTCTATTTGTCACTGAACCAGTTTCGTAAAACCCATTCACCAAATCAAGCACATACCGGTGATTAAAATTACAATTTGGATGTCTTTCGTTACTATACTATACTAAACATACTATACTTTTACTAAAAAACTACTTTTTGATGTAAATTTTGGAGCTAATGGGCAATGTTACCCCTAATAAAGAATTGGAACGATACCACCTAATATTCTAACCAGTTCTGGTCAGACTATATGCATCTCAGTATAGGCAAGTTGTAATAATTACTTTTGTTAGTTTAAATTAAATGCTCATCAAAAAATAATAAGTCATGGTAGCATTGGAAGAAGAATTGAACGTCAATCAAAATGATGTGCCACTTGACCCCCATCTCATTTAAAATTGTAAGGGTAACATCTACCTCTCCTAGGGGGTTGAACCACGAGGGCTACAAATATTCCTTGAATGTGTGCCCCTTGAAGAAAATAAAATTTAAGTGTTTTTTAGGTTCCTCATATTCTTTACTGGAAGGAAGATATTAAGGGTGGGATGTTTTCAAATTGACACCCTATATAAGTTTATGCTAGCGCTGATGAGATATCTTATGGTCAAAGTAGCTTCGCAGAGCGAAGCTTATGAAAATCACGCTTGACGATATTCAAGATGAAGGAAACCTAACTATTGTGAAAATTTTCGAGTTGAAAAACCATACTACAAGATCCTTTGTTATATCTGAAGACAAAAATAATGGAACCTGTTTGAAGCTCTATGAAAAGTATGGCCTCCTACCACCACGCACCGTCGTTTTATTTTATAAATTATAAAAAAGGCAAATGCTCTGTTCAGTGCGTGGGCGTGAACACATCTGGTAAAATTCCAGCAGAGATCGTTACCTACTTAGGCCTACCTAAGCCAGAACGTTACAAAGGTCACAGTTTTAAGAGATCCTCGGCAATGTTTCTGGAAGATTAAGGCGAAAGGTAACCAGCATAAATCGTGTTGGAGGCTGGAAGTCAACTGCTGTTGCTGAAGGTTATTTGGAGGATTCTGTAGAACAGGAGAAAACCATCTGGAATAAAAAAAATTATGTACTGACAACTTGAAATCGATGCCGTCTCCGTCATTTTATTATTCTGGACCGGCTATTCTGACTCATTTGCAGAATGCAACAAATTGTTTCAACATTAATATTAATAATAATTAGTAGATTTTGAATGAAATTTTTTTATGTTGAAATAAAATATATATTTTCTTTAAGCTTTTTGAATCTTCCTGCGGTCGTAGAAAAAATAATAATAAAAATAATACTACTTTCCCAGAATTCCTTGACTTCGTGTTAAGATATTCAAACACACCCATCAACATATCTTATCTTCTATTATGATCACTGCGCAACTTTTAGAGTTGTTTTATGTATATTGTATTGATGAAACATTGTATCATATGAGCTAATTGAATAAAAAATTCAAATAATGTTGCTATTTTTGTAACTGATTTTCCTCAAAATAAATAATACGGACGCACAGTTATCAAAATGTGGCTCGATTGTTTGGTAAAAATTGATTTTTGATTTAGTTAAAAAAGCTTGTACAATTCTTGAGAAAAAATATAGCTGGCAATAACTTACGGACAAAGCGAACTTCATTATTTTGTGTTTTATGTAGCCTTTCGAGTCATATTTTCATTTACTGTATCAATTATAGATAAATCCTGTGACTCACATCGTACACCCTTGTACATGCTACTTTACAGGAGAATGAGTCATTTGGGCTAATTCTGGAGTGCTTCTTTGCTAAATTTATCTTTCCTTTGTCCACTGACACACTAATAGAACGTTCAAGATCTAAAGATGCGATCCTGGCGTATACATACCTGTTATCTGTTATTAACCACATTTGAACTCTTATTTTCTGAAATAATCACGATGTTATAAAATAGAATGCAGCATTTGATTTCATTATTGAATATTCCCTTAATGTGTGATTTTCATGCCTTGGAATCTGGGTTTAGGAACTGGTAGTTCTGAATACATATATATGAGGGAATTGAAAAGAGTTATAATCAAAAAATTCATCGATTAAATGGCTATCTATTCGAGTATTCAGAGCGCAAAGTGACAGATTGCCGCTCGACAAGGAGATAATATTTCCTACTAGTAGCTGTCCTATACAGTGATTTTCTTTAATGTCCCCCCTCTTTATTTTTTGAACGGGTCAACTCGAAAAATTGAAACTTGGGATAATGAAATTGATGCATATTGATTGAATATTATATATTTTGAGTAAAATTTGACATAGATGAAAATTTGAAGATGGCCACTGGGCCCCATTTGGAAAAAAAAAATTAATTGAAAGGGGGGTCAAGTGACACATCCTTTTGAAGCTCCTGACGAATACTTCACAACCCTAGAATATAAAGTCAATATCTTCACCTATTACAAAATGGAGGAACATTCAATAATTACCTGAATACAAATACATAAATATCAATATTTCTAGAAATATTTGATTTTCTCTGCCATATGGTAATCCCAACAACCCCATAAGGTTTGATAGGTTATTTTTGGTTTGACAAAAATGTCAGTACGACAATAAATATCATTGTTCAGTTACAATATTCTGTATTTGAATATGCTGGAAACTACTGTCGACCCTTTAATCACCGATTCACTGATTCCTCGGTCGTTGGATTGGCCGTCGAGATCCTACGGAATGGCCAGCCCGCTCGCCAGATTTGATACCTTTCGACTTTTTTTATGGAGCTATTTGAGGGAAAAGGTGTACGAAACTGAACCTGCTTCAATATTGGATCTAAGGCAGAGAATAATAAATATTTGTAGAAATATCGACGTTACTGTTTTCGAAAATGTTCGGCGTGAAATATCGCTTAGGCTGTTCTTATGTCAAGCAGTTCAAGGCAACCACTTCGAGCACCCTCTGAACTGAACCCAGCTTATTTCCTCAAATTATGAAGTTAAACGTCGATGTATTCAGGCAATTAATAAATGTTCCGCCATTTTGTTGTAGGTGAAGATATTGACTTTATGATATTGGGTTGTGCAGTATTCGTCAGGAGCTTCAAAAGGATCTGTCACTAGAATCCCTTTTCAATTTAATTCTTTTCAGAAATTTTAATCATATTTTTATGGCCTATTCGTGATTATTTTTTCTGATGGTTTATTTGAAAAAATTTAGAAGAGCTGGAGTTGATTTCTCAAATTAACATAAAGTGAGTTTGGGAAACCCCACATCGAAAAATTCGATTTCTTTCATAGGTAGTGTATCTTGGGCCTAAACATGTTTTGTATTTTCCCATATTTTGCAAAGTCTATAAACCAAAATCAACTCAAGCAGAGCAGCTTGAAGTCCTTAATGGCAAGTCATGTCTTTTATAAAATGTGTAAATGAACTTGTTTGTGATTCTTGGTTCGGAATGAAGGTGGTAGGGGCATTTCGCTTATTTTTTTTACATCTCTCTATGTTGAATCAATTCATAGGCTGGTATTGCGCATCCTTGATTGAATAAAACTTTCCAACATAGAACAACCCCACTTTCAAGCATCCCCTCGATCTGCAGTAGGTTCAGTTGATTCCGCGATTCCAGGTAGCAAGCCGCGTTGAAAAATAACAAATAGAAAATATAAAAATGTAAGCACGAAGGCGTAGAAGGGCCACCAATTGATAAAAAAATATTTTTGCTAATTCTGAGATATTAAGTGGCCCTTAACAGTGACCCTTATACGCTTTCGTAAAAAATCCTCTCATAATCACGAAAGTTATCGAAACACTAAGCCTTAGCTATAAATAATACCCAGAGTGAATCCGAAATTATAGGTATTACAGTGATAATAATATACTTAATTCACTTTCCATTTGTATGAGAATGGGTAAAAATCCGTGATCATAAAACTCGTACTATTTAATTTACATTGACGGCGAGCTGTTACTTTCCATAAGAGGTGTGTGTAGATTCTTTTGAATTAATTAAAGGAAAATTTTTGAGAAAACGAATTTAAGTTTCCGTTCCAAACATATACATTTCCAGACATCTTCTGCAACATAATAATATATTAAAATCGTTGTTGTTCTACTTTCGAACTGAAGAAAGTTGAATAGGGAAAGTGATTGCGCATGGTGCATATAGTATGTACACGTTAATATATCTTATAATTTTTGATAAATATGAACTTCTTTAGTTCTATCTGAAGTCAAGAGTTGATGACATATTACGGTAAAATATCGATCTAAATTTGTTGATTTGTGAATGTTGAGGAACAATGGGACAGGAGCTCCCAATAACCAACAAAACCACAGTCATTGTAAAAATAATGCATATCAGATCAACTTGAACAATTTTTAGTTCCTTGTTTACTGTTACTTTTCGTTGTGGGTGTAAATACAATGTGACCTGAAAGATCTATTGTGTCTGTCCCCTTCTGCTGTCGAGCCATTCAGGATGACTCTACCTATAGCCTATAGCTTTCAGAAAGTTCAGATTTGGTAAATCTTACTCTTCTATTCGATAACCTCCAAAATCCATCAAGAACAACATGAAAGACATTTCTAGTGGATGCCAACTTTCAAAATATACGTCTCAAAATGTAATAAAAATGCGATTTTACAAAAAATAATCAACGTCCCCTGGGGATTCGGGAAAAAAATAGATCCCAAGTACGGCCTGCCCGTCGTAAAAGGCGACTAAAAGACTCCCAATCCAAAGTGTTAGGCGATCCGTACTGATGTGCTGATGGATGCATGGCGGTGGGGGAGCACCGTCGATAACGGAGCCTCGAGGATACCCGGCGACCTCCTCGAGTACCAGCCTTGCCACGCCGTGCGGGGCTCCAGCGTGGTCGACTATCGGTTCCCTAGCTATTCGTGGGACCAATATGAATGGGAAAATTAAAGAAAAAGTAAAATCGCGAAAAGTCACCGCATTCCAGGATACTCAAGAGCGTGGTAGACGGTTTCACCCAAGAGATGGCATACTAGCTAACTGTAAATGTCCTCAGTCTGAGCACTTGGAAGGGTGCGGAGCTGACGGTGTGCCTGGAAGAAGACATCCCAAGTGCGCAAACCATCACTGTGTTATTTCCCAGGAGCTCAGACTTTGAAACGGAGAAGTTGCTAGCCCTAGTTAGCACACAAAACACGGTGCTTCACACCCAGTTGTAGAAAATACTATGGAGCCAGTTGCTTAACATTGGCATTGATGACGAGGCCATCAGGAAAATGAGATACACCATTTTCTTCAGGTTCAGGAAAATCCCCGTTCATGGCCCCCACAAGGACTCGAGCGAGAAGAAGGGGAAAGAAGAGATGTGCAAGACACCAGCCTCTGGGGCTGAGGACGATACCCCCGTCAGGTGAACATCCATCATGCTAAGAGGGCATCAGCTGCCTTATCGAGGGAGTTCACCGGACAAACCTGGGAGTTTTGTTGATCCAAGAACCTTGGGCCGAACAAAGAAGGTAGGGTGATCTGGGATGTTAGGTGTGACAACCCCAGAGCTTGCATCTTGATCAGAAATGACATTAATTATATCTGTCTTTCAGAATTGATGACGAGGGATCTAGTACTGGTTCGGGCCAAGATCCGCACAGGGCACTCACTCTTCGACGTAGTAATAGCCTTAGGATACTTTGCTGGAGATGGGCAAGCACCACCAGAAGAAGTACAGAGGCTATCCGACTACTGTAGCAGGAGCAATCTACCCCTTCTGCTGGGCTGTGACGCCAATGCGCACAACACCGTCTGGGGCAGCACGGACACCAATCAAAGAGGTGAGCAATTACTACAATTTATACTCGCGGCTAACCTAAATGTACTTAATGTGGGATGTGTCCCCACCTTTGTAACTAGGGCTGGGCAAGAAGTATTTAGATTTAACGCTCAGCAGCCCTAGCATTAGTACAATGGTAAGGAACCGGAGGTTTTCAGACGAACCCTATCTTTCTGTTCATATAATCATTATGTTCAACGTGAAAGGGCTTGTGACACAAACAACCTTCACCAGAAATCCTAGGAACACAGATTGGGAAAAACACACCACCAATCTAAAATGCAACCTAGAACACATCAAGTTCAACGGCAACAGTCACGTCGAATTTGAGCAGACCGTAGAGACGGTTAACGGCGCAATTATGAATGCATACAAATCCAGCTGCCCCATAAAAGAAAAGAAATCACACAGTGGTACCATTTGGTGGAACGTACATCTGTCAAATCTGAGATCCAAAGTCTGCTGGCTATTCAACAAAGCCAAGCGGGACGGAGATTGGCAGGGATACACCATAAGGCTGTCAAAATATAATAAAGAAATAAGGAAACCCAAGAGGAACAGCTTCAGGAGCTTCTGTGAGACAATCACATCAAGCCCCGCAGCAGCCAGACTGTATAAAACTATGGCGAGAGGCAGAGAGCAAGGACCAATGTCACTCAGTAGAACAGATGGTAGCTACACAGAGTATGAAGAGCAACGAGCTCTCCTCCTACCGGGAACGCACTTTCCAGGTAACATACCATTTGAACCCGCTCGGGTACATACCGGGCAACTGGAGGAGAGCACGGGTAACCTTCATTCCGAAAGTAGGAAAGAAGGATCCTACCCTCCCGAAGTCATTCAGACCAATCTGTCTCTCATCTTTCTTACTGAAAACACTGTAGAAGATGGAAGATAAAACTATATTGAACCGAGATACTGGAGAGGGTACCATTACACCCCGGGCAGCATGCATACAGGGCAGGCAGATCAACGGAAACCGCTCTGTACGTGCTTACCGAAAGCATCCAGAGATCACTGGAGCATAAAGAAATGGCCCTATGCGCCTTCTCAGACATAGAGGGGGCATTCAACAACACCTTTAACGAAGCAGTAAATAGGGCCCTAACGAACAAGGGAGTGGACCGAACCACATCCAGATGAATGTGCCAAATGCTGGCTACAAGAACTGCTCAAACGAAAGTGGGCGACATCTGCTTTCGGATCAGCACAAACAGGGGATGCCCACAAGGAGGGGTACTATTACCTCTGATGTGGAGTCTCGTAGTAAACTAACTACAAGATAAAACTGAAGAAGCAACGAGAGCAACATACTGGCAAAGACTTCCAGCTACGGCAGGCCAAAGATCTCCTCGGCAACTTCAACCGAGCAAAATCGAAGACTCTGATTAACTTCTGCAAAACTAGTCTAAAGACAATCACGGGATTTCTGACGGGGCACTGCAGACTCAAAGAACACCTAAGGAAGCTAGACTTAGACGAGAACAGCACCTGCAGATTCTGTGGGGAACATCCAGAAACACCACACCATATATTGATGGAGTATTATGCTGTACATCACAAGAGATTAAATATACTGGGATCACACCAGCTGAGTGTGGGAGAAATACCACGAACAGACCCCCTGAAAATCCTTAAATTCCTCAAGGAATTGGGGTTTGAGGGGCTGCTGTAAACGAGAACACCTTGAAATAGCAGAAGAAGATGGGGCACAATAATAGATCTAATTAGGTCGCAGCGCATAAGTCATCATCCATACTTACCAATACCAATAATCAACGTCTTCCAAAGAGATATTCAATCAGTTTGCCCAAGATATCAGAGGAATCATCGGCAGACAATTTGCGTGGGTACAACAATGCATTCAATTATTTTTAAGTTGTATCAAAAAAGTATTAATTGTTATAAATAACTATGAGCACGTAAACAATGTACAACTGACTAAATTCTGCCTGCAATATTCTTATCAGAATTATAATAAAAATAAGCAGACTCTTTGACCGCACAACTTTCCATAAGTAACAAGTAACAAAGATGAATCATCAATTAATATATTTTCAAGTAATAATTAACAATAGACCTTTTTCTGTCATTATTGACGATGAATTTAAATAACATATACATACACAATTTGATGAATGAAGTGAAAAACGGGGCACTGCAGACTCAAAGAACACCTAGGGAAGCTAGGCTTAGAGGAGGATAGCACCTGCAGATTCTGTGGGGAACATCCACAAACACCCCACCATATATTGATGGAGTGTTATGCTGTACATCACAAAAGATTGAATATACTGGGATCACACCAGCTGACCGTGGGAGAAATACCACGAATAGACCCCCTCAAAATCCTTAAATTCCTCAAGGAATTGGGGCTTGAGGGGCTGCTGTAAATGAGAACACTTTGAAATACAAGAAGAATAGATCTAACTAGGTCGCAGCGCATCAGTCACCATCCATATTTACCATTATCGTTACCATTACCGACCACCACATTATCATCGTGTTTTAAAATGGGGTTGGGGGTAAAGGAGAGGTTTGAGAACTTTATTTTCTTTTTCAATTGCAATAGTATTTGTCTGTTTCGTAACGAAATGAAGTTTTTAGGACATATTTTAACAACAGAGGGTATTAAAGTTGATCCTAGTAAGACTGAAATTTTAGAAAATTATTCTAGGCCCAGGAACATTCGTCAGTTGAGAGTATTTTTAGGTGTAATTATCAACGAAAATTTAGTTCAAAGTTTTCAAATATAGTTATACCATTAACGAACCTTCTGAAGAAAGATGTCAAATGGAAATGGAAGGAGAACGAGGAGAACGCGTTCAATGGCATAAAAAAAGAATTAGCAAGAGAAACCATGCTTTATCATCCAGATATGTCTAAAAAATTTATATTATTATCATATGCTATTGGTTCGCGTTTATATCAGATAACTGAAAATGGCATAATAAAAAATATTGCTTTTGCGAGTAGAACCCTATCTCAATCGGAAATAAATTTCACAACTACAGAACTTGAATTTTGAGTGTGGTGTTTGCATTGAAGCGTTGGAGGAATATTCTAATGGTAACAGAGATAATTGTTTATAGTGATCATTCTTGATGAGTTGTAAACTATTAAACCCTAGATTAGCTAGATAGGTCTTGTTGATACAACAATTTAATATAGAAATCAAATTTTGTAGAGGTATTAATAATTCGGTTGCGGATGCACTATCAAGGTACGCTGTGTCTGGTGTGGCAAACAACCATCCAAAGGAGAAAATGATTCCGATACAAAAAGTTGATTTTGAAAAATCGTTTATGAATAAACTAATAAAATTTTATATATTACAAAAAAATTACGAAAAATCTCAAAAATTATTAACTCTTTTAAAAAATGGCGAACATTTATGTAAAAAAAATTATTTCACATATTTCAATAACATTCTATACTGTAAAATGAAGGGAAGTAACGATTGGAAACTATTTGTACCGAATAATATAATTCAAGAACTTGTGATCAATTATCATGAATCTTATGGACATTTTGGGGCATGGAAATGTATTGCAATGATTAAAAAATCTTTTTACTGGAATAATATGAATAATGATATTAGAACAATCGTATATAAATGCAAAATATGTCAACAATCAAAAATTTTCTGTAATGAAACTAGAGGTCTGATGAAATCAATAATTCCCGAAAGCAAGGATGACATGATTGCTATTGACTTATTTGGGCCACTTCCTCCATCTAAAGGTGGAGTTCGATATATTTTAGTTGTTTTGAATGTCTTTTCAAAATTTGTCAAATTTTATACTTTGAGAAACCCTACGAGTAGAAATATTGTTAAAAAACTGGAAGATGATTATTTTATTAATATTTTGAAACCCAAAAGATTGTTATCCGATAATGGATCTCAATTCACGAGTGCTATGTATAAAAACTTTCTCATAGAAAATGGTATAAAAGAGATGCATTGTTCGGTGAGGTATCCACAAGGAAACCCTAGTGAAAGAGTTATGCGTGAACTAACAAGACTATTAAGAATATATTGTCATTTGAAACATAGTGCTTGGGCATTTTACGTAAAAAATTGAATTTTTGATTAACTGTGCAGTGCATGAATTTCAATTCAATTTGGTAAAGATCCTGAATATGATTTGAGAAAGATTTTGAAATTTCCTGATATCGATATTAACAGAACAGAAATTAAGATAGAATTGATAAATTTTTGTTCCGGTTTTCAAAATATCTTTTTATCGGCTCTGTACCCACATCAGCGCCACTGCATTACGCACTACATGTCCAACAGATGGATTGGCAGAAGAGGATTTTAACTAATGTTTTTCAAGAGTTTCAACATCGTCTTGTATGTTGTCAAGAGGCAAATGGCTTGCAATTCGAGCACTTAATTAAATAATTTTCAGGTTTATTTAGTCCTGTTGTCATGTTTAAAATTACATTATTTTGAAAGAAATATTTTTTATTTCTCGGATATACGGTTTCATAAAAATATTACATCCATACACAGAAAATGCGTACTTTTTGAAGAAAGTTTCAAAATAAGGTATTGCTATTTAAAACAACGTATAGTGACGTCATAACTCGAACAGTGATGACGTCATCAAAAATATGAGTATACCAAAAAAGGCCAAAGTGAAAAGCAAAATCGATGTACCCGAGCTTTTTTTACCAATGGACATATCAGGCTTTTAACGAATTTGCTCCAACCTTTTCGTGCTCACTGTATGAAATACATGACAGTCCATATAATTAAAAGCTAGTTAAAATATCACTATACATTGAATTTCTGCTTTATAGGACATATTAGTATTTGAATATCGAAATAAAGTAATAGAAAAGGTAGTATCATTACACTGCAGAGATTCTTCAGTAGTATACAATTTCTTTAACAAAAATATTTTATTCTTATTTTGAATATATTATTTGGTAATGATCTTACAGTTTGTTGCAATTTATTGAAGAATTTCACAACCCAAAAGTTCGGTCCATTTTGACATCTTTTTGGACGACAATAGTTTGTATTCAAATCATTTCTATGCCACTATGCCTAGTATTATGGTTGTGTAATTCTCAGTACTTTCATAGTTGGATAAGTTATTTTTTATATGTATTAGATTTTCCATGATATAGAGAGAAAAAAAGTTAATATTTTTTGTCAAAAATGTCTTCCGGCAATCATCCCAGTATTCACCGTCCAGTATTCTAACATAAAAGGAAACTCAAAGAATCGGCATACATTCTGAGCCATTATGTGTTTACTTAACTGCGAATAGAAACTCGAAATGTATGGAAAACCATGATCAGTTACTGGATAGTTGAAATTTCAGTGAAGAAGCGCCATCGATCAAATTATTATGAGCTTCAATCAGCCGTCCACGCCAAAAAAACAATTTCGCACGAAAACGCCAAAACAATGATTATTGTTGAGTTTTGTATCCAGTAGTTCGATTCATTTCATTTTAAATTTTATTTGCTTCTTACTTTCATTCTCAAACTGTAGCTATTCAAATCTTCATACTGATTTTTGTATGGTACACAATGTTCATGATTCTTCAAGTTAGTACGATACCTATTCCATTGATTACTTTTCTTCTTCTAAGAATTTAATATGTTTTCAAAATTTAATGCTAGTGTATGAATGAAACCGAAAAGAATCATCAATTCTCGCACACTCATATGAGTTTTTATAATAATAATAATAATAATAATATATTTAATCCAGTCAGATCATATTACATGATATTGGACATGTCAAAAAAAAATAGATATAAGTTATATACAGTGAGGACCAAAAGTCCGTCGCCCCCCCCGTAACTTCTTTATTTTCCATATAACAAAAAAATGTTAAATACATAAGTTGTAGGGTTTCATTCGATCTCTTTAATGGTTTAAGTTTCATTCATACAGAGTGTCTCAAAAAAGCACGGTGACTTAGAAGTTAATTTTTTTAAATGGGACACCCTGTATTTCATTGCATTATTACATTCTACGTTGAATTCTGAACAAGTTTGATAAATGGTTTTCTATCAAAAAAGTTAATAGTTTTGGACTTATGAACACTTGTAAATAATTATTGAGAAAATCGTAACAAATGGATCACAATGTATTCCACTTTCCTATCCTAACTTTTTGAAAGCTATCCAATGTTGCAAACTGCTGATGGCACCATGTGTAACTTACCTCGTCGTACCATTTTACAATTGTTAGAGTTGTTGAATCTCACGAAAAACTAGTGCAAATGAAGTTGAAACATTTTATTAACAAATAAGGTAGTCCATAAATACAGATCAAGAATCATTAAAAACTGAAGAGATATTTTAATTTATAACTAAAAACGGTGAGTTTTTATCTATTTCAAAAGATGTTCGACATGTCCACCATGCATTTCTTGACACATAAATAGTCGGGTTGTAAACTCTTCCCTAACATTAATCCAGGTTTGAGGTGTTATTTCTGAACACACTTCAATAATTCGACGGCGCAGTTCATCTAACGACCCACAAACTGTCTTAAAAACTACGGATTTGACATAGCCCCAGAGAATGAAATCAAGCGGTGAGAGGTCCGGTGAGCGAGCTGGCCACTCTGTTGTACCTCGACGTCCAATCCACCTACCTGGATACCTTTCATCTAAGTAATTTCTCACCTCCCGAAAATAGTGTGGTGGCGATCCATCTTGCTGAAATGTTACATCCAAGTAAAATTCATGTGGGTTTTGCGCAACGATCTCATCGATACTGGGACTTATTGTGTCTTGCAGCATTTGGAGGTATCTGGGACCATTTAAATTTTCTTCCAAGAATATGGGACCTATAATGTGGTTACCTAAAATACCAGCCCAAACATTAATTTTCTGGAGAAATTGAGTATGCCCCTCGCGGAATTCATGGGGATTCTCATCACTCCAATATCTGCAATTCTGGGTATTCACATTTCCATTTAGGTAAAAAGTGCTTTCATCACTAAAGCAGATGTGTTGCAAATAAAGTCGATTTGCAACAATTCTTTCTGCCATGGTCTCGCAAAATTCAAGTCGCCGGTCTGGATCATCTTCAACCAATTGGTGCAAAATTTTTATTTTGTAAGGATGGAATTTATTTTGTTTTAAAACCCTCTTTACTGATGTTTTAGAAACATCACATGTCTCAGCTACTTGCTTAGTTGATTGTTGTGGGTTATTTACCATTTCGGCTGGTACTTGAATTTCAACATCTTCCGTAATTATTTTCGGCCTCCCAGATCTCGGAGCATCTTTCACGGTGCCAGTTTGGTTAAATTTTGCCACCAATTTCTGCAGATATTTTCGACACATTCTGGAAACCGTTCATTGAAAATGTGAATAGCAGCGTGGTAATTTCGGTTAGCTTCACCAAATATGATAACGGCTTCAACTTTGTCTGCTACTGAACGAGCCATATTAATCAACAAGAGAAATTGAAAACCGTTTGAAACAAAGTTTTGAAAACCTACAAAATGTCAATGACATTTGGCAAAAACAGATAAGAGTTTTTTTTCGTTGTCATGGATAAAATAAACGCGCCTAGCGTGCATAGCCTACCTCATTAATTTATTAGTGAACTGGTGCAAAAGTAGTCGAAATAATTATATACAAGTGTTCATAAGTCCAAAACTATTAACTTTTTTGATAGAAAACCATTTATCAAACTTGTTCAGAATTCAACGTAGAATGTAATAATGCAATGAAATACAGGGTGTCCCATTTAAAAAAATTAACTTCTAAGTCACCGTGCTTTTTTAAGACACTCTGTATGAATGAAACTTAAACCATTAAAGAGATCGAATGAAACCCTACAACTTATGTATTTAACATTTTTTTGTAATATGTAGAATAAAGAAGTTACAGGGGGGGCGACGGACTTTTGGTCCTCACTGTATACACATACATATATACATAAACACATTTAAATATAATTATTCACATTAAAAGGGACGGTAAAGAGGCCCTGAGATTTATGATATAAATAATATTAATATATTCCTTCCTTGAATAAATCTGATGATAAAAAAGTAGTCAATACAAAACATGAATCAAACATAGGAATCGTCGGTGTAAAATATAAAAATGAAAAATTTTAAAATAAACTTATCAGACAAAGCATCTTTGAATCTCATCACAATTATCACGAGACGTACACATTACTATTTCAAGAGTTTTCCAGATATTCGTTAATATTATATATTGTATATATTCTTTCCCACATATTTTTTAACATCCTGTTTGAATAAAGGAATTTCTGAAATATTTCTTATGGCTGATGGTAAACAGTTGAAGAGTCTTGTACCTGCTACAGAAGGTGACTTTCGAAACAACGCAGTACGGTGTTGTTGTAATTTTAAAAAATTTCCGTTTCTAGTTGGATATATGTGACACTTTGCGTTAGTTTCCATCCTGTAATCATTTTTTTTTACATAAAGTAGACAACTATAAATATAAATAGAGGGTAATGTTAAAATATTTTTTGCTTTAAAAATGGGTCTGCAGGATTCTGTATAACGAAGACCATATAATACGCGAATAATACGTTTTTGAGCTACAAAAGCTCTTTCTATGTTTGTTCCATCCCCCCATGCAATTATATTATAAGAGAGAACTGAATGAACCATTGCATAATAGACATCCTTCAAACAGTTTTCATCCAAAACCATTTTCAGTTGTAGCAATGCATAAAATCTGCAGCTTACCTACATACATAGTTTATATGAAATTTCCAACTTAGTCCAGAATCTACCTGTATTCCTAAAAATTTGGTTGGTTCTGATGGATATATTGTTAAGTTGGTAATTTCTATATTGAGAAGTTCATGTGTATATTTCCTGACAAAGAATTGAATCAAAACTGTTTTTTCTAGATTAACTATAAGCCTATTTCTGCGACACCAATCTGTGAATCGTTCACTAATAATATTGAGTTTACATTGAAGTTCTACAGGACTATCGGCCTCTTGTGAAATCGAAGTATCATCTGCAAACAGTGCTACCGAACTTATACCCAAATGTTGTGTGAGATCATTTATGTAAAGTAAAAATATTAATGGCCCTAAAACTGAGCCTTATGGAACTCCAATGTTAACCTCACACATATCAGAGTCAGTATTGTCCCATCTTACATATATTCTCCTATATTTCATATAGAAAAGTACCCAAGCTAGAAATTTTCCACGAATACCTATAGTGTACAACTTATCAGCGAGTAAATCAAAGTCTATGGAATCGAAAGCTTTGGATAGGTGGAAGAAAAGTGCAGCAACAAATTTTCCTCTGTCGACACCACTATAAATAGTTTCTAAGAAAGCTGCCGCCGCATTTTCCGTCGATCTTCCTTGGCAAAATCCATTTTGGTACTTGCTGATTATATTGTTTTTTACCAAAAAGGTTAATAATTTATTGTAAACACACCTCTCTACTACCTCACTCAAAATACTATGAATGGCCACAGGTCGATAATTATCAGTATCAAGAGGATCACCTTTTTTGAGTAGCGGAATAACTTTTCCTATTTTCAACAAGTCTGGAAACGATTCCTCTTCAACAGATCTCTTTATAATGAATGCTAAAGGTTCAACAATATACTCGGATACAGATTTGGTAATTTTCGTAGAGAGACAATCTATTCCAGTAGAATTTTTATTTTTGAGGTCAGCAATAACATTGAAGATTTCTGAAGAGGAAACAGGATGAAAAAAGAAGCTATTCACGGTTAAAGTCAAATCCGTGGTACCCGGAGACGATTCATTAAGGAAATGTTGTTTTAAATTGTTTGGAACTAAGGTTGCATAATGGTTAGCAAAAGTATTTGCTATAATTGATTTATTATCAATTAAATTATTTCCAATATACATTTCCTGTGGATACTCATTACTTTTTTTACCCGTTAGTTTATTGACTGTTCTCCATACTTGTTTTTGCTAACCTCTGTATATTTTCTGGTTTTTTAATTTTGTTTTGATAATATGTACGCTTACACTCTTTGATATTTTGCCTATGCTGTTTTTTCATGGTATGATACATATGTAGCGAGTTATGATCATCACTATTTTGAATTAACCAAGGAAAGTCCTTCAATTGTTTACCCTCAGCCTTGAGCTCTTTGGTTATCCATTCATTTCTTGTAATTTGTACATCAGTCTTGAGTTTTATAAAGGGGCAAGTAATGTCTAAAGCGTAAGTTAATAAACTAAAAAAGCTCGTGTAGGCTTTGTTAACATTTGAGCTACTTTCATAAACAAACTGATATTTTTCAGCTCTCAAGAAGTGTTTCAAATTCAATAAATTATCTAGGCTTGTATCACGCTTGGTTATGAGTTTTTTGTCAGCATTAGTTTTGTGAAAGTCAACAATTTTTGAGCTAAATTTTAAACCGTAATGATCACTTAAATCAAGTTCTTCGAGATTTTCACTAAATAATGAGATACTAATATTTGTGGCAAAATAATCAATCTGTGATTTTGAAGTATTTCCGTTTTTATCAATAAACACTCTTGTGGGTTTGTTATTTTTGAACACTAATTGGTAGCTCTCCAGTAAATCGATAAATGGGTTTTTATCTTTTTCCCTCTTGGGACAATTTTTTGTATTTAAGTTGTCTATATTAATATCGCCACAAATAATAATATTTTTATTTCGCTTGGTGCACTGGCTTAAAGTTTGTGACAGTCTGTTTATGAAAGTATATATTAATCCTATAGGAGGTCTATATACGTTAATCAAACAATAATTTTCGTCTCTAACAGAAAAAAGATATAGCGCAATGTTCTATATTCATTTCATCATCTTTGCATCTGACTATTTTCAATTCTTTGTATATAATGCTTTTGTAAATCAGTACACCACCATGAATATGTTTTTTTCTATTGAATAAGGTGTGTTACTATGATATCTTTCACAGGGAAATTAATATATGATTGATATTTTATCGAAACCTTCATCCATTTGGTTCCATCCATTTCGAATTGACTAGGAAGCTGATATCAAGTTTGCAGACCAACACAAAGGATAGAATAGTAAATTCATTCCCATCTGCTGTATTTTTATATAGTATTCCTCCATGGGCTCAAGGCTTCCTAGATTCAAAATGATATGATATAATGAGTCTTATATGTATATAACACCAATGTATTTCAATCCAACCCGGAAAAAATGCTTAAGGAAACAACATTCACGTCTATAACATTAATTATATATGTATTATTATTCATTAGCAGTGGCTATCTGTTCACTGCTTACGTATTCGGTATTTTATTGGGAAATAAATATTTTCAATTTTGACAACCGAAAAGAGTTGAATACCTGATTTTATGTAAATTAGTTTCGCTTTGTCTCTTCGAATTTGTATACCTACATGGGTTTCAACATATTTGGTTTGGTTTAGTCCTTGAATAAGTAAAACATGTGCTGAAATGAAGAAAACACGCGTTTGAAGAATATCGATCTCGTAGAGATTTCACTAATGAATCTATTTATACGAGCATTTATAAAACTATAGACATTGAATATTTTCGTAAATAGAAAATATGACCGGTATCTCACTGGAAAAGTTTGTTTGAAATCCTTTCCATCAATGACAATATGAGTTTTATGTGGCCTTAGTTCTGTTATTGTTTTGAATGCTTTTGTGGGGCGTGGTTTATTAGTGTGTTTATTATAATTTTCTATTCAAGGTATATTGTTGGTTTGTTTTCTTGTCACTCGGCCAACAGCCATCGAGGTAGTTCACAAAAATGTCAGAAATATATTGAACACATTGAACATCAAGACAAGAAGCGTAAAAGAAAAAACAACATCAACAAAGAATACAGATAAATGATCAAGATCAGAACAAAAAACGACACAACACGTTTAGTATAAAATTAAATATAAAATTTAAGGCATTGAACACGTACACACACTTAGCATGATATAACTAAAAGCTTTGCTGACCAGATTCATAATTGTCTGGTAATCATTTAATGTATCTCACTGTTTAATCATGAATTGGAACAAAGTTCGAAAAGTGGCCGGTAGAATTCCAAATAAACAAAACAAAGCGGAAAATTTGGGGAAAATATCTATCAGAAAACTTTGCTGGAATGCAAATGCCTATTTACTCTTCCTGCTACCGAGGAACGCTTTAGTTATCGATCAGTGGGTAGGACAGGATGACTCTAATGTTGCCTGACCTATCCTAGCTCTGATGAAAGGATACTAATTTCAAACTTTCCATTACATATAGGTACATGCAAATATCATAACACCATAAGTATGGCTCATTCACCTAACCTGAAGAATACTTGAATATTATAATGAACATCGCAAAAATATAGACTCATTTCTGTTTACTGACATCTGATCGTTAGAATTTTCCCTGAAGTAATATCTTTCAACAACTTATCTTAAGTAATTTCTCCAAGACGTACCCAATGAGTCTATCACACTTACCAAAAATTATCATTGCACCCTGAGTCATTCTTCTATTGAACGACGCAGCTTTAGAACTCATTACCTTGAAGTTTTTCCAGAACGATACATAACATAATGGTATAGAACTCTCCCTTTCCCTCATGAATGTCTCTTCTGATACCCCTAAGTTTATGTCTCAATCAGAACAAAACAGAATATTACTGGTATTTCTCTACTCCTATCAGTTTATTCGAAATTTCCTACCTATAGATACCTACTTAAAGATATTGTATTGAAAATACATTTGACAATAATCCACAAACTATAACTCCTAATTTATTATGAACAACTATAGTGATTAATATCACTAGCCAATTCTGTCTAGTTGCAAACTCTGACTGTCTGTAAACTGTAGAATTAAGTAACTCCATCTCTTGTCGAGTGTCCTCCATTTGTACTCTCCATCATTCTAGAAACGCTAAGAAACTATGTGAGAGGTTGTCGAGTACGGTAGATTGAAACACACGGTGACTCTTTTAAATGACTCTAGTTTATTCATCGAAGTGATGATGTCAAACATCATTGTTAACGACCCGGGCATGATTATCCTAAGATTCTATACAGGTCTGGCTCACACATATACAGGGTGTTCCAAATTGAGTCGGCACCATTGCCAACTCCGTTATTATTGATGCTGCGAATTCGGTTAATTGAGCAAACTAGTAGCATTTTTAATGGATTTCTCGATGCCGAAAACAAAAAAAAAATTGACAGTCGCGTTTTCAGAATATTTCATAAAATGATATTTCTTTCAATGGAACACCCTACATTTTTTCATGCATTTCGATTCGTAATAAAATTCTCAACAACAAATCTCATTTGACTTTTTTTCGTAAAGGTGAAAATAAGACAGTTTTATCAATAGGAAACATTTATATCATACGGATTTGATAAAGCGCTATAAAATATCGAGTAAATGTTCTAAAACACCGCCTTCTCGTTGAACACATATTTGGGCCCTTCTATTGACATTACTTGTGGCATTCAACACAGTTCAGCCATCAATTCTATTCATTAGAGTTTCAATATAATTTTTCAGTTCACCTACATTATTATGTTTCATTTTATACACCTCATTTTATAGAAATCCCCAAAAATAAAAATCTAGAGGTGTCATGTCTGGTGAACGAGGGGACCATTTAACAGGACCATTTGTAGCAATCCATCTGTTTCCAAAACAGCCTCGCAGCATTCTTTTTACGCCACTGACATTATGTGCTGGTGCTCCATCCTGCTGAAAATAGATCATCTTACGAGCCTTCAGATCAAGATCATCGAAAAACTCTTCCAACACTCTTGTTAATAAATTAATGTAACGGGGTCCGTTCAAAGAACCATGGTAGAAAAATTCTGCCTCTAAATAGACTTCCCACGATTTGAAAAATTAGCCTCATCGCTCCATATAATATTTCTATAGAAGTTCAGGATCACCAGGTTCTAGTTTTTGCACTGGTGTTAACTGATAAAGAGAAACCTTATGTTTTTTCAGAATTCGTTGAATACCAGAC
This sequence comes from Chrysolina americana, assembly GCA_958502065.1. Classification (NCBI taxonomy): domain Eukaryota; kingdom Metazoa; phylum Arthropoda; class Insecta; order Coleoptera; family Chrysomelidae; genus Chrysolina; species Chrysolina americana. Next base: position 40,598,599 of record OY293415.1, on the reverse strand, counting down.
AGTGGAACAGCTATTTCTCTAGATAAATCTCTGATGGAAATATTTGGATATCCTACCTCAAAGTAGGATAAAACGTCAATTTCTGTATCTTCAGATGGTATTACAAAACGTTTCTTAGTTCTCCTCTTCTCAAAAACTTTTTCATTGTTTCTCAATCGACGATGAAGCACAGCAAAAAACGCAGATTAGGTAATTCACGATCGGGGAACGAATTGCTGTAGTGTTGGAGTGCTCTTACGCTATTTTTCTGGCAAACCAAGTAGGATTCTATCATATCATATTTTTCTTGATGGGAAAACGGCATTTCGAAAAATATTCGAACAGTAGGTAGTTGACAGTTACAAATATTTTTGGCATTTTCATGATATACTTGAGAATATTTGACAAATAGTATTTCAACAAAGTTTCAAGGCAACTTGATTGCTCATAATAATTATGTTTTATCGAATCGAACACATTTTTTTCAACCACATTCATATGACCCTCCAGTATTTTCTCTTCTGTACAAAAACGGCCTCAAAGTTATCATTACAGCAGACATTTTGATTCACAAAATAAATGCGGCTTGCGGAATGGCTTTAAGATGGAAATTATCGTTTTGTACATTACTACCGAATAGCTCAGTGGTGTCAATTGAGTGGTGCGACATGATGATCACGGGTTTCACGAGTTCATATCCCAGCGCAATTTTTTCTTTTTACTGTCTTATTTTGCTATTAGTAACAAAATTGGGTATTCGGACAATCATGTGGGTTTATTCGCCAAAACAAATACATTTTTTGTACTAGTGAAAGAAATAAATATTTCCACACAAGACGCCCTTTTTGCACTTTAGGAAGAAAGGTGATATGAGCTTTGTTGTTGAGAATGTTATTACGAATCGAAATGCATGAAAAAAATATAGGGTGTTTCATTGAAAGAAATATCATTTTATAAAATATTCTGAAAAGGCGACTGTCAATATTTTTTGTTTTTGGCATCGAAAAGGCCATTGAAAATGCTACTAGTTTGTCCATTTAACCAAATTCGTAGCATCAATAATAACGGAGTTGGCAATGGTGCCGACTTAATTTGGAACACCCTGTTTATTCATCCATTAGGGTACAAGTTTATTATCAATAAAAACGGGATACACCAATATTTTGTCAATACCAACTATACCGGGTGGCTACGGAAGTATTGCCTACGGAATATCTCAGTTATTGTATGAAGTAGGTTTGTAAAATTTGGAGCGTCGATATAATGACATAAGAGCTAGAATTTGAGCATATTGACATGTCAAAGTTAACTTCCGGTCTGACCGGAAGTAACATCAACTTTCTTATTTTAAATGGAAACCCTATTTTTTTTTCTTTTCGCTTTATTCAGCATTCAATTCCCTTTCTAATGACATATCACAAGTTGGTATCCAACCAGAAACTAGATCAGAAAAAAATTATTATTGAAATTCACCGAGTAGGCCGTGGAAGCAAAATGAAAGCCAAAAATTGAAAAGTTGGCTATGGAAACCATACGTCACTTGATAACAGTTGCTACTACTGTGATATTTTATTTTCATTCGTCGGCGTTATAAAAAGCCGCCAAAAAAAATATTGGAAAAATTGGGAAAAAAACAATACTCTGTAGGTCCATAACTTAAATAGGAACATACAACTTTTTCTTGCCTGCACTATTCAGCATAACCATTCCTTTCTAATGATATAATAGAAAGTAATTTTTTGAAATAAAATACCAAAAAATCCAATTATTATTCTTCAAATAACAAAACAGATTATCGCCATACGCAAAATTAACATTAAAAATAATGTGGAATGAAAAATTATATCCTGTAGGTTCTAGGTTAAATAGGAACATAAACGTACTTGGTCTGTGCCATCGTCCATAGATATTCTAATATCTACCTATGGACGATGTTTGTGCTATTCAGAATAATCATTCCATTGCAATAATCATTCGAACCAAAATATTAACAAGTAGGCTGATTAAGATGTATTTTGGAATGAAACAAAAAAGAAACGAGAGCTCTCACGAACGCCGCTATCCATATTATTTTGACGTTCGAAGTAGTGTTTTTGATTCTGCCATTTTAAAAGGGTTTGGAAATCGAAATCAGTTAGTGGAATATTCAAAAAATGCCCCGTTATTCACGAACCGAACAAATTGACATGCTTCTCATTTATGGTGAATGTTTAAAAAATTCTTATGCCGCTGAACGATTGTATTTAGAGCGATATCCAGGGAGGCAGCAACCGTCAAGAAGGTATTTCCAGTGGCTTGAAGAAAAATTAAGAACTGAGCCTGATGTTCACGAAGACCAAGAAGCATTTGTTATTAATGAGGAAACTGAAATTAATGTATTAGCTTTAGTACAATATGATAGCACAATTTCCTCAAGGCAGATTGGCGCCGAATTAGCTATAAGTAAGGACTCTGCTAGGAAAATTTTGAAAAAACATCGATTTAAATCCTTCAAGTATCAGTTGCATCAACATTTGTATGAAAATGACGGTGAAAGGCGCCTGGAATATTGTAATTGGTTTCTTCGACAAAATGCTGAGAATCACCTATTTAACTATTATATCTTGTTTACGGACAAGTCAAGATTTACCAACAATGGATTATTTAACAGGAATAATACAAGGTAGGTACTGTACTTTATTTGGAGTATTGTCGATAGTCGAAGTGTAAAGTGCTAAAAGTGTGAACGGTCTTTTGTTTCAGGTACTGGGCGATAGAAAACGAGCACCGGTTTCGACAAGGTGGCTTCCAGGAGAGATTTGGTGTGAATGTTTGGGCAGGAATAGTTGGAACTCATATTGTTGGCCCCATTCTTTTTCAAGGCCAACTAACCGGAGAGAGATACTTTAATTTTTTAACGAATGAAATTTCGGAATTCATTAACAACCTACCAGCGGAAATAACTGAGAGAATGTACTTCCAGCAAGATGGCGCCCCTCCGCATAATTCAAGAATAGCGAGAAATTATCTTCAAAATCGCTTTCAAGAGAGACTTATAACAACCCATGGTCCAGTCAGGTGGCCACCAAGGTCACCTGATCTTACTCCGTGCGACTTTTTTCTATGAGGGCATCTTAAAAATAGGGTGTATTCCACACAGCCTACAACTCTACATGAGCTAGAAGTAAAAATTCGTAGAGCTTTCCAAGATATCACGCCCCAAATGTTGAGAAACGTTTTACATGAAAATATCACCAGAGTCAATAAATGTATTGACGCTGAGGGAATGCATTTCGAACATTTGTTTTGAATTTATTTTATCTTTAATCGTATCAATTTGAATTTTTTTTATTCGATAAATCTGTTTTTTTGTTATTTGAATAATAATAATTGGGTGTTTTGGTATTTCATTTCAAAAAATTACTTTCGATTATATCATTAGAAAGGAATGGTTATGCTGAATAGTACAGGCAAGAAAAAGTTGTATGTTCCTATTTAAGTTATGGACCTACAGAGTATTGTTTTTTTCCAATTTTTTCAATATTTTTTTTGGCGGCTTTTTATAACGCCGACGAATGAAAATAAAATATCACAGTAGTAGCAACTGTTATCAAGTGACGTATGGTTTCCATAGCCAACTTTTCAATTTTTGGCTTTCATTTTGCTTCCACGGCCTACTCGGTGAATTTCAATAATAATTTTTTTCTGATCTAGTTTCTGGTTAGATATCAACTTGTGATATGTCATTAGAAAGGGAATTGAATGCTGAATAAAGCGAAAAGAAAAAAAAATAGGGTTTCCATTTAAAATAAGAAAGTTGATGTTATTTCCGGTCAGACCGGAAGTTAACTTCGACATGTCAATATGCTCAAATTCTAGCTCTTATGTCATTATATCGACGCTCCAAATTTCACTAACCTACTTCATACGTACGTCTGACAAATCTAAAATGTATTACTTATTTTCGAACTTTGTGCTTCTTGCAATAACGATATGCGATATTCAAAGTGACATAAATTGAAATTCAGAAATTGTGGAAAAGCGGCTTAAAATTTATAACACTATTATCAGCTACAACGTACGGTCAATTTTATAGATTGGAGGAAAAAAAGTAAAAACTCGCTTTTCTAGAAAAGTCTTACTTCTTTATATGATCAATCTAAGAGATGAAAATCTTACAAGTTTGTGGATACATTATTTGATTGATACTAGATGAGAAGCTAGTCTCAAACGGGAGCCGAGGATAGGTTTCGGATCGGATACTGCGGGTCTGGTTGCCGGTGATAGAATTCCATTATATTTCCCAACTTCACTTGTCACAATATTTCCCAAATTATATGCTATATAAATAAAAGTTATTTGGTTTTAGAAAAAATATTGTACGCAACTCATATTGAAAGACTTTTGAAACACTCGCATTCATCATGACATTCACCTAGAGCTGATATCGTAATTCTCATGCTCGTGTCTTAATAGCCATTAATAAATAATGGTATTTGCACAATACACTAATTCAGTTCACATGCCGAGCTCAATATATTAATTATTTTTCCTACAAAATTATGAACTTGTTAGACTCGGCAAGAAAAACATTTGATGAATTGTTTATTTTTCTTTGTAATGGAGTCGTATTTGAATTAATCGAAACCGAGTACATTTAAAATTCATTTATATGCTCTTTCTGGGCGACAACAGACAACCATAAAATCACAAACATTTTTGCCTTATTTGTAAAATATTTCCCCACATGAAGTGTTTATTAATATATGTTGGTTTATATCCACTATGACGTAGTGGTTTGGGTGCAGCACTCACTTCGGTGAAATATGTATATGATTGGAACAAATTGAGTATTTTATGCTACATTTTACCACGTTCATGCATATTGTATTGGGAATAAGCAAAAGGCTCGATTATTTTCAATCAATTTTCATTTTGTGGACTAGTAACAGTAGTAGTAACAGTAACAGGATTATGGTACGCCTCCCGTATCTCCGAAAGTTTTAAAGGTATCTGATTGAAATTTGGGATATCCTATATAAGCGGCACTTTTTGACCTACAAAAGATTTTTTTTCCACTTCCGGTTTCCGATTTTTAAATAGAACACCCTATATATCATTACATTTCTGAAATCTGCATAGTTTTCTGAATCGATGAATGAATGCCATGATGATTCCGATTTATTCCGATTTATTCCAATTGACCCGTCTAATGCTAGAAAAATCGAAATTCCGTCAAAAATACTACATTGCGTCTTTCATGAGCATATAAATTTCATTTTAATCGATTTTGGGGTAAAACTCAATTTTTTCGAATGGAACTATATCGGTGCTGTGGTACCATTTAGTAGTACTATCAATATGGAATTTATTCATACCTGGTAATAAAGTGTGCGATAAATACCTTCAGAATTATAGCTAAAAGAAAAGAAAATTATACTATTTTTTTGTTCTAATTTAGTGTTAAGAAGTTAGTAAGGAAGCTTTGAAAACAATGAAATTGTTCCTTCAGATTGTCCAACAAATACTTGTTTGTGAAAAAATCATTCGTTAGTCAAACTAACGGGGGGTGTATTATAATCCTTTCCCACCCGGTATATATCAGTTGTTTCTTCATGTGAAATAACTGCCCTTTGGCTGTATCTAATTTTGTCTCAAAAGTTTGTCAAAGTTTTTTCTTGACAAATTATTAATTTGACTTGAAACAATTGAAAAACGCATGCAGATATAAACAATCAGAACAAACTAAGAGTATATAAAAGATCTTTTTTTCTGAATCTCATACAATATCAAAATAATAACACTTTAATTATCAGTAAATAGTAAATAAAACGAAATATTTAGACGACCAACTTCCCCATAAAGTAATAGTTTTCGAGCATCTGCCTACTTTTTCTTCTGAAATATGTTCAAAGCGTCAACCGGTGCATCTTTACAAGCCCCCCTTAGAAGTCTTCGAGAGACTTGTGAGAGCTAGGGAAGACTGTCACCTTTCAACATGTGATGCCATGCACACACGAGAATTTAAAGCAACCAGCTTGACTTGGTACTGAAAATTGTTGCGTATCAGAAAAAAATAGATAAATGACCAGGATGGCTGAAATACCTACATCCTTGACTTTCCAGCAAGATGCAAAATTTGGTTTGAATCTTTGCTATTAAGAGTAATATCCAATGTCCATTTTTCTAGCAATACTACCTCGAATGATAATGTTTCTAATCTATACATAAATATTTTATATGGATTGTCATTGATGTTTCATGCCATAAAACATGTGTTAGAAGGTAAAGTTCCAAACTTCTTCATAGTTTAGTGTTTATTTTTAATGATTTCAAAACATCCCGAATAAGAACCAAATTCTTAACTGATTAACATGGTGTAAATAGGCAAAATCTTATTTCCTTGGTATGAATTTGGTATTGTCAACTTGATCACTGTACCGAAGTCACGCAAGGTATAAATATGGAAATTCATTCTAGATTATTCAAAATAACTTTTTGTCTTTTTCAACTTTTTTTCATCAAACTCTGCACCTATACTATTCCATCAGAAAAATACATTATTTGAGAAAGATAAAATAAAAAAATAACTATTTCACTTTTATATCGAGCAAAGCAATAAAGAAATTATCAGTCTTTCATCACATTTTCTACATTTCTCATGGATTATGTGCTGAAACGATAGGTCTGTAATGCATACCTTTGCCCATATTTCCCATGGCATGATATACGGCTGTGCCCACCAGAATGGTTCTTGGTAAGATGAAAGTTATGGAACTGATATTGAAAGATCAGATGAATTATTTTGTGAACGAACGCGGAATTATCACCTCAATGCAATCTGGTTTCAGAAGCCAACACAGATCGGATAATCACTTCAAAGCTCTTGACGAAGGTAATTTGACATGCCGGTACTTTTGGACTACAGTAAGGCCTTTGACACGCTTGACCACGACATTTTGTGTGATAAACTCAGGTTTTTTGGATTTTCCACCGATGCAGTGTTCCTAGTGAAAAATTATCTTTCGAACCGCACACAGAAAGTTGTCCTAGACGGAGTCGCCTCTGAGACCTTACCTGTAACTAAAGGTGTTTCACAAGGCTCTATACTCGGTCCCTTATTCTTTAGTCTATATGTATATATGTGACTTTCATATATACGTTAAAAAATGCAACTTACATCACTACGCAGATGACACCCATATTTACAAACAATTTTTGATATTTCTTCCGCACATAAGTTAAAACTCAACTCTAAGAAATCTGCAGTGATGCTATTTGGACGAAAAAAAGACGCACACAATTTACTGAATATTCGCATCGAAAACGACACCTTACCTTTTGTCTCTGAAATAAAAAATCTAGGTTTGTGGCTCGATCCTGAGCTCCGTTTCATTAGGTACGTTAACTATCTGATTCAATCCTCTTACAACGTTCTTAGACAATTGTTTCCAAATCGAGATTTACTCACTACGAAACTTAAGCTTAAATTATGCGAATCACTCATTTTCTCCAAAATTTCTCACTGCGACAGTATTTATGGACCCGCCTTACAGAAATCTGATTCGATGCGACTGCAACGTATTCAAAATAGCTGCTTACGCTTCTCCTTCGAGGTTCGAAAATTCGATCATATATCTTCTGTAATGAGGAAATCAGGCTGGCTGAATCTGGAAAATCTTAGAACATTACACTTGTTAACCAATACGCATAAAGTCTTACTCACCCGAACGCCTGACTATCTATCGAACAAACTCAAAACTTTGTCGAACATTAATAGGTTCGCGACATGTAATAGATCAGTCAATTTTCACACGTAGTTTCTCATATAATGCCCCGAAACTCTACAACACACTTCCCAGTGAATATAGGTCTTTCACAATAAAGAATTTCAAGAAAAGGTTGAAATCGCTTTAACTTGGTTAGTTCTTTTTTTTATACAGACGATGGCTCACCCTACATGGTTTTCAACTAAACTCACAAATATATAGAAAGTTTGTTTATTTTACAAAGACACTTTGTGTTCAATAAGTTGATTAAGATTATTGATTACTTTTCTCACATTTGATTAATTCATAGAGAATGTTTTGCCAAGGTTTTTAAAAACAGCAAAAGCTGACACTCCGCCTATTCACTATGAAATTTTCTCAGGCTTACGCAATGTGTTACTATTTAGTTCTTGTATCTCATGGTGAATTAAGCGTGTCATCGATTCTTGGCAATGGATAGCTGTCCTTCATGGTGACGTCATTCAATCGTCGATAGTCCACGCAAAATCGGGTTAATCCATCCTTTTTAGTTACTAAGACTACCGGTGAGGACCACGGGCTTGTGGATTCTTCAATTACGTCATCCTTCGTTGATCATGTTGACTACCTCTATTTGTTTGGCAAATGGTAGTCTCCTTGGAGCTTGTCGGATTGGTTGGGCGTCGCAGGTGTTGATTCGGTGTTGGACTAGATTGGTACGTCCCGTTGAAGTTTCTGTCGAGAAGATGTCTCCATGACTATCGAGAAACTCTTTGACCTTCTGTTTTTCTTCCAGAGATAGGTGTTCCGTGGATTCCATCATTTTGTTGATTGTTCTCTGATCGATGTTGGTAGTTTTTCTTCGAAGTGTTCGAGTTTGGTTTTCACAATTGATGACTCGAGTGAGGGGTTTGCAGATGCCCAATTGGTCGTTTTTCCTCAAGAAAACTTTGATATCTGTATTATTGGCAACCCTGACAGGAATTTGTTGTTCCGTGTTCACAAGACATCGGGCAATTAGAAGTCCATCTTTACGGTATTCATCGTTTTCAATTATTCCAGTGCTCAAATCCCCAGGTTCACCTTCCAGTCTGGCCATAACAATGGTTTCGGAGTTTTTCGGACTATGGATGTCTTCCTCAATATAAATCTTCGTTGGTTGGAGTTTTTCTTCGTATCTGCTCAGGAGGATTTCTTCATTGCCGATCCGCAATATTTTCTTTCTGACATTAAGGATGAAGTCGTTCTTCTCCATGATATCTAGACCCAAAACACATTCATCCTTTATGTCTGCAACCAACATAAAATGTTCCATGGTAATGGGGCCTATCTGGATGCGTACAAGCGTCTCTCCAATGATTGGTGAGGTTTGTCCCGTAGCTGTTTCCAAAACCATATTCCTCTTTATCGGCTTCACAGATTTTTGTATGAGGTCTGGACGAACAACTGTACTGGAAGCTCCTGTATCTATAGTGAAGGTGCATCGATCTTCTAATTGGCCTTGGACTAGTAGACTTTGTCCATTTCTCTTCAACGTCGAAATAGGAATCTTGGGGCTTTGAACACTGAAAGTCGACACACGCCCCCTAGTGCCGACTAATTCTCGTTTTCCTGGTTGGAAGAGAGTCTTCTTTCAGGCGTTCGAGGTCTCCCTTCTGGCGTGGGTGACCTCCTGTAGCCTCCTCTGATAAAACGACCACGTTGTTCCTTTCTTGGGCTTGGGGATCTCGATCTCGCTTCATTGCTTGTTGATGTCGTCCTTACCCTCATTGGACTTCTGGACCTTAACTTTTCCCAGCAGCTTCTTTGTAGATGACCAGTTTTTCCGCAACTATAGCAGCGCCTCTTTTTATTTTCTTCAGAAGTCATTTGTTTACCCAATGCCGATATGGAGTCCAATAACTTATTCAATAGCGCCTCGCTCGTAGAAGAATCTTCGATGAATTTGACTTCTCGTAACTTGGATCTCGTATTTCTTGATGCATTTTTAGCCGCTTCGAACTCCAATGATGCTATTAGTACCCCGCTTATGGTCTGAAGACGTCCTAGTCGAAGGGCTTGCTGCATGTCAGGATCTCTTAGGCCGTCGATGAAGGTTTGCACTCCAATTTGTTCTATGAATTCTTTCGGTGCTTGTGGATAGGCCAAATTAATGAGTCGCTCCACATCTGCTCCATATTCCTGCAGTGATTCATTTGGTTTTTGGGATCGACTCTTTAGCTGACTCTGGAACACTTGTTTAAGATACTGCTGTCCATATTTTATCTCTAAAGCTTCCACGATTCTAGAATACTCCTTCTGCTTATTCTCGGGGATATTCTGCAATATCTCTAACGCTTGGCCTCGCAGACACAGGACTAGTGAAGTGGCCTTTTCTTCCTCGGACCAGCCGTTTGCGTTTGCTGCCGCCTCAAATTGACGTCGATACATAGACCACGAAGATTGCCCATCAAATGTTGGAGGCTTCAAAATTTTTGCTTGAGCAGGCCTTGGATATGTCAGTGAAAATTGCCTTTCACTGGTGGGAGAAATTTCCTCAGAGGGTGCCCGCTTGTGTGAAAGGTGTATTGGTTTTTATCCTCTCCTTGATCGTATCCACTTCTTCGTTGAATTTCTTGTTTATTTCTTGTGCCACCCGTTCATTCATTTTGGACAGTTCAATTTCGACCTCCTGGACTCTTCCTCTGACATTCTGGACTTCATCTCTGACCTCCCGGACCTCCCCTTTAACTTCCTGGACTATTTCGGTGATTTCATTCTGGAAGCACTGTTGGCTGTGACTAAACTGTTGCAGGAGATCGACATGCTGCTGTTGTAACCGTTGGACTATCCGCGCCTCTTGCTCCTCTTGTTCTTGTCTTCTTCTAGCTTCTTGTTCATCTTGTTCTTGTTTTCTACGCATTTCAAATTGTTGGAAAAACTCTTCTTGTTCCTGTTTCCTTTTGAGTTCTTGTCCCTCTTGCTCTTGTTTTCTTTTAGCTTCTTGTTCCTCTTGCTCTTGTTTTCTTTTCGCTTCTTGTTTCTTCAAAAACTGGATTATGTCTAACGTCGCCATCTCGTCGTAATTCTGTGCTCGAGTATTCACCATCAAATACTGTAAATCTGCTCCACTCTTCTTTCTTCAGTACCACTTATCCCACCGCTGTCACCAACTGTTGCGTTTTTCAGGTTCAATAAGTGGTACACTTACTTATAAACTCGCCTTTATTGTCACAGAACAAATAATACAACTGACAACACTGTTTGACACTTTGCAGTTCAAATAAATACTTCAAACTTCACTTGGTAACGTTACAACAGTCAAATGTTAAAAAGTAAACAAAACTGAAAAACTTTTTTAAACTTGGCAAATCTGATCGTATTTATAGGATAACATTATTCTAGAAGCTATAGAACTTTCAACAGAACATTCCATACTGAGTTCTCGAATAAACTTTAATGATTCTAGTACATTCTAATGGGTTTCTAGAAGGCAAACAGAAGGATTCATGATTTTTCTATCTACTACTAGGTTCGTAACAGACGCTTTATTATTTATTATTATTATTATTAAATTGCATGGCATTGTACTTATAGGAATCGCAAATTTCAAATGATTATAATTCGAATATTGTTATCTGTTTATTGCATATTTATTTTTCTTGGCTTTCTCCTCATTTTTATTTTTATAAATTTTTTATTATTTTTAGTTGATATTTTTATTGCCTTTACCAATGAATTCATTTGGTTGCGGTTGAGTTGAAGAACAGCTTTTGCTGATACTGCGCCATTTCATCACTCATTTTTCTATTTTTCTAGTTTGTATGTTTGTTTGTGTTTTTGTTAATGATGATGATAATGAATAAAGCCGATTTATTATTATTATTTTTATTTTGGAAAAGGACATACATTTGAGGGAATTATCGAAGAAATACTGAAGTCGAAATAATTCCAGTTTACAATGAAATAGTATATACCGGGTGTTTCCGAAATTGGAGCAATAAATAAAATGGGGTGTTCTATTAGACATAATGACACAATAAAAAGCAATTACTTTTAATTCTCAAGCACTTGAAAATCTCCCAAAAAAACTCATTTACTTATGATTGTTTGGGAAGCACTGGTTCCATTAATTAGTTCATAAATTGAATCAAAATGAGGAATTCTCATTTCATAACAGGGGATTAAAAAGTTACTGAAAATAAACGGAATTTGATTTCACAACAGGTGTTCGAAACGACTGCCACCACTTTCTATGCAGAGTCTTGCACGAGGAAGTAACGAGTCACAAGCACGCTGAAAACTAACTTGTTCTCGCATCTGTTGAACGGCGTTCTTATTTCTCCTAGGTTCCAATTACCTTCCTAATTGCTTCGAAATTTTCGTCTTTTATCTGATTGAAATATCGAGTTCCTGGAAAAGTACCAATATTGCAAATAACGTGTGCGTAATACTTAACAACACTGACATTTTCCATGGTGGTGAGTCCAATAGGGATTGCAGGAATTTCTAAAAACAGAGATGTTGGTAAAGAAAATACGAATGCAGTCGAATACCGAAACACAAGAATCTAGGTACCTACATAAAACGTATGGATTCATCAAATGATTGAACCAAAATTATTCATCTTTGATATGCACGTTAAATAGTCAAGGGTAATATAACAAGACCTTGATAAATAGTCGACTATTTTTATTGCATCTAAATTTCGACTGTATTTTATAATAATTTAACGAGACATTATTTTGGCATTAATAATCTGATGAGAGCCCGAGAGCGAAGCTCGAGGGCTTTCATCTCTGATTATTAATGCCAAAATAATGTCGAGTAAAATTAATAAATACAAGAGAAATTTAGCAGCAATAAAATGGTCGACAATTAATCAAGGTCGTGTTATATTTATGAAGATTATTTCTTGAATCTCTTTCTTCATATCTGTCATATGAATGACACTGTATTGTCAGGGATTGTAGCCTCGATATCTCATCGTTTTTGATTTTTCCAAACCGATTCATTTTCAAATAATTATTCAGCTTTAACACGATTGATTCTATTTGACGTTTAATATGTATTTATTTAGAGTACTGTCAGATGCTCAGGCTCCTTGATATGAGTATCATGCTGAATAGTCGGTGACTATTGTGCATCATGTAAATAGTCGCTAATAGAGCGTGTTGATTGGTCCTGTCAAACAGGAAACAAACGTATGATTGGTTGATGACTGATATTTAATAGACGAAAGAAATAATCACAAATATCTTAATGAATGCAAGAAGCGATATGATCGAAGAATACCACGACAAGCAATATACGACTCAAAATCGATTAGCTCACGAGCTTTGCCCTTAAAGGGGAACTGAATGATGAGGGTTGTTGCGGCCGAGGCCAAGCCAACTCAGCGACCCCCACAGCTCCGAGTACCTGCGTTATTCTGTAATGTTCAGAGAACATCGTGAGAAGCAATAAAGAGTGGGTAGAAATTAGTGTTGAAGTTTTGGATATGCTGAAAGTTTCACTAAATATCTACCTATCCAATGAGCTCCAAAGCTTTGTCGTTTCTGAAAGAACATGTTTTCAAGGTGAAGACAAAAAGATGGAGAGACTGAACTTGTTTGGCCGATATAAGCTGAGAAGTGGATAAAGATAAAGTACAGCAATCACTTCCAATCGTAGTGTTCCTCGCCCATCTACGTAGAACGTTTATGTTAACTTTTTATGTTTTGTTTGGAGGGTTCAAATATTCAAGATTTTGTAAGAAAGAACGAAAAATATACTGATGCTTTGGTTTGAAAGTTGTAGACGATGTAGTAACTTGATTCAAAGTGAAGTCAAACATATTTTTACCCATTAAGACGATAGACGCCCGAAACCTATGTAATCAATAATCATACTGATGCTCTTGTTACAGTACAGGCGTTTTAGAATGGCGAAGTAGGGAATAAATCATTAGTGAGCTCAAATATGCATATTTCTGTTATTTCAGCTTATCTGCTTTGTGGTAAAAAGCATTGGTAGGTATCATCTGTCGGGCAAGCACACATTACACTAATAAGAGAGTAATTATTGTCCTTTATAGAGCTTAATTTGATTGCCTACTTCGCCATCCAAAAACGCCTGCATAACTTGATTTCTATAATTCCGAAATCTTTATCTCGTCGAATAAGTTAATTTCTTTCAAACCATTTTTTTATTTTTGGCTGATCTTACAAGAACAAAACTTGTACCTGCCAAAGAATAATTCACCTCAAAGGAGAGAAACAACAGATTCTATACAGTGCCCGTCTAAAGTCCGTTCCCCCCCTACTAATTTTTGAACCACCTGGTATATCGCAATTAAATTTGGAGGGCTTTAATAGGAGATGAAAACCAACTTTTTCATGAAAAACTCAAAGCTAAAACTTTTAAAATGGCGGCTGAGCGCCATCTTCAATATTTTTTTAAAATAGAACACCCCGTATATTATTCTATTTTCGAAATTTGCTCATAATTCTCAACAGTTTTCTCTGATAGACTGTACTCCTAAATTCAATTGTTTTCGAAATATTAACGTATGAAATGTGACATTCCGGTGTGAAATGAAGTATGGATTTTGGTCACTTTGTTAACTACACGTTGTTATTAATTTGTAGTTAAATCTCTTAATTATTTCGAACAATAAGATGCGTAAAGAGAGTTTATAAGGGATAAACAGCACCGCTTACTGGAAAATCTCGAAGCCTACGAATGCGTTTTGTAAATTCACAATCAAAACAAATTAGTTGGGTTAAAAATTATATTTTATTTTTGAATAACTCTTTTATTTAACCCCAACAATTACTTTTTCAAGTGTTCGAATCTTGACAATGAAGTGCCCTATTATAAATAGCTTCTCTCACGTTGATGAAAGTCTGTTCATCTATTTCTTCACATGTATCTATTATTTTGCGTTCCAACTCTTCTATTGTTTGGCATTCATTGGAGTAGATTTTTGACCTCAGATACCCCCAAAGGAATAAATCTAGAGGTGTAAGATCCGGAGATCTTGGTGGCCACTCTGTAGTTCCCCTGCGACCTATCCATCGCCCAGGAAAGTTAGTATCGAGGAAGTCTCTAGCCATGCGATCGAAATGGGGAGGTGCCCCATCCTGCTGAAATATGATTTCACGATTTTAAAACTCTTCCTGGTTGTTCAATACAATTTGCCTTATTCGAGGTTCAATTTCAGTTTCTAAAAGATTTTTGTAAAGAACTCCTGTAAGATTGCCTCTGATGAAAATCGGCACAACAACGCGATTGCCTAAAATCCCCGCCCAAACATTCACCTTTTCAGGAAACTGGGTATGTCCCTCTCTGAAAATATGCGGATTAGTATCGCTCCAGTATCGTACATTCTGTTTGTTGACTTTTCCATTAAGAAAAAACGTGCATTCGTCTGAGAAACATACACGTTTTAGGAAGCCCCGTTCTCCTTCAATTGTTCTTGTTAACCATTCACAAAATTCAACCCTCCGGTCTGGATCATCTTCCGTGAGAGCATGCAGGATTTTCATTTTATAGGGATGAAACTTTTCTTTTTTTAGGACTCTTTGGACACTTTTTGAACTTACTACTCCACAGGACTCAGAAACTGCAGACGTCGACTGAGTCGGATTGATTACCATTTCAGCAACAATTTCTACCTTTTTTTCTTCTGAAAGAGGCGGTCTTTCCGATCTTGGAGCATCTTTCAGCGTACCAGTTGCTTGGAGCTTATTTAAAAGTTTGCGCAAATATATCCTTGAAATAGGATTCTCGGGAAATTTATCATTAAACATACGGACTGCTAGATGATAATTCCTTCCAGCTTCTCCAAATATCAAAACTGCTTCAAATTTATCGTCTAAACTACGAGCCATGATCTCACTTTCCATAAAATGATTGAGGCGGTCAACGGACTATTTGACAGTTACAGTTAATTTGACAGTAAACAAGACGTTACCGCGACGATTTTCTCCAATGCACACTTGATTGAAATCAACATTAGTGTTTTTGGTTGGGTTTGAAATGAACAAAATTTCACTTTTCAAACGTTAATATTTCGAAAAGAATCGAATTTAGCAGTAAAGTGTATCAGAGCAAACTGTTGAGAATTATGAGCAAATTTCGAAAATGGAATAATATATGGGGTGTTCTATTTAAAAAAAAATATTGCAGATGGCGCTCAGCCACCATTTTGAAACTTTTGGCTTTAATTTTTTCATGAAAAAGTAGGTTTTTATCTCCTATTAAAGCCATCCAAATTTAGTTGCGATATACCAGGTGGTTCAAAAATTAGTAGGGGGGGAACGGACTTTAGACGGGCACTGTATAAGGCGGCCCTCCCCTTCCCGCAATAATGGCTGGTTTAACCTCTGCATATGATAGTTTATTGAATCTCCGTCGTGAGTTTGTACTTGAATGGGTAATCTTTTTCTGTTGTTGAAATTCACTCACTAAAATCAAAAATTAAATAAATAATTAAAAAATATCCAAAATTATGAAAATTAAAACTAAAAACATAAAACTTCCACTGTGTTTCATCCTTTATGGTACTTATTACTACTGACAATCTAAGGACGTATTATTAGTTTTTATGTAGGTGATAATTTTATTTTGACCAAACAATTAGGTTTGTTGAATGAATAACTAACTGTATTATGAAGAATTTACCAATCCTCCATATCCACGATAAATAATTTATCAATGTGTGTACAATTCATGAGAGATACGTCAGGGTGCAGAAGCAATTTCTCGACTGACAGAAGTAATGAAGAAACCTACCTTGTTCTCCTTGGATCAAAATTCGCGGAAGTGGCAAACGGTGACTTTCAACATGGTACCTACTTCACCTGGTAGAGGCAGAATTCATCAATTGTCGAATGCCAGTTCTACGGAATTTTGGAGAACAGTGGTGATATTTTGATGAGGATGGTTCTTTTTTTCTCCCTCCAGCCGATAATCATATCGATCATGTGAATAAGATGAATACATAAGCTTTTTCATTGAAATGTTGTCCATGTTTTTTATTTATTTCACCATGAGAAATATTTAATGATTAAACAGCCCCTTACGACTGCTGTATCACCTCTGCCCAAAGCCTGGCAAAGTTTTTCTACAAGAACAAACATTGCCATACTTCCTGTAACAACCACCGAATGGTAATCGAAAACAAGTTACTATCTGCATACTATAGTTTCACGGTTCACCCGATCATCAGTGCAGACCCGATCAGCTCGGAGAGCTGATGCTCACTCCATCAACATTTAATCGATTTCCAATTGGTTTTGTAGAACGGGAGTATATTCCGGAATTATTGAAACTCTAGAGGTGAGATATAATTGGCAATATCTGAAACAGATTCAGGAGTTGGAGTCGATTGCAGGAGTGGTGAGGTGACTGAATTCCGTTCTTTCATACAGTTGTTTAACTGGTAATACCCAATTAACCTCCTAAACAATGATCATGACCACATGAATAAAGACATATTATCTTTATATTATTAAGTGCACCAAATAAACCAGACATCGGAATACAGAATGCACTTCGACGTATAAATCTTCAAACCATAGTTGCAGCGCTAATGGTATCACTGAAATCTGACAAATATATCCAGGAATACGGGTCCCAAGTTGAAAAAAGTTAAGTCAGTTAAGACTACAATATCAAATTCCAGACTAGCTGACAGCATCAGGTGATAACTAACCTACCTACCATGGAGAACTGAACAAAATATCTCGAGGGTACCTAATATAAGAAAGGCGTGAGAATTTTATCGGGCAATGGACTTTGTTATGAATGCAACCGGCGTAGACACGTGTTTCGAGCTCTTAGCCCTCATCAGTATGATACAGCCAAGTGCGAGGAAGTGAAACAACAAACAAGAATTGATTGGAAGTTTGGTTTTGTGGAGGTTATTCCTTTTTTGACATAGCTTTTAAGGATTTTCTGTTGCATTTCCAAACTGAAGAAAGTTGAAAATTTCAAAAAGCCATCACAAGAATATCCTCCACAAAACTAAAATTTCAATCAATACTTACAAGGACCGTAGGGGCCGCAATGTATTAGTGAGTTCAATAAAATAGAAATCCTGTACAAGAAATTATCAAGTTCTCACAATAGTACTACCTTTTTATGAATATGTATGTATATATATAAGGAGAATCCAAGAGGTTTCATTTTAAAAATTCTATGTGATGGCCAACACTGTAAAACAATGACTGAAAGGGCAAGCAACGCAATATGTTGAAAGCATGTTCGCAAACGTACTAATTGAAAAAACTTCAGTTATATAGGTGAATCGTCCAGTGACTGCGCCAGAAATAACATAAGCATTACATGAGAAATTGAAAAATAACTAGTTCCAAAATATCCGAACATGAAAAATTTGAAAATTTTTATAACAACCAAAACAAGAAAAAAGGAAAATGTCGGGAAAAAAAACTGCCTGCATTCTATTATCGAAAAACTGTTTATCAATCAACCAAGTCGAAATGGACCTCACGTGATATTCTTTAGTTAATTTTAGTTTAAACTTTTTTTTCAGATAGTACAAGACCGGATAGCATGCCTGGATCATTTCTTTGTTAGAAGAAATGATGTAGACGAACTTGCTGAGTCGTATATATTTAAATATGATATAACAGATCACTTCCCAATTGCGTTGATTATCAAGGAAGATCAAGATCAAAAACAAAACAAGACGAAAAATAACAGTAAAAAACAATTTATAAACTATAAAAATCTAAAAATAAGTTTGAGAAATGAAACATGGATAGGGAATAGGGATATATAATGGAAATAACACTGATCAAATAGCGAAAAATTTCATAGAGACACTAAAATACCATATTGAAAAAAATACATATACCAAAACATATAAGAAAAATTCTACCTTCAGGAAACCGTGGATGACAAAAGGTCTGATAACATCAATAATAAAAAAAATTAATTATATGCAAGTCTACGAAATAGTCCAAATGACCTAAATCTAAAAAAAGAGTACTCAGTGTATAAAATTAAATTAGGTAAGATATTATCAAAAAGTAAAAAACTATATGCAAACAAAATAATTGAAAAATGTGAAAATTCTTCTCAGGGTGTCTGGAAATGCGTAAATGAAATATGTAATAAAAATTAATCAAATCCTAAAATTGAAGAAATTAATTACGACAATCAGACGTATACTAATCCGATAAATATAAGTATCACATTTAATGAATATTATAGTAAAGTGGGAGAAACATTAGCGAAGGGAATAAATCTCCCGCAAGACTACGACGAAAATATAGAAACACTATTAACTCCCTTAAAAATAAAAAAGCTCCTGGTGAGGACAATATAAGGGCAGAAACACTCAAACGAATCACAGACGAAATAAAAATACCCCTTACCCATCTAATAAATAGAATATTTGAAACAGGGATATTCCCAAATATCTTTAAAATAGGACCAGTTTAACCATTATATAAAGCTGGAAAAAAAAAGAGATCTCGAATTATAGACCAGTGTCACTCATATCCAACATATCGAAAATCATCGAAAAGCTAATAAGATATAGGCTATTGAATTTCCTCAATAAAAATAAAGTATTATGTGACAGACAGTACGGTTTTAGAGAGGGAAAATCGACCGAAGATGCAATATTGAACTTAACTTCTGAAATATACAATGCGCTAGACAAAAAAACTCCTGAAATCTGCATATTAGTCGACCTCTCTAAAGCATTCGATACTGTTTGTCACGAGAAATTGCTGAAGAAAATGTGGTCATACGGAGTTAGAGGACATGCATTTGAGCTCTTCGAAAGTTACCTAACTGGAAGAAAACAGAAGGTATATATTGAGGGTGTCGTAAGCGAATGGAGAAATATTAACTATGGGGTTCCACAAGGAACAGTCCTGGGCCCTATACTTTTCACAATTTATATGAATAACCTACTCCAGTTGAACACCAAAGGTACTATTCTCAGTTTCGCTGATGATACAGCTATTTTTTACAAAAATAATTCATGGGAAAGCCTGAAAAAAGAAGCTGAGGATGATATGCGAAAAATAAAAAAAATGGTTTGAATACAATATACTCAGGTTAAATGTAAAGAAAACTAAATACCTCCCTTTTTCCTCATATGCCACCAACTTACCAAATCTAGAACCATTAGTCTTGAGTGATACAGAAATTATTCCAGAATGTGAATCGATAAAGTACTTAGGCATTATGATCGACAGGCATATGCGATGGGATATCCACATAAAGAGCGTGGTAAACAAAATACGAGGATTATTAGCTAGATTCAAAATTTTGAAGGAATTCCTAGATACTAACCATTTGAAAATTATATACCATGCATTAGTACAAAGTTTGATGTCTTATGGGATATTAGGATGGGGAGGTGTTACAGACAATCATCTAGACAAAGTAAACGTTGCTCAGAAATGGATACTGAGAATAATTTTCAGTAAAAATATTATATACCCCAGCGAAGCATTATATAAAGAAAATCGAATATATGACGCAAGACAGTTATTTGCAATGAAAATTCTACAAAATATACACAAAGGAAAAATACAGATTCAAAAAATAAACCACCGCCATGACACACGGAATAAAGAATATAAAACGGTATTAAATAAATGTGGAAAAGCAATAGGTCAACACAGCTGCGAGTACATTAGCTCCAAGTTATATAATTACATCCCGAAATACCTAAAAAATATCAAAAGTTATAACGAATACAATAAAAAAATCAATGAATGGTTATTTACGGAAAACCGAATGGTGTTTAGTGATATCATAAATAAATGCATGAGAATATAAATGTATGAGATTATTATACTCATATATGTATATAGGTGTATGTGTTTTGATAGTATCTTTCATCTTTTTCCCAAGTTTTTATAAATTCTTGTTTATATTCATTCTCCGAATCATATAAATATATCAAGTTAGATTCAGATGCGAACTCAATATGGTCCCTATA
Organism: Chrysolina americana; assembly: GCA_958502065.1. Lineage (NCBI taxonomy): Eukaryota > Metazoa > Arthropoda > Insecta > Coleoptera > Chrysomelidae > Chrysolina > Chrysolina americana. The sequence continues at coordinate 40,577,941 of OY293415.1, read as the reverse complement.
CAATATTTATTTTTCACAAATACAATATTTATATTTCACAAATCTTTTATGTTACACATATATATAGTTATAGACAGTTTAGTAAGAATTTCATGCAACGCCGCATACAAGCTGATACCAAAATATCAGCTTCTGTGGAATTGAACGGTTTATTTACAGTTTTACAGTGTTCTATTATGTTAAAAATTGTAATATTTATTTAGTAAATAAACATATATTATTATTATTATTATTATTATTATTATTATTATTATTATTATTATTATTATAGTCGAAATCAATGAATTGTATTCAAGAAAACAGATTCCTTGACTGAAGGTTAAAATTTCCAAAAAGCTATGTAAAGAATCAACAAGAAATATCCGCACACATGTTGGTTGAGTCGAAATATCCTATGATAACAAGGCATGACTCGACGCCCCACACAGAGGCAGGCGGCTGAAGCTACATGCATTTCATCCGAGTACAGGATTTAAATAAAAAAGAAATTGTGGAGGTTAGCTAATATAGGAGAAGAAAGAGAATTTTATTGGAAACTGCCCTCTGGCATAAATGCAACGATAGACACACACGTGTTTTGGGATCTTGGTGTCTTCATCAGTACGGTTTAGCGAAGTGCAAGGAGGTGCAACATTTGGTAGCAGGTGAAACCGCACATTTTTTATTTCGGTCGATAATATACCCTGTGAATTTATGAATTTATTTATATTTTATCATCGGCAAATAAAATGTACTAATGATATTACCCATCGGTGGTCGGTGGCTTAGCGGTCTAATGCACAGGCCGTTCGAAACTCCAGCATAGCGATAGTCGGTTCGAGCCCGATGTAGGTAAAAAATAATTTTTCTCAACTACTTCATATCGGATCGATAGGCGACCGCATGCCTTGTTGAAAAGCGTATTGTGAGTTGTCTAGATGCCAATCTCGTCTAGTGCTAGCTTGGAGTGCACACCGAACACCCGAGGTGGTGCTGTAGGTTTTCCGGGTTTTCCTACAGCTGAAAAGTGAATACATCACCTAAAACATCAGTAAGTCGCCCTGGAGCGCCACGGCAAATAATAATAATAGCCGTCCTCTACCCGCTCAGGCTATGCCTTTGGGTACACTCAACGAGTGTTTATGAGGGATCATTTAAATTTTTTCCCATAAGGAATGTACCAGTAAGGCCCTGTCTCTGGAGCTCTGATACTACCGGTGTGTGAATAACCCCAGTAAACACTCCCCACGTCCGTGGGGTGAGTGACTACTGGGTCCGACAGTAATGTGCCCTGAAAAGACGGAGTGAACCAAGAATTACGGCCTTCTGCATTCTTCCGGCCAAGTTTTCTGCCGCATCATTGCAAGACGGTATGATTTTCAAGTTTGAGAGCAGTGTGTCCATCATTCCACCAAGGACCCCTATTATCAGAACCACCATCTTGACAGAATGGTTTGGATAAAGCCTGCGAAGTTCAAAGAGGAGATCTCGATATTTAGTCCGTTTTTCCTCCCCTTTTCGGACGATGTTCGTTTCGCCAGTAGCTGAAAACTCAATGACGAAAATCGTCCTACTTTGATGGTCGAGGAGGACTACATCAGGCTTATTGGCTTGTATTTGCCTGAGGGTGGGAAATGAGTAGTTCCAATTTCGGCACTTCTCATTCTCCACAACGGACTCAATATCTCCCGGAGCATAAGGCAACACCGGTGTCTCGTCTACTCCGTACCAGTGTCGTAGATTGTAGTACAATACTCGTAGGGCCGCGTTATGCCTGTGGATATAGGCTGAGACCGCATAAGCTGGACAAGCTGACAGCAAATGCATTATGGTCTCAGCTGCCTCACGACACGCTCTGCATCTATACCCATCACGCGACTACGGTAGACAAGGGTGTTGAAGACACCATCCTGGCAGGCCATTATGAAACCCTCGGTTTCCGACTTCAGCCCACTTGACCTGAGAAAAGCGAAGGTCAGGTTTCTGGATAAGCCAAGGTCTTCAATGTTCTTGAAGAAGACCCCATGGCTTATCCTTATGTAGCTGTAGGAGCCTGTCACACTCCGCAGCTTTCACGTGGGCTTTTTGCTGAACGGGTTCCAACTCGGTGACAGAGTTTGGGTTCGTCCGTTCAGTGTCGAATATGAGACCGAGTTCATCGGCTGCACGGGTTGCTCCCTTGAAAAGAAATGCTCCAATCCCTGCTTTTTCATGATCACATACCAAGCAGAGAAGGGGATCTGAACTCCTGATGACTTTACAGGCTCCATCCAGTACCATTCTGTTATGTAGACACTCCAAACTCAAAAGTCCACGGCCTCTCCGTTGTCTGGGAAAGTATAACCGTGTAACAGACGATTTAGGATGCAAGCTTCTATAAAGATGCATCATTTTGCGAGTATTTACGTCGAGTTGTCGCAGCTCTTCCTGAGTCCATTTTAAGGAGTAAAGTAGAATCGGAACGACAAGCATATTAGTTGCAGCAACTTTGTTCTCCCCCGACAGTTCTGAAGACGAGATATGTCGCAGTTTGTGCTGATACTTGCCGCGGAGAGGTAGTAGCTACCTCTTGGCTATGGCTTTGTTCCACCCCTAGGTAGGTATACGTCTCTCCGGCATCCAGATGATGAGGGATTATTATTATTATTATTATTATTATTATTATAATTATTATTATACACTTTCAGCATGTGGTGTAGCTCATTAATGAAAATGATGAGCAAAATATATCCTTAAATTGATCTCCGACAAACAGTGTTTTTTTTCTCCTTCATAGATTATTTCCCACTTTTACAGTTTTAAATGGATTTTTCAAATAAGGGTTTACCAATTTTACACTGTTTTTAGAGAAATTGTTTATCTCTAATTTATAATGGTATACACAGCTTCACTCACATCACATAAGAATATTTCTATACATTTCACAATGTTGTTGTCATTTTGTTACTGAAGTGAAATATTGCCACTTCCAGTGTTTTAACCGTTTTGAACGTCATACTGATTATTTGTAAACGTAATTTTTTTCGAAGTATTTGATATAATTGAGACTCAAGATATTGTCTTTATGTTGGATCATCTGGATTTCAGGTTTTGGAAATAGGTGGTACGTATTACTAGTGCTTCCTTTAGGATGAGGAGAAAAATGCACTCTTTAATACATTGTTTCAAAAGTTTTGTATACAAGGATTGAAGTTAATCATATTTTCATTCAATAACTTCAATATTAAGACCATCTATAGCTCGACTAGGTTTATTTTTTCATACTTCATTGTGAGTATCGTCAGAACATTTGCTGTGCGAATGCCCGGCGCTTTTCTGCAAGAGCCTCAAGTTCTTGGAAGGGGCCTTCTCAATGCCCTCCAACATCAGGAACTTAGCTCCCAGGAAACTGATAAACTTCGCAAGAAGTCTCTTAATTCCGGGCCTCGAATAGATCAAGGGTCATGCACAAAAGAACTTATAGGTTGAAGTGCTTGTGAGGCTGCACAGCCTGGACGACCCCCTTACAATCTACAAGTATCGTCAGTGACACTTTTATTTAATTAAAATTATACATTTAATATCAATGGTCTAAACTTGAGCTTTCTATTATTTCCTTAAGTGGATGTTCTGCATAATTTGATGAAATTACTGGCTCATTAATTTTTTGATAATTTTTTAATTTTTGTTTATGATGTTTTGCCTTTTTTATACGGTTGTCATTACATATACTTCTTAAGCTACTTGTTTGAAGTTATCGGAAAGACGTTGTTTTTAAATTCAATTTGGAAGATCGGATTTATTTCATGATAATAGTGTTCGACTTTACCTTACAGAAGGTTATTTTAAAATCATAACAAATGGATTATAAAATGTCCCTACTTTTCCATAAACCTAGACAATATAAGGTCTCCAACAGAGAAAACTACTGCTCTCTAAGACCGTTGAACTATATATGTTAGATTCTTAGTTCCCGAGTAGTTTCAGTGAATTCACCGTAATATGATTGATTATACTGGGTTTCATTTGAAATAAGGAAGTTGACATCTACTGAATAATACTTTAGTTGAAATGACTCTTGCTCAAAACCTAGTTATAGAAAATTCAAGTCTATTTCGTTCTCTAGATACATCTAATCGAAGCTCGAAGTGAATGACCCTGTATACTCAAGTGATTCTACCACAAATGTATAAATTCGGGCCGAAACTTTGTATTCGGGCAACGTGTATGTTTCGCAAATGACTTTAGAGAACTGCGTTGTGTTAATTAGTGCTACCATTTACTATGTTGCTACCGGTTACCAACTCTACCAAACACCTTTGTTTTTACCAGGTTTATACAGACTCAGACGTCACTCTACACGAAGCTGTTATTAATGATAATCATTATATTTTGTTAGTAGGCATAGGAGATCTTTAGTGAAAATGTGAAAAGGATTGATATCTATCTATCAGGTATTAAGCACCTATACCCAATAATAATAATAACACCTGCTTTTATACAGTGTGGTCCAACGAAAACTTAACACCTCGATTTTCCGGCTTTAAAATGAAAATGTGGAAAATCGCTCGGACCCGTCAATTTCTAATACGGGGGGGGAACAACTTTTCCGCTGTTTTCATCCCCGTAACTTCAACCCCCTAACGGGGGTGAGCACAACCCCTTGATTTTGAATAGGGATGTGGGGTGTTGCGATACCTCATTTTGAAGATCTCATCGTGTACTATCTGACCGTAAAATTTCACTTCAAAATATCCATCGATAATGAAATAACAGCGAAAATAGTGAAAGAGGCAATATGGAATTTATCTCGAGAATAGTATTCGTATCCGACGCATTTCAAGGTTCTCCTTGAAAGAATCTACACCACTCCAAAGAAGAAGGAAGTGGATGCGGCAGTATTTCAGGACCTTTCTGAGGAATTTGACTGTGTAGGGCATGAAATCTTCTTACAGAAATTATTCCATTACGGATTCCGAGGAACAGTCTTGGTTCAGGTCTTATCTAAGTGATAGAAATCAGAAACTATTTTTAGGTAACAAAACCTCTGAAAGTAGAAAAATCATACGTGAAGTCCCTCAGGGGTCTTTGTTAGGCCAACTTTTATTTCTGCTGCATATAAACGAAATGGCTAAACTCGATATACCTTTAGTATTTACTTCATTTGCTGATGACACCACAATACTCTGGCTAAATGAAGATCCAGCTAATTTGACTCGATATATTTACATAGATTTAAAAAAAATTGGTGTGTATCAAATATGTTATTGTTGAATGTTCCTAAAACAAATGTGATATCAAAGTGGGATTTGAAGCAGGTAACATTAGGTGCACAGATGATTCAAGTAAGCCTTTAATTTAATTTTTTGGCATACATATTGACAGGGATTTAAAATGTAATACGCAGATTACTGCTCTTCTGCTTGCTTCGCAATAAATGTCATATCTCGTGAAGTCGGATTTTCAGCATCAATGAATGCATACTACTCCCTTATGGAGAGTCACTTGCGGTATAGAGTTCAATCCTGGGGTTATGGCAGCCAGGTTTCATTGCTGAGTATTTTCGTTGTTCTGAAAATAACTTTGAGAATAATATTAAAATTGAAGATGCAAGACTCATATAGGCCACTTTTCTGCAATAACAAATTACTCATAATATTTGAAATTTTCATTTCATAGATACTGTTTGCTTGCTTCACAAACATAAAGCAAAGTTTTTGAACCAAACCGAAAGGCATAAAGGTAGAAACTTGCTCTTCCACTGCTCATATCGTCTTTCACCAGACATTATATATGTAATCTACATAAGTAGGCAAATATATAGATAATCACTTGCCAAAACAAATAACGAAAACCACTGACAACATTTATTCAGAAAATCAGTGAACAAACTTTTGAAAGGGAAGTGTTTCTACAGTTTAGAAGAGTATTTTGTATTTCTAGTATTTTTGTATAGCGAGAACGTTTTATATTAATTAATTTCAAATCGTGTTAGTTCTCTTTCATTTCAAGTTTTTGTTTTATTATTCACTTTCATTATTATCAATATATGTATTTTATAACATTATATTATTACATTTTAGACATTGGAGCACATTTACCTATCTATAACATACTGAAAATTAAAAAAATTTAACCGAAGGCCATTTTTCATAAGACAAGTGCTGGCTGGCTGACTCCTTTGTCAGTCGTTCACAAGAAGGGGCGTAGTGCCAAAAATATGAATTTGGCAGAATATTCTTGGATTCCTGATTGAACAAAGACAAACAAATCAATGTAACAGTGAGAGTCCTGGCAAAAACATTTTTTTTCAATTTAGTGCTATTTATTTTATCAAAATATTTTTTGATATTATAATTGTGTGTACTTGACGAAGGTAATAGTCACAAAATGAAAATAAATAATCTGCACTGATAATCGGGTGAACCGTGAAATTAGTATCTATGTAGATTGCACACCTAGTTTTGTTTAACATTTAGTAGTTGTTACAGTGAGTATTGCGAAGTACGTTCTTGTAGAAGAACTTTTCCAAGATTGGGCAGGAATGATTCGGTAGTCGAATTATTTTCGATTCGAAGTTTTCCGACAATCCTATTGTACAGAAAATAAGCAAAAGGCTGGATTTTTCTAAATCAATTTTAATTATGTGAATTTAGCGCTCTCTGGTAAGAGAAAATGAGAACTGATGTCATTATCACCGGAATACAAACTTTTTCAAAGTGATATTTTTCGATATTTTGTCATCTCATCCTTATCTTTCATTGCACTTTTTGCCAGGTCACCTATTTTATGGCGGGCACTCACTCACAAACCATTCAGTATCTAGGTATGTATCTATTGGTTGTAAGAAACAAACCAAGACTCAGTGCAAATGAGACACAACTTGCATTCAGTATTTCAACATCAATATCCACCAAATAAATAGAGCATCAATCGAACAAGTAGTTTATATAAAGGAATTTTTTTTTTCAGATTGTGTAAGGTGTAAAAAATGACAAGGCAAAATTATTATTCCAGAATTACCTAATAATATATTCAGTTAGTTAGTCTTGTGATGAATAATTTCAGTCAAACAATGTTCATCTCTTCAAGAGTCATAAAAATAAAGATACCTAATCGCCCTAATCCTATTTTCGTGTAACCAAAGTATAACGATCAACAATAAATTTGTTGAAAATATCAGAAAGGGACTGAAACATCATTTATTCCTACCCTGAGGGCAAAAGGTCTGACCCTCTCCCATAAAAAAATAGATTTCTAAAAGATAAATCTGCCCCTTGTCAAATCCTAAACACAGCCACAAGTGTTCAGAGGAAAGTTTTGGGAAAGCTCAATATTCCACTCCAAAGAACGGACGACTCTTAGGGTATCAATACTTACTTTCACTTAAACTTGGAACATCTACAAGTGTTTGCAGTAGACCAAGTATAAGGTGGTCGGTTATGTATTCATATTGCAGCAATCTTGAGTTGGCTCAGCTAAGACATAAATTGTGTGAGGGACAAGGCTAAAGGCCAGCATACACTGTTAACTAATATAGTAAATAACAAAACAGTTGAAATCAGATGATTGTCAGTTGGTTACGATATTCCTATCTTGAAGTGTGCAATATTTGTTAAAATGAAATGATGAATGAGACGAAACAAAGTACAGATAAATTATTGTTCTTACAAATGTTGTAGATATCTAATTTGTTCAAACTGGTCTCATAGCTATTCAAAAACCAAAATATATGACTCAAAAACTACACCAACTTTAATCTACTAGAAATGAACGTCTAGTGAAATTGGCGTAGTTTTTATATTTGGGTAGTTTTCTGTGTTTTTGAGTTATAGTTACACTAGAGGTTCAAATATGCGCATGACTATCATATTCGAATGCGTTATTCGATTCTCATAAAAATGCTTATTTCTGAGATCCAAAATGGGACCCAATCAATTATAAAAAAGGTCTATATCATTAAATTCATTGAAACAACGCATTGAAGAGAATTTGTAATTACAAAAAGAACACTTATTTCCTCCATTTACTTTTCTTACAAGAAAATAAATATTAACTCTTTGTTGAAATCTACTGATGAGGAATGAATAATGGGGATATAATATTTAAAAAATGGAAAATGTCTCCTGGTTTAATTTTAGAGAAATTCTCGGCATTTTTTATTCACCACAGAACTCTTAATAATCAAATCTAATGAACAAAAACCTCATATCTGTTTGAAAATCTTATAATTTTTCTTTATTAAATTGTTGAAAGTGCAACAGAAAATAAATTATGAGTGGGTTAATTTGTTTTATTAGTCGATATTCCGTAGTTCAATTCATTTCCAATTCGTATTATTTTAGAGCGGTGAAATTTCATTCCGAATTACCTTTGTTACACTGCAACAGCCAATAGAATCATTATTACCACTGGGCGGTAGAGTAGAGAAAGATTATTCAGTCGGTATTATGTCCTCGATATAACGAGAATTGCATGTATACTCACAGTATGGTGAAGATAATGAAAAAAAAGATAATATTGCGACGTCTCCAATAATTCTCGTGTAGATAAAGATGCCATTTCTGCCCATATGAGCTCTTTGGTTCTCAAGAAAGTGACATGGTGTGCGTTTCGCTGAATGCTTTCTCAGATAAAAACAAAGGATGAGCACTTTCATTTATGTAAAATGGGATTCTGGTCTTCCGTGTTGTCACACAATGAGAACAAATATTACTCATAGAAATCCTACTGAATATACTGGAGTTTTATCCCAACACCAAACCACTATTTTCAACACCTCGACACGTGTGAAGATGGTCACTTGGTGATCGAAACACTCCAGTATATTTATTAATACACCAAAGGTTCCAAACAGTGCAGAGCAAAAAATCCTACTGTTGAAGATAGCTTCGTGATCAAAATGTGCTGTTCATCTAGCAGCTATTGTAGAAGAGTGTTTAAGGAGAATACCCATTTTCCGATGAAAGTAGATAGGTAAGCTACGTGTGAGCAGATGTGAAAAATAGACGCGCCTAGCTGACAACCTCTTCCTTTTTTAAAAACGTTACTGTGGTGTTCAGATATATGATCAAGTTTATATCACCATTTAAACCGCTTTCTTTCTTCTGAATGGAATCCAAAAGTCTCATCGTATGTTTTGAAGTTGACCTCCAGTTTATAGTAGAGGGTACTTGTGCCTTACATATCATATTATGAAAATAATTTTTTCTCATCATGAGGGAATAGACAAAAAAACACTGTCGAGTTCGATAACCTTCAAGCGGAAATTAAAAAAGTATACAGGCCGTTTCTTTTATCATGTGGTAACATTGCTATATTCTAAACCGTAATAGATACAAAGACGATTAAATGGGAAAAAATGTAAATATTGTGGTGAGCAGTACATTGGTCAGAGAAAATCTACGGGGACTCTCGCCCTTCCCGACTTATACAGGGAAAACTAAAAATGCTGTTTTCGGTTTTTTACGAATAGAATGATTATTTCAGAAAATATAAAAAAATGAAAGAGGAAAGTTTTATTGTATTCAAAATGTACTAGAACTAAGTAATGATAAATTTTTAATAAAACGTAAAAAACCGAAAACAGCATTTTCAGTTTTCCCTCTATAAGTTGAGAAGGGCGAGAATCCCCGTAAATTTTCTATGGCCAATTTACTGCTCACCACAATAGTTACCTTTTTTTCCATTTAATCGTCTTTGTATCTATTACGGTTTAGAATATAGCAATGTTACCACATGATAAAAGAAACGGCCTGTATACATTTGAAATTTCTATTTTAGGATAGTTCAGGTAATACTGTAAAATAAGGCAATGAACATTTTTCAAAAACTAGTAATAGTAATAATAATAATAACACACCCTCATAAACACTCGTTGAGTGTACCCAAAGGCATAGCCTGTGCGGGTAGAGGACGGCTATTATCATTATTTGCCGTGGCACTCCGGAGCGACTTACTGATGTTTTAGGTGATGTATTCACTTTTCAGCTGTAGGATAATATTAATAATAATAATAATCTTTATTTCGAAAATCACATATATATATAAAAGAGATTACATAGACATTCAGAACGAAATATTCGTCACTCAGTACATTTAAATATGTAAAATGAGACATTTAAATAATCTTGTACTGTATGAAGTTCAATATCAACCAGAATTTTGCGTATTGCATTTTTGAAATTGTTTCGACTCTCTATCAGTCTGATATTCTGAGGTAATTTATTGAACAGTTTCATACGAGAATATTTGGCACCCTTTTCTGTAACGGTCAGTCTGTGAATAGGATATATGTAAAACCTGTCTCTGCTATTGTATAAATGAGTTGGTAAATTTGCATTAAAAAAATCCTTATTATTAAATAAAAACATTAGACACTCTTCAATGTATATTGCTGCAACAGTTAAAATTTGATTGCTTTCAAAAATGCCTCTGCAAGAAGATCTAAAACTAAGTTTTTTGATGGTTCTCAGTGCTCTTTTTTGGAATATGAATATTTTTTCTATTGAACCACTGCTACCATAAAAAATAGAACCGTATCTAACAAGAGATTCAAAATTTGAAAAATAAATGACCCTTAGACCATCTTCACTCAAGTACCGTGACATTACCCTCAATGTATAACAGACAGATTTCAATCTTTTAGAAAGTTCTACTATATGACTTTCTCATGACAGAATTTCATCTATAGTTAACCCTATATGCTTCGTTTCTGCACTTATATTGATTTCAGATTCATCTAATTGAATGCTTTGTGGATATTCTAACTGCGACCTATTTGTTTTGAACATTATACAATTTGTCTTCTTTTCATTTAGTAGTATATTCTCATTCGAGATCCAACCTGACATTGCTGCAAAAATGTTTTCTACGTTATCGAGTGTAGTTTGGAAACCCGGTGCAGTTATTAAAATATTTGTATCATCGGCATAACTACTTAAGAAGCAATTGGTATTTGTGATACAGTTTGGCATATCATTTATATACAAAATGAATATTATTGGACCAATTATACTACCCTGTGGTATTTCCATTTTAACGAGTTCAGTTTTGGACTTAACATTCTCACCCTGTTTTGTAATTTTTATTTGCTGACATCTTTCTGATAAATAGGAATTTAGCCAAGAATAGGCAAGACCATTTATTCCATAGAGCTTTAATTTTTTTAGTAGAAGTTGATGATTTACACAGTCGTATGCTTTTGTTAAGTCCAAAAATAAACCCATTATAGACTCATTTTTCTCAAGTGACTGCAAGATGTTTTCAGTGAATTGATATAGTGCTGTGTGAGTTCCCTTTCCTTTTAAGTATGCATGTTGACATGTACAGAACATATCATTTTTTAGTAGGTACTCCATTAATCTGTTTGTCATACATTTTTCAAAAACTTTTGAGAAGCTTGGTAGTAGGCTAATTGGTCTATAATTTTCAATTTGTTTTACATCACCTTTTTTGTGTAGAGGCCTAATAGTTGCTAATTTCAATCTATCTGGAAACACACCCATCTTAAATGATATACTAACTGCATATGTCAAAGGTGTAATGATCTCATTTACACAACATTTTATTAATGAAGTTGGAATGTCATCATCACCACTGCTTTGTTTATTTTTCAAATTTTTTATCACTGACAGAATTTCATTTTTTGTGATTGGCCCAAGAAACATGGATCTATCAGCTTCTTGAAGGTAAGATATGTGATTTTTTTCAGGTAATTTTGATACTAAGTCTGACGCACAGTTAAGAAGATAGTTGTTGAAACTGTTTGCAACTGTTTCTCCAGGCACCTAAACATTCATCTGACTACCTGACCCGTTCTTTATGCTATTTATTATTGACCACACTGTTTTTGAATTGTTATCTGATATTTCTATTTTATGTTGAAGTTGTTCCGCCTTTTTAAGTGCTAGCGTATTTTCATATGCCTTTTTTGCTTCGCTATACTGTGTTTTATATCTAATGTCAACAGAGCTCTAAACATAAAGAACGTCAAGTTTCCGCTTACATTCATCTATTTCTTGGTCCCTTATTACATTTCGATTTTGAGACTTTTTCTGGTATATTCTTTTAATAGGAAAGCTTAGGTTAAAATGATGTATGAAAATATTGTGAAATCTACTTATTCCATACTTCATTTACATCATCCGTCTCATATATGTTCATCCAATCCGTTTGTTTGAGTCTAGTTTGAAAATATATTTTATTTGCATCATTAAAAATCCTTTTTAAGACAAAGGTATCTTGTTTCTGAATATTAAAGATGAAACTCTGAGCTGAGTGATCAGAAATCGAATTATAATGTACTTTTACCTCACAGTGTTCGTTGTAATTGGATGTCAATTAACGATTTTGACACATTTGTGACTCGAGTGTAATCTTTTATGAATGGAGATAAGTTATATGAGTTGACTAACGAGAATAAATTTTCTTTATCTTTGCTTTTATCATTTTCATGCATATGTATGTTAAAATCTCCTACCAAAAAAATATACCCCGTAAAAGTAACAAAATTGACAAGAATTTTCTCTAAACATATTAAAAAGGAAAACCCGGAAAACCTTCAGCACCACCTCGGGTGGTCGGTGTGCTCTCCAAGCTAGCACTAGACAACTCACAATACACTTGCTTTTCAACAAGGCATGCGGTCGCCTATCGATCCGATATAAATTAGTTGAGAAAAATGCTCGTACCAACATCGGGCTCGAACCGACTATCGCTATGCTGGAGTTTCGAACGGCCTGTGCATTAGACCGCTGATCCACCGACCACACCAGATCAGTACAGGCAGTATCAATCTTTTGGGGCATCATAGATTGAAATGATATATTCGCTACTTTGACACCCTAAAATGTATAACAACACAACAATAAATGTATTTGAAACTATCACTGCACTACAGACAGAGTTGAAAGGGAGGATGAGCCTAAGTATGCCTACTTGAGGCTTTCAGAGGGCGGGCATACCAGCTCTTGCAATGTTATGCAGGTGTACCGGTGCTGTGTAAGGTCGCGGTTTTCATGATTTTCCTGCTTCCTCCGTGTTATGCATTGGGTGTTCATTGCTCATTCTGTGTGAGGCATCTATTTGGACTTCGGACAGGCGTAGGTCACTGCTGGCCTGATGATGTGTTTGTAGATTAACACCTTGTTCTATATAGCCAGCTTGGAACTCCTGGCTATCAGAAAGTTGTGGGTTTTTGAAAATGAAATAAGATACATTCATTTTTAATAATGTTAATGTCCATGAATATTTTACTAGGAAAAACAATCATGTTAAAACATCTATTCAGAGATGTTTTACACCAAAATGGACAACAAAATATATCACACCTCATTCCAAAAATATTTGACTTTCTGCCTACTGAACAAAAGATTAATATAATGAATATAAATTCTCGACACGTTGAAAAAAATTATCAGAAACTTGAATCGAGATCTGGTTCGCTCTGTCATTGACTAATAAACTTTTTGAATCTTCATTTCAATATTATGTTGTGATATCGTATCGCATCGTATTGTTCGTCAATGATAATAATCACAAATTGTGTGTTAACTAATTTGTTTATTGTTAACCGTCTATTTATATTATGAATGTCATATGTATAAGGATGAATATTGTAATTTAAATTGTGCAAAACTCACGCGCAACTTTGGTTTCAGTGGAATTCCATATTTATTTATATTTCAATAATTTTATTATTACTCAGGAAATAACATTTTGGTAAATACATGTATTATTATTTGAGATTATTATTTGATTATTTAAGATAAGGTGACGTTTGTATAAAATTGTCTTACTTTGAATAACATTTTTTTTCTTCCTCCATATAGCTGCTTCCTTATGAACAATCTTTAGAAGTGGTCAGAAGACTTGTGCACGGATAAGAATTCTTACGGGAATGGTTATCAACTGTCATCGATGTTAACCGCTCGCATGACACGACCAGACCTACAGTTGTTTGTCATTACATGATGAAAAATTTACCAGGATAACTGTTATTTATAACGGACAAAGTGAAATTGGTATAATTGAAAATAGGGTACAAAATATAAATTATGAGACAACAGGTTATTTCTTGTGGTTTTTTCTTCTTTTGGGGAATACTTACAAACGAAATAACTTTCCATTGATTCGCATTTCCACTGACTAGAACATTTTGAAGTAGCAGAGGAAAGTTTAGGTGGCGGGAAGGGTTTCAGCAAATATCTCACATCGGGAAAATGAGCTTTTCAGTTGAAACATGAAGCTTACGTTAGGTAGGTACCTATTACGTCAAATTATGTAGTTGGATAGTGGTTGACTTTGTTGGGACAATCTACATTAAAATAGAAAATATTCATATTCACTGCCTCTGTCGAGAGATCTGTAAAATCCTCGCCAAAACTCCACTTCATGATTGTCCCCATTTTAAACCGACCTTTATCCAGCGAAGTGGCATCAGTGTTCTGCTGACTAAGTGAATCAACAGGTGGCAACGTTGTAAATAAACCACGCATTTTGACGCATCGATGAGACTACATGCAGCCATGGCGCGAAATGAAATGGGTGACTGGAACGTGAGTATTAAAAGAAGATGGATATATCAATAAAAATTGTGTACCGTTCTATTATTGTGTCACTTTAATTTATATTTACCAATTAAGTTGCACGGAAATTAAAAGTAGCTATGGTGATTGCTAAAAATAAAAGGCGCTAAGGAACATGGCAAATGTACCAACCCAATAAGAGAAAGTAACGTGTTTTGAGTTATTCCATCAAGAAAAAAGGTCACAATTCTGCATACCTATCAAGAAGGAAAATTATACTGGCGCTGCAATGTTGTTGGCAACACAGCAGAAACATTATATTTTGTTCAATCACATCACAGTATACAGGGAGAGTCTCATAAATAGTATTGTTGTACACAATTTTTTAAACAAGAACAATAATTCACAGGTTTGTTCACTTAGTGTCGAATAGGGCTGAGATGGGATCGCCAAATCAAAATTCAGTTATTTAATAATAGGTACCTACCTACGAAAGCGTGAAGTGTTTTCCGACTTGCTGTGGTTCTACAAAATGTGGCTTCTACCGCTGCCAAATCACTGTATTATAGTCTCCCATTGTAATGGTCAACTCTTCCAGTCAGTATTTGTACTTTAGAAACGGGCATCAGATACCGCTTCAAAGCAAAATGGAGATAATTATGTAAACCTTCATTGAAAATTCATAAAATCCTAACTCTTGTCGCAATTTTTATATTGGAGACAGTTTCTATAATTCATAAGAGTAGATTGGAGTGAAAGATTCTCCAATTTTGAAATGGTGTGGAAATGAAAAATGAAGTAACAAGTGATTTTAAAGAGAGAACTCCAGGTTTTCAGAAACAAAACAAAAAATTCATTGAGTGATAGGGCCTACTACAGCTTCAAAGAATTTCACTATGATACACTTCATTGTTATTGTGAATGTTATCACCATCATCGTTGAACTTGTTCATATTCTCAAATTTATTTATTGTAAAAGTATTCAATTAAGGTTCAATATTTATGTTTTTATTATTATTTTTATCATGTGATTTCTTTATCAATTTTGACAGAAACGTAATATATATGTTCATTAATTTTCTGTAAATTTTATACATGTGTTTGTCAACAAGAGTTTTTACTTATATATACAAAAAACATATATTCTCTCTCTCTTTCGCTTCTGCTTGTTGGTAATGTTATCTGGGCATGGCCTCCGTGACAGGGCATCTGCATTCTCACGGCTATTCCCGGCACCTGATCCTGGGGGTTTTTTGAACTGTAGAAGCCATTTAGGAGCGGGATGGTCAGATCTCGAAAGAAATAGTCTCCCATACACGTTTTTGTTGAAATACTCTACTCTTGATAACGGCCAACAGTTCCCGCATGGTGACACAGTGATTGCGCTACGGTTGAGGGGAGGATTACTCAAGGAACCGATGACTTTTCCCTGTCCTTTATGGATCTGAGACAGGACAGTTCCAAGTCAGTGGTTTAGCGATGTTGGCAAACTCTAACACATATTGGCGATGATAGTACGTGCATAGGCCAAGAAAACTTCGAAGCTTGTGTATGTTTTCTACATCCCATTCCTTAACAGCTCTGCTACTCCTTTCTCAGAAGCAAAATGGCCGAGATATTGTACTACTTTCTGGAACTAATGGCATTTCTTGGGGCTCACTTTCAATCCGGAGTTACTCCGAAAATCTCTTTCAAAATTTTCACATGGTTCTCGAACGATCTGCCAACTACCCTTATGTCGTCGAAATATACACAGAGACACGTCTTTCAAGATAGTCCTTCCAGAACCGTCTCCGTCAATCTTTCGAATGTGGCTGGACGGAGCATTACAGGTCCGAATGACATAACTGTGAACTACCACAATCCTGAGCTGCGTGTTTGTCTTTACTTGATCTTCTTGAGCCTCTACTTGCCAGTATCCACTCTTCAAATCTAGGGTTGACAAAATTGTAAAACCGGTCAGCGTGTCTAGGGGTTTTATTTAAATCACAAAGGTCCAAACACACTCTGATGGTTTCATCAGGTTTTTCTACGATTGCCAAATTGCTAGCCCAGTTGACACCTCCTGAAACTTTTTCAATAATACTCTTTTTTTAAAGGTCATCTAGAGTAGTAGATTTTTCTTTGATTGTCATTGGAACACGCCTAGGAGGCGTAACATTTATCTTTAAATTTACTAATCCCTGTAAACAAATCTTCATTCATTTTAAAAATGTCTGTTCTCTCACACCTCACAATATTTTTTACAACGTCAATTCTTTTTACCAAATTAAGATCTATACCTGATTTCAATCCTAATAAAGGTACCGAATTATTATCATCAATAACAAATTCTTGATATTTTTTTCATATCATTCACGCTACGACAGAGATTTGATATTGCCAAGGGCTTCTCTTTGAAACCCCCATGTTTTCAAAATTAACTTGGGAGATTTCAACGTTCCATTGCCCATTCTGCTGAATAATGTTGAAGGAGGAATGTTCATCTGAGCACCAGGTCAAGTTTAAATTTCATATTTTTATTTGAAACCAAAGCATTTTCGTAACAAGAAAAATTTTACTCACTTCAAGAATATCAATTACTCAGTTTTCTACTTGACTGAACTCCTCCTTTGCAGAACCTCCTTTACATTTCTTGCCCTGCACACTGCCTTGAAATGATTCAGAATTCCACACCTTGGACATTTCTTCCTAAAAAAGCAGGACACTGATTTCTTCCATGTTTGGCGCAACACCTTTCAGATAAAAATGTCTTTCATCATTTCTTTTATATTCATGCTTCTTTCCATTCATCACATCTACAACTATAGCTTTCTGAATTATTTTAACATGCTCTTTCGTGACTCCACTTACTCTATACTTCTCCTCAATTATTTTGCAATTATAGCTTCACTGATAAAACTTTTTTGTAATTTTTTATCTTTGAGCCCAATTAACAACATACTTTGAACTCACAACTTTTCATCAACTTCCGCACATCCTGTATGAAGTTGTCAATAGGTCCTGCATCTTCTTGACTGCGATTATATAACAAAAACCTTTCATAAAGTATATTTTTCGTTGAATTCATATAAGACTCAAATTGGTTAATAACTATGTTATATTATTTTCTATCTTCATCAGTCATTTTGAAATTGTTGAAAACATCTAAACCTTCTTCTCCAATCAAGTCGATAAAAATAGCTATCTTGACTTCATAATTTTCTTTATTTTTGCTTGAGCCTACTACCATAAAGATTTCAAACAATTGTTTGAAATTCTTAAAATTTTCACCCAAGTTTCCTTCAAACTTTAACGGTGGTGGACATTTGAATGTTTCCATATTTGTTTTTGAATACTTCCTCTACTTAGGAACCTCTACTTAGGAATAACTGTATTCTTTTTAATTTTACGCAGCGCCATGTTATATATCTTTTAAATGGAAGAATATGGTCTACTCTACAAAAAATAAATGAAGAAATTTAGTTAATGAACCAATCGCAAACATTCAAAACAACAATTTTTTAATAAATCAAAACTTGGCAACGCCGCCACGGATTTAATTATTTTCACATCGAATAAAATGAAGAAATGGAAATTAATTTGAGATAAAGAATACTTGGTGATCCAAAAAAATCGATTTTAAATTGTCTGGTTTTATAGAATACCCAGCTGAAAACGTTTTTGAAATGGGCAACTCCACTAACTCAAAACGTGTTATGATGAAATTTGTTCTCTATATGTTATTGCGTTTTAACTATCGAAAAATCAATCACGCACTGAATGGACACACGGTGTAGAAAAATACTCCCATTTCGTAATTTCGTTACCAGCACCTGGAAACGGTTGGGGAAGCTTTCCAACCGGGCATTATAAACTGGACTACAAACAAACAAAGGCAAAAGGAGTCCTTTTTTCTGATTCCTACTTGAAACTTTACGTCTTTACATCTTGCTTAGTCTCGTTGCGGCTCCTCTTTGTTGTGTCTTATGTCACCACACCAAAGAAGCATATGTAATGGAAGGCATGACCACTGTGCTATACAACCAGTGCAGCATATGTGGTTCAACTCCCCATTTTTTTTCCAAAAGTGAGTCTGGCTATCACTAGTGAAGTCACCACTTATTTGGTTATTTTTTTTTGCTGGTTCCAGGTCAGCTTGGAGTCTAGTATTACTCCAAGATACTTGACTTCCCCCTTTATCTGAATGTCCTCCCCTCGAAGTCGTATGGATCCTAGGCCCTCTGTTTTTCGTCTTCGGGTGAATGCTACTATGGTTGCCTTGTTAGGATTGACGTTGAGTCCCTCAAAGTCCGTCCATCTCGTGACAAGGTTGAGAGCCTCCTGCATGCGATCTCTAACCGTTGTGTTAAATTTTCCCTGTGCTAAGACCACGATATCATCAGCATAGCCAAGGGCTCGATGTATTGCTTCGTTCAGTGTTTCTAGCAGCGAGTCCGCGATCAGATTCCTCAGAGGCGGGGATAGAACGCCACCTTGTGGGCATCCTTTGGTCGCCCTGGCTACTACGGTCTCCTCTAATACAGCTTAAGCTTACATAACCTTGTTTTACTTGTTTGGTTTGAATTTTTGTTGAAAACGTTTAATGCAGACTGCAGACTCAAAATATCAGTGAGAACATTCAGAAGAGGAACCCTATACTTATGGAAATACACCGTGAGAAACACCAAGAGAAAGTTTAAAAATTGTAAGAATATACAAAATAAAAATTGTTTTACCTTTCTGTTTTTTCAAAGGAATTTTAATTGTTTATATTAAAACAATGATTGATTAGGTGTTTGTTAGTTCCAGTCAAAATTCTGCTTTTTAATGTTACTTATTTGTTAATTTCTTGTTCAATATTTGTTGAATTTTACTTATACATGCATTCCCCTTTGTTGGGTTTTGTGATACAAGTAAATGTTGATTTCACGTACAAATTATTATCTGAACCACACTTTACAGAACTTTAGAAACTTGAAAAAAAACTCATACAACCTACATATATATATTGAATAATATTTTAGACAAACATATTAACAAATTTATTCTTTTCACTAAATTTCATAGTGATTGCTACTAACTTTAAACAGTTGTATCTTGGGAATAGTAGGTATTACTACTTGATAAAAGACGTTTCACATATTCTTCACAGTTCCTAATTGTGAAGCCAAAAACCAGAGGTCTGAAATGTGGTCTCTCATTAACTGTTATCGATCCTTTTAACTTCTGCTCCAGCCCAGCCTGGAATGAGAGTATTAGCATTTGCCTTTTAGTTATAGAAATGCCATAAATTTTTATATAATCAAGAAGAACACACCTAGTAAAAAGGGAATATTCTCAAGTAATTGAAAATTGTTTTTATCAAATGAAAACAACTTACCATGAAACTGAAGATTTTTTTGTAATATCTAACAGGAAATTGAACATTGGACATTGTACTACAACTGATAGGTATTGTGAAAAGACCCTAACTAGAAACAGAAAGTCTTAAAGTGAAAATTTTTATTTTCATTCAGATAGTTGAAATTGAAATCAGAACACATGTAAAAATTATCGATAAGTGGTTTGAAATTCATTTATAGGTAAGCTGTAGGTCCCAGATCTACCTTGCGTGCACAAAAGCTCTGCTGTTCAGGGGTTTTCTTTGGAAACCTTGGGATTTTGGCCCGTCTCCCTGAGCTATTACAACTTCCAATGGTGCTGGTAGGTTGCGATAATACAGGGTGACAATTTTAAAACTGTTACGAAATGAAGATCAAATCATCATGATGTCCGAGCACTTTTGCTTATGTTTCTTGTTGTTTATTAAAAAAGATGAATTTGTTATTATTTGATATACTTGTCAGTTAGTTATTATACGATTACAAAAGTCATCGCATATATTTTCATTCCCGAATTACATCAAAAACTTCCCACCCTTAATATCTTCCTTCTAATCAAAAAAACAGGTCTATTTTATTTTCGAGGAATATTTTTAGCCCTAGTGAATCAACCTCCTAGGAGTGGTAGATGTTACCCTTAGAATTTTAAATAGGAAGGGGGTCAAGTGGCACACCGTTTTGATTGGCGTTCAATTCCTTTTTCCAATGGTACCCTGAATTATTATTTTCTGATGAGCATTTTCCGAAAAATGGCGTAATAAACTAACAGAAGTAATAATGAATCGAACAAAATTCGACAGGTGTGTTCGGGGAGGATTAACGAAATCAATAGAAATAATTCCGACTACGGCTAAAAATACCCTTCTCTCCACATATTTTCACAAAGTGGAAAAATGAGGCAAATATCTGACAGAAAACAACTACTTCTCCCGACGGACATTTAATTACATCTGTTATCCATTTGTGCAATGGTCCTCAAAGGACACTATTTGCAAATGCTAATTGTAATAAAGCCATTGAGTATCATCCTTCATTTTGTTGAAAATGACTTCCTGAATACATGCATGTTTCGAGGTTATTTACTCTCATCAGAGCAAGGATAGATCAGACAACAGTCGTCTTGTTCCACAAAACCAATGATAACATTCAATAGCCTTATGGTATTCCCCTACGATTGAAGCGGTGACTTACAATCTATGCTGTGATTGAAGTTTTCCGTAATTTCAGAGGAGAGTTCCTAAACTGTTTAGAGCAAAATAGACATTTCGAACAGTTTATAAAATGAGCGTAAGTAGATTTTATGTTGGAAATGTCTTTCTCGCAAATTAAATTTTATTTTGTAAAATAAAAATAACCAACAAATAAAACATTCCACGCGTAATAAATTTATTTCTGTCATTCAAGGGTTGGAATGCCACCTACTCTTCTAACTATTTTTATTGAAAGGAGTCAATACAATAATGCATCTCAGAACAGGCCAATTCTAATTACATGTGTTTAGAATACTATTTCTCGGAAACTGCTCATCAAAACTTAAAAAGTAGTATATCGATGGAAAAAGAATTGAACGCCAAATAAAATGATGTGCCACTTGACCCCCCTTCCCATTTAAGATTCTAAGGGGTTGAACAGCAAGAGCTACAAATATTCCTTGAAAGTGCCCTTGAAAGTAAAATTGACCTATTTTTTCGATTCCCCACTGGAAGGAAGATATTAAGGGTGGGAAGTTTTCAAATTGACAACCTGTGTACAGCCTGAACATTGAGTTAGAATAAACTCTAACAACTCTGCTTTGTCCTCACCTAAAAAGGAACGTCATTTTAACAGAAAAGGACACTACCACTAGACAATTAAAACGAAAATGGAACAATATGAAACTTACCTACTTGTCTTTTGCGATTTTTATTCGGCCCTCGATTTTATTTGAAGTGCACCCCATTTGAAAGTCGAAATCTCTCAAAATCTGCCTTGTCCAAATTTTAGATACGATATCTGTTTCAAATCCATCGAGTTCAACAAAAAAAAAATCACGATCAGTATTGTCTGTCAGTACAAAACTCTCGTCTATGCTATCGTCTTCAAAATCAAGATCGTACATTCGTCGAAATGCTGTAATAAAATTAATTAGATATTCGTTCATTAATATCTGATTAAAATTTAAATCGTCCAAAAATGGGCGATTTATTCTCAATTGCGTTTAGACGATTAAATCTCGGATTTGAAATTGATGAAACGCAACACTACCTTTTAATCTCGACCTGAAATCCAATTTAAGGGATCAGATTAAAGCTTTTGGTCGAAATTAACACTATACCAATTCGCTTCCTGTATATAAATCGATTTCTTCAGAACTCCATGATTTTACTAGTGAATTATCGAAAGTTTAACAAATCCACCAGTACATCTACATGTGCTATAATGTATGAATATAAATAAAATTGAATATAACGTATTGGTTCTGTTTATGTAGACCATGAAGTTGTTTTAATCTAATTCTTATCGCTCTTTGCAAGACCGGCAATTTCTCGGCTTCGCTCTCTAGACAGAGAGAAGTCAGCTTATGGTATTCGGTTTCAGATTCAGTTTATACCAACTAATGTTTTTTTTTACTTGTATTCGCAGATGGCAGATGTTGGTCGTCAATTTACATGACGAATGTAAATTGTACAATGTGAAACTGGTGCATTGAAAATTAGGATGATATTGAACGTAATTTTTGTTGCAATTTACACTGCGTCTATAATGTAACGCATATTCTTTTGTGACTAGTATAGGTCCACTTCTAGAAGAACCCCGAGAGTCGCTAATATTATAGGAATGTTGTAGAAAAGGCAAGACATAAGCTAGAAAGTAACTATATCAATAAAATTAATATTGCTCATTATCAGAAACTGAATCACAAATAGATTGATTCGCGAACCTTACAAAGTCATTTTATTATATCTACGTTTGAAAATCATTCTTTTTCATGGTTACGAACATATTTCAACTGGGGAGCCTGCCACTGCTCATAGTGAGCTACCGATTGAACTGATTTTAGGCAGCATTATAGTGAAACATCCGGTATTAATAGCAGACATCGAGAACGAGGCAATCATTTGAATGGGCATCATGATTTTCAGAGTGTTCGAGTGAAATTTCAAAGACGACATCCTACGTGTGAACGAAGAAAGGAATAATTTTGGGAAACTGCTCAGAGTTATGTGAAAAGAGGGAGTCATCGAGCCATCTGGCAGTCTCTGGTCCTCTCCAGTCCTACGGGTGAAGAAGAAAGATGAATCAAAACTATCGTCAACTGAACAACGTGACGAAAAAGGACAGTTACCCTGTCCTGAAAATAGACGACAACCTAGGCACGTGGGCTGGTTTTACGATTTTATCGACACTTGATTTGAAGAGTTGATGTTGACAGGTAGAAGTGAATCAAGAAGAAAGAGAAAAGACAACTTTCATCGTCGGGTCAGGTTTGTGGCAGTTCACAGTTATGGCATTTAGGCTCTGCAACTCTCCAGTCATATTTGAAAGACTGATGGAAACCGTTCTGAAGAGACTCTCATGGAAGACGTGTCTGGTTATTCTCAATGACATAATTATGGTTGGCAAATCCTTCAACTACCTCGTCAAAACTTGGAAGATCAAGAGCGACTGAGAAACTCCGAGTTGAAACTGAGCCTAAAGAAAAACCATCTGTTCCAGAAGAAAGTACGATATCTCGACCAGGTAGTCTTTGGGAAAGAAGTGGCAATAGATTAGCAGAAGATTGAAGCTATTAAGGAATGGCTCCCTTACCATGGACTATGTGGTTCCGATACGTGTGTAGATTTTGAGGATAGGGAGGGGCAGACAGGCGTCAGACAGTAGTACCTAGAAGATACAAACTGCTCTGAGCAATCGATGATGGCAACGATTCATCTGGACCAATGTCGATGTATTCCGTTGGAGCTTTATTCGGACCAAAGAACAAGGACAAGACACTGCGGGAGAGAACTATGTCAGCAAATGACGACAGAGAATGGACGACATCCATTAACGAGTCTGCTGAACATCAAGGTCGATGCTGAAGGATTTCAGACAGGTGACCTAGTTTGGCTGTACAACCCTAAACGTCGCCTTGACCAATCACCGAAGTTGCGGAATTCGTGAGAAGGTCCGTACACGATCGTGAAGTTGATAAACGACATTGTCTACCGATTCTATAAGCCACCCGAGGGAAACCTAGGGTCGTTCATTTTAATAGGTAGTCCCCTCACGCTGGAAACTTTGACCAAGTTCGCACCCTCAGACCGCCGGAGGATGAAATGACGTTTCAGTAGTTCATGTCCTTATACTCGAACGGATAGAAAAATCGATGTGGGGTAATTCGAGAGGAGTCGCAATACTTTTTCAAAGTGCCTGTCGAATACGCACTAGCTCATTGTATGGCCGAAGACCTTCAAATATCCAGATGCATCCAGATACTCTAGGAACTATGGGAACAGAATCTAGAAGTTGGAGTTGTGTCGCAATTCAAGAAGGGACAGAGAAAAATCTACTACCTTTTACCAAGAAGCATTCTCAAGATGAACCGTCCTATGAAGATGCCTGGAAGAGCTTTACCAGATGAAGGAACACGCTGCTGACTAGAATCTTGTGGACCTGGCAATCTCAGTATTGTCCTGTGGGATTGATGGGTTGGATTGGAAAGAGATTACAAGTTTGTTGTTGTGCTATAACCAACTTCCACAACCAATATGAAGACTGTGGAGTGATACTTCCATCGAACTTCAAGGTGCAGGTATTGAGACCGTGAGACCGTGTTTGATTGAATAATTACGTTCAGCAGGCCCGCATGACTTCATCTCTGCTCGTTAACGATAAATGCGGGACTCATCACATCCGAGATGAAACGATAATTATGTTGGAAAGATCTAGATGAGTCGCCGGGAGATTGTTCCAACAGAAGTATTTCCGATATAAATAAAGGAATCTCGAGTGGTTTAGTAATTCAGTGGCCGATATAGTTAGTTCTAAAGTTTGCAAATAGTCAGATTTAGCGACAGTGATATAAACAAAAAATTGTAGCTTTCGAGTTGAAATAAATTAGCGAATTATAGTTCGTTATATTTAGAAGCTTATTATCCGTGCTGAGGTTGGATAGAATATCTGGCTGTGAGGGAGTAGGATCGCTTGATTGCTGCTTTCGCCCTCCGTATAATCCGCTGATATCTAGACCGGATATTAGGCTGAAAAAAAATCACTGTAGCTGCGTGCTGCATTTGCTCTGCTGTATCGGTAATGTTACAATTGCATCGTGCACTAAAATTTTTTATGAGTTTTTGACAGAGTACTTTTGATATGACAAATATTTTTTATTTGTAGTAAATCGCTTAATTTTAGTTAGTTTTGCATGCTATTTTCAATAATCGATGATCAGAACGTTTAGCACGTAAATGAGCGTACATTAACAGTTTTGAGACCGTCAGCCTAATAGCCCACCTACGCCGAACTGTCCAAATCATGTGCCATTTCGTCATCACTGTCAGAACTCGAAATTTTCAATAGTTTTACAACATATTCAGATTTCAAACTGACAAATGTGTATTATTCCCAAAAATTATAACTATCTTTCAAGTTGAACACGTTCAGTCTCCTAAAAATAACCACACTGAGATTATTATGAACAGGGAATAGTGTGGTTTTCAAAACCACGGACGTCACTTCGAACTTGTGATCGTCTCAACCTTGAGTTTGATTACCTTTTTTTGAATTTTTACCTTCTTTTTTATGTTCCATTTTGGTGAAAAACGATGAATAATGTTCACGAAGTTAAATGCTCCTATAAACACCCCTTCAAAATAACGCTTTGTATAATATGCATAAACAATATTCAGTTCAATTCATTTTGTGTTCTCGACGGAATTATGATGAACATGTGTAATGCTTCATAGGGTTGAACTCAGAAAGGCAGTTTCTTCATTCACAAAAGAAATTATGACAACTAAAAAAAATTAACATATAAGCCTGACAGGTGACAAAATGTGAATAATTGCAATCATTCATTCGATTGCCTTCAATAAGATAATAAAAAACTTTCTGGGTAATGGGTTTTTGTTCATCTTATATTTATGGGACCACGATTACCCTACTGAAAACCAGATATATTATTAATTGAATGGAAATTTCATCCTATTGTAACGATTTCGAGACCGGCCTCGAGACCGGCCCTGATCATCCAATTACACTCCACACTCGAAATGAAAACAAGTTCTCTTCTGCAAACACATGACTATCCGTGGAAGAGACGCGAACGTTCTAACCGAAGATTCTAGGGAAGTCGCCGAACAGACTGGAAAGATCGAAAACTGTAAATGCTACTATATATAGCCGCTGTATAGCAGATGGCAGGACAGTCAGAGTTCAGAGTTGGTTACAGTTCCAGAGTTCGCAGATAGAGACTGACACCGTAGAAATAAAATAGTGAAGTAAAAAGTGTTTTAGTGAATAATTGTTTTAAGTAGTGTTTTAAATAAATTAGAACAATTAGTTAGTGCAGTTTTACTACAATTGTTGTCAGAAGTCGGATGTTTAAAATGAATAAGTGTTAAGTGTTCGTCGCGTTGAAAAATTGATAGACATTTATCGCGCCTAATAGACAGTTAGTGAACCGTTGAACATTCGAGTGTTTGCAAAGTGGACAGTTTTGCGCGTCGCGGGACAATAAACTGAAAACTTTTTGTGTGAAATAAATAATAGACTGATATTTCGGTTAAAAACAATTAAAGACAAAATGTTTCCGAGGAGAGTTCACCTGGTTGACCTCAAAGTTAGTGAATTGAAGCAGGAGTTAGAGGAGCGGGAGTTAGAAACAACTGGAAAGAAGGCCGTACTCCAGAAAAGACTTGCAGATGGACTGATTGAAGAAGTAGAAGACCTCGAAACGTTCTTATTCGAAGTTTCTGGAATTGATTTGAGTTCCATAATGAATAAACTCGACGAGACCACGAAATTCTTGGAAGATAAATTTCTGGAAAATTCGAATAGTTTGAAGGAGGAACTTCAAGTCTGAAAGAACTTCGACAAAATTCGGTCTGTCTGGAAAATAAATTTCTTCAAAATTCGAAGAGCCTGGAAGAAAAACTTCTATAAAATTCGAAAAGTTTAGAAGTGAAACTTCAAGAGAGTTCGAAAAATCTAGAAGTGAAGCTTCTGGAAAATTCGGTGAATTTGAGAGAAGAGCTTCTGAATAATTCAAATGGTCTGAGGGAGGAGCTTCTAGGAAATTCGAAGAGTTTGAAAGAAGTTTGCGGTGTGGTGAATCGGTTGGAAGGAAGAATGGGAACTGTTGAAACAGAGATGGAGAAAATCAAAGAAGACAAGGAGGAAGAATTAAAAAAAATTAAGGAAACGCTCCACAATGAAATAAAGAAAAAATTTTGTGAGCTAGAAAAGCGAATGGATTCTGTGCACATTCCTGGAATTTCCAACAGAAATTAAATGTCGGATCTGAGTACCAACTTGGAGGAAGTTCAAAAAGACATCAAAGATTTCAAGGTCAATACGGAACTAGGAAAGCTCTCATTGAAACCGCCTCAGTTCGACGGAAACACTCCATGGTCAAACTACCGCCGACAATTCGAAGCTGCTGCCAAAGCAAACGGATGGAATGCTGGGGAAAGAGCTTTAGCATTGACACTGGCATTGCGTGGCGAAGCAACAAACATTTTACAGACCCTCACCGCCCAACAACAGGAGGACTATGAACTACCTTGAACACGTATATCACTCGCAGCGGAAAAACCGATGCCAAAAATCAAGCGAATCATTACAAGAATTCGAAGCAGACATTGCACGCTTGGTTCGCCTTGCATATCCAGCTACACCGGAAAATGTAATTTGACTAGCGGTTCAGGCATTTTTGGATGGGCTTCGTGACCAAGAAACCCGGCAAGCATTAACATTAGCTCGTCCTTTACATCTTGTAGACGTATTGGCGCGGGCTTTGGAATTTGAGGCTGCAAAACAATCCTGCAAAAGCCAGAGTAGAGTCAGGATGATCGAGGAAGACCCGCAGGAGCCTACTAACATGGAAGCTGTGATGCGAAAAGTGATGAAGGGAGTTATACCTGAGAAAAGACCGATAAGATGCTGGAATTGCGGAAAAGTTGGGCTTGTGCGTAGCAAATGCCCAACATTCAAAGAATCGACGCAGGAAAACTAAAGAAGGTCGATGAGGAGGGGCAGTCGTCGGTCTGTATCCAGCAAGCCCCGATTAACAACAACACATATGTTGCTGTCCTTCAACGACAGAACAAAGGTGTATGCGTGGACGGTCTCATTATACTGTATATGGCGAGTTAACGATCCACTTGGTTTTAGGCAGCACGAAACTAAGACACCGAGCACTGGTCGCGGACATCGAGGACGATGCAATCATTGGAATGGACATAATGAATTCTAAAGGGTTCGAGCTGAACATCAGAGACGGCGTCCTACGTGTCAACGGAGAAGAGCTGGTACTTCACGGGAGAAGCGAAGAAATGATCCGTGTTGTGTTGGCTGAAGACATGAGCATTCCCGAGAGAGCTGAAACCATTCTGGAGGCTCGTATGGTTGGCGGAGAGAGCAACGGGAGCGTGGTGATGTTCGGGCCCGAGCTCCATGATGAAAAAATCGGACGAGGAATTGCCCTTGGGAAGACCTTACTGCGCGTCGATAAACTTATACCAGTAAGGGTCATGAACTTCAATAACCATTCAGTGACGTTGAAGAAAGGAACAACTTTGGGCCACTGCTCGCCAATATCATCTGTGGTCAGGAATGTACGCGGTACCATTAACCAAGCCAACAATATACCCGTAGAATTAGAAAAGCTAGTTGCCATATCATCGAGAGGCATAAAACCGGCACAGCAGCCCAGATTTAAAGATTTAGTGAGGAGATACCAAGACGTCTTTGACACCGTACAGGGAAAAGGGGGTAGAACGAAGGTAGTCCAGCACAGAATTGATACGGGAGATGCCCGACCAATCCATCAATCAGCGAGGAGTCTCCCTCTGGCCAAGAAGGAAGAGGCAGACAAAATAGTCAGCTATATGGGGAAAGAAGGAGTAATTGAACCATCTGACAGCCCCTGGTCATCTCCAGTTGTACTAGTAAAGAAGAAAGACGGATTGACAAGATTCTGCGTAGATTACCGACAACTGAATAACGTGACAAAGAAAGACAGCTACCCACTACCTAGAATAGATGACACCTTGGACACGCTTGCCGGCTCTACAATCTTCTCCACCTTAGACCTGAAGAGCGGATATTGGCAGGTAGAACTGGCTCCAGAAGATCGAGAGAAGACAGCTTTCACCATCGGCTCAGGGCTGTGGCAATTTACCGTTATGCCATTCGGACTTTGTAACGCTTCATCCACTTTTGAGAGATTAATGGAGACTGTGTTGAAGGGACTCTCCTGGAAGACTTGCTTGGTATACCTTGATGACATAATCGTAGTTGGCAGAACATTCGAAGAACACGTGAAAAATCTGGAGGAGGTATTTCTGCATCTGAGGAACTCTGGATTGAAATTGAGCCCTAAAAAATGTCACCTATTTCAGAAAGAAGTCCATTATCTTAGCCACATTGTCTCTGGGGAAGGAGTAGCAGTAGATGACCAGAAAATTAAAGCTGTTAGAGACTGGCCCATCCCCAAAGATATCCATCAGCTTCGGAGTTTTCTTGGCCTATGTACCTACTATCGTCGGTACGTGCTAGGGTTTGCTAACATCGCCAAACCATTGACCAGGCTCACGGAAGGGCAGACAAAGTTTTAGTGGTCCGAGGAATGAAAGATTCGTTCAGGAAGCTGAAGGGGGCATTATTCAACGCTCCAATTCTAAGTTATCCTCTTCCGAATGGAAAATTCATTCTGGACACGGACGCCAGCAACGTGGGACTTGGAGCTGTCCTGTCTCAGATCCAGAATGGACAGGAAAAAGTCATCGGGTGCTTCAGCAAGACCCTCAGTAAACCGGAGCGAAATTACTGTGTCACCCGACGGGAGCTGCTGGCTGTGGTCAAACGAGTAGAGCACTTTTACAAGTATGTGTATGGCAGGAGATTCCTGCTGAGAACTGACCACGCCGCCCCCAAGTGGCTTCTACAGTTCAAAAATCCTGAGGGTCAGGTGGCACGTTGGATTGAGAGACTCGAAGAATTCGACTTCGACATAGAACATCGAGCAGGGACCAGCCATAGGAATGCAGATGCCTTATCGCGAAGGCCATGTCCAGATTACTGCTCACATTGCCGACGAGCAGAGGAGAAAGAGGCGACAGTTTGTATAACAACGGCGGTAGATGATAACTGGAATGACAGCAAGCTCCAGAAAGACCAAGTGAAAGATCCAGATCTTGGCTTTGTTATCGGCTGGAAGAGGAGTAAACGAAGACCGACATGGCATAGAGTAGCAGGATATTCGCCAGCCATCAAGTCCTACTGGGCTCAATGGAACTCCCTTACTCTGGACAACGGAGTTCTGAAGCGTGTGTTGGAGTCCGAGGATGCTGGAGAAGAAAGACGTCAGACAGTTGTACCCAGAAGCAGAAGATCGGAAGTGCTTCGAGAAATTCATGATGGGGTCGCCGGAGGACATCTGGGAGTGACGAAGACTCTCCAGAAAGTGAGGCAACGGTTTTACTGGGCCAATTGTTAGGCAGACGTTCAAGACTGGTGCAGAAATTGTGCTGAATGAGCCGCAAGTAATGGACCTCGAACGCGACCTAAGGCACCAATGCGTCAGTACAACGTTGGCAGCCCATTTGAAAGAATCGCCATCGATATTGCTGGACCGTTTCCACAATCCGACCACGGGAACAAATACATCCTCGTGGCAATGGACTACTTCAGCAAGTGGGCTGAAGCCTATGCCCTGCCCAACCAGGAAGCCATAACCGTCACCGACGTCCTGCTAAAGGAGTGGATTTGTCGATTTGGTGTCCCACTTGAACTGCATTCAGACCAAGGCAGAAATTTCGAGTTCAACTTGTTCCAGGAATTGTGTCGAATGCTGAACATCCGGAAGACGCGAACTACGGCTTTACATCCGCAGTCTGATAGAATGGTGGAGCGGATGAACAGGACGATGAACCGCCACTTATCCAAGGTAGTCTCTGACCACCAAAGAAACTGGGACCAGTATCTCCATTTGTTCCTGATGGCCTATCGTTCTGCAGTACACGAGTCGACCGGCCAAACCCCTGCTAGTATTAATATGGGCCGAGAGCTGCGACTACCATGTGACCTGAAGTTTGGGACGCCACCAGGACAAGACACTGCGGGAGAGGACTATGTCAGCAAACTTCGGCAGAGAATGGAAGACATCCACGAAAGAGTCCGTTTGAACATCCAGAGTGCCAGCGACCGAATGAAGGAGACCTATGACATCAAGGCCGATACCGGAGGATTTAAGGTTGGTGACCTGGTTTGGCTGTACAACCCCAAACGTCGTCGTGGCCTATCACCAAAGTTGCGGAACTCATGGGAACGCCCTTATAAGATCTTGAAGAGGATAAATGACGTGGTCTACCGAATTGAAAAAACACCTAGAGGAAAACCCAGAGTCATCCATTTTAATGGGTTGGCCCCTTACGCTGGAAACCACGACCAAGTCCGCACCCTCAGACCACCGGAGGATGCGATGACGTTCCAGAAAGGTGCCTGCGGATTACGCGCTAGCCCACTGTGTAGCAGAAGATCTTCAAAGGTCCAGAGACATCGCTGTGGTGTTCTCCAAGAAGTACGGTTGTCTACATGAACTACGGCAACAAAACCCGGAAGTTGTAGGGGTGCTACTGTTGCGGAAAGGCCAGAGAAGCATCTTCTATCTAGTCACCAAGTAGCAGTCTCGAGACAAACCGTCCTATGAAGACGTATGGAACAGCCTTGAGAAATTAAGGGACATGATGGTGGAGCAGAATCTCGTGGACCTGGCAATCCCAAAATTGTCCTGCGGGCTCGACGGACTGGACTGGAGAGTCATAAGGAGCATGTTGGAGACGATATTCCAATCCACCGGCGTCAAGATCATGGTATGCTGTAATCATCGTCCACAACCAAACCTGAAGACCGTAGAGTGCTACTTCCATCAAACAGCAAGGTGCAGAAATGGAGAATCATGCAGATATCTTCACACTCCAAGAATGACATTTCAGGACGAAAAGTCTTTAAGAAGGGGGCAATGTATCGATTTCGAGACCGGCCCTGATCATCCAATTACACTCCACACTCGAAATATAAAAAAGTTCTCTTCTGACAAACACATGACTCATCCGTGGAAGAGACGCGAACGTTCTAACCGAAGATTCTAGGGAAGTCGCCGAACAGACTGGAAAGATTGAAAACTGTAAATGCTACTATATATAGCCGCTGTATAGCAGATGGCAGGACAGTCAGAGTTCAGAGTTAGTTACAGTTCCAGAGTTCGCAGATAGAGATTGACACCGTAGAAATAAAATAGTGAAGTAAATGTTTTAGTGAATAATTGTTTTAAGTATTGTTTTAAATAAAATAGAACAATTAGTTAGTGCAGTTTCACTACACTATCTTGACAATAAACTTTGAATCCAATTAGAAATATATTCATTTATTATAATTGTAAAAATATTATCTCTAATTATACAAACAACTCGATTGGGATATTTGGCTGAATCTTTCCATTTTAAAACAGTATCATATTTATCATCAGTTATTGAGGAAGCTTGGTAGCTTTTCATTGCTGAAGATGACTGTTGAACGAACTTCATTGGTTGTCAGAATAGGCGTTTAATAACCCTATGCACATTGGTTATATAGATTAATTGCCCAATCCACTTTGCAAATAATGAGTTATTTTTTGTACTAGTTCAAAACGTACCTCATCTACAATGTAGGAAAACTGATCTTGACACGTATAATGTTTAAATGAAATTGCACAACTTTAACGTACAACTGTCGAAATTATATATCTTTAATAGACAACGTTCATTTCCTTTGACGATGTTACCATGTAATCAAAGAACTAAAATAACCTTTTGATAAACTTTTATTATTCGTAGATCGAGTATAGAATATTTATCATTTCTCATTGATATATTTTAGGAACCACGATTGAAAATAAGAAGATAATAATTTAGAAATGTACTGGGATGTCAGAAGTTATCGGGGTTAATTGTTTGGGCATTGACGTCGGTATTACGAGAGAATAATTCTAAAAAAAGTAAATAAATATATATTTCGATATTAGAAAACACATTTTATCTCCTAAACAAGATAAGAGCCCGTATCAGCCAGACGCGGGATCAAATGGTATCAAAATATTGGGTGAGAATAATATTGAAGTCAAGTCAACCGCTTCTAAACGCATAATTATTTGAAATGCTTTCATAAAATAAATTAAACCAATAATTTCGTATGAGTTCTGTGGTGCCCCCAATTATATTTATTCAAGTATACAGAATAAATAAAACAATACAGCTATTCAATAAATAATTGTTGAGTGCCATTCTTCAAAATAATTTTCATCAAGAAAGCCATCATTCATTTATGAACCGATTTTTTTTTCGACAAATACAGAAATATCGAGATAAACTGTTTTGACAGAAAATATATTCTTGTTGAAGTTTATGTTCGAGAGTTGGTATTGAAGAGTATAGCAAATAAAACTACGATACACTAGAATCTCAGTTCTTGGGAACTCTTGGTGTAACATTAGACACTTGTGCCGCGATGTTGTTTCGTTGTTTGTATCCGTTGGTGGAATCTTTTCTTCCTGAGGACTTGAATTTGGTATGGCGAAGGTGTAGTAATTATGATATTGAATCCACTTTGAAATCTCAGAAAGAAGTCCAAAATAAAGAACGGATTACTTTAGCCGTATCTGGTTTCTAAACAATGTATTACTTTAGTCTAAAACGATGAAACGAGTTACTGCTATATACACAAAATGTGTTCTTTCCACTGATTTTCGATTAGAAGACAATGAATAACAGAAAAACTGTTTTTTTTTTGTATGGTCATTCACTGCAGCGAAGAAAATATACAGTGAATTCAGTATGTTCAATATGCAGTGTAAGACATACATGTTAGAATTATATGTTCAAAGACTAATGAAATCACTGCTGAATTCGTACTTGCTTCAGAAAAATTTAATATTGACATCCATACGACGAGAATTTGCAGTGCCTTCCGTCTTGAATGAAGTTGAGACCGCGTGGACCACATTATTCGGGATCAGTGGCCTCTGCTGAGTACTGTCTATGAATTTGGTGGAATTTGAATCATCAGTTATTTGTTAGGTGGAGGCCGTAGGGACCACATTATTTGGGCTCAGTCGTCTCTGCGGAGTACTATTTGTATATTTGGTAGAATTTTCAATGCCTGCAGATTCTTGTTGGGTGGAGCCCGTGGGGACAACGTTATTCAGGATCAGTGGCCTCTGCTGAGTACTGTCTCTGAGTTTGGAAGAATGTTCAGACCTCCAGTTTTGTGTTATCAACTATAGCTCTAACTCTCAATTTTTATATTAATGTGCCCCATTTACTTGACTTTTAATTTTTTTGTTCTACTCAGGTACTTTCACATCAAAAAAACAGCTTTATATTAATACAAATAACGAGCTGGTTGACATAGCTTCCGAGATAGGGCCCCGCAAAGGTCGAACAAATTATTTTAAATCAACGATTTCAATAACTAATTACAAGTGAAGTTTCTATTTCTTCACACAAATACGACACGCATACTTTGTTGCTCATGAATAATTCATTACATTCAGTTGCTTACAACTTGTGCTATTTTTGTCTCATTCTAATTTGATAATAATGTTAATTTCAAATAAAATTTCATTCTACCTACTTCTGTTTATACACTGAGAAGAACAATCTAAATAATCAGTGCAAAATGCTCTGAACAGTCAATTAACATTAATGGTGGGGAGTTGACAAATTTTTATTATTATTCAGTTCAGTTTGAGCATTTTAAAGTGCAGTGTTTTGTAGCATTTGTCTTGCTAAGTTGAAATGGGAATGTTGATTAGTTGTTGAGATCTCAGATCTAAGGAGTGCAAATTTTCTGAAATGTTTGACAGATTAAAGTAGGTATATAATTTTTGGTGTAAAGAAAATGAAAGGAAAAAAGAGTTCGGTAAGTGAAATTGCAGCCCCTCGGGTCACCGGGTTTGAAAGGAAAACATCCTAAGGGACTCCTGAAACCACCTTTAAGGTAAACCGAAGCAGGGACTTCTGGAACCAATTCAGGGGAGCCAAGCCAATCGCCCCGAGGACGCCGACTGGAGGAACTCAAAGGGTGCATCTATGGTGCAGCTTTCGATGTGGAGGCGGGCATCCGAGAAAAGGGAACCAGAGGAACTGAAGGTAAACCCAAAATACAAGTTAGAAGGGAGACCTTCCAAAAGACCCCCAAAACTACGACTGGAGGTACCTCCACAGGTGTCTCGACTCAAGGAACGTCCACAGGTGCTATCAACTAAGGCCAAACATGTGGATGTACAAATGATCCAGACTAGGAGGACTGCGTGCAGGGGCTTCAAAACCCGCCATCCGTACCAGAAGAAGTAAAATTGTACCGCAAAACGACTTCCAGATTCACTAATACATCCTTGACGGTTCTGAGAATTGGTTTCCAATTACGAATATGGGAATGATAGAATTACTAGAGTGACTGATAACTGTCCGGCGATGAACGGAAGATATCATACGTTGTTGTCTATTTCACCCGTGAAATTATTTGACCTTAGAGTTATTATTTTTTTCGTTACCTATATCACAATATCGACGAAAAGTTCCCCCGACAATATTCCATGATTCAAGCTAAGAAAAAAATATTATTGAATTTCGGGTTTTGATACTCATCAGGCGGAGGCGTAGGCGTAGTTCGTAGCTATATGGGGTTAGACATCGACCGATATCCAACATCGGATATGAACGAACCTCTGAAGAAGCTAGCCACTTAGTACATGGAAAGCATGATTCAATATCTCCTAAAGAATTTTTCGTAACATTGCAGAATATATTCTGAATTCTTTACCAGCGATAGATAAAAACGGAGGTTTCAGACGCCATAAAGAACCTTAAGAATACAAAGTGCTGTGATGTTTACTATCTTAACAGTAAAATTATTAAAGAAACAAGCACAACCTCTTACTGCACTGATCAATCTATAATTTTTCAAAGGCACGTTTCCCGACGTCTATAAATTCACAAAAATAATACCTATTTTTAAAAATAAAGCAATTAAGGACGATGTCGACAACTACCGCCCAATTTCTATAATTCTCATATTTAAAAATACTCGAAATAATTATAAAACAGACTAATGAGCTTTTTTGAAAAACAAAATTTCCTCAATAAAAATCAATTTGCATTCAGAAGGCCTTCGACTGTCTCCCGTGACTTGGACTTAGAAAAATTGAGCTTTTATGGGATAAGGAGTGTAGCACTTGATTTATTCAGTTCTTACCTCAAAAACAGTTAGTGCACCTCAACGATGTGTCTTCAAGGTATCAAAATATAAAGCATGGTGTACCACAGGGCTTCGTGTTGGGTCCGCTTCTTTTTATTATATATATGACTGATATTTTCCATACTATATCTCCAGAATTTTGTGTATGTTATGATTACTATGCTCCATACAATCCCAAAAAAATGTATTCATATTAAAAGAAATCTCAAAAAATGTTGACTGTAAAGCGAAATTCTGGTCTCGAAAAATAAATCTAGTCTTGGTATTGGTCTTGATGTTTCAAGACCAAACGAGACTGGCTCAGTCTTGGTCTTGATAGTCTTGGTCTTGAATCAAAATTTATCTAGAAATTTTAATTATTCAATTCAATTGTCTGACAGTTAATATGCATATAATAGTGATTTCGTATTTATCAGTCTCTAACAATTGTCAATTTGTAAGGGTATATAAAGTAAGTGAAATAAAAACTTCTCATTTCACCATCATAATATAATTTTTGAAAAATCTTGAATTAATATTGAATTAGACCCGCACAGCACATAGGTCAACGCCTGACAGACCAGAAAAAACGATCAAAATGGACGGAATATTAATTAGGTTTTTATTGACCATTTTACAATGGATAATTGTGTGATGAGCAGTAAAATGCGGTTGCGACAGAGTGGTGGAATCGGAATTCTGAGGAAATTGCAATACTTATTAACCACTGCGACCTTACAACATACACCTATTTGTTGTAAACTGTATAACTGCAATACAGATTTTGAAAAATGTATTTTCGATTTTGAATGAACAAAATTGAAAAACGTCTCATATAAAAAATACATAATTGAAATAAAATTCCAAAACATTTTCCATCAAAATTTCCTTAATATTAGATTTAAGTTCACTATTTTTCTTTCGAGACCAAGACCAATACTCTTGGGGGAGAGTCTTGGTTTTGGTCTCGAAAGTCAAGTCTTGGTCTTGGGAAAATTTATTAAATCTTGATCTTGGTCTTGTATCAAGACCAAGACTAATCTCTCGGTCTTGCAAAGCCCTAGTCTTGAAAATTCAATAAACCCTTCTACCCTTCTTTCTTCAGATCATGCATTTTTCCACTCCCATTTGAATTACGGAATTCTTTCATGGGGAAACTCGCCTCACTCTGTTAGAGCTTACCGACTTCAAAAACTTCTGACTGATGCCGACTACAATGCCTCATGCCAAGAACTCTTCAAGAAACTCAGTATACTTTGTCTTCCTTGTATTTATATTCATCAAAGTCTTCTTGAAATTCATACGAGAAAAATAGAAATCGATAGAAACAATGATTTCCATAATTATTCAACTCGGGAAGTTGAACACATGAGGCCTCCGAGATATAAACTTGCAATGTCACAACGCAATTCACTGACTTGTCTATCTACAACAAACTACCATGTGAATGGAGAGATCTCAATGCCATTCCCTTTGAAAGGAAAATGAAACATTTCCTCGAAAATTGCAATTTCTTTGCAGTAGAAGAATAATTAGGGAATGAGATTTGTAATTTCTAATAATTGAGTACCTATGTATTATCTTACCAAACAATAATTTAAAAACATAGACTACTTAATTTATATTCTCCGACTGAGTTTATCGTTTGATATTCTTCCATATTGGGGAATTGTATCATAGATTTCATGTTGTTTCTGTTTCACTCATTTAATGCCATG
This sequence comes from Chrysolina americana, assembly GCA_958502065.1. Classification (NCBI taxonomy): domain Eukaryota; kingdom Metazoa; phylum Arthropoda; class Insecta; order Coleoptera; family Chrysomelidae; genus Chrysolina; species Chrysolina americana. Next base: position 40,539,913 of record OY293415.1, on the reverse strand, counting down.
TTTTATTTATGGTTAGAATGTGTCTGTCCGCTCTTGATTATATACGTTTAATAACTTTTGTTTTTATTTCAAGAATGTAAGGAGGATGAATTATTCTCAGTTGTAATATCACAAGAGAGTGAGAATGAAGTGAAAATAATTTGACAGATTTTTAGAGAACTTGTCGGCAACAAGTTTGAGAAAAAATCTGGAGAATTATTTTCTACTTTCTCGAACTCTCGTGTGGTATTCGATAAATAATTTTTTGATGCCCTAATCATAGACCTATTCTCTATACATATAACATTTTTATTTCAACAATTTACTTGAATCACTATAAACAAAATGAAGTTTGGAATTTGAAGTTCTCATCATGAAATATACAATTATTGTGGATGTTTTGTTCTTGGCTGGAGGATTCCGTAATATTGTTTTGTTCTGTTGGATTGAAAGCTATTGCTTTCTCTCTGTCCCTAGGTTATCAATTGAAACTTATTCTAAATTGACACGTTACTCAAAATAGTATTCCTACATGCATTTTCGTTGATTTTCTTAAAATTTCATCAAATGATGTTATACTAAACCGTTTTCGAATCATTTTTCACTTTTCATGTAAACTGATGACAGACGTCAGATCAAAAGTATCAGTTGTCACATAAAAACAAAATACCACAAAATATTCCCGCGGCAATTTTCAAGGCAGAAAATTCCTACTATAATAATGCTGTGATTGGCCTGAACGTACATGAATGCTTTGAATTGATGGTTTTGATTGGTTGCAAGAATTGTCAAAAAATTACCATTTTAATTTACCTGACTTGCCACAAATGTATGTTTATGCATAACGTAGTCAAATAAATGATTTGATTTATTGCAGACACTTGGATCCGTCCTTCAGGTAACAGTTTATTTGCACATTCTATCCTACTAATAATACATATTTGGTTTTTGTAAAACTTTATATTTTAAAACTTCTTGTGGTGCCGGACATAAAAAACCTGCAATCCTGCTTTCTCCAAGCACCTCTGTTCTTGTTAAAAAGTTGAATACCTTCGTTTCCTAGCAACAAGTAGATTTTTTACATTTTGAAACTTCAAACTAATTACAAAGTACATAGGCTTTACTTCCAGAATCTCATTTCCTTATTAAATTTTTTGTTTAAATACTTTTTCTATCTTCAATTTCCCTTAGCATCATCTCATATTAGAAGATCGGGCTTCATTCAACCTTCTTTTGTCATTTATTTCCCTTTTCATCCTAATTCAATTGGTTTTACTCCATATTATAAGTAGTTTGTAATTGCAGTTTGATCAATAATTGTGTATTGCATATTTCCTTACCAGATATTTTTTGCCATTTTACTTATTTATTTGAAAGAATTTTCTCTATTTTAGTGATGACACCTGTCATGTCAAATTTGAATTCCACTTCCACAAACAGTAGAATAATACAGGGTACTTAAGTTTTAGAATCATAACAATACGTATATACTGGAACTTTTGTATGAAAATTTTCACAATGAGGAATTCAATCAAAACCATGAAAATCAGTTGCACATACAGTGGTTTGTTTTGTTTGGAAATATTTTCAGTATACACATTCACAAAGAAGCAATTGATATTCCTGACTCAACTGAGGCCAAATGATATTTTCCTTGAGAACAAAAGAAGTTTTTCTCTTCACCACACTAGTAACTTCATTCTATAGATTTCGTAAACCAAGTTAACTTCATCAGTAGGATTACTAGAGTGCAGTTTAGTAAACCTATTGATGAAGTTAACTTGGTTGACGAAATGCGCATCTAGGGACGAAATCACTAGTGTGGTGAAGGGGAAAACTTCTTTTTTTCTCATTGAGTGACACCACAGGCTTCCGATACCCCATTTTCTATGATATTTTCCTTCACAACACACTTTTTCTTGATCCCAAGATGCGCATTCTGATAACCATATTTTCATTCAAGTGAACATTTTAATTGTTATGGAAATTAAGAGTGATTAAAATGAGAAAGAATAACATTTTTCCATGAAGTGTGAATGAAAATTGCAGTAAACAACTTCTGTCTAGTTAGGGCTTGAAGTATAGGATATTTCTCAATCATATATAACTTGTTAATTATTCATGCTCTTAATAATTCAAAAATTGATTTTCTTGGGCTAAGAGTACCAACAAGAATTCTAATCCTACGGTACCGTAGAGACACTATCAGGAATTCAAAAGGTGGCAAAATGTGAACCATTTGAATGTACATTCTCAACAGAAAAAATATTCACCATAAATATATATTTACCACAATTTGATTACATAGCAATGGAGATTCAATAACATGTATGAATAATTGCCAAAATCATAGGAAATGTAAAGTAAATAATGGTTATCGATGTCCCATAAGAACTGGGAAAATCTTATAAACTTGGGTAATCATATCTATGACAAATTCAGCAAATATTGTAGCGACAATGATATTGTCTGCAATATAAAAAAAAACAATTTCATGAATTTTTTACTTGAAATCGGTATTTTATACTCAGATTTAATGAAAAACTTCAGCATGTTTGTTGAAACTCTAGAATACTGTAACGATTTCGAGACCGGCCCCGAGACTGGCCCTGATCTAATTAATCATGCACCCTCGTTCAACTACAACTGCATATCTGCTGGCGTACGGATCGCCGAGAACAAGCTGGAATAAATCGATTGTTCGATACTATTCGAAGAGCCATCTAGATGAAATGTTCTATACTCCTGAATAATCGAGAGTCGTGCATGGAACCTCCTTGCGACTATATAACTGCTGGGGGACAGTCAGAATTTAGAGAGTTAGTTACAGTTCCAGAGTTCGCTGATAGATAGCCACAGTAGAAATAAATTGAAATAGTAAACGTTTAGTGAATAATTGTTGTAAATAGTATTTTAAATAAATTAGGAAAATTAGTGCAGTTTTACTACATTTGATGTCAGAAGTCGGATGTTTAAAATAAATAAGTGTTAAAGTGTTCACCGTTTAAAAACTGAGACGTTTATCGCGCCTAATAGACAGTTATAGTAGTGACCCGTTGAACATTTGAGTGCGAAGTGGACAGTTTTGCGCGTCGCGGGACAATAAACGGAAAACTGTATGTGAAATAAATAATAGACTGATATATCGGCAAAGACAATAAGAGACAAAATGTTTCCGAGAAGAGTTCACCTCGTTGACCTTAAAGTTAGTGAATTAAAGCAAGAGTTAGAGGAGCGTGAATTAGAAACAACTGGGAAGAAGGCCGTACTCCAGAAAAGACTTTCAGATAGACTGATTGAAGAAGGAGAAGACCCCGAAACATTTTTGTTCGAAGTTTCTGGAATCGATATGAGTGCTATAATGAATAAACTCGAGGAAACTACGAATAGTTTGAAGGAGGAACTTCAACAAAATTCCGTAAGTCTGAAAGAACTTCAACAAAATTCGGTGAGTCTGGAAGATAAATTTCTTCAAAATTCAAAGAGTCTGGAGGAGAAACTTCTAGAAAATTCTGTTAGCTTGAAAGAAGAACTCCTCGAAAATTCGAAAAGCCTTGAAGTTAAACTTCAAGAGAAACTTCTAGAAAATTCTGTCAGCCTGAAAGAAGAACTTCTTGAAAATTCGAATTGTCTAAAAGAGGAACTTCAAGAAAATGTGAAGAGCCTGGAAGAAAAACTTTACAAAAATTCGAAAAATCTAGAAGAAAAGCTTCACGAAAATTCGAAAAATTTAGAAGTGAAGCTTCTAGAAAACTCGGAGAATTTAAGAGAAGAGCTTCTAGAAAATTCGAAAAGCTTGAAAGAAGAAGTCTGCGGTGTGGCGAGTCGGTTGGAAGAAAGGATGGGAACTGTCGAGACAGAAATGGAAAAATTGAAAGAGACAGTAAGTGACCAAGTCAAAGAAGGAATTGGGGCAGAAATGTACAAAATAAAGGAAAAATTTTTTGAGTTAGAAAAGCGAATGGATTCTGTGCACATCCCAGAAATTTTCAACAGAACAATGCCGGAACTGAGTACTACCGTGGAGGAAGTTCAAAAAGACATCAAAGATTTCAAGGTCAGTACGGAACCAGGAAAGCTCTCATTGAAACCGCCTCAGTTCGACGGAAATACTCCATGGTCAAACTACCACCGACAATTCGAAGCTGCTGCCAAAGCAAATGGATGGAATGCTGAGGAAAAAGCTTTAGCATTGACACTGGCATTGCGTGGCGAAGCAACAAATATTTTACAAACGCTCACCGCCCAACAACAGGAAGACTATGAACAGCTGGTAAAACACTTGGTATTTCGCTATGGCCAAGCCCACCTTGAACACGTGTACCATCTACAGTTGAAAAATCGAAACCAGAAAGAGGTCGAATCCTTACAGGAATTCGAAGCAGACATTGCACACTTGGTTCGCCTTGTATATCCAGCTACACCGGAAAATGTAATGGAACAACTAGCGGTTTAGGCATTTTTGGATGGGCTTCGTGACCAAGAAACGAGGCAGGCATTGACACTAGCTCGCCCCGCACATCTCGTGGATGCATTGGCACGCGCTCTGGAATTCGAAGCAGCAAAGCAATCCTGCAAAAGCCAGAGTAGAGTCCGGATGATCGAGGAAGACCGACAGGAGCCTACTAATATGGAAGCTGTGATGCGAAAAGTGCTGAAGGAAGTTGTGCCTGAGAGAAGACTGATACCACCATGCTCCTTGATACGGGTGCGACTAGGACAATGCTTGGGCCTACTTTTGCCAAAACACCGGCAAGAATTGAATCGTCGAATTGGAAGCTACGCACAGCAACTGGAGAGCCGGCAAATGTGTATGGTGAACTTCCGATAGAATTGACTTAAGGCAGTACTAAACTGAAACACCGGGCTCTAGTAGCGGATATCGAGGATGATGCAATTATAGGGATAGACATCATGAACTCCAGAGGGTTCGAGTTGAATTTCAGAGACGGCGTTCTACGAGTGAATGGAGAAGAGTTGGTGCTTCACGGGAGAAGGGAAGAAATGATTCGTGTTGTGCTGGCTGAAGATGTGAGCGTACCGGAAAGGGCTGAAACCAATTTGGAGGCTCGCCTGGATGGGGGTGCGAGCAATGGAAACGTGGTAGGGAAGACCTTGTTGCGAGTTGATAAATTTGTGCCGGTAAGGGTGATGAATGTCAATTATTACCCTGTGACTTTGAAGAAAGGAACAATTCTGGGGCACTGCTCGTCAATTTCCTCTGTGATAAGGAGTGTACGCGGCACTGTTAGTCAAGCCAGTAACATGCCAGCAGAATTGGAGAAGTTGGTTGCTATTTCGTCCAAGGACATGGGGCCAGCACAAAAGACCAAACTGACGGAATTAGTCAGGAAGTATCAGGAAATCTTTGATACCAGAGAAGGCAAAGGCGGTAGAACAAAGGTGGTTCAGCACAAGATAGATACTGGAAATGCCCGACCAATCAGGCAATCAGCCAGAAGACTTCCTCTTGCCAAAAAGGAGGAGGCTGACAAAATAGTCTGCGACATGGAGAAACACGGTTTTGCGTAGACTATCGTCAACCAAACAACGTGACGAAAAAGGACAGCTACCCTCTCCCAAGGATAGACGACACGCTAGACACGCTGGCTGGATCTACGAATTTCTCGACCTTAGATTTGAAGAGCGGATACTGGCAGGTTGAACTGACCCAGGAAGATCGAGAAAAGACAGCTTTTACCATCGGCTCCGGATAGTTTACAGTTATGCCATTCGGCCTCTGCAATGCTCCAGACGTGTCTGGTGTATCTCGACGACATTATTGTGGTTGGCAGATCGTTCGAGGACCATGTAAAAAACTTGGAAGAGGTATTTCAGCTCCGAAGTTTTCTTGGCTTGTGCACTTACTATCGCCGATACGTGCTGGGATTTGCTAACATCGCAAAACCACTGACCAGGCTCACGGAAGGACAAACAAAGTTCCAGTGGTCAGATGAATGCCAAGATTCATTCAGGAAGTTGAAAGGAGCTTTGATCAACGCACCAATCCTGAGCTACCCCCTTCCAGACGGGAAATTAATTTTGGACACGGACGCCAGTAACGTGGGACTTGGAGCTGTCCTGTCTCAGATCCAAGAAGGACAAGAGAAGGTCATCGGTTACTTCAGCAAGACCCTCAGTGAACCGGAGCGGAATTACTGTGTCACCAGGCGGGAACTGTTGGCTGTTGTCAAGGTAGTTGAGCACTTCTACAAGTACGTGTATGGACGAAGTTTCCTACTGAGAACTGACCATGCAGCTCTCAAATGGCTCCTACAGTTTAAGAATCCCGAGGGTCAAGTTGCACGCTGGATTGAGAGGCTCCAGGAATTCGACTTTGAGATCGAACATCGGGCGGGGACCAGCCATAAGGATGCGGATGCCCTATCGCGAAGACCATGTCCAGACGACTGTTCGTACTGCCGACGAACAGAGGAAAAAGAGTCGACACTCTGCAGAACCACGGCGGTCGATGATAACTGGAATGACCACAAGATCCAGAAAGACCAAGAGAAAGATCCAGATCTTGGTTTAGTCATCGGCTGGAAGAAGAGTGAGCGAAGACCGTCGTGGCAGGAAATAGCCAGTTGTTCTCCAGTCGTTAAAACTTACTGGGCCCAATGGAACTCTTTCACCTTAGACAATGGAGTCTTGAAGCGTGTGTTGGAGTCGGAGGATGGCGGGGAAGAAAGACGTCAGTAGTTCCCAGGAGCAGAAGACAGGAAGTGCTCCGAGAAATCCATGATGGGGTCACCGGAGGACATCTGGGAGTGACGAAGACCCTCCAGAAAGTTAGGCAACGGTTCTACTGGGCCAATTGTCAAGCTGATGTCAAGGACTGGTGCAGAAAATGTGCTGTATGCGCTGCCAGTAATGGGCCTCGAACAAGACCTAAGGCCCCGATGCGCCAGTACAATGTGGGCAGCCCATTCGAAAGGATCGCCATTGACATCGCTGGCCCGTTCCCACAATCTGAACACGGGAACAAGTACATCCTTGTGGCGATGGATTACTTCAGCAAGTGGGCCGAAGCCTATACCCTGCCCAACCAAGAAGCCATCACCGTTACCGACGTCTTGGTGAAGGAGTGGATTTGTCGATTCGGTGTCCCGTTAGAGCTGCATTCGGATCAAGGCAGGAATTTCGAGTCAAACCTGTTCCAGGAGATGTGTCAGATGCTGAACATCCGGAAAACGAGGACCACAGCTCTACATCCGCAGTCCGATGGAATGGTGGAGCGGATGAATAAGACGATAAACCGCCACCTGTCCAAGATAGTCTCTGACCACCAGAAGGATTGGGACCAGTACCTTCATCTGTTCCTGATGGCGTATCGTTCCGCAGTTCATGAGTCAACCGGCCAAACCCCTGCTAGTGTTATTATGGGCCGAGAGCTGCGACTTCCATGTGAACTGAAGTTTGGAACGCCACCAGGACAAGACACTGCGGGAGATGACTACGTCAGCAAACTGCGACAGAGAATGGACGACATCCATGAACGGGTCCGTTTGAACATCCAGAGTGCCAGCGATAGAATGAAGGAGACCTACGACATCAAGGCGGATGCTGGTGGATATCAGACAGGTGACCTTGTCTGGCTATAATACCCTAAACGTCGCCGTGGACTATCACCGAAACTTCGGAACTCGTGGGAAGGTCCATATAAGATCATGAAAAGGATAAACGACCTCGTCTACCGCATTTATAAGCCTCCACGAGGAAAACCTAGGGTAGTCCACTTCAATAGGTTGTCCCCTTACGCTGGAAACCACGACCAAGTCCGCACAGTCAGATCACCGGAGAACGAAATGATGTTTCAGAGGTTCATGTCCCTGTACTCAAACGGACAGAAAGTTCAACATGGAGTAACCCGAGAGGAGTCACGAGACCTTTTCAAGTTGCCTGCTAATTAACCGTTAGCTCACTGTATGGCAGAAGATCTCCAAATGTCCAGAGGCATTGCAGTAGTTTTCTCCAAGAAGTTCAGTCGAATCCAGGAACTGAGAGAACAGAACCCGGAAGTTGGAGGGGTGTTACAGCTGAGGAAAGGCAAGAGAAACATCTGCTATCTGGTTACCAAGAAGCGTTCTCGAGATAAGCCGTCTTATGAAGATGTTTGGAAGAGCCTTACGAGATTGAGAGACACGATGCTGGACCAGAATATTGTAGATCTGGCAATCCCAAAATTGGCCTGTGGGCTTGATGGGCTGGACTGGAGAGTTATAAAAAGCATGTTGGAGACAATATTCAGATCCAGCGGCATCAACATTCTGGTGTGCTGCAACCATCTTCCTCGACCCAACTTGAAGACTGTGGAGATCTACTTCCATCGAACGTCCAGGTGCAGACATGGAGAATCTTGCAGATATCTTCACACTCCAAGAATGACATTTCGGGGCGAAACGTCTTTAAGAAGGGGGCAATGTAACGATGTCGAGATCGGCCCTGATCCAATTAATCATGCACCCTCGTTCAACTACAACAGCATATCTGCTGGCGTACGGATCGCCGAGAACAAGCTGGAATAAATCGATCGTTCGATACTATTCGAAGAGCCATCTAGATGAAATGTTCTATACTCCTGAATAATCGAGAGTCGTGCATGGAACCTGCTTGCGACTATATAACCGCTGGGGGACAGTCAGAATTTAGAGAGTTAGTTACAGTTCCATAGTTCGCTGATAGATAGCCACAGTAGAAATAAATTGAAATAGTAAACGTTTAGTGAATAATTGTTGTTAATAGTGTTTTAAATAAATTAGGAAAATTAGTGCAGTTTTACTACAATACGGTCATATAGCCAGATTTTTAGGAATAACTCATGATCAAAAGCTAACATAGGAAGCGCATATTGACAGTTTATAAAGTTGGCAGTGCAAACTATGCAATTCGAAATAGGAGACACTGTCTTTACAGAAGTGATGAAACTCATGTATTATGGTATGGTACAATGAAGACTACAGTGGGGATTGATTTTCTGGGGTAATTTTGCTTATACTGACCGCATTTTCAAGGTTCAGAAAAAAATCATTCGCTGCATGAAAAAGGCTCGTCCAATGGACTCCTGTAAACCGTTATTTGGAAAATATAACATCTTACCATTGCCCTGTCTGTACATAATACAGAGCTAGCTATATTCATTCATATATGATGATAAATACTTATTTTCAAAATATTCAGATATTCATAATTACGCTATATAAGGTGAAGATACTTCACACTACCCTCATTTTCCCTTAAGTGTGATTCAGAATTTTCCAAAATATCTAGGTAGTGAAGGCTTCAATAAGATAAAATCGTTTACCAAAATTCCGGAAGTGGAAACCAAAAAAAATTGTTTTTTTTTGTTTTATCTTGGAAAAAATTAAGTGTAAAAAAATATGGTTTGAATGGGGTTGAAAGTCATTCAATTCTCCATAAGAATGATCCTCAGCCCGTATTCTCAGATAACGTGATTGAATGCCGACATCAAATTTCAGGCTCGTGTTAGCCCGCCGCTGCAAGTTCCGGCAGTGACGAACGTTAAATGTCTCATAAGTTTGCTAAAAATTATCAAAATATTAAAAATTGAAGTGTATTTTGGTCGTGAAGACTTCTACTTTTTCAAGCAAATATAACATGTGGATATCTGAGTACCTAAGTCGTTGTTTTTACCACGTTACATAATCCAACAGCATTTTTTACGAAGGATGCAGAAATCATAGATATTTCAGTCAATCCGGAATAATTGCACTGAAGCAGGAACCATTACCCTCTTTAGACACTAGGCAAAGATTTAAGTGAATTGAGATCTCACTAACACACGCCAAAAAAATATGGGTTTTACTCCCGCCCCATTTTCAATTCCCTCGAAATTCCGACATCTTATCCAGTAAATGTTGAAAATAATCGCTTACACACAACCTGCATGAAAAATAAAGTATGCAATTTCAAGCTGGAGGTTTACACTTCACATTTCTGTTATTGTACTCACAAAAACAACTCCAAAATGTGTTGTTTTTAAAAAATTCAGAGGCTGTCTAAAAACTCATTCTTTTTAAACGATAGATAATTTCGTCGAACCACGGGATTTTCAGAAACCCCTGAAAATCCGAAACGAAAGAAGATTAATTCATCTGTTCATTCCATATATACAACATAGTCCAGGATCATCGAATCATAATATCTAAGCCAACAATGGCCACACTTTTGGAGCAGTTTTCTCAGTATGATGTCAGTTCAGATCATGAGCTGCGAGCGTTTCCGTTTCCGGCTTATTATAGACATGTCAAACCCTACTGTCATGCAAATTTTTTTATTCTTGCTATGAAAATTTAAGTTTATTATTGAGAAATTTCATGATAAAAGACACTAATTGGGATTATAATATATTAGGAGTTGTAATGAATGCTGTGGTACCTATGAAATTATTATTGCTTATCTTTTACAAGATGTAGGGTGGAAATGTGTCAGGGTATTGAATTATTCTGGCAAAGAACAAGAGTGTTGTCATGTGCATATATCACCATTTTCTCTCTACCAAAAAAGTGATTTTCCATTTGAATTTGTTATGTAGAAGTTTTTTCTAAATGAATTATTTGAGTTGATAACTAAGTCATGCGAATATTCTCTCCCCAGGGCTATTTGAAGCAAAAATATTGGAATCTTACATATTATCATGCACTGATCTTTCCTGAAGTGAACGCAAGTATATTACAGCTGTGTGCCAACAAATCTGTTTTCAGGATTTTTAAATTTGTACATGCAGAATTGAGAGTACGTACACAAATCATTTTTTTGTCCCTGGACAATTATATGAATAAATACGTTTTCAATATATTTTCATGAATAATAATAATATATAATATTTTAGAGTTGTTTGAGAGAATGTTATATAGAAATAAATGTCGGTCAGATAATAGGGAACACAGTGGTAGATTTAAATGGTTGAATCTTAAAAAATGCAAGTGTGAGATGTCACGAAAGAGAGGGATTTGTTTTATTTGCAATGCAGATATATTTTTCCATGATTGGTGTCTTTTCACTTCAGCAGGGCTGGAAACATTGGTTTTTGTGAGCAGAGACAGGGGGTTCTCATACAGAAATCTTGATGAACTGGCGGCGGACGTCAAAGTAAATGAAAAATTTTGACAGATATACACACTCAGGGCTTCAAGCTCTAAGAAGTTCAAGTATGGCAATGACAAATTTCATAGCCCTGATCCTCGAATTGGTTTATATTCTCCAATGGAATCCAAACTTAGGAACAGTTCAGGAAGCTTCGATTCCTCGTATTGCTGTTTTATCTGTGTCCAAAAATGTGTACAAGAATGAATCGACCGCTCAGGACAGTTTCTAAAGCACCAAACGAAACTATTAAACAAGTGGCAACTACTTGTTAGGATGGAATTTCGAAAGCCGATATGAAGAGCCCATGTATATTCATTAGCGGTTTTTGCAAAATATCACCTAGACTGGCCTATCTCATAATTCTCATAATATTTATTCATGAATGAGATGTAGGCTTATCCATAATCTCAAAAATTATTCTCACCTTCTGTCTACAATGGCGGCTATTCCTCATCGCAATTTTAGGACGACTAACGTTTCCAGAGCTCGAAAAGACGGATTTTCTTCAAATATGAAGCATTAACCTCACCGAACCTAACCTAACCCAGCCTCCTAAAAGTATCACAAGACTACTTTGTGATTTCATTTATTCTATGGAAGCCGTTTTACGATAGTTTTTTTACTTTCCGAGAAAACTCCAATTTTTTTTAAATTTTTATTGAAGTTAAAATTTTTGTGTGTTCCACCCCTGATTTTTTGGTAAACTACAATTCATCTTTCGGTTTTGGCACAAATTTGTCTGTGGATGTCTGAACGTTTACTTTCCACCCAGGCCTGCCACTGAGCTGAAGTGGTTCGGAATCCACTTTTATTTAAGCTGTATAGATCTCGGTTTTCCCCTAAAACCTGGGTGATTCGTAAAAACAAATTTCAAAAATAACAACAAATTGAGAAGTGAGGTGTGAGGTGTATAGGTCCTTGTTGGATAATTTCTGTGTCTAGCACTCCTTGAAACTTTGAAGACGTGACATGAGCGACAATTTTCAAATGTTACTGTCTTCTCTTTTATACATGTGTGATGACTTTTAAACATTTAATTTGAACAAGATCAATAATTTGTGTTTTACTTCTTCGACCTTTCGTCACTGACCCTCGCACCTTTTTTTAAATTCCCATTAGACGATGAACCAGATATGACACTGTACAATATTTAATAACGGATGACACTAACTATTATAGTAATTGATAAAGCGAATACCCTACTAATGGTCGAACCCATTCTCCAGCCTGTATCCGCAGAGGCTTTGAGGTTATTTTTTCCACCCTGTTTTATAGGAACAGAGTCGAAGAATATGTCACTTATCAATTCAATTTGACGCTTTCACATTTATGTAATCGATTATTCTAAACCATCGTTATTTCTCACTAGTATTTCCTCATGATTCGGACTAGTTTTTAGAAAATAGCTCATATAGAAACATTTACTGAACTAGAAGCAATTAAGAGATACTTGTCGGCATACAAGAATTTTTTTGAAGACCATTAGAAATCAGCGCTCGAGAAATTTCTCTCGTTTTTATTATAAATCGATTAATTGAAAGTTTATTAGCATTGCTAGATGAGATGAGTTTAAAGAAGCATTGAAACGTCATATTGTGTGCAGAGATCACATTTTGGAAAAGAAGGATATACTATGGTTTTTTCCTCACTAGCCCGTATTTCAAAAATCATTAACATTATTATTAATTATAACATTATTTAACGATTCATTTCGTAATGCGGTATATCCACTACGCATGTTACATGTTAAGGGATCACTCCCCTGAAAGATAAAGATAAAGATCGTTGATTTTCGTGGACAATACATTACAGCATCGTTTAGAAAATTGTCAATCAAGAGCAAGCATGTATACAATAGTATATAAAAAAGAGAAACATAAATAAAAATAAAAACAGAAAATAGACAGAATTACAAATATACATGAAATACATGAAACAATGATTGTTCAATATGGAACAAAAGTTATTTTAAAAATACAAACAAAAACACAAATACGTGTTCTTTACGTCATGAAGTCCGTGAAATCATAAAAGCATTTTTCTAAAAGAAAACGTTTGAGTTTCAGCTTGAATAGACCCTCAAACTGACTACATTTCAATTCTTCAGGCAACAAATTAAAGATTTTCAATCCTAAGTACTTAGGTGTATTCAATGTCACATTGTATTTATAAAATGGAATATATAAGTCTTTATCCTGCCTAGTTGATTTCTCACGTGTACAGTCATTGTTCAGGAACAATTTTCACACATAAACGGACATTTCCAAAATAAATATACATACCAGGGGTAGAATCTTGTACTCCTCAAATAAAGATGTACAGGAACTGCGCTAGAAGACACCAGCAATCATTCTCACGAGTTTTATTTGTGCTGTGAATACCTTAGGTGCTAAAGACGAATTTACCCAGAACGTAAGAACATATCTCAAACGGGATTCGACTTGAGCGTAGTATAATATAACTAGTTGCTCACAAGTTAAAAACGGTTTTAAATTCCGAAATAAGAAACAAAACGAGTTTAATTTTTGTATAAGAGACTCGCAATGTGCTCTCTAGTTCAGTGTGTCATCCAAAACGGTTCCCAAGATCCTGACAGAATCTGACTGAGTTAAAAGTTCGTCCCCATCATTAATTTTGATATTCAGTTTTTGCGCATACTTCTGTCTGTTATGTAATCTCACAATTTGAGTTTTATCAGGATTGAGGAATAAATTGTTTTTAGAGTACCAATTTACCGTGCGGTTCATCAACTCCGAACAGTTGTCATTCAAGTTATCAACTTTCTTATCGCTAACCACAATGGAAATATCGTCTGCATAGAGAATATACGAATTGTTATCTACTAACTTATCATTGATGTTAATCATGAAGAATAGGGGGCCCAACGCGGATCCCTGTGGATCACCCACTACTCTTCTGTTAGAACTGTACTTATTTTCTCTGGCACCATCATAGTAGGTCATATTCACGTACTGTTCTCTATTAGTCAAAAATGACTCAACCCATGCATAAGCTGGGCCTTGAATTCCGTAAGAAAAGAAAAAAGTTTCGACAGCAGTAAATCATGATCGACACAGTCGAATGCCCTGCTTAATCACAAAAGATTCCCACATGGCACTCACCTTCCTCGATGAAGTTCACTACATTTTCTAAAAGGGCACAGATGGCACTGCTAGTTGACCTGCCTGGGTAGAATCCATGCTGACTAGCTGTTAATAACTCTCTTCTCATGAGAAAATCCATTAGTCTCGTAGAAAATGAGAGTTCGAATACCTTCAAAAAACACGATGGAATGGTAATTGGACGATATTCGTTCAAATTACTAGAGTTTGGTTTCTTCTGTATAGGCACAACTTTAACTATTTTGAGACTTGATGGAAAACTAACTGCCTGTGGTAAATGAAAGATTCACGAGATATACTAAGTGTTAAGTTTGAAAACACCTTGAGTATTTTAAAGTTGCGATTTGCACACTATGATTCGATGAAAAAAGACTAACAGGTTATTTCTGCTATTAAATGAAAATTTCGGAGGAATCTGATGAAGCTGAAGCCATCAATAATGTGTTGATCAATACTGTGTTTATCAATACTGTGTTTGGCTACATTTTGATGGGGAAAAGCCCTAGAGGACATTTGAAAGAATATTTGAAGAATTACTTTTTCATAATTCAAAACAATCTAATACAAATGAAATTGCTTGTGAAAATATTTTCTTAGTTGATGTCATCAGAGAAAAATTGGGGCGATATATTGAAACTTTGCCTCTACAGGAGGAATCGCTGCAATTTTCAGGGATTCGACATCTTGCAGTCCAAAGTTTCCCTTTTTAGAACGCTGCCTTCCCAAATATCCTGATTTGCGCATGCTTTTTTCTTTTGTGGGAATATTTCAAACCTAATTATGTGTAGTAATTTTTTATTAAAATCAAATTCAAAAAAATTCAAAAATGTTTATTTTCAATATTCAAATATGATAAACATATAAAAAACTATAATCTTAAATAAACATTGCGTGATATAGTAATATAATATAAAGTTGCACCAAATTGTGAGAAAATATATAAATGAATTGATTTAAAATAGGAGAACTGAGCTAAAATGTTCAAGTTCAAGACAAATATAGTACATTAATATAATGATAACATGTATTTAATTCCATCAGGTGCGTTTTCAATACAATGTAAAAGGAGATAAGTTAATGAATAAAAGAAAAGTCGCTCAAACTGCAAGAAGTAAACTTAATTATGAACACAATAGAATTGAATACATACACATACATTTAAATATAGGCATGTAGAATATTGTTAATGAAATAATTTTAAGGAAATTTTTGTCGTATGGATGGTATAGTAAATGAGTTTGAAATTAAATATATTTTTTTCAATTGGTATTTTGGCAATCTACTAGTTTATGCAATTCTGCACGAGGCAAGACAGTGATAAAGTCATTTAATCGTTTTTTGAAATCATTTTGGTTTTTGGAATTTTTTATTTCAGTTGGTAGAGTATTATATAATTTGAGGCTGAGGTAACTTTTTTGTCCTACAGTTTTATTCATAAAGGGAACTTTGAAATTAGTCTGCTTGGTTCGTGTATTGTATGGGTGTTCTATTTTCGTCAGTTTTTCTTTCGATTTAAATGATCTTATATTGGTATTCCAGAAGAAGAGCTGTACTGGATCAAATACTTTCGTCTCAAAATACAGGCGTCTGTCGAATACGTTATTTTTTTCTTGAATATTTTTTTAAGTAATCTGTTTTGAGTCACAATCAGTTTATTCATATTGTTTTTTCCTGCAGATCCCCATGCCAGTATCCCGTAGGTTAGATGTGTTTGTATAAGAGCGAAGTACAATGTTTTGAGTGTTTTGTTGTCTAATATATCTCTTAAAACATTGAATCTGTGCATTAAGAATTGAAGTTTTTTTATCACATAGTTTATATGGGGTTCCCATTTGAGTTGGTCATCTATGATGATCCCTAAGTATTTAATCTGTTTTACAGGCGTTATGGTGAAATGATCAGATACATTGAGGGAGGTAAAAGATGGCGAGTTTCGTGCAGAAGCATAGATTGGCAGGTAAAATGTTTAGCTGAAATTTATTGTGAGGAGCCTATACGAGAACCAGTTTTTGATATTTTCAAGATCAAGTTCTACTTTGTTCTTTAGGGAAGTCCAGTTGGAATCTTCATAAAAAATGGCTGTATAATCTGCGTACGTAAATATTTTTCCTGTTGTATTGATTGAGAATAATTCATTCAGGTAGATGTTGAACAGAATTTGGGCCAGAATGGTTCCCTGAGGTACACCATATTCTATATTTCTGAAGTCACTTTTGTGTTCACCAATTTTCACACACTGCTTTCTGTTCATTAGGTAGCTTTGAAACATCTTAAGTGTGGTTCCTCTTATTCCCAAGTTTTCAAGTGATTTGAGGAGGAGTGGGTGACTGACTGTGTCAAAAGCCTTCGACAGATCTATGAAGACACATAGTGATGCCTTCTTGTTATCCATTGCGGAGAACATTTCAGCAGTTAGATCTAAGATCGCATCTTTGGTCGATACGCCTTCTCGAAATCCGTACTGTCTGCAGGAGAGAATGTCATATTTTTTGAGGTAAGAAGACAGTCGGTTATTGATAATTTTTTCGAAGATTTTTGCAACAGCTGTGATTAGAGAAATTGGTCGGTAATTTATAACTTGATTTTTATCACCATTTTTATAGATTGGGATTACTTGTGTTAACTTCAGCACAGATGGGAAGGTACCCTCGCTGAAGGATGTTTTCATTAGATACATCAAAGGTTCAATAATGAATGGTATTATATTTCTCAGTAGCTCAGCCTTTATTCCATCGACCCCAACAGCTTTTTTGTTTATTAATGATTGAATTACACTTATCATTTCGGTGGAATTAGTCGGAAATAAAATCATTGACGTGTAATCTTTATTATTGTTACTCGGACATTTATAATTTGGGTTGGCTTTTATTTCGTTTGCTAATTTTTTCCCTATATTTATATAGTGATTATTGAATGTATCAACAATTTCATGGATGTTATCCGTGATTTTTCCTTCTATATTAATCTCTGTTATTTTATTTATTTTCCTTTTTTTTCCGCAGATATCTTCGACAGTTTCCCACATTTTTGAGTTATCACTTTTATTTTTCTCTATATCGTTCCGGTAAAAGTTTTTTTTGCGTTTTTTATAGTAATGTTTAATTTATTTCGATAGCGTTTATATTTGTTTTTCAAGGATTCATCATTTGGGTTGTGAAGATGTTCTTGAAACATTCTGTCTCTAGTATTAATCGAGTTCATTATTCCGTTCGTAATCCATATTTTCCTCATTTTTTTGTTCAACTTTTTTTTTTAGCTACATTCTGAAATTTTATAATTTATTGTTTCTAAAAAAGTATTCATTGCGGATTCCACATCGGTTTCGCGATATACTGATTCCCAGTGAATGTCTGGAGATGCGATTTAAGTTTGTTATAATTTACTGCGGTAGTATTGTTCACTGATTTTTTGATTTTCTTCTTTTCATTATCAAATACTATTTGAAGATATGTAGTATAGTGATCTGTGAGTTTACTTTTAATATTAATAGGTAGTAAGAGATTCGTATTAAATTTAGTTCTGATGAATATATGATCCAGACAAGTTTTTGTGTTTTCTGTTACCCTTGTATAATTGTTTATCAGCGATATAATCTCGAATTCATTTAGGACGTTTAGGTATTCAACTGTTGATATATCCATATTTTCATTCATTATGTCAATATTTATGTCTCCAAGGAAAACCAAATAATCCGCTTTTTTGTTGCATTGCATTAGGCATGTTTTCAGAGAAATCACAAAATCCTTACAGCAATAGGGGGGGTTTTTATACATGGCAAGAATAGTTATACTCCTCTTATTGAAATATATATTGCAAAGGATCTATGTTCAATGCTCAATTTTATAATTTCATAAGTATAGTCAAGTTTTGATTTGATGAAAATCACTGTGCCATCGTTCTGATTGTATCTTCCATCATTATAAATCAAATTATACCCATTTATATGATATAAGTTCAGGTCTTGAATTTGTCTTGTTTCAGTGAGAACAATAATTTCTGGTTTATTTCGGTCTCAACAGTTTTCAACTCGAAATCTTTAACGTATTTATCCATTTTACAAAACATAAAATAGGGTATAATTATTTCAAATATATTGTGGCCTACATGAGATTTAAAGAGTTGTATAAATGAAATTATTGGAAAAAATTACCATACAGTTATCCTAAAAGTTAATAAATGGACTATAGGAGTACAATTTAAAAATATGTCGAGATATGTAAAATAAAAATATTGGAAAGTTACCAAACAGTATTGAATCAATTGAAGAAGTCAAAGGAGAAGAAAAAAATATTGAATTATAATGAAGGGGTGAGAGTAACTATATGGGAGTGTTATGTTCTTTCGTTCCTATTGGAGGTAGATGCGCTGTTAAGACAGGTTTTCCTTTCGAATTTTTCGGTTGTATTTGTAATGGGCTTATTTGGTTTCCTGGACTGTGTTTTTTTTTGTCTGATTCTGGAAATCTTCCCCTGTCACATTTGAAGTATTTTCTTGGTTTGGTGTTGGCGTTGAAGGTGCACTTAAAGAGTTTCGTTCCTTTGGATTCCTGTTATCTGCCTCTTCAAAATCCTCTCGCTTTTCTATTTCCTGTTTTCTTAGTTGATCAGGGGTATATTGCTCTCCATTCACTATCAATCTATACCCCACCACTGCGTTTCAGAGCCCGATATTATGACTACAAAACTTCGGATGGTTTTCAATACTATTGCCAAATAACAAAGAGAAATTTTGCTCAATTATCTCTTTCATTCTAATGGAAAAGACATATTTGCCATTTTTTCACGCTTTCAGGGTTATTGGATCTTTTGTTAATTTCCGTTTTCACAAGTCTCCCCTTCTGTCGAGCAAAATATCCAAAAACAGCAATTGACTCAAATAGTATTATCAAGAACGGTGAACAAGCACTTTTTAATGAGGTAGGAATTACCGAAGCATTTGGCCTAGCAATCAGTAGAACAGATTTACCGTCTTGACAACAGATATCGTAAGTAATCATGCAAGATGGATCGTACAAAAAATTATATTCAAACCGTTGATTTAATTTGTTTGAAGACTCTGCAGGAACACTTCTGTAGTTTAGTTTTTCAAATCGAATGCACAAAATTTATCATTAACATAACTGGCAAAAGATCACATTGTTGCTTTTAATCGATTTCAAACATAACAATCATAGAAAAAAAAATAGATTGACAAATTGAAAAATTTAATTTTTTTGCCCTTATTACCTAACGATGAATACAAATTATAATTCTCTTTCATAAATACTGGTAAAGTGTACCAGAGGTAAAGTCTGTGCGGGTAGAGGAAAATTACTATTTGCCGTGGTGCTTCGAGGCAACGTGTAGCGTACTCACTTTTCGGTTGTAGCAGTACTCGAACCTACATCACCACTTCTTGTGGTCATTGTGCCCTCCAAGCAATCATTAGAGGCTGAGAGTGGTAGCTAGGTAACTCACATCAAACTTGCTTTTCAACAAGAAGTGTATCTGCCTATCATTTAAGAGCGCTGAGCCAAACAATTAATTCCACCACAACGGACATTGAACTACATTTGACAGAAATTTGTGTAATGTCAATATGGCATGCCAAATTATTGAAAAAATCTCGTAGCAAACTTTTATCACAAGTGAGAACTCTCAATGGAATATTCCAAATCAACACACAACGAATCATGTCGACCTTTGTTTATTGTAAATCAACTTATTTTTTTCCGTTAATAATTATGGTTAAGAGAAGTTTACAAATCTAAATATAAACTTATTGACACTCATGCAATTTGCTTCAATCGTGATGAAATACATGGGCGGAACAGTTTATTGCATTATTCATTCGATATCGTTTTGTCAAAACCGATACAGGGATAATTGTTCAAGAATAATTATTTGAAGAGTGAAACAATTGAGTAAATAACGCTTGGACCTTTAAAAAAAATTCAATTTTTTCGGCTTCGAAATATTATACTTTTAAAATTATTTCATATGTATAGATAGGAAATATGAGATTTCAGAACAAACAGATACAAGGTGATAAAAATAAAATTTCTCAAAACTTTTTTGAAGTTTACATCGATATTAGTGACAATAAACAGTTCAAGTATCCATCCAACAGTGGGCGCGAAACAAAATTTAATCTATAGAGTCTATTTTTTTTTCAGAGTCGTGTCTCATACTTTTGTTTATTTTTCACTGCCACTGACAGATACTGAAAAAACTACGTTACAGTGGAACGTAACCCATGTGTTAATATGGCAAATTTTTAACATCAACAGTTCAATCCTATCTCATAGAGCGAGTTCAAACTCTTCTGCTGAGGGATTTTCCAAGGAGCTTTATGCAGTTGGATTCAAAATAAATTGTTGACCAATACCTTGAGAAATCGTATAAAGAAGTCAAAATTATGAGAAACACTTCTGGTATTGTTGAGCGTGTCCTCCTGATATCGACGGTAGTATTTTCTCTGATTCATCAATTTCAATGATGGTTCTTTTCAAAGAAAAGGTAAGAAATAATGGATTGATAATTGACTGACACTGTATCGGATGAAGTTATTAAATGTCATACTAAACCATTACTTGGAAGATTTCATTCGATTGTCATTTTATTATTTCCAACCCCAATAAAATATAGTTCTCAGCCACGGTGGCAGATATAGTCTCCGAAGCGTCAACGTTTTTAAAGGAATGTACCAGTCAGGCCCTGTCCCCGGAGCTTCGATACTACCGGAGGAGGCGCTGGTGTGTCATTAACCCCAGCAATCACTCCCCACGTCCGTGGGGTGAGTCATTACTGGATCTGAGAATCATTTGCCCTGAGTAATCGAAGTGGACCAAGAATAACGGCCTTCTGCATTATTTCGGCTAGGTTTTCTGCCACATCGCGGCAGAAAATGATTTTTAGATTCGAGAGCAGCGTGTCCATCATTCCACCAAGTACTACTATGGTCAGATCCACCATTTTGACAGAATGATTTGGGTAAAGCCTTCGGAGTTCAAAGAGTAAATCCTCTCCCACTTCCTGCATCCATTTTGATCTGAGTCTTCCTATTCTCTTTCCTTAGCCGGGGTCCCAATTTGAACATTGAGTAAGTTACTGCCCCTTTTCCCGCCCTCCATATATGCATCAACCATCCAATTCTGTGTTGTTTTATTTTACATGTTATGTATTCTTTTAATTCCTGCCCAGTTTCTAGATTAGTTCTTATTCTGTATTCTTCCTCTGAGATCTTTTTTGGTCCTGATATTGCTCTCATTTTTCTTTTTTTCTTTCAAATTTTCTCATGTTTTCCTCGTATTTTTTTCATTGTCATCGTCTCCGCTCCGTATAACATAATTGATCTAATTATGGTATTATTAACATTTATTTTACTATTCCATGTCAGTATTTTACTTTTCAATAATGTTTTATTGGCGAAGTATGCTCTGTTTGCATTTAATATTTTTTCTTGTATTTCTGGTCTTTTCTATTCTGTTTTACTTATCGTTACTCCTAGATATTTGAACTTCTTTACTTCTTCAAACTCTCTCGTTCCTATTTTGTTCTTTCCCTGTATTTGTCTCGTTCTTAATCTCAATATTTTCGGGTTTTCTTGGTTGATCCTAAGCACTATTATTTCCTCTTCTTCTATAATTTCTTCCAGCATATCTTTCATCACTCTTGTGGTCTTTGCAATTATGGCTATATCATCAGCGTACGCAATAATTTGTCCTCCTCCTGTCCTAAGATTCCTTTTGTTAATTCTCCTCACCACATATTCTAAAGTTAGGTTGAATAACGTTGTTGAAAGTGAGTCCCCCTGTTTTACCCCTTTGTTGATTGTGAATTCGTCTGTTTCTCCTTTTTGTGTTCTTATTGTGATCTCAGTTGTTTTCATCGTCATCAATATCAGCTTTCTCAGTTTTTGTGGGATTTTTAACTATTTTAGTGCTATCATGAGTTGTTTTTTTTATCGAGTCAAATTCTTCTTCATCGCTCATTTCCTCTTCGTCTTCCGCTACTACTGCTATCTGTTCATCTTTTGCGGCTCCATCTACCAATAATTGTTTTGAGTATTCCATCCAAACTTGTTTGCATTGCTTGTCTTCTAGTATCAATGTTCCTTCTTTACTTCGTTTGTTTTACTCCCGCTTTTTTCATTTTGTTTAATTTTTCTATAGAAACTTTTTCTATTCTTATTTTTACTTTCCTGTTCAATTTTCTGCACTTTTTTGTCCGTCCATTCTCTCTTACACTGCCTAATCATCTTTTCGCTTGTTTCCTTATTCGCTTGTTTCCTTATTCTTCTTTGTCTTCGTTTTTCTAAGTCCTCATCCATTTAACACTAGCCCCTATTTCATTTTCTGTAACTTTTCTACATGTATCATTGTACCATTTATGTCTGATGGGTTTATTTTGCATCAGTCCTACGTGTTTTTTTGCTGTTTCTTTTATACTTTCTTTGATGTTGTTCCACTCTGTCTCGATATCATCTTCCTTTTTCCTTCCCATTAGTAGTGTTGTTACTTTGTGCATTTTGGGGTGCTTGAACTTAGTTGAGCTTATTATTGCCAGGATACATAGTTTTTTGTGTGTTCGTGGATTGTGTGTTTTCCCGCAATTTGTTCTATGAAATCTTCTTTCCCTATCTGAGCGTTAAAGTCTCCAAGAACTATTATGACACTATTATGAAAGATTACATTTTGATTCCGAGGAAAGAATAAACCACGTACCTCGTAATTCAACAGAAAAATCTCAACATCGTGTTAAAATATTTGTACAAGTGATTTTTTAACGGAGGCTGTTAACATCAACTTTTCTATTGTCATCTGAATACCGTTAAATCAAAATAACAGTATGGGATTAAGAAAATAAATTTTATTATTTTATGCGATAATGCATTAATTCTTTCATATCAGCTTGTAAACCGTTCAAGTATATAATAGTATATTACGTAACCAGAGTTGTAAGTAACCCATTACGCACGAAATGAAAAAGTTTATGCACGAATCCGCGCAGCAGCAGTGAATACATTTCATGAGTGCGTAATGGGCTTACAACTCGAGTAACGTACTATACTTTTTCTAAGCCCATTAATTTTCTTAAAATTAAATAAAAAACATCGCAACTGTCACTACTATCAAACATATTCGTAGATAAAGTTGAGAAAATGTTCAGATACAATTATATTTTGTTCAAGAAATTGAAAATATAAATGACATGAAATTTATTTTCATAGCATGTTACTTAAGAAAACGTGTCCTATTTTTAAAGATATTGCATAACGTGCTGCCTACATTTAGGGGCATCACTCTTTCATCCCTAAATATATCTCGCTAATGCTATATGTTTTTATGTTTTTTCATTGACTAAATTTGTGTAAATAGACCAAATAAAGTCTTACGTAAATAAAAATTTGATTGTAATTTAATTAAACCAAGAAGTTTAAGTTTTCTTCTCAAAACGCACGTGTATGTTATGAGATCTCATTACGTGCATGTTATTGTTGAATTTCATTTATAAGGAATGTTAACATTGCGATTTTTAGTTTACAGACATGGGCGTAGAAAAAATAAGTTTGGCATAAGAAATATTGTACTATTTCCCCTACGATCACGCGACAATTACATTATTATCGATGTTATGACATTTCTTCAAGAAAATCGAACAAATATGCGGACTATTCCAACCAACCATTGATTATATTCAAATGCAACCAATTTTCTTGATGACATAATACCTACGAGATCAAATCATGATTGGATACTTAGATAGATAGCATTTATTTTCAATAATTAATAGAAAAATACAAACTATTCTCCTTTGAGATGTATCTATGTCCGAAAACTATACGTCCAATTAGCTTAGTTGATAAAACGGTAGTATGCGGTAAACCCGGTTTTTTCGATTCTTTTCCGGGGCCGCATTGAAAACCCAACAGTCTACATAACTTGAAGAAGGCATGGAAGTCCACCTGAAATCTGTGACTTAGCATTTACAGACCTGGTGAAAACTCATCATAAATATAGCATTCTCAATACGTTTGGTTGGTAGTTGGTGTAGCCAGTCGACCAGTACAAATTACAACGATTATTCCACTCATGCTAAAATAGCGTTGCAATTTTTGTGTTGATAATTGAAAACATCATGTTTTCGATTTTGTAGTTCGGCTCTTGATTATGGCTACTGGTTATACAGCTGTCAGTTAGTTGACAAGTTCCGGGATCGAAGACAAATAATAAGTCACTGGCCAAAGTAGTTCAAATGGTTTCGATTCTATTCATTGAATATTCTTAACAAATACAACTCGTGTTATCGGCGATTATCGTAAATTCCGTCTCGTTTTCGAATCAAATTAGGTTGCTTTAGGCAACCACACTCGCGCAAGCGCTCGTGTGGTTGACAACTCGCACTGAATGATCGTCCTCGACTGGTTTTCAAAGACCATGTTTGAGATTCCAATCTGCTAAAATTGTTGGTAGATTAGCATTAGATTAGCATGAGCTTGAAAGTTTTTATTGATCCCTCTCAATATTTGGTCGTCTCTGGACGGTCGCGGACGGTCGGTTCTGGTCGGTCAGTATGTTTTCTAGTCGAATAATTTCAATATTTGCAAACATCTTTTAAATGAGCTCCAAGTAAATGGTTCTCTAAAAAATTCTCCAAGATCAGGAAGAGCGCCTCTTCCAGAAGAAAAAAAAACTAGAAATTGTACCTGAAATAGGTGACGTCTGCAGTTGCTGAGTCATGCGGGTAAGATTGATGTGTGCAAAAAGCAGTTAAAAAAGTTCCATGCCTATAAAATGAAAATCGTGCATGATCTCACGGAGGATGATCAAGACCGTAGACTTGCCTTCTGTGAGTGGTTAACAAGAACAATTGAAGAAGAAAGAGGCTTCCTAAAATGTGTATTTTCTCAGACGACTGTACGTCTCTTATTCATGGAAAAGTCAAGAAATAGAAAGTGCAATGCTCGAGCGATACTAAGTCGCATATATTTAGATAGGGATATACTCAGTTTCCTGAAAAAATTAATGTTTGGATGGGGATTTTGGGCAACCACGTTGTTGAACCGATTTTTATCAGAGGCAATCTTACAGGAGATCTTTACAGGAATATTTTATAAATTGGAATTGAACCTAGATTGAGACAAATTGTTTTAAAGTATCAGAAAGATTTTGAAATATTTCAGAAGGATGGGCCAACTTCCTCCCCATTTCTATTGCACGGTTAGAGAATTTTTCGATACATACTCTCTTGGACGATAGATAGGTCGCAGGAGAAGTACAGAATGGTCATAATGACCTCCGGATCTTACACCTCTAGTTTTTCCTCTAGGGGTATCGTCAAAAATCTACACCATTGAATAGAAAGAGTTAGAACGCAGAATAGGAGAAATATGTAACGGAGCAGATTTGTATCGTCGTGGAAAAAGTATTTATAATACGGCACTTTATTGTCAAGATTTAGGAGGGGGCCACTGTTATATTAGTTTAAACACTTTCTAGATATGTTCAGTTAGATCATGGTATCTTTTAGTGATGTCAGATGTTATTCAGGGTACAACGCAACTATTTCAAATAATAAAAAAAAAAATTTCACAACTGAATTACTGGTTCAATTATATCCCAGAGTGGTTAATAATACATGGCGCAATCGTGGAAGAACAAGTTACAATAAAAATTAATATGGATAATTTCCGTGGTGTATAAATTTAAAGGATATTGTAGTACCAGAAAAAATCGAACTTATGAACGAATCATTTTCAATAATAGGATTCAAGGTGTGAGTGACTGATCCCAATAAACTGATTCAATCCTGTGAATATGATCAACAAACAAGATTCTATATGGTTTGTCCCCATTATTCTTGGGACAACGGTTCCTAAAATTCGAGAGAAGCCAGTTAACATTCAAGATGTGATAATGGAGAGAGCTGTTGAAGTGTCCGAAATAAAGATGAATTTACCAAATGCCATTGGAAGTAACAGAGATATTAAAAAAAAAATTTCACTTTCCACTTCAGCACATCATTTCGCATAAAAAAGATTAAAGAAATCGACCAGAACAATCTAATTCTACAAAAAGAATACGAAAATAAGGATGTAGAGCTAAACATATCAAGTATAATTCAAATAGATGCTGTTACATATGAAAATGATTCCATATGGACATAAGTGCGGGAGATTAATGAAAGAAATGTAACATTCAAAGTGGATACAGGATCCGAAGTGAACATTTTACCAAGGTATATTCTACAAGAGGTGTTCAGTAGCAGAAATGAGATGGAGAAAACAAGAGTGATGCTAGAGGCATATGGAGGAACGAAACTGAACACACTAAAATTGGAAAATATTTAGATGTAAAATTTTTAGTTCGATAGGTATGACATTTAGGCCAGTTTTAGGTTTACCCACTTGTTATAAATATGAATTTGAAAAAAGCGCATACTGTTGTTGCTGAAAGTAAGATGATTTTCAATAAGAATTATAAAGATATATTTGAAGGTTTAGGAACATTTGTAGATGTACTGAAAATCAGTCTCAGAAAAGATAGCATACCTGTTGCCAGACCTCTGAGGTGGTTGACTTCAATAATAAAAAATAAATTGAAAGTTGAATTTGATGATTTGGAATAGAAAAAAATCATAGTTTAAATTAGGGGTGCCAATGAATGGGTAAACATCTTGTTGTGGCAGAAAAACTAGACAAATCGTTGCGATTATGTCTGGATCCTCAGGATTCAAACAAATTTAATGAGCGTGAGTTCTTTGAGATACCCAGTATAGATATTTGTTCGAAATTATCTGGAAAAAGTTTATTTTTCAATTCTTGATTTCAAGGATGGCTCTTATCAAGTCCAATCAGATGAAAAGTCTAGTACATTGTATGCCTTTTCAACACCGTTTGGTACCTACGGAATTTAGCTCCAGAATATTTTCAAGAAACAAATTTCAAAAATTTTGATGATGTAAAAAATTCATTGACATAGTTTGATGATTCTGACATTGACAAATATATTATCATTCACACGGACGCTTCTCAAAATGGTATACGGTGTTGTCTTATTCAAGACGGTAGGCCAGTGGCATATACTTCAAGAGGTAATGAGACTGAAAAAAATTATGCAATCATTGAGAAAGAATTATTGAGTGTTAATTATTCCACTAAAAGATTTCGTAATTTCAATTATAGACTTCCTATTAAAATCAGTACTGTTGCAGAAATCTTATGCGAGGATTTAAGAGGCTTGCTTGGTGTAAACCTGGATACAAATGATTTTGTCGACGTTTATCTATCCACCAGGCAAGTCGGACGATTGTCCCATCAAAATTGAGTTTGTTTGAAATATAAAAAAAGGAAGTTCTGAAACTTGCAGCAGGTTGAAGGGAACAAATATTTCTATTGTTCATGATCCTACACCGACACAAAGGAGTGAGAACAAAATTCTTAGAAAGCATCTCTACCTCGCCAAACAGAAAAGAACCTATATCGAATATTATATAAGGAGAAATAAACTTATCTTATTGAGTTGATGACTTGGAAAAAGTTGCTATTTTTGTGATCCAACCGAACAGTGCACCTTCTACCCCAACAGCCGAGAATAAAGAGAAGATTTTATCGGAGCAGCAAAAAGTTTCTACTACCCCTTAAAGCTCTACAGGAGAAAAAAAGAACTCGCTCGGTTAACGAGAACTAGCCGATCTGAAGTGAGACACCATAATTATAAGACTGTTTTAGTTCCATATTATTTAGTTGTTTTATGTTTAACGTTAATATTATTTTAAAAATATTTATTTCTCACGTTTCTTTTGTCTTGTTTCATGCTACAAAAACTTTATTCATAAAACATAAAATACCATGGATGCATATATAAGAGACAAGAGATAATTTTAACCTCGACAGAGAAAACTATTTAAACTACATGGAAGAACATGGATATATTTCAATGATTGAAAAGACAACATGTGAACAAGGTGGAAGCACTCCAATAGTATTGAAATTATTCCTGACGGATCCCTATTCTGAAGTTCTTCAATATGAGCTTCGCACTGAAGAAGAAAAGAAAAAAACACATAGCTATCAGAAAACAATATGTAGTAAAACTATAAATATTAAAAAAAGAAACCAGAAGAGATGTCCGATGGAGTAGTGAAATCTGTTATAAAAAAAATTCGATGAATGAAAAATTGCAAAAAAACCCAGATGATCTTTAGTTGAAAAATGAATTTAAAATATTCAGGAATAGGCACTCTAGATGCTCTTATACAGAAACGTAAAGCAGACTGTTATAAAAGTGAAATGGATTAAATAAAATAAGAATTGTCCAAAGTACATGTGAAAGTGTGTTGAAAAGTTACAAAAGAAAGAAACTATTAATAGCATAAAGGAAATACAGATAGATGATAAAACTCTAATTCTTTTATTATAACAGAATCTGTTAACACTCATTTTTCTTTTTACATTTCAATTTTGTTTTTGTTGTTATAATAATTATTATTCTGACAAGTTAGTCATTACTAGTAAAAATGTAATGTTGAATTTTCAAGAGGTCCGCTGTGCTTAGAAAATTACATGATCCTTCGAGCTATCCAGAACACATGTCATGGACACTAGAAATACAGCTAAAGATGATAGAGCTACGATGTTGCGTAGGAGTGCAAGGTTAACTAAAGGAGTTCCGCCTAGAAGATATGCCGCGATTGAGAATATGGATTCAACTAGTTCAGCGTAAGTGCCTGAAACCATTCCTAGCCCATTCGTGATTCCCACTACAGTTAAAGTTGCCTCTCCAGTGGAGTCTGAATAAACGCCTAACATTGAACACAAATCAGTTATTCAGAATTGTCATAATGGATATGAAAATGTTTATGCCACAGGTCAGGAGCAGTTCCAATTTCTAGAATTTCAAAGGCGTCAAAACTGAACATGGAACTAGAAATAATAGAAGAGCAAGAGAAGTTGGATCAAGAAGAAGCAGAAGAGAAGCTGAAAATGATCGAAGAAAAGCGTGAAGTTCTACTGAAGAAAATGAAAATAAAAAAGAGAATCATTGACGCAGGATCATCGTTAGAAGATAGAATTCCCAATTTGTCTATTGAAGAAAAGCTGAATGAATTGCCTCATCGATTTGATACGTGGATTGATAATGCAAGAAAGTGTGTTGGTTCAGAACTTATCCATCGAATCAGTCTTTTTCGGCCATAGAAAAATCTCATTCTGTGAGCAGCAGAAGAACCTTGCAGATATTGCAAAGCAATGTGTAGAAAATTCTGCAGCTACCAATAAATTACTATTGCGCCACACACTCTGGGATCTTACTTGTTTTTCTGGAGAGTTGAGTGAATGGCCAGTATTCTTTAGTGAATGTGAAAGAACAACAAAAACTTATAATATTAGTAATGACGAGAATTTACAACGATTGGGCAGAGAGCGCTGAATGGCAGAGCAAGGGATGCTGTTAGAGCATTGTTGAAATGAATTTTCGTCGCCCCGAATGGATTATTTGTCACTGATGGATAAAGTGAAGAAACTGAACCCAATCAAAGAAGACAATCTGGATAGTAATATTTTTTTCTTGAATGCGGTGTCAAATATGGTGACATATTGTCTACTTTAGATGAAAAATTAACGCAAATCCAGAAGTACATCTGGGTAAATGTAAAAAGCCGTTTTAAGTAAGAAAAAGAACATTATTATACTTCACTTGAAGACTTCGCCGAGTGGTTTGAAGACGAAGTGAACTCTGTGGCTTCAGTTTCAAATCCTAAACATAGTTCCAAAAAAATCATGTAAGAAATTATAATTCTTTAAATGAGTGTGTTTATTGCAACAGTTTGAATCATATCATAGATGAATGTGGAGATTTTCTGGAAAAATCAGTAACTGAAAGAAGAGCTGCTGTTTTAGAATGCAAACTTTGCTTCATCTGCTTGAAAATTTGCCATATGTCTATGAGATGTTTCAGTTATAGAATCAAATGCAACAAACTTTTACATTTAGAAAAATCTGTTAGTGAACGAACATTACCATTTTCAGCTTCAGACAACCAAACCTCTGCCGACCAGACTGTATTGTTGAGGATTGCACCAGTGAAGATACGTGGTCCAGCTGGAGAAGTAATAGTTTTTTAAACTTTTTGATAAAGTTTCTACTTGCACCATGATGAAAGCCGAATTAGCTAATGAACTCCAAGTTATTGGACCAACCTTTCTTTTGTGTTTCCAATGGAACAATGGGATAAACCATGATGAAGATGATCCTAAGATTGTTTCCTTCGAAATCGCAGCTGATATACCTAGCCCTGTATTTCACAAGATGAGAGGAGTCCGCACAGTTGAAAACCTAGATATTTCTCTACAAAAGATCGACGTTCAAGATGTTATGAGTAAATTTCCCCATCTGAATTGTCAAGTCACCATTCAGTCAAAGACAGTTTCCTATTGCAGGATTTTGGTATAAAACTGAAAGACAGTGCTATCAAGTCAATAGAAGACAGAAAAGCTCTTGATATCATGAAAAAAGTTGGTAATCAATATTCAGTTGGTCACTTATGGAAGAACGAACAAGATAGGCGGCAAAATGCTCTGAAACGTCTCTATTCACGCAACTATCGAGTCTGCCAAGAAGAAAACGAATTCTGCAATAGAAGTTCCTCATGACTGGACAAATTTTATTAGAAATATACGAAGAACACCTCCCTCGAGAGTCGTAGAGATGACACAAACGGATTTCTTGAATTTTAGTAGTTTGCTAAGTGGAAACCTTGTTCATCGAAAGAAATGAAGATGGACACATCATTTCCTGGAGTATAAAAATTCAGTGGGTACTGAAAATGCCAAGAAGATAGACTTGAGGAGAGGAAGTGTAAGAAAACGATATGTAGGTTTAAAAATAACGACTACAGATTTGAAACCACTTAACACAGAACCCTTACCTCTAGCTGACCTCAAGGTTATGAACTTATTGGAGCTTCTTCCATTCATAAGTGAATACAACAGGCCGTATTATGAAAATCTCCGACGATCCTCAAATCTGGAAGCTGACGACATCCCTGATCCAAACGGTGATCTCGACTTTACTGAATAAAAATTATTTTTCTCTTTGTTTATTTCCCCAATTTGAAATTCCATTATTCTGATCCTGCGACAAATTGTTTTCATACACTGTATTTTTTTCTGTACTGAATAAACTTGTATCTGCAACTGAATTCTTTCATTACATCAAGAGGCCAATGTCATCTTGAACGATGTATTCCTCACGGCCTAAGTCCGATATTAAAGGCCAATGCCCTCACGAATGATATTTTCCTCACGGCCAATGTCCAATATTTTCCACAAATTAAGAAAACAGCTAATAAATATTTAATTAATGGTAAAATCATACAAAAGAAAATGTTTTAGCAATACTCAGACTCATGTAACGTTATACAGTTCTTCAAGACGAGCATTATTCTGTACTAAAAATCTTTGCCCTCTTGTTTCTCGAAACAGCGAAATTGGACATCGGCCCTTTTTCTTCCAAGGTACAGATATTCAATGAACTATTATTTCACGGAGAACGAGTGGTAGTTCCGAGGGCTTTGCGTGAGAGTATGTTGAAAATTCTGCTTGAAGGTTATTTTGGTGTAAATCGCACAAGAGATAGAAAACGTTAAATCCTGTTTTGGCCCGAAATGTCACAGGATATCTATAAAATTATTAATAAACGTTATATATGTGAATGGTGCAGGTACGTACGCAAATAGTGAAGAGTCCTTGATATCGCATGCGATTCCACAATCACCATTTAAAGAAGTCGGATCAGATATTCTTGAATACGGACATGAAAATTATCTCGTTGTGGTAGACTACTTGACCAATTGGCTTGAGATGATACCTCAGAAGGATTAATTAGTTGTGACGTATTAAATGCATTGAAACAGATTTTTGCCACAATAGATGTTCCCGATGAAACTATTTTCATATGCCTTATGCTTCTTATGAATGCAAAAAAAATGTATCAATACTTTGGATTTGAATTCGAAACAAGCTGTCCAAATTATCTTAAATCTAATGGTTTGGCTGATTAAACAGCAAAAAATATATTACCAAAGTCTGACGATTTGCAAGTTCCACTCATGCACAAGGTAAACACCTCTAACAGGTTTCAAGATATTTCCTGCTGAATTATTGTGCTATAGAAAATTGAAAACAAAAAACAAGAATTTTATTATGATAGGCATGTGAGAGATAGAAATGACCTTGAAAGGTGGGAAAATATTGTTTTCAGAAAAAATTATCGATGGATGCCTGCAACCATTGTTGAAAAACATGATACAGGTTCGAGAATATTGCGCAGGAATAGTAGCCATCTAAGAGATTCAGTTACTGATAGAAGTTTCGAAACTGATATCGAGTGGTTAATATTAATACAACCACTTCGAACGCTTGATAAAATAATTGATGAGGTTAAATGAATTGTTATCATTCAAACAACTCATCTGTTTTGATTGCAAATATAGAACACATTCGTAAGCTTCGAATTTTTTTGGTAAGAGGTACTGTTTATCCTCAATTATTAAACTCTCTTTACGCCTCTTATCAGTCGAATTCATTTAGAGATTCATTTATAGTATTTCCGAAGTCCGACGAATATGTTTACTTCCTTTCATTAACTACCTTTTACTCAAAAATGAACAGAGATAACAGCTGTGAAATTTCAAGTATGTGAAATAATCTCCTATAGTCGGTGTATGAGAATAAAGCAGAAAATTATGTTATATTTCTTCGTTTTTCAATTTCATGCAAATTATTTGGAAAGATTATAACTAAAAACTTTTTGCTGTATTTTCGTCTCCCTTGTATATGCCATTGTACTGCACTGTTTGGTGTAGTAATGAATAATCCTGGAATTTTATCCCGACACCAAACTGCTATTTTTACAGCTCGACACGTGTTTCACTCACCAAGTGGCTATCTTCCAGAGGGAAAGATTTAAATTCTAATAACATATTTAAATTTCAACATGTGATTTTTGAAAGTATTGGATAAAATTGTGATATTTGAAGACTATTTATTGTGGCTTTTGAAAGACATCTTACTCGAACCCCCAAAGACAGTTAAATGTTGAAGTTAATCTTACCCTCGCTTGGGGGTGATTCTTATCATCGCCTGGGGGTTGAGTGGCGGAGTCAAAATTTCCGGAGGAGAATGCCCCTTTCAATAAAAAATCGACGGATCTGTTTTTCCAAAATCTTGACGCAGTTCCTAAAAAAGCTGTTCTGTTTACAGTTATTCACCCTGTATACGAGTGAGATTGCTTCTCGCAAGTCCTCCTGCCAGTGAACATCTGAGAGAAACTGGTCTGAAATCGATCAGGAAAATTACCACTTCTCCCTAATCTGGTTGAGTGCCGGTTGTGCAGCGATGGGTCCTGGGACCTCTTGTGGGGATACATTCAATGTCGAGGTGGAAAACTTGGGTTGAACGATGACGAATTCTTGCTCTGGGAGTCGCGGTGAGTCCGCGTCATCTTCAAGTTTCTCAATAACATGAAGCCAGCTGTAGACGATCTATTGGGACAGTGTCGTCGCGACTAGGTGTGTGTACAATCGGGCATTGAATCGTGAATGGACTATCGTAGGGCTGCTGAACAGGAGGAGCTTTGGGGCCATCGTGTCGTAGAAACATGAATTCTGGGTGTTGGCCGCAGTTTCTGCAAATAATAATAATAATACTCCCTCATAAACACTCATAGAGTGTACACAAAGGCATAGCCTGTGCGGGTAGAGGACGACTATTATTATTATTTCCCGTGGCGCTACGGGGCGACTGATTTTTGGTGGCGTATTCACTTTTTAGCTGTAGGAAATCCCGGAAAAGCGACAGCACCACCCCGGGTGGTCGGCACGAACTCCAAGCAAGCACAAGACGTTGCCTATCGACTCCTATGAAATTGAGAAAAATGTTTCACTAGTTTTTTGATGGATTCAAGAGCTCTGTTATTTCAGTTAGTCTAGCTACGGAAAGTTTTCTCCCAACTCGAATGTTCTCTCGGACCGTAAAGTATTTTCGCTGCGGTAGATTGTAGATCTTCTTTCAGAGCAGAACAAATTGTAAATTATTTTTTTTTGTTTGTTTTTGGTTGAAATTGTTTTTTCCGTTAATCAGCTGTCGTCCTCCTACGAACGAAAGCTCTCAGAAGTCGAAACTTGTGCGAGCCAAGGATTAACGAGGTCTTACCTTTTAACGTGCGATTCCTAGCACTTTCTCAGGCCATCAGAAAAATATACTGCAGTCGCTGGTCTTTGAACCCTTGACCGGTAGCCAGAATGATTGAAAATAGAAAGAAGATGTAAAAGGGGCTGGTCAGGATGCAAGGTTTGGGCGCTGCACTCTTTTGGGAACGTAGTAATATTGGAACATATTACAGACGCTTCAACCTGAATGAAAAGAACGGCATTTGCTAGTGCAGACAATTGTCACTACAAACATTTCTACAGGACAAGAACAGAGCATACAAACCCACATTCACATACAGAAAACGAAGACCAACATGACAGTAGCACGTTCGTACTTAATATCCCCTCAGTAGAAAATAGCAAAAATGTTGGGGGTCGGCTGAAAGTTGTCCTGTCTCACTTGGTCTCACTTACGGCGTTCGATTCATATTCATTTTAGTTGCGCCATAGGTCGGCTAAACGTAAATTTCGAGATGGGGATGTCGACACAAATATGGCGGCCAGTGAATTCACTTCTGTTTACTTATCTACGGTGGTACTCAAATTGGACTTGAAATATTTCCACTTGAAGTTGGATTCAATAAAGCTACTTGATTTTAGTAAACTACTCGAGGTGGATACATTTTTATCATGGACTTTTTAGAAAAATCAAGACTTTGTCAGTAGTGTAATGAGAGAAATAAAAATTAAATAGCGAGAAATATTCTCAAAATAGTATTTTCAAAAAGTATGGATACAGATCATCATTACAGGTTTCCAAAACAGATATATTCCAAAACATGATGTTAGCGCCATATCGTAGTTTCAGAACTCAGAAGCTAATTTCCATATATACATTGGTAACAAGTAATAAATATATTACTCTTCACTGCAGATATGCATTGACCATAATAATTTTGTGTTTGAATGAACGCTTAAAGTAAAATAATCGTTCAGTTTCGATATATATCGGTGTCAACCAATAAATATATGGTTCTCAACCAATATATTTAAGAAGAAATATATGAGAATAACTATTTTTGACACTAACGGCGCCTCGTACACTGCCACCTAAAAAAAATGTGCATCTGCTGGCGATAGATAAACGAAGACTCCAACTATGCAAGTATGCGAAGAGGAAGATCAATATCTTCAGACACTGTTAGTAGTGCAGAGGATTATCACTCTACAGGAAATCTCTAGCATCAGAAGATTCGAAGTACCTACTCACGAGATAACGGGGAGCAGAAAGATTCCACTCAGTACAACCTGTATTTAGGCCGACAGTCAGTACCGCAGAACAATAATAATAATTTAGAGAACGTTGAAAAAAAAAAAGAAACCAGACAATGGTTTCTCTATTTCTGATACTCTATATGTATAATATTTCAGACACGGAGCTATTGAAAAGGGCCGTGGTGGTCATGATGGTAGAGCGTTCGCTTCGCACCCAAACGACGTGAGTTCAAATCCCATACACCTGTATCTGGTCCCGGATCTTTCTTGCTTGCACAAAGTCTTAGAAACTTCTGAGGATTTTCTCTCAGACGATAGACATGAAATGACTCAAAATCGATAAAACAAAACCTAAATTGAAGAGAAGTTGCGTCAGCGAATTATAGAAAAATGATTGGAATATGTATTAAGTGATATTTCGCATTCATTGACGTTGGCAATCAAATATTCACAGTTGAACTTGTTTCGCGAATTACAAAAAAGAGGTTGCAAGGTTTTATTTAATTTTTCACTGATCTTGGCTAAGGTATGTGCGTGTAATGAATTAATCTACTGTGGAAATAGGTTCATTTCATTAGTCGTGAACGATGTTGACCCTAGCTGTTCCATCAATCGTCGTCGCCCTATATCGAAGGCTTCAACGGCTGACGGCATGAGAATGGGAAAAAGAATTTACGTCAGGGGATCATGTGTTGAAGACAAGAGACAAGTGGAAGTTAATTCAATATTGAATAAATGAATTAAAAAATTACAGATTGTTCTCTTATAGGTGGTGGACAATTTTGGCTATGTAATTCTCAGTAGCCAACGATCAGGCAGCATAAACGCCTGATAAGTAATAAATAATGGAATTCAGTAAGATAAAATCAACTTGATTTTCCCAAGGAATTTAGGGTTCATGAAGTGTTCATAAATGAAGAATAGAAGTGCTTGAGCAAGGGCTTATCTGTGTGGGCACTGTTCTGTCCACGCTAAGGCTTCTTTGCTCGGGATGGACACTCAACCGCAGGGTCTTAATGCAGCGCAGTAAGATAGGGAAACGTTCCTTGATTCGATAATTTCCCAAATTAATAACTACAAGAAAAAAGGGGAGACGGTTATTGTTAGACAGACTAAAGTGAGACAATAGGACATATCTTGAATGGTGGGTGGCCTTGATGTGAAGAATGAAGGAATGCTTAAGAAATTCACTTGAAAGCTACTAAATTCCGTTTCTCTCAACCATTCTTTCCTGGGAGAATCATACAACAGTTGTTATGAATGGACAACTTCCGTACCTATATTTCAGGAATCTGCTCTGGAAGGTTTCACAACTTCTGAATTGATTTGGTAGGTCTCGCTAGTTGTAGTTGATCAGAGGGACTATAAGAATACTTTACAGAAATATGAAGCTTATGGATGGTGCTGGGACGGAATCAGAAACAGACCAAGCGGAATATTCATGTCTGTTGGAAGAATGCTGCATGGAGGAGCTGGAGTGATTATATATTGGGATAATCAAAATGGTCAGGATTCTAATTGTTAATTAGCATCCAAGGCCGGTCTCAAGCTGCTTTAGACACTTGAAAGCTTCCTACTACCCCAGTTATTCCATTCTTCTTGAGGGATAAAAGGTTTTTGGCATTGATTAAACAAACAATACATTGCCATATTAAGGAATGTGGCCAATAAACAAATTTAGATGCACTTCATTGTGAACGTTGTCCACCCCGCAAATTGAATTGGCAAGTTTGAGCTTTTTCTTTAATCTTATGTATCCGAAGACCAACATGTTTTGTTTTCAACGGGTTCCTCTGTGTACGGAATTTATAATTCATGTATTATCTTCTCAGGGAGATGAAAGTCCATTGGGTAGATCGGATATTTCAGTAGATAGTAGATATGCAACAGGAAACAAGCAGTATACATAAATGAATCACATTCTGACTTCCAAAACACTTCACGCTCTATTATTCATTATTTATGTGAACGATCTCTTCCATTTTTTAATTCCCAATAAATGTGTGGCTTATGTTGATGACACATCTTCAGTAAATACTGCTTCGGATGTGGAAAGACTTTACACCATAATGGCAGATTTTCTCAACCTCAAACTGAATAGCGATAAAATCCAGGAACTAATTATAGATAGATAGATGACAGACTGTCTTGGGCGTCTCATGTAGATCAGTTATGCCTCAAATTATCCAGTTCCATATGTTTGTTGCGTAACATGAAGAACCATATATGCCCCAATACAGTTCGAACGTGTTACTTTTAATTTTTTCACTCCCATATAAATTACAGCATTCTTGTATGGGGTAAGTCTTGTCAAGCTATTAGGGTTTTCAAAATGCAGAAAAGAGTAGTAAGAATTATTACTTATGCTGGTTACAGAGATCACTGTCAACCTATTTTCAGAGATCTATCCATTATGCCCGTTCCTTCTCTATTTATATATGCCACATTGTTAGAGATACATAAGAACAAACGCGCATTTTTTGCCAACCCTGATTTTCATAATCATCAGACTCGTGGAGCAAATCACTTGAGACCTTCGCTTCTTAGACTAAACAAGTCACAAAAAAACTCCTACGATGTCAAGCTATATAACTTCCTATCCCGAAAGAACAGGACACTGAATCTGAACTGTTTCAAATCGAAAGTCAGAACACATATCTTGAATCATTGTTTTTATTCTACCGACGAATACTTGAGTACGCCTGTATGTCTCAATAATGATCCTTAAGATGAATATGATAATGTTTTGAATGTATTAATGTTATTTATTTATTTCAATCTTGTGACTGTTATATTTGAAGCTCAATATTTTACCACTTTTAACATTTTTTTAACAATGTTTATACATGAATACCTGAATGACTTGCCAAAAACATATTTGTAACTTGGTCAAATAAATCTATCTATCTTTCTATCTATCTATGGAATGGACATTCTATTTTCATTCGACAAAAAATACAAAATCAATATTCCACCAGTTGCTTCATAATTTATACTCAATATAGTTATAGTCACAAAACTACTACTCTATCGTCGTTAACACTTTTATCATTTTCAAGAGATTCACTCTCGTGACATTGAAAATTATTTCGATTCCATGAAATTATACACGCTAAAAGTCGGTTATATAATGAGTAGCGACAGACGATGATTTACGTTCGCAACAAATGGCCTGAGGCATGCACCGAAATAAGAAAACCTGAACTATTCAAGGCTGAATTTTTGTTGAGTCGAATGAAGTGAAAGGCAGATGCTACCGTGAACCAGTGATAAATAATGTTAGTTGATATTTTTGTTTTCGTAAGCAGTGACTTCTTAAAAATTATCAGTTTGACTAAATGAAGTTTTTGCACAACGCTTCATGAATAAATTACACTGGATATTCCTCTCTTAAAACGAAACCCATTCTACACACAACATCATGATCTGACCGTTTATCAACATCACATATTGCAGATTCTGCACGAGACAAAGTATCTGAGTACTAATGATTGTTTTAAAGTCTGGACACGAGTAATCCTACTTCTCCAGACCCACACTAGCATTCATAAAGACTAATGTTTGCACTGATGTAGACCAAAAAGCTCTAAGAGTACTAATGATTGTTTTAAAGTCTGGACACGAGTAATCCTACTTCTCCAGACCTACACTAGCATTCATAAAGACTAACGTTTGCACTGATGTAGACCAAAAAGCTCTAAAATCAATGTACCCTTGGCAATTACTTTCAGGTCATCAAGCAGCTATGGTGTTCAGGATGTCAGTTCATTCAGAGGCTGAGGAACATAATCACAAAGTAGAAAGTATCACCAACATAAATAAAAAAGAGGAAATGTTCAAGAACATGATTCAAAGCGGAAAATATTCTTTTTCTCCAAATGACATTAAAAGCGGCCTTTTAATGACACTTGGCAGGCTTAGAAGTTGTACTTTTAATGCCTAGGAAGAAAAAGTCCAGTTTAACTGCCTAGGCAGAAAAAGTTCGTTGCTAGGCAACCTTCCAAGTAATAATTTAAATCAAACTGGATATTAAAATTGACAATGACAAAGTAAATAGTAAACAAACAAATTCAACAAACGTCATCAGCGGTAAACATAGTAACGCAGGGCCCAGTTACCTTTGATGAAATTATTTAAGTTATTTGGATATTGATAATGAAACGCAATTTAAATATGAAAAAGTCGATTTTGCGTGGAATTGGAACAAATTTTGAAGAAAAAATTATATGTTTCACACGGCAGAAAAGCAGATTTAATTACTTGGCTGGTTTCATAGCCTCGCTACGCTCGGCTATGAAACACCTGCCGCGGCATTAAATCTTGTGCTTTTATGCCTAGTAAAACAAATAACTATTTGTTGAAAATATATTTCCTTACTAATACTATTAATGTAATGATTGTTCCGTTTTCAAAAACATTGAAAAGTCTTTGGGAATGACAAACCTATAATAAGTTTAGTCAGACAGAACTAAAATCATATTTACTTTTGAAATGATAACAAAGTTTATTTATTATTCAATTTGCAGATATTTATACGATTTGCATGCCAAATGTGCGTCCACCTTTCATGCTTCAATTTATAAATATGTTGAAAGGCTCATGCTGAAGAGAAAGTAATATAGAATCAGATTTTATTGAAATTGTGGAAATTTTGTCCAATGCTGTATCAAAATCAGATGATTCCAATATGTATGTATATAAAATCCAAGTTTATGGTGTTATCAGGCCATTTCTAAAATACAGAAATTTAGGATTATGAAAATCATGTACAGTAATGATTTTATTCGCCATTTCAGTACCAAATATCGCAAAACTTCCAAGGGGACAAGAATAAAATGATATTTTAGCCAAAGAGAACAAAACAAGAGCCAAGATTTTAGTAAAACTAGTCGATTTCTCATATGAAAAAAGGGACTATTACAATATAATATCAAAAAGTAGGATCCCTGAATGTATATATAGTTTTTAAAAATCGCAACTGATCACTAACAAGAACAAAAAACCAAATTTCTTCTCATACACAAATGCTTTGTTTGTCCCCCCATCAGCTGATGACCACCACGGAACACATAATTCCGGCATGTTGTGACGTCAGCTGACAGTGCTCTATTGGGAGACGGAACAGTCTCCGATTTGTCGGTTTCTGTGATTTCTTATGTACGTGTTTGTCTACACACTCACAGGTTCTGACATGTCGGTAACGGAGAGTAGGTATTTTGATACGTGTTGTTTATATCGCTTAGTATCGTTGTTGTCCTCATAGCAATTGAGTATTTGTGTATTGGATTGTACATTGTTAATAAAAATGATTAAATTGTTCAAATACGATGTTGTAACCCTTATTGAAGTCGTAGAAAGTAATCCTTGTTTTTGGGACAAGACTGCAAATTGCTATAAAGACAGGAATGAAAAAGAAAACGCGTAGAAGGAAGTGTATGCGTTCTTATAGGACACTCTTCTACATTCCTCTAACAGGTTCCAGCATCGGCACCGTCACCGGCACCGGTTTTGCCGGTGTGTGTGAAAACGCTCTAAAGCTTCAGAAGGCTTTTTCAAGATGGGAATGGCGAAGGTCTCACCTCTAAACTTGCGATCCTAAGCATGGTCAAGAATTCGTATTGAAAATGTCCGTCTAAGTACGCCAATCATCCATTCAAACATAGTAACCGCTCCCACGGTTGCTTGGCATTCTGATCGACACCACTCAATTATTTCGCACGCTTTTTAGTGCATTTGACAAAAATTATGTTGTAGAATTATAGGAAATATGAAAAAAGTGATAACAGTGTCCGACAACGTTTTCAGGACATTACAGTTATCGGTCCCAAAAGTTTGTGGTGGTCCCTCTAACCGAGAATTGTATGAAGAACTACGAGGTCAACGTTTAGGTAATCATACATTTGTTTAGTTCTGGGCCTGCATGAAATTGTTCAAATTTACTGAAGCCGGATATGAGAAAGATGACCTTGAGCGCTATGAACAAATATTAAATTTACATGAACGAATATATCCCCAACCAATATTTAAACTATTATTTGGTTTCTATAAGTTGGATGTTGAAAATTCATTTTAGCGGGAGCTTGATAATCACACAAAGATGTGAATAAATTCTTTATTTAAGTGGGTATAACTATTTTCTCCAACGTGTTTGCGAAACCATCATTACTAGAAGCTGTATGGTTGTGAATAACATCATACATCATCTAATGGACTTGATGTGTTAAGAGTGATTATGACATATGACACTTCAACTTATGAACGGACTAGGGTTCCAAGGTTAAATGACATTGCCATAAAAAAATGAATTAATTTGAAATTTAATAAGCGTGGCGCCATCTCCATTGATTTTAATGAGTTGGTGGCTAAGTGATGATGGTCAATAAAATTACATCATTCGGAAATGGCATGTATCATACAAGCGCATTAAAGAAGTCCCAATTTTCTGACAAGAATATCGAGAATGAAGTCGAACTTGAAGGCTGTATGGAGATAACCATTTTTTTTTCATGTTCATGGTTCCAGTGGGTTGAAGTTTTTTACGACGTTTCGATTGCTTTTGTATGCAATCGTTATTAGGTCAATACTGACAAGTTTTGATGCTACAGT
Source organism: Chrysolina americana (assembly GCA_958502065.1). NCBI lineage: Eukaryota > Metazoa > Arthropoda > Insecta > Coleoptera > Chrysomelidae > Chrysolina > Chrysolina americana. The sequence continues at coordinate 40,497,691 of OY293415.1, read as the reverse complement.
TTTTATAGGTCTGTCGGTGCAGTGGTGCGTGAAATGAGCCATACGATACAAAACATGTTGATTGGATTCTCTACATACGGTAGGTATATCTGCAAACTATTTGAAAAAATAAGTTTTTGAGGACCTCAAAATTGCAATTTGAGATTCAGCATAATCAATGCGGTCTAAATTGAAAGGACCCCGCACATTTAGTACTTAAAATGGCTTTCGGCTAATTTTGCTCAAGTTTTGATATATTGTAGATCTTGGCATCCTCATTACGTAGTCCAATTCACAGATCTTCTGAATGATTTGTAGCAACAGTTTCTGCAGATTTTCTGGTCTTACCTTGAATCACTGGTTCTAGAGATGTTTCAGATTGGCAGTGATTCGGTATCGAAGATCTATTTTGCTCTCGGGAGATAGTTAGCTCATTATTGTATTGCTCAGTATTTGATTTTGTAAAACATCTTCACCGAATTCACCTATCAGATTCACATCACCCCTGGGAGCTAAATGTTTAATCAAAACGGTCGACTCCTTTCCGTTTCCGTGGCGAACTGAAGCATAATCAGGTTTTGTTTCTATCAGTTCCACTTCTTCCACCATGGGATCATATTTACTTTGTCGTATATCGTCGAAATCGCCTTGCACGTTTGTGGGCAGAGGGAAAGTCTTACAGTTCAGCAAACTTTCAATTCTGTTTGAAAACTTTGGAATGCACTTCGAGTAATGAGCAAACATACCCACTATCCGTCGAGGTGATGGTGTATTATTGGGAAAAGGTAAACTGAAGAGAGGTTCAAGCCGATCAGGGTCAGGTCTTAGCATTCCATTCTCGAGGTGTAACCAAGTAGGATTATCGATTTCTTTGAATAATGTCATTCATTTTCGTTGAGAGTGAGACGATATTTCTCTACTGATGGAAGAAAAGCCTGTAAGCTCATATTGTCATAATAACTGAAACGTCAAGGACCAGAACCGTACTATCACCACACTTCGTTTTCGCTACATAGAGTCGAGAATGCACCACCATTAGTCGTTTGTGATTTAAAGTTTTGGTAAGTAAAACCCGGGCTCGCCACGGAGATCCACTTTCTTCAATTATGCCTTTTCGCAGCAATGTTAGTACTTCCTTCTTGATGAATTCCTCGCCTTCTTCAGAATGGCGTTGTGATTTAGTGGTTATTGGTCTTCAATCTTCAGTTAAATTCTCGAAGAGATTTGGAGGTTCTACTTTTTATTGCCTCTGTTAAGCAACAAATGGACAAGGGTGGCTTTGGACCTCCAAATACCACGTCAACCTGAGAGTGCTGCTTCATGATATAATGGCCTATTATCACATCAGTGTATAAGATCGGAAGAAGTGACAGCTTCATATTGCGATATTCATTATTAGGTATTTCGATGGGTGAGTATCCAGTCATGGTTGATGAAAAGAAGGTCGAAGCCATTGATAATTGAGTCTGCGTTGCAAAGAATTTAAAATTATGTTTCATAGCAAAATCATGATTGATATAACTATCTGAACTTCCAGTATCTATCAGGGTCTGAGCTACAATTCCATTGATTTTTTATTTAACTATTGCTTCTGTTAAGCAGTACGGAGATGGCGGAAGAGTGGAAGCAATGATGAAAGTAGAAGCTGCTGTCGATTTATTTTTCCTGTCCTTGAATTTCATCCATTCGTTGGCAAAATTTCCAATTCTCTTACAAAACTTACAAATTCTGTCTTTGACATGGCAACTAAATGTAGGGTGATTATCGTTTCCACAAAAAATAACATTTCTGGGGATATATATTTGATGTTTCTGATAATGAAGAAGTTGTCTGATTTGACGTTAGTGAAGGTTCAGATAATTCACTCTCGGATGTAGCATTTATTATACTGGGATTGTGGAAGATTTAGTACGACTTTGATTGTTTCTGAGCATCTTCTAAAGCACGTGTATTATTGCATCTTCGAGACTCAGAGTATTGTTTTCGAGCAGTCTCTGATGTATATGAGAGGAAGAGACCATTAATGAATGCATCTCAGATGGAATCACTTTTATTCTGCTCAGCGGAAACGGCTTGGAAATTGCAATTCTTTCCCAATAATTTTAGAATCTGGAGATACTGATCAATGGTTTCACCTACTTGCTGTCTCCTCGTAGCAAGAATATGCCTAGCAAATATCACGTTTGTTTGACGTAGACAGATTCGAGTATTTTTACTGCTTTCATATAGTCTGTACAATCACTTATTAGTTCATAAACTGTATGAGATATATAGTTCGTCAATAATTTCAGTTTATCCTGATCAGTCATTTGATATTCGTCAGCTTTTGAGAATCCAAAAAGTGTTCAAATGTCTTGTACCTGTGACTCCATTCCTTGCTTGCGTTTTCTGAATTTGGATCAACTCCGAATCTGGCTGGTCGTAAGTATTTATCCATTGTGAACTTATTGGTATCGTTTATTTATTTATATTTTGTGAATTGAGTAGTAATAGTAATAAACCTTCGATGAACGTTAGGCTTTAATTCACAAAATCTCTGACATACGTGAAATGTTGAATTATCAAAATATATGACATGACAAACAATCATGTACGGGGGGAGGGTGTATAAAGCAATGGATAGTAACAAATATTTAACATCAATAATATAAGACACAACGATAACAGAGTTATTGTTCAATTTATTTGCGAAGATTTATACCATTTGTATGCCAAAGGTGTGAGGGCGCTCATACTGAAGAGAAAGTAATTTAGAATTATATTTTTTGAAATCCTTGAAATTTCGTCCAACGCTGTATCAAAGTCAGTTGATTTCAAGATGTTTATATAAGTATATTATCCAACTTTATGATATAATCCAGCCCATCTAAAAACACAGAAATTTGGATTATAAAAATCATGCATATAAAGTATTTTATTTCCTATTTCATTGCCAAATATAACAAAACTTCGAAGGGTACAAGGATACCGCCATATTGTGATGTCAGCTGACGGTGCTTTATTTCTAATTAATTTTCCTGCTTTCTGGCTGCAGTTTTTCAGCTTGAAATAGTAAAAAATTATATACGCATTCCACGTGATTCCCTAGTTCCTTCAATTCGTGGGTGGTGATGGTTTAAAAAATATTTGTTGCTTCTCCGTGTAATGCCAGTATTCGTGCTACAGCTTTTTTCCCTACACTCTATCCATTTGCTTTTATCGCTGCTTCGAGTTGTTGGCGGTTATTTGATCATTTCTGAATTGACAAATTTCAGCCGCTTTCATCTGAGTTCAAAGTCAGTTCCATCGGTTCTTCCTTTAGAGTCCTTTCAACCAAGATATTAGCCCATTTCACACAAAAACTTTATTAGATCATCAATTTGTTCCTCGCGAAAAAAGTCCATAAATCTGCAATACGGAGACTGTCCTTACGAGTAAGTTTATTTTGAAATCCGTCTAACAACAATTTAGCTTCAATAATCCACTTATTCATTTGAACTTGTGAATAACTTCGATTTTATTTTTTAACCAACTATAACGATTCATATCACTACCGCTAAGCCAACTCTGTATTCTCTCATTTACTAGCTGTTGAACCCCGACTGAAACCCACTGACTGCCATCTCTGGCCAAGAGTCTTGTATTTATACTCACAACAATATTCTCTTGGCCCAGTCCAGGGGATTTTTTTTATTATATCTCGATATAATAATAAATCGAACAAAGTTTGAAAAGTGTGTTCGGAGAGCATCAACAAAATCAAAAGAAATAATTCCGACTACTGCCGAAAATACTCTTCTCTCCACAAATTTCCAGGAAGTGGAAAAATGAAGCAAGTGTCTGACAGAAAACAACTACTTCTCCATACGGACATTGAATTACATCTGTCATCCATTTGCAAAAGCTGATTGTAATAAAGCCATCGAATATCATACTCCATTGTTGGAAGTGACCAGCTGCATACATGCATGTTTCGATGTTGATTCCTCTGATCAGTGCAAGGATAGGTCAGATGACAAGAGTCGTCTTGTCCCACAAAATCAACGATAACATTCAAGCCTTTCAGTATTCCCCTTCGAATGAAGCGGTGACTTACAATCACAGCACCAACCGCGAGGGAAAAACAAAGCAGCATTCCTCGACCAATCAACCTCGACCAACCAGCATTTCGTTGATCCTCTTCGAACACACTTTTAGAACTTTGTTCGCTTTATTATTGCATTAATTCTTCCTGTAGTATGTGATTTCGACGAATGCTGTTTTGTTTTTTCCCTAGCGGTTGGTGCTGTGATTGTAAGTCACTGCTTCATTCGTAGGGGTATACTACAAGAGTTTTGAATGTTATCGTTAATTTTGTGGAACAAGACGATTCTATTGTCGTCCGACCTATCCTTGCACTGATGAGAGGAAATAACCTCGAAACATGCATGTATGCAGGTGGTCATTTCAAACAAAATGAAGGATGATATTCAATGGCTTTATTACAATAAGCATTTGCAAATAGTGCCCTCCTTGAGGATCATTGCACAAATGGACGACAGATGTAATTCAATATCCTTAGGGGGAAGTAGTTGTTTTCTGTCAGATATTTGCCTCATTTTTCAATTTGTGTAAATGTGTGGAGAGAAGGGTATTTTCGGCAGTAATCGGAATTATTTCCTTTGATATCATGATATAATAATAGTATGGTAATTATATTTATTCTTCCATTACTTGTCCTAGCTACTAGCATAATCAGCAATGAAGTGCTTCCGCCTTTGGACAAATATGCGAATGTCATGACAAACCTGACAGAAGGGTGTACCTGTATTTCGGCAGATTGTCAGCAAATCAATGATAATAAAAATACTGGTTTTATCGAAAATTCAAGGAGGCTATCTACGTCGAAGTCGTGAATCTATTTGACGAAGTATGCATAAGACAATGTTTCTCCAGCGAATGGACTCACTACACTCGTGTGTCAATTGATCTTTCTACTGAACCATACCTTCGACTCCCATTCCTAGGAGTCGGTTGTAAGGGCAGACCAACTGAGTATTGGATTCAAGGAGGACAAGCTGGTGAGGGAGCAGAAGGTGCAAAATTCCCGGAGCCACGTCAAGGTTGAATTCAGTTATTTTTCTATTTAAATCACAAATATATGGCGGACAAAAACGGTTCATACAAAGCAACTAATTAATTGAGAACATATTTCATATTTATTTTTTAATGTAAGAAATCTAGCTATGCAATCGAAAAGCATTTGTTCAAACAAAATACATTGCAGCTGATGAACCAAAATGTGGTATTTAAAAGACTCCGATTGATAGTGATGATGAAAAATATCATACGTTCCATAATAATAACTAATGTTTCAGTTTAAAATGTTCTGATAAACATATATCTCAAGCGACATAATGAGTTGTTTACAGAAGAGGAAATAAAACAAAATGTATACTTGTCCCAGTTTCCACATAGCGATAGTGATGAACTTTATCTCTAATTGGTAACAAACAGACGATATTTTTTTGTGATTTTATTGTTTTCGTTTATTCCGTTTGTTGAGTTAGGGATTAATTAATGTAAATTGGTGGTATGTAGCTTGGTGGTAATTGTGTTATTGCACTTATTCATTACACACAGTTGAACGAATTCATCAATTATTAGTTTCTTGAATGAAATAATATCAGGATAGCAACATACGTATTGTGTTCAGTCAATCTTAACGTTACATTGAATCTCTATTGATTAAATACCATACCATACTCCACCAGCAAAGTTCGAAAAACAGAAATGTTATTCGACATTTTTACAGTGTTTTAGATTTGGAGATATCCTAGGAAAAACCACTTATCTTGCAGTTGACGCCTTGTCTATTCCAAAATCGAAACAATACCAAATTAAATTATAAAATAGTTGCGAATTCTTTAACAAGGTTAGAATGATAATTCTATGCGAGTGGAAATTTTTGAGCGTGAGTCGAAGGCGAGCGTGGTGGGTAAGGGTTAGTTCATGTAAACGCTACAATAACGGAAGAAAGTTAAGCTATTGGAATCGTGTAGACACGTTTCTTGATAAAACGCAAGGTAAGATATGAAGAGTAAGGTAACCTACCGCAGAAATATTAAATTTCATTATTACCTGGCGTTTTACCATGAACGTGTCTACACGATTCCATTAGTACTTGCGTTACCTTACCTTACGTTTACATGAACTAGGCCTATCAGTATGTACTTTTGATGCGATCAAACATTTCAAATTTGAAAATAGAAAACGTAACAAACAATAACTTTGACACTGTTATTCAAATCTTGTCAGTACAAAGACACACAAGGCTGACGTAAATATTGCAAATGCAACATTATGAGCATATTTTTTTAACTCAAGAGAGAGAATGAGCCTTATAAGAAAGAGGTTTGGCAAGTCTCCACAGTGACTGCAAAGGGATGGGACAATCAGGATGAAAGTGCTAATAGTAGAACAAATGAATAATATGAAAATTTGTATAGAAGAGTGAAAGATCGACAACTTTTCAGTGAAGTTTCAGAGGAGTAAACTAGTTAGTGAACCATAAATAATTGACGAAACGAGTAGTACTTTTTCGAATTCTTACTAAAAGCTCGAGTGGTGCGGCGGTGACGAGTGATCCAATCACCGGCTACCAGTCCCGCAAATCCGATCCGAGGCCCCTCATTAGGCCCCCTTTTGAGACAGATTTTCTAGTTCTTGCAGCAAGTTCTTTGAAACCGTCTTCTCGTGGAAATTCTGGTAGGGCTGGTTCTCAGCTGGACGCTACAGCGGCCGCGGGTAATTCGTTCACTGGCTACCAGCCCCGCAGCATCCGATCCGAGGCCTCACCTCGGTTCTCATCGAAGACAGGTTTTACAGTTCTCGCTGCGAGTTCCTTCAATCCACCTCCCCAAGGAAGTCCTGATAGGGTTGATTCCCAGCCGGGTGGTGCGGCTGCCGCAGGCGATTCCTTCACCGATCACTAGTCCCGCATCTCCCGATCCAAGGCCCCTCCTTGGCTTCCATTGGAGACAGGTTTGTCGAGATTTTTTTCGTACTAGGGTAAGATAATAAGAATCACAAAGTTTCATCTTAATGATGCTACTTTTCTGGCCCAAACGCGCTTATAGTGAAATTGCCATGAATTTGGTGTTGAGGAAATTTTCTGTTTTGAGCTATTTTATGGTAATTACCAAATGTGTGAATGGAAAAATTGGTCTTAATAGTTTTTTAATTAAAGTGATGGTGATATAAGTTTGGTATATTACAGTAAAAGTGGATCAACTGTTTAGATATTTATAAAATATATTTATTTTTATATCGCCTGTGGAAATTACGCCTAATGTATTTGGTTTAGGAGCAATGGATTTAAGTGAGTGATTTTCGAGAGGCAAGATCCTTGAAACATTCATGTTTGCAGATAGCCATTTCCAACCAAGTGAACGCTGAATCCATGGCTCTAATACTTGCAGTTGTGTATGTGGAAAATGTTACACAAATGAGTCACAGAAGTAATCCAATGTCCGTACGGGAAAGTAATTGTTTTCTGTCTAATATTTGACTCATTTTTCCACTTTGTAGAAGTGTGTGCACAGAAAGATATTTTCAACTGCAGTAAAATTCATTTGTTTTCATTTGCAACCTTATTGTTTCTCTGACATTTGTTTTTCAAAATCTTTGCAATCGTGGATATCACTGAAGAGATGGTCTGTAGTAGTTTACATCTAATCTTCCACCGGTTTTGAGAAGTGATGATATGATTGCCAGTTTGAGTGTCTGGAAATTTACCTTCAGTTAGAGACTTTCATGATATAACATAAATGGAACGGAAACGACATTTTTGATATCTTTTCAAATTTCCGGTCGTGCTGATAACATACGATTTTTGTTAATGATTTTGACAATTTCACTCGGTTGATTCTGGTTAATAAAATTGATTCTAATATATTCTGAAGACTGCTGGATTCTTGAACATATCACAGAAGTAGTATTACTGATAATTAGATTCAAACTTTTATTGCAGTCACTTTTGATAATTTTTATTACTTAGTTTAAAATATGGTTTCTAAATTTTTCTGTAGAATCTGCTTCATTCGTTTATATCGAACTAGACTAGTTGTGATCCATGGTTTACGCTACACCTTATTTTTCTTAATCTTGATGACTCTTGTGTTTTCGACAATAAAATTATTTGATATTTTCTATGTATATATGCTTTTGTTGATAGTTTATTTCTGTATCACGTTTGACCAGATTTCTAATTTGATATTGTTCTTTATTTCGGCTTCATCCATACATTTTTGTTTCAAATTTAGTTAGCTCAATGTGTGAACGTATGGAAATAACACACAGCACAACACCACGCGTAATTACACTGCCAGGCATATAAAAACATCTCCTAGTCAGTATTTACCTGAAGACGATTGCGGACACAAGCAATCGAAACGTTGTAAAAAAGTGAAAAATGCAGAAATCTTCCGAAGTTAGTAATCGAAATACACTCCTTTCCACACATTCCCTCAGAGTGGGAAATAAATATCTGACAGAAAACAACTACGGATATTAAATTATATCTGACATCCATTTGTGCAATGTTCCTCACAGACCCAATCAATTGCTATATTGTTTCCTAACTGGTTGGAAATGACTATTTCAACAGAGTTTTTATAAAACTGATGACTATTCCAACTGTGCTGATCATGTTCTAACTTCACTTCATTTTAGAAGAACTAACAGTTTTTAAATTTTTTTACTTTTATATTTACATATTTATTTAACGCAAGCAAGTATGACCACAAGCATAATTCTTAATGACAATAAAGTATACAAATTATTATTATGATTTTTATTATTATGACCACCTGCATACATGACATGTTTCAAGGTTCTTAACTCTCATCAAGAAGAACATCAACAAAAAATTGAAAAATTACAGGATGCTTGCCAAGAATGTAATTGGTCGAAATATTCTTTGTCAGTTATTACGATTTTCATGTTTCCGGTTTAAATTTCTCCAAATTAGCGGAAATTACTCTTCTGAATTTTCCATTTTGAATAATTGTTCGTGTGTATAAGGTTATCACACATAAATAGGTTACTGAATAAACAGACTATAAATAAAGAAATTTTTGAATATAATTACAAATTATTGTCAAATTTCTTGATTGACTGTCTTAACTTTTCTGGGTATGTGGGTATGTAAATAATACTAGCTACAGTCTGTTGTCAAGCTATGCAAAGGCTGTTTTCAATGTCGATAAAGGCTGTTTTCAATGTCGATAGCAAGAAATTTGATTTTTTCCACTACTAGTATTAGGAGATATTTTAAATTGTGCTGTGTTCGACTAGAGAAAATAAATGTCTCTCCTAGCAGGAGCAGATGTTTCATTATCTCCTAGTGAGAGAGAAAAACAGGAACAATTGAATAACGGACGCCTGTGTAAATAAGAACGAACAGACAAAACTGCAATCAATATCTCTGTTCTCAATCACAGAATAGTGCCAGTCACTATTAAAATAAAGTTGCCTTCAATACTGGCTGGCGTTATTGCTATATCTCTCTAAAAACTATTTCCAACAAGCGTTCGTGATTCATCTATACCCGCACAAAATTTAGTTTGATAGATGTCACTTTCTCACACGCGAAAGTTTGATCCTGACTTGTACGGAAAGGTACTTTCCCGCACCCGGGTAACGGCAGTCGCATGCGGTACTCTTTCCGTACTTAATAATAATAATAATAACGATAAAAAAGGAATCCAGGAAAAGATTAATAGTTCTACTAGCGGAAAAAAATATTCACTAACTACGGTAGAGATGATTTTTCTTAGCGTCTTTGACTTGGTGTATATGTACTATTATTGAAGATGATAGTCTTGTAAACGCAGTAACTAATTGGAACAAATTGAATCATGTGTCCTACTACACTTCGATTTTCCTTGAATTTGTTTTTTCATTATTAGAGTGTGGACGTTATACGACACCCAGAAGACCATGCCAAGAAGCGAATTTCCTCCTCATAATCAATTTTTTAATAAATATATCCAATCAATTATTTGGCCAAACCAATATTTATATTACTTTTTAATGATTATAGCGCGGCTGTGAATACTTGAAGTTTATATTATGAAAGTGGCTGAGTAGCCTTGGCATTCGAAAGTGTTAACTTCTTTGCAAAAGCATAATTTTCAATGGAATAAGATCCCTACCGTCAAAGCAAAACGCTGACTATGAGTGAATATCTCATATCATGTTGTTACTATACTATATTATTTTTTCTGCTGATCTGGATATATGAATCGTCTCATAGATAATGCGATGGGACTCATAATTCAGTTAAAATTTTTTATTGTGCTTACTTAGTATGCTCTAGACATATTATGTGCTGAACAATAATTTGAACGCACTGAGTGATCTTGATGAGTAAATTTTCATGAAACAACTTAAATATTTTGCTAATGAATCAAATCTCTTGTAAATTAATTAAGGAATTATACGGTCTGAAACAGGGTCCAAGAAGTTGTTATGTACGTTTTGATGATTTTATCAAGCATTTGAAGTAGTGAAAAATGCGTTGATGAATGAGTTTGGAAGATCTGGGAACGTTATGATATTTTCTATGAATAAAAATTGAAAGAGATGAGAATGGCATGATTCTTAGTCGAGCAGTATACTTGAAAAACTTGTTCGATAAATTCAGTATGGACGAATGGTTGACCTATAGCTTGAGGTGCCTCGAGGCCTAGAGGTACTAGAGAAAACAGTCATTTACATTTTTTGTTCACCTATTCAAGTTCAAGTTTTTTGTTACGTCTATGGTTTTCGAGATTTTCAAGATTTTGAGATTTTTGTGAGAAATAATTACATGTCAAAAATTTTCATAATTTTCGAAAGATTTCCCAAACTATCGGTAATAGAGAAAAAAGTTTTTGAAATTTTTTTTTCACCTATGCAAGTTCCATGAAAATGTTCGTATAAAGTTTTTTGTCACGTGTATGGTTTTGAAGATTTTAGAGTTTTTGTTGTTTTCATGAGAAATAATTCTGTCAAAATGTTTTATACATTTCGTATTATTTCCTAAACTATTGGTATTAGAAAAAAAAGTCATTTACATTTTTGTGCACCTGTGCAAGTTTCATGAAAATGTTACAATGAAGTTTCTTGTAACGTGTATGGTTTAATTCGAAGTCTGAAAATTTTCATAATTTTCGTATAAAAGAAAATAGTTACCTACTGACATTTTTTGTCAATTTTCTCAAGTATTATGAAACTGTTCATATGAAGTTTTTTGTCACGTATATCGTTTTCGATATTTTCGATTTTTTTTGTTTTCATGAGAAACAAGTCCATAATTTTAATTTTTTTCATAAAATTTCTTATTAGAGAAAAAAGTCATTTACATTTTTTGAACATCTAATCAAGGTCAATGAAACTCCAGGTATACACTTTTTCGATATCTAGTTCGGTTTTGTAGATTTTGGTGTTTATTGAAAATTTTTGGAAAATGAAAAAATGTAATGGAATTATTTTTTCGTATGATTCAGTACAATGAAAGTGTTCATATACATTTTTTCGATATCTCCTTTAGTTTAGTTTTGGTGATAATTTCTTTTTCCGTTATTTTCGGATATTTCCCGGACTATCGAGACAAAAAATTTATTGAAACTTTTTATAGAACGTTGAAAGGCGATCAAAAAATGTTGAATGTAATATTTGAAAATCTGCATTGGTTTTGGAGATGACAATTCTTAATTTATCTATTGGTATTGGTATTGGTGAGTATGGATGGTGATTGATGCGCTGCGACCTGATTAGATCTATTGTGCCCCATCTTCTTTCACTTTATCTAAGAAAATGTTTTAGGCTAAGTTCCTAGTCGCTGATTTTTTTGGTATTAAATTTTTTTCCCGCGCTGTTTGTGAATTTGAAGGAACGCAATTATGAACGTAGATAGAACTCGTAAAAAGCTATTTTTAGCAAGAAAACTTTTTGCGATATTCCTCTTAGTTCGGGAGATATATTGATTTATCCGTTTTTTTTTGGTTTATATCCTGCACTATTGATTTCATGAAAAAAATGTAAAGTTACTTGTTATGTATTTTTGAAAGTCGATCGGAATAGGTATCCTGTAAAATTTGAAAATTCGCAGCCGTTTTCGAATTATTCGATATTTTTCAAAATGAAGACCTCGATTTTCGGAAAACTCGGGTTTTCATCATTTTCCGAGCGCTTAAAAAATAAAATGGATTCTATGACATTTGCTTTCCGGATAGAGCTCTATCGATTTCATTTTTCGAATTCTGATTTTCTTTATCGGTTTAGCCGCAATGAATTTTCTAAAAAACCCAATTTTTTCGACAAAATTGGCCGGGAAATCGTTATTAATTTTTTGATTTTCACCAAATACTATTGGCTATTGATGGCATAAAAACACGTCTCTCAAAAAAAAAATTTGTTCGAAAAAACGAAAGGTATGACTCCTATAGAGTAACATTCGATTTTCGGAAGAACAGCCCTAAAATTTTTCCGAGTTTTCCAATCGCAAACATTTTCAGTTTTTGAGATATTTTTTTGTTATTGGCGTCATTGAAATTTCATGTCTCAATCTCTAACGGTTCCGGAGATATAAGGCGGTTTCTGGGCACGACAGACAGACCGACAGACAGACACACAGACAGATAGATAGATAAACAGACGACGACAGAATTTTTTGAATAATGCGTATTTTTTTCGAAATCAGAAAAGTGGTGGTGTCAGCTGGAAGGCCGTAGTATACTCTCTAAAGGCCGTATCATCAAAAAAAATACAAAACATCAACTAATTTGCGAATACAAAATAGATATATGAAATGATTGTTGTTTCGTTGTGAAGAAATGATAAACATATTGGTTGGTGGGTACATTATAATGGCATGAAATAATAAAATCAAAGACTTATATCAAAATCAATTAATGGTTTATGTAAAAAACCTCAGAAATATAGTGAATCTATATAGAACTTAGCAAGGAATTAGTAGGCATTAATAGGTATCAGTCAGGTATTAATCGGTATTAGTCGGGAATTACAGGTATTACTGGTGAATTAGAGGTATTTTTTATTTATTTTTTGGTGAGGTGGAGGAAATCTTCATGGAGAAATATTGAGTCTCCAGACTCAATAAATACTGTGAGACTCTCCTTAGTAGGCATACTCACTAAAACCTCCACTTGTGTAGGTCCGGTCGGCTGTTGCCTCCGGTGACACTTAGGCTTATTAGCCCATTGTATCGTACCTATCGATGCCCCAATTCGCAAACCCGCCAACTCCACGTTTTAAATGGAGCCAGCAGGTCCGCGAACCAAGGCACTGCTGTTTCAATGTCACAGTACCCAATCCAATATTTTTGTGCCTTGTACGAGTTTGTACAAGTTCCGTATTGGGTGGGAATAGCACATCATGTGTTTCACGGTGTCTTGATCTTTACCGCATAGTCTGCAGGTCAGGTCTCCATCGTATTGCCCCATTATTTTTGGAGGTGTTCCTTCACTGGTGCATGTCTAGTCAGGAGTCCCGTAACGGTTCTCAACTGGCTCCTGTTCATTGTTAACAGGTCTGCCGTTCATTTGTTACACGGTCCTTTGATATATTCTTTCCCGTGTTTGTTTCCTGGGACATTGTCCCAGTAGTTTTTGTGCTTGTCCCTAACCCAGTATTTAACAGACGCTCTTATTGTACACTTTGGTACCCCTAGCATCTGCCCTTGTTTTGGGAGCATTTCCGATCCTCATCGTGCGAGTTCGTCTGCTTTCTCATTACCCATATCAGTTTGACTTGATTCCGGTCTGACAGAGTTTTCAGTTCTTATTTGCAGTCCCATGCCAGTTTGGACGTTACTTCCTTGCTAGACAAGGCCTCCAGTGTCGCTTGACTGTCTGATAGGATGTTGATATGCGCATTTTCAACGTTTCTCATATTATTTTCCTTCGCGCATTGAAAAATGGCTTATACTTCTGCTTGAAAGACAGAGGTATGAGTGCCCAGTGAGTAGCTGATGCCAATACTCGGATTCCTGGGAAACAGTCCTGAGCCCGTTCCATTCTCAGTCTTGGATCCATCTGTGTACCAGTTTTTCCCTTGTAGAATGTCCTTGAGGTGTGAGCCGTTCCATTCAGTTCTGTTTGGCACCACCACTCTTAACTGGTTGTTGAAGAAGTATCGTTTCGGAATGTGGTCCGTTCTCGTTTCCAGCGCGTCCCCGATCACAATTCTGACGATTCTCATGTGTCCAACGTTCAGGTTGGGTACGATCTGCAGTCTGGAGGCACCAAGCCTTGCCTCGCCCTGAACCACAAAGTGGAGAGGTGGCAGTCCCAGGAGTGTCTCCATCGCTGCAGTTGGTATTGATTTGATGGCCCCTGTGATTCCATGACAAGCAAGTCTTTGCACCTTGCTTAATCTCGTTGCGGCTGTGGGTATTAGAGGAATAAGTATACACAATTTCCTCAGCGGTTTCCCCTTCGCATATTTGTGTCATTCATTAAATGAACGCAGTCACCCATAACAAATAGTGGGGCATGCTCTAACAAACATACAAAAGTTTTTTTTCTTGTAGTGTCCAAATGGCCGTGCAATGGAATCAATTCGTTAAGATTAAATTTGATATATTGAAGCCCAAATATTGGCATTTCCTATCTGGATCGACTTTAATCCCAATTTATAATCAACCATATAACATGCACGTGATTTGTGAATTCAGCGAAGTAGTAGTAGTAGTAATCATGGGGAGGCCGCTGCCACAGCCAGGCAAGTAGGCCCCACTGTGCCCTTTTTGCTTTCCCCGCTCTCCACATAACTACCTTACCTCTCCTAGTCTTCCTTTCCGAATCTTTGTGACCTTCTAGTGAAGGTCAGTAAGTCCGTCCACTTTAATTCGATGAGTTCTTCTTGTTGGAGTTTTTCAACTCCGAAGATTTCGAATCTTAGCCTTCTGTACGCCTCACACTCGCCAAGGAAGTGAGAGGACGTTTCTTCGTCTTCTTCACACATATGGCAGGCTGTCTTTTATACCCATTAGTGACAGGTGTCTGCCTAGTTTGTTATGGCCTGTTAGTATTCCTACAAGGAGGCGTAGTGTTTGGCGATCTCTGCCTAAGAGCCACACCGTCCTTGACTTGCTAGAGCCGGCTACAAAGTCTTTTGACTGTCTGCATCAGGCAGTGTTCCTCCAGAGTTCTTTTAGTTTTTTTTTTTCTGCCCAGTCATTCAGGGCAGAAGAGATTTGACTCCTTGCGATGCCTAGTACTGGCTCCGGCCCACAGAATGGCGCCACGGAACCGGTTCTGGCAAGTCGTCAGCCACCTCGTTTCCCGGCACCCCTCTGTGACCAGGAACCGATACCAACTCGACTTCCTTTGTTTCAGCTAATTTCTCCAGAGCGTCTCCGCATTCCTGTACCAGGACTGAACTTTGCTTAGGATGGCAGATGGCTCTGAGCGCTGCCTGGCTATACGAACAGATATAAATTCTCTGCTCGGGTCCTATCACCTCTTGCCTCATAGCCACGGTTAGAATGGCGAACACTTCAGCTTGGAAAACTGTTGTGTATCTTCCCAGAGCGTAGCTTTCTCGTATACCTCTTTCCGTCCGTGTAACATACTAGGCTTTCTGGCCGGAACTCCACTGTATTTCCTTCCTATTGCTCTCTACTCGGAATAGTAAGAGCAAACTTCTTATTCCATCGCAGTCTGTCCTGTGCGCTTTTCACTCTCAGGACGGAAACAGGAATCTCCTGCTCCGCCCACTTTGCAATTTTCTCATGCCCTATCATCTCTCCTTCGTTTACCCAGACCTCCGAGTCTCGCATCCTCAAATAGGCTGTCATTGCATCCTTCTTGATCCAGACTGGAAGGGGTGGTAGCCTCAACAGCACCTCCAATACCGCGGTTGGGGTCGTTCTCATTGCACCCGTTATTAATAAACAGGCCAACCACTGGACCTTACTGAGCTTGCGACCGATTGTGCTACTTTGTGCGCCTGGCCACCATACAGCTGACCCATATTGGATCTTTGGTCTCACGACCGCCGTGTATAGCCAGCGCATAATCTCTGGATTGGTTCCCCAATTCTTCCCTACAACTCTCCTCAGTTGCCATAGGATTGCTACCGACTTTTGAATAACCCTATGGACGTGCGGCCTCCATGAAAGTTTGGAGTCCAAAACTACCCCCAGGTATTTGACCAGCTGAGCTAGTTGCAGCTCTTGGCCAAACATGGTGGGTGGCCTGAACCCATCCTTTTTCCTGCGTTTGGTGAACAAGATCATCTCCGTTTGTCGGATTTACTGAGAGCCCTGCTTCACCGCACCACCTTTCGATAATCCTGCATGCGGCCTGCATACGGTCGCAGACGACTCCAATGAATCGTCTGCTGAATTCAGCGAAAGAGTTACTCAATTATAATCATGTCATCCATGTATGCTGAAAAATCAATGTGTGAATATTTTGACAAAGATTTCAGTAATATGGTTAAAATATAAGAGGTATATGATGCTGTATTCAGACATAATGGCATGGAATTAAATTAATGCAATTTCTCAATATATTCAAATTAAAGAAATTTCTCGTATTCATAGAGAGTGATGAATATGCATCTTTGAGATCAATGGCACTCATAAAACTAATAACAGATCTATAATCGTCTTATTTGAAATAGAGCTAATGTATTTATTTTATACAATTATATTAAATTCAGTATGAATATGAGACCCATCTATTTTTTTTCTGAACATTTTTCAATAATTTATTGAAATGATGGGATTCACTATCCTCAACATTTCAATAAGGATTGAATTTTCGATAAAAGTCGGCAGAAAATTTAATTCTAATTCCTGCAATCCACATTCTAAAATATTTTTATATTTGTTGATGTTTCTCAAGGATTATATACTTTAAGCCGACCAGCATACGTGGTCTTTTCCTTAAGTTCTCCACCTACCACTAGTGATCATAGTATCTGATTTTCTTAAATTTCCTTTGTTGGTTTCTCCATTCTGTCCCCTCTTTGTTCATCCTGTCTTTCGCCTTTAGGCGCTGATAGTTCAAACAGTTGATATTTCATCTGTGGAACCTAATCCAGATGGGATAGGACTGAATGTGAATGAGTGTGGAAAAATTTTTGGATTTAAAATATCGAACACAGCAATAACAATGTAAAAAATTATCGGCACTCCAGTGCGGCTGAAATAAATTTGATGCCGCTGTCGCTCTAACAGCTGCAAAAATAATATCTCATTCCCAGAACAACATGATAATTTTTTCCAAGAAGGGGAGTAATAAACTACAATGCCACTGAATACTGCAGAGAAAAACCTATAACCCAGTAGCATATGTATGCCCTGATAATAGTGTTACGAGATTGATAAAAAATCCCCTAGCTACGCCGCTGGACAGACTTGCACGCGTATCGTCAATATGGTTTCCGAGAAAAAGGCAGATAGCTGCCGGTAATGAATATTCGGGATAACCGAACCGTCGCGTCGCGAAGATTCTGGTTACACTTGAGTACCTATAGGAACACGAAACATTTGACTGGAGAGGAGTTTTTATGAAGAGAATTTATTAAGTGATAATAAGCAGAAGTGTTTGGAATATTTAGCTTGTTGTATTGTTGTATAGATCTAAGTGTTTTATTAGTCAGTGAAGTGTTGTATATTTATTTATAGTGAAGTTAGAAAATAAACAGTTAAGTAGTGTGCTCGGCCTATTATTTAGCAAAAACGTAACAATAGGATGGCATTTGTCACTTCCATATCATATTCATCACTTTCCAACAAAGTTGCATTATCAATGAAAAGGTTTATGTGAACCCACTCCCCAGGGATATTTTTATGCCCTGATAACAGGTACTATGAATTATTTTCCTCTGGTCGCATAACATATGATAGCGAAATCATGCAGTTTTCCACTTTTGATCCATTTTGCTGTCAAATTGTATTTTCTTGAATTTTTCTTAAAACGTCAATTCAATTAAATTTGGTGATAAATACTCACTCAACGTAGATTGCAGTTCCAGCAAAAGCCCTTTCAACTTCTTTTTAATCTTTTCAGGTTTTTTCAAGCGATTTTTCCTATTTTTCCTTGATCTTCGTATCTATTCCCCGGTTTTCCTGGTATCGAGTTGTGAACGTGTGTACGTCATACGATACCACAGACAAAAGTTAGTTTGATTATACTCAGATCAGTTGATAGGGATGACTGGTCAACAGGGTTGCCAGCTCCAAATTTTCAGGTATATTTCTTTGAACGTGGTATGAAGACGATATTATCAGGCATAACTACAGGGTGTAATAATTGAAGACAGAACCCGAAGTATAATAGAATATACGTTTCTGAAAGTAACTGAACATTTAATTTTGGACAATAATAAAGTTATTATTGAAAAACCACACTCTGCCAACTGGCACCAATAATTGTACCAGGTATAAGGTTCCCTTCTATGGATGGACACGGTACAAACAAATAAGGATCCTTTAACATCAATAAATATACTTATTATTATTGACGAGTATTGTGACCTGAAGACTGAATTATATTCACACCACAATATTAGAGTGTATCGTTGAGTTCTGTGAGTGTACCTACATAAAATATTATGAAGAGTTTCGTTCAACCTGATTATTTGCTCAAACTGACACTACACAAAATTATATGTCCTAAGGCGAAACAAATTTCATATGAATTTTTTTTAAAAAATAATGTGTTTTTTGCGAAACTTTGTGATTCCACTGTTTTCATATGTCGATTACTCGATTACTCCAAGCCTATCACGACTTTTTTGAAGTCTCTTATCTCAGAATAAATATTACAGTAGGTTAGTTTAATTTGTTTAGACTCATTGGGACATTTTCTGTATCAAAATTAAATTGAAAACCCTGTCACATCCAAAAATTTGTTTTTCGCTTCCATATGTAAGGGTATATTTATGTATAAGAAATTGCAATAATTGATTTGCGAAATCAGTCGATACGTCACCAGCGTGCATCGTAAGATATATAGATAAGTAATCACCGATGACAAAATACTCTTTCGATCGATATTCAACCGCAAAATTGTAAAAAAATTTCACGTTATGTAGGTTCCGATCTGAAGACCAAACAAGTTCACTCGTTAGTGAATTACTGCAATATTTTGTAACTGCTCCTTTAAGGTTGGCCAATGAAGCGGAATACTTAATTGAACTTTCTATATTTTGATTTTTTCACTCATTATATAAGCAGGCTTCAGTGGGTAGATGCTGATGAATCATTTTGTCCAGTCAGGTATATCATATTTGAAAAACGACTATTTTGAAATAATAATATACCCTATATTATGTAAACCATTATTCCAATATTTTTTGAGACCTTCATTTTTCGAATACACTTAGTGGTTGGTATTTGCAGAAAGTTAATGTTTTATTTTGATATTTGATGCATTTCAACATCATCCTTGTGATGAGTTGTCTGATTACTTAATTGGATATTATTTCAATGAAAACTTTTTTGTAATAGACGAGTATGATTGTAGAAATACCACAGGACCAAATCAAGGAGTTTTTTCTTTGGATTTTTTGAATAAATACTTCCTTGAGAAAATTATGGTCCATCTAATGACATAACACCGGAAGTATTACAGCAAAAAGCTTATCGGCCGGCCGATAACACCCTGATTATTTTTTTATACCTTGGATAGGCGCTTCGATACGCTTTTATCCTAGGGTGAGCATTCAGTTTAGATTATGAATTAAGTGTTGGCTGGTACTCCAGCGTTTTCAAAATACTGTCGAGGGGTGTTCTGTTTTCAAGTATCCCTTATTGATGCCGCCAAACTGCCCTTTATTTCTTTCTCACGTTGGACTTATAGTCTGTTGCAAAGAACCTCGAGAACTTTTGAATTGTGATAGGTGTTCGTTGATACATGATACTTGCCGTAAACCAAAAATATTTTCCGGATAAGTAACGTGAATAACTTGAATTTGGAAAATAGTTCAGAATTTCTCTTTTACATTTTTGTTTTAATTTTCTTCTTCATACGAAAACTAAAATTCTATTATGTTCGAAGAACATCGTGAAAACTCAAAGAAAGTAGATAGGATTTGTTTTTTTGGAGGTTGTACTTAACACCTCTCGCAGAGCTGCGTGGTAATTTCTTTTGCATTCAATTTCGTTCAATTCTTAACATTATTCATTCAGCTGATATTCAGTTCTTAAGATGCTGTAAAAAAAATAATTTGATCGAAATGTAGGCATTCAAGTATTAACAAACGTCAAATCGCTCACCGAAAAATTGAGGCCAAAGAGTAAAATTAATGATAGATTATTATTAGGAGACCAGAAGATGGTCACTTGACGACTAAAACACGTTTCGAGGTGGTTTGGTCACAGAATAGGTAGAAGCCACACTCCCCCTATTTCTCTGTTTCATATTTGAATGTGCATGCGCGCAATTGTAGTTTATAAATTTAGAACACATATTATATATGTATGTGTTTCGTGCGTATGCTGTGATTTAGGGCCGGTATTATAAGGTCTTTTCTGGCGCCCATGTATTCAAAACGTATTCGTTCTATGATTCAAATACATTCATTCTGGCGTTGAAACGATGACGTCACATATAAAACGATTAGAAACGTATTCACGAAGTTTTGAAACCACCAAGAGGCAGTTTCAACTTTTAACACGCGAAAAAGAAACGATAGAGAGAGATTTATAACCTCAATAATTTATTATTTTATTACATTTTGGTTTGTGATTTGTTAAGAATGGAAGAAATGGAACAGTCAAGTATGTATGATGTACAGCTCGGAGAGTTTATTATTAAGGTGGATCGAGAAACATTCAAATCACAGCAAGGTATATGTAATTACCATACAAAAAAAAAATCTAAGTTTAATCTGTACCTATGGTGGAATGCATTGTTTTCAGATCCAAAATTTGCCCAAGATTATTTATTATCAGCAAGTTTACCTTAGATGTGGTAAAAACGACGAACAGTCAACATCTAACAATCCTGAGCCTGAAGTGATTTGGAGAACTTCAAAAAATCCAACCCAAAGAGACATTGAAGCAACGACAGTATTTTTATCATTGAGGAAAGAGATGAATGAGAAATTTGAGGATAAAACGACAAACAAGAACGGACTTTGGCTGAAAATTGCTACAAAACTCAATGAAATGGGTTATTTTGTTGGCAATGGTGTAAATGAAGAGAGAAAAGTGCCGACAGAAGTTTATGAACTTCCAGCATTCATACATGAAATACAAAGACCAGTCCAAACAGACCATAAAAAAAAACACCTTTTTTTGATGACATTGATGAAATTTTGGGTGATAAACATAAAGCTGAACCAGTTCTTGTTATTGATTCCTGCAAACCATCCACCTCCAAGGTTAACAATGAAATAGACTCTACTCTATCTAAAAGTAATGAAATACCAAAACATAATACATTTAACACTATAAAAAAACAGTTTGTCCAAAAAAAAACAATATTATCAGCAGTAGAAAATATGCTACAGGAAGAGCGCTGTTTAAGGCGGCAACAGTTTGAAGAGCTTGTTTATGATTTGAAAATTCAAAATGAACAGAGACACCAGCAAAAAATGGGAATCATTGAAGTGTTGAAAAATTTAAATAAAAATTCAGACTAAAATTATAGGTCAATATTAAATTTTCTTTGTGGAAAGTATCCTAAGGCCTTTGATTTTTTTTGTGAAGGGATGAGTTATGTTGCTTTTTGTTTAGCCTAGTTAAAATGATTTATTTGAAATGATTAGTCCTGCTAAAAAATACTTTTGTTTGTAAAAGTATAGGTGAATCTGTTCGGTATTTGGAAAGTATATTTTATTTCATATATAGTTGTTTTAATCTTCAGTTACATACACGTTTGTAGTAATCAGATAAAATACAATGGTGTATTATTCTATTAGAAGTTCTCCAAATTAGTTTTCTGTTATACTTATCATGGACTATTTACGTTTACTTTATCCTATTTACAGAAGTTTGGAGGCGATTGTTACCTATGCTGTGGTGACTTTAGAGTTACCTAAAACTCTTCATGACATAGATTTCAACAAAAATACTAAATGTATTTCAAAACAGCAAACTAATAAACATAACCATTAAATTCTTCAAGTAAGAAGTTAGGTTGAACTTGAATTAAGCATGCATTCTCGCGATTCATGATATTGATGACGTCAACTAGGAATCGTATTCAAAAGCACGATTGAATACGTTTCAACGCCAGAAAACAGCTATTAACATTTGTTGAAGTTAACTTTAATTTTAACAGTCAAGTTAACTTCTTCTTTAGAATGTCAGTATAATAAAAGTACTATTTTCAAAATCCTGGTCAAACAAAAGAAGAAGAAAATAATATTGGTCAGAACGTCAGAGCACCGTACATACTACATAAAGGCAGAAAGCTGAAACACAATGGAAGTTTCACGTTTTTTAGTTTTTCATAATTATGCATATTTTTTATAACGCCAAACTATCATTGCCATTATTATTATGATCACGCCTCATAAACGATCTTGTTGGTAAAATTCAAGCTTCATTTTTCAATACTGTTTTGCATCTTGTTTTATTTGTAAAATTAATATCCAAAATCCGGAAAATCCCAAAACTTATTACATAAAACTTCCACTGTGTCTACAGATTAAGTGGACAGAAGTAGTTCTTGGGTTCAATTTTACTGTTGAATAGTGTTGAAGAACGAGGTTTACTTATTTATCTGCGGTGGTCAGAGTGCCAGAAAAAGTTGAGCGCGTTCTAAAACCGGCTCTGCATTCAACTTATATCAAGTATCACAAATAATTATTTATTTATCGACATAATATAAACAGTAGCTTTAAAAAGTTTTCAAGTATGCATATGACATCACACCTTAAAAGGTAAGGGGGGCTATATGTAATCTTCCCTATCTCGCACAAGTCTCTGAAGGGTTGTTGTAAGGGTGACAGATTTTTAGAACTCAACAAATGTAGTGTCCTGCAAAGGTCTGGCTTTTAACATAAAACAAATTTATTTATAAATTTTAGAAGTATTCATCTATTCATTCCTGTCTCACCAAATCGCGATTTTGATTGTGAGGAATATTTTGATTGAAGTTTTCCAATTCTATAAATATATTTTCACCTGGTTCTTCTTCCCTCATATTTATGGCAATGTAATTATGTAGAACTAACTGCAGTTGCTATGATAACTTGCATAGTAGTCTCTCTCTTTAAGCGAAGTGTCGAATGCAGTACATGAAATCTTCTTTTCATACATCATACTGCCTTTATACAACATTTCTGGATCTCATTTGAGATTCATTAAAGAGTCTCTTAGTTTGATTTTGTGGGTTTTCTAGAGGAATCATCATATATAGGTACTCTGACAATGTATATCCAGAATAACCCAACAAAAAACTATAACCAAATGTACCTTCTTCAAATCGTGCCTTCAGTCTTGAGTGGAAAAATTAGTTGATCTTTGTGATTTTGCTTCCGTATGCTACAGACTCTCTTGATGATCGAAATCGGTTTTTGAATTCCGTTTCATTCCACAAGGTGAAATGATCCAACCGTTTTCTAAATATCCCTGATCGGCGGGGGCCTTCAACAATATTTACAGTATCTTCTTCATCGTCGCTTGAAAGTTCCTCAAAATCCTTATCGAAGATATCGTTTTCTAACATAATTGCTAACAAAAATAAAAATACAAACCAATAAAATCGAGGTTAAGTGCTAAATTATTGAGAGAAGAACTGTCGAAAACCATCATTTTCTACAAAGTTAATTATAACTGGTACCTCTTCCACCCGATAAAGTTAACTCCTACATTTTGAAGTTAACTACAACATGTGACGTCACTCCACAAGTTATCTTCAAGTTATCTGTCAAAATAATTTTATAATACCGACCCTTAGTCAGTTATTACGAAACAACGTTTGTCAAATAACAACTTACCCCCAACACGAGCTGGCTAAATATTCCTGAAAGGAGGCAAATGGCATGTAATGGTGACAGATAAACTACCCGAAGTCGTATCCTATAAATTAAATGAACACAATTGACTCAATATGACAAGAAGAAGATCTCCTCATTTAGCTTGCCTATTTCAAAGAATCATTGCCTCAAAAATGCCCCCATATCTGATGAGAAAAATAACATAACATTAATATTCGGTTCAAGGAAATTATAACGCCTTCCTTTTACAAAACACTAATTTTCAGAGGTCATTTTCCTATCAGATTTTACGGATTTATAACTCAATTCCCCAATACTTGAAGTCTTTCAGAGAAGTTAGTTTCAAAAAGCAAATGAAAAAGACTGTCACATATGAGTAGGTATATCGTATTGTAGTATGGCGCATAATTGCAAAGAAAAAATATGACTTTATTGTAAGAACTAGAAGTTTATTTTATTTTATCCTTTTTTTAGTTTATTTTCCTTTTTGCTTAAGAATAATAACAGAGGTTCATGTATTGTGTATTTCATACATGAGGCATTATACTACCTGATATTCGGCATTTTCCCATGAATTATACTCTAGGAAATGAAGACAGTGTCGCTTCTGTAACCCAACCTATTGTGTTGTTTGGTAGTGGGACAAAAACCTAGTGCATTCGTTGAGTACTACACCTAGGTTAACAAACAGTGCCGTGGAAGGAAGATTGAGATATTGACTTGAGATACAAGTTGTTGAATTGTATAGCTTGCTTTCCAGCACTGACTGTGGTCTGGGGCGATCCTAGAAGGAATACCCTTCAATTGATTACAGTCTATGAATAACCCGTCACTTTACCATCTCGTTATATTCTTGTTATTATAATATACTTACTTTTGCCAATATCAAAACGAATAAATTGGAAAAACACCAATGAATATATCGTTTCATGAATCTACAATATCTACCCTGCTGAAAAACTATGGCGTTTTCGAATAAATTCATATCCTCCTCAATTGCTCTACCAATGCACGGTATTATTTGATTCTCCAACATTTCCAAATATTTCTCACCAGTCAAATTATCATCGATAAAAAAAGGTCCTATGATGTGGTCACCTAAAATTCCTGCCCAAACATTCAATTTTTGAGGTCGTTGGGTATGACGGTATAAATGAGGATACTTATCACCCTAATATCGACAATTTTGCCGATTCACCTCTCCATTCAAACTAAACGTACTTTCATCCGAAAAAACAATTTTATACAAGAAACTCTGATGCAAGTTGATCCGTTCAGTGAGACTTTCACAAAACTCGATACGTCTATCGAATTCATCTTCGTTCAATTCATGAACTAGTCCAATCTTACATGTATGAAATTTGTACTTATGGAGGATCCTGAAAATATTCGTACGACTGATTCCTGATTCTCGAGATAACTTAGTAAGAGGTTGCGTATTTTCTATTAGTCTAACGTGCCCTAAAACTGCAATAGACATAGTTTCTTTGTTGACAACTCCTGGTCGGTTAAGGATACTTTTTATTGTTGACAGATCCAGTTTCCATAAAGTTCAGTATTTCCTAAACGTATTTCTTCCTGGATGGGTAGCAACTCTAGCACTATTTTAAATTCTGGTAGTACAAACTCACTGTTTCAATCCGTTCTCAAGAATTCACAAAACATAAACACCAATTGTAACTTCACCTGGTAGGTAATCGTTATTGCAGAATGAGACAAATACAAAATGAAGAGAATATCGAATTCAAACTTAACTAGGCAAAATAAAACTTTTTTGAAGTATACTTCAACAAAACACCTATGAAACCTTTGTAACAGGTTGTACAGAAGTTCAATCCAATGGAAGGAACCAATCATAAAACATGATATAAAATTTGGCAAAAGTTACAAATTTCTTTAGCTAAATATTTCAGAAACGATTTCTGATTGCTAGGGTGGAGTCATTCGGTTCATATACTACAAATTCATTCTACTCCTCCATTTTCGCTATTACGGTCCTTCCAAATTGTTCATTGGATAGATGGTAGTCCAATAGAGGTGGCATAATGCATATTTCCAGCGGACGCATGACGCCGACGTCGAATTCAGTTGCGTCTGTGCAGCATGAATATAAACTCACAAGGGTGAGGGATAAGTGGCAAAATGAAGGTTGGTGCGCTATTGAATTATTCGCAAGTTAGTTTGAGACAATCATAATTTAACATAAGCTGACGGTTTGTTGGTAATAACATTTTTAAACATACTAAACCTTGAATTGAGAGAACAGGTGAAATCATTATGTTACCGAAAAATTACCTATAAGACAAAAATTGCCTGTAAACATTGGCCATAGCGATTCCTGAGACAAAATTTACGAATGGAAAATATGCGTATGAGTTTTAATTTCAAATTAAAGTGTCATAGAATATGCCATTTTGTATACAATATTGGTTTAATTTATGAACTGCCTGTACACAGAGTCACAGTTTTAGGGCCGGTTTCACCAAACATTTCTAAATCTCGGATTTATCAATCTCGGATTGTTGGTAAATCCGGATTAAGAAAGTTTTCTGTTTCACCAAAGAAGATCCAGATTAACTAAATCGAGATTACATAGTTGAACCATTTGACAACGTTGTATGAAAAGAAGGAATTTTATGTTCTGTTAAGCTTACATAACCTTGTTTGGGTTTTCAATTTCGTTATATGTATCTGTGTAAACAAAGATATTTTTTGTTGAAAACTTTTAATGTAGACTGCAGACTGATAATATCGATGAGAATATCCATGAGTGGAAAAAAACAGGAACTATACTTATGGAAATACACCGTGAAAAACTAAGACAAGAAACAAATTCGGACATCTGGAAAAGGCCAAGAGAAAGTTCAAAAATTGAAAGAATATACAAAATGAAAATATTTTTACCGTTCTGTTTTTTCTAAGACATTTTATTTATTCATATTAAATATTTGATTGATTAGTTGTTTGTTAGTTCGTGTCAAAATTCTCCTTTTCAGGTTGTACTTGGCAATAAAGTGTTATTTGCTAATTTCTTGTTCAATATTTATTGAATTTTGTTTATACATATGTGAAACATATTTAAGGATAATATATAAAAATAAATATTATTATAAATATGAACAAAATAATTAAACATTCAAGGGTTTTGTGATACAAGTAGATGTTGATTTCATGCACAAGTTATCTGAACCACACTCTACAGAACTAAAGAAACTTGAAAAAAACTCATACAACCTACAAATACATCTTTTAATTGAATAATTACGATGGCACTGAAGGGCCAATGTAATATTAAAATTTTCGTTCATTTCCAATAATTATAGGAAAATTCCAATTAGGTACTATCTAGAAATTTCTAGTTACTATCTGGAAATTTCCAGTTACTATTTGTAAATTTACAATTATTATCTGTGAATTTCCAGTTATTATGTGGAAATTTTCAGTTGCTTTCTGGAAATGTCAAGTTGATATTTGGAAATTTTCATTCATTACTTGGAAATTTCCAGTTATTATCTGGAAATTTTCAAATACACTCTGGAACTATCTAATTGATAGTCTCATAGGAGGAATGAAATTTCAACTTCTGCAATAAAAAACACCTAATTGATGTAGTTCTTGATATTGTTTAGATCATTGTTTGATTTTGTTTAGAGTGCTTTTCGAATTCTCTTTTATATTATTCGAATATGTATACATATTTTTGTTTTTTTTTAAGTATTATTGACCTTATAATGAATGTTTTATTTATATATGTTTATAAAATAACAATATTTGTGTTCAATTAAAATTATACACAATGTTTGGTCAAAATAGTTTTGAAGTAGGTATTCTATGAAAGTTTATTCCTACATTTTGATAAGACAACATAAACCAAAGCTCATACGAACACATTATAAATTTTTGTGATATAGATTCAACCATGAAAAACTTGAGTAATATAATTTGTTTAAAACTAACAAGACGAACTAGCAAACACAAGGTTTTGAATTGTACAATCTCTTTGATCAAATATAATGAATGTTATTCATGCAATTTATGCAGAGTACATACATTTTAATTCGCCCCGTAGCTACTTCATTGTTTAATTACCTAATAAGTGAACTATTCAATTTCTTAAAATATTGTACAGATCAACAGCTTCATAACAGTTGCTGGGAATCTGAAGTGACTGTTCTGCAATTAGTAGATTACCTAAATCATGAAAAATTTAGTAACATGGCTATTTAAAATAGCCACATTCTCCTTTACAAACTCTCAAAGATTTTAAATGAACAATTTTATTAATATCTATAGTCCCTGGTACTTCCATGCTGCACAGGTAATGAAAACATTAGCATTGGCTTCCCTTATTTGGCGCTATACTATTTCTGGAAGATCTTAAATAACTGGAAATTTCCAGATAATCATTGGAACTTTCCAAATATTAACTGAAAATTTCGAGATAGTAACTGGAAATTTCCAGGTAGTAACTGGAAATTTCCAGATAATAACTGGAAATTTCCAGATAGTAATTGGAAATTTCTAGATAATAATTGAAAATTTCTAAATAGTAACTGGAAACTTCCAGATAGTAACTGGAAATTTCCAGATAGTAACTGGAAATTTCCAGATAGATAATGGAAATCTCCAGGTAGTAACTGGAAATTTCCAGATAGTAACTGGAAATTTCCAGATGGTAACTGAAAATTTCTAGATAGTAAATAGAATTTTCTTATAATTATTTGGAAATCAACAAAAATTTCAATATTACTTTGGCCCTTCACTGCCATCGTGAATAATATTTCAGACAAACATGTTAACAAATTCATTCTTTGCACTAAATTTCATAGTAATTGCAACTAAACTAACTAAACAGTTGTTTCTTGGGACAAGTAACTACTACTACTTGATGAAAGACGTTTTACATATTCCTCACAGTTCTTAATCGTGAAGCCAAAAACAAGGGGTCTGAATTGTGGTCCTTCATTAACTGTTATCGACCCTTCTGGGTCGCTGAGTTGACTCTGCATTGTCATCACCTAAAAAGCAACGTCATTTTACATTATTCGGTCCTTGATTGCATTTGATGAGACTCTCGTACGAGAAGCGAGACGAGACGAGAGTGGAGGCTGCAAGACGAGACTCGATACGAGATTTATCATTTCATCGGCGAGACGAGACAAGACTTTATGGAAATCTCGTCTCGTTGGTCTCGTGCGAACCACTAATTAGGATATTTGTGACTATTTTACGTGCATATCAAAGATTAATAATTTTGGTTAAATCATTTGACGAATCCATACGTTTTATGTAGTTAGGTACCTAGATTCATGTGTTTCGGTATTCGACTGCATTGGTATTTTTTTACCAACATCTCTGTTTTTAGAAATTCCTGCAATCCCTATTGGACTCACCACTATGGAAAATGTCAGTGTTGTTAAGTATTACGCACACGTTATTTGCAATATTGGTACTTTTCCAGGAACCCGATATTTCAATCGGATAATAGACGAAAATTTCGAAGCAATTAGGTAGGTAATTGGAACCTAGGAGAAATAAGAACGTCGTTCAACAGATGCGACAAGTTAGTTTTCAGCGTGCTTGTGACTCATTACTTCCTCGTGCAAGACTCAGCATAGAAATTGGTGGCAGTCATTTCGAACACCTGTTGTGAATTCAAATTCCGTTTATTTTCAGTAACTTTTTAATCCCCTGTTATGAAATGAGAATGCCTCATTGCCCTCATTTTGATTCAATTTATGAACTAATGAATGGAACCAGTGCTTCCCAAACAATCGTAAGTAAATGAGTCTTCTTTGGGAGATTTTCAAGTGCTTGAGAATTAAAAGTAATTGCTTTTTATTGTGTCATTATGTCGAATAAAACACCCCATTTTATTTATTGCTCCAATTTCGGAAACACCCTGTATATACTATTTCATTGTAAACTGGAAATATTTCGACTTCAATATTTCTTCGATAATTCCCTCAACCAAATGTATTAGTCCTTTTCCAAAATAAAAACAATAATAATAAATCGGCTTTATTCATTATCATCATTAACAAAAACACAAACAAACATACAAACTAGAAAAAAAGAAAGATGAGTTATGAGTATCAGCAAGAGCTGTTCGTCAACTCAACCGCAACCAAATGAATTCATTGATAAAGGCAATAAAAATATCAACTAAAAATAATAAAAAATGTATAAAAATAAAAATGAAGAGAAAGACTAAATAGTAACATATTGCGTAAGCCTAAGAAAATTTTATAGTGAATAGGCGGAGTGTCAGCTTTTGCTGCTTTTAAAAACCTTGACTAAACATTATCTATGAATTAATCAAATGTGAGAAAAGTAATCAATAATCTTAATCTACTTATTGAACACAAAGTGTTTTTGCAAAATAAACAAACTTTCTATATATTTGTGAGTTTAGTTCAAAACCATGTAGGGTGAGCCATCGTCTGTATAAAAAAAAGAACTAACCAAGTTAAAGCGATTTCAACCTTTTCTTGAAATTCTTTATTGTGAAAGACCTATATTCACTGGGAAGTGTGTTGTAGAGTTTCGGGGCATTATATGAGAAACTACGTGTGAAAATTGAAGACTTGTGTTTAGGAATTACTAGGACTGATCTATTACATGTCGCGCACCTATTAATGTTCGACAAAGTTTTGGGTTTGTTCGATAGATAGTCAGGCGTTCGGGTGAGTAAGACTTTATGCGTATTGGTTAACAAGTGTAATGTTCTAAGATTTTCCTGTTTCAGCCAGCCTGATTCCCTCATTACAGAAGATATATGATCGAATTTTCGAACCTCGAAGGAGAAGCGTAAGCAGCTATTTTGAATACGTTGCAGTCGCACCGAATCAGATTTCTGTAAGGCGGATCCATAAATACTGTCGCAGTAAGAAATTTTGGAGAAAATTAGTGATTCGCATAATTTAAGCTTAAGTTTCGTAGTGAGTAAATCTCGATTTGGAAACAATTGTCTAGAACGTTGTAAGAGGATTGAATCAGATAGTTAACGTGCCTAATGAAACGGAGCTCAGGATCGAGCCACAAACCTAGATTTTTTATTTCAGAGACAAAAGGTAAGGTGTCGTTTTCGATGCGAATATTCAGTAAATTGTGTGCGTCTTTTTTTCGTCCAAATAGCATCACTGCAGATTTCTTAGAGTTGAGTTTTAACTTATGTGCGGAAGAAATATCAAAAATTGTTTGTAAATATGGGTGTCATCTGCGTAGTGATGTAAGTTGCATTTTTTAACGTATATATGAAAGTCATATATATATAGACTGAAGAATAAGGGACCGAGTATAGAGCCTTGTGAAACACCTTTAGTTACAGGTAAGGTCTCAGAGGCGACTCCGTCCAGGACAACTTTCTGTGTGCGGTTCGAAAGATAATTTTTCACTAGGAACACTGCATCGGTGGAAAAACCAAAAAACCTGAGTTTATCACACAAAATGTCGTGGTCAAGCGTGTCAAAGGCCTTACTGTAGTCCAAAAGTACCGGCATGTCAAATTACCTTCGTCAAGAGCTTTGAAAAGATCATCAGTAATGGACAAAAGTGCTGTGGTGGTGCTGTGTTGGCATCTAAAACCAGATTGCATTGAGGTGATAATTCCGCGTTCGTTCACAAAATAATTCATCTGATCTTTCAATATCAGTTCCATAACTTTCGAGAGGCAAGGTAAAATTGTGATAGGTCTGAGGTCGGAATAGTCAGAGGGTGAATTACACTTGGCTAAAGGTAGGACTATACCATTTTTCCAACAATTTGGAAATATCCCGGTGGTTATTATTTTGTTAACGAGAAAAGTGATGTGATTCAGAAGAAATGACTCGATCAAACGAATCACTCGGAGAGAGATGTCGTCGGAGCCAATAGCATTACTCTTAATACGGTGAAGATAGGTTCGAACTGTTTAGCTGGAGACAGGGGAGAAATTAAAATAGTTTTCGATTTCAAGTGGGTTTCGATAACGGTCCCGCAATAAAACCTGCCTGGCTGATCTATCAGGTTGCGAAACTGAATTGAAATGTTTGTTAATGCGATTGACATCTTTGATATCGTTTGAGATTTCTGTACAAGTTTTTTTCCTCAGGATATCTACAGATCTTAAAGTGTTCCATGTAGCCTTCGAATCTTTACTCGCGAGATAGGCTTTCTTCTCCCGACGTATTGCACCTGTTGTGTAGTTTCTAAGTTCTTTATAAGCGTTCCAGTCCGCAACAGATAGTGTTTTCTTATATTTTGTCCATGCTCGATCTCTGAGGGAGATTATTTCTTCTATGTTGTGGGTTAGCCAAGGGGCCGGAGGTTTACTTACTCTTTTGGTTTGAAGAGATGCATGCATCTCAAAGAGGTAAATTATAATGTTGTTCAGAAATGAGATCATAAAATCAACATCATCAATCTGATAAATATAATCCCAATCGATTTTTTGAATATCAGAGCAAAAATGGTTGTTATCAAAGTTACCAAAATTACGAAAAGAAATGTACTTCGTTTTTTGAAGTTTCTGAATAGTTTTAATTTTACAGGACACTGCCATATGATCCGATATGCCCCATATATCAGTGACATCGAATGATGATACCTTCTCTTTATCGGAAACAAACAAAATATCTAAAATGTTTGAGAAAGGGGAGTAATACGAGTGGGACTGTCGACTACTTGGCTGAAATTAAAAGAAATGAAGAAGTCCTCTAAGAGCTGGCATCGTCGGTCATTTGAAAGCAGATTTATATTGAGATCACCAGAAGCGAGGAAAAAGTCACTTGAAGGAAGAATGTTGGCTACGCTATCTTCTAATTCGTTAATGCATTGAATTATATCACCTGAGGAGGGGTCGGTACAGAACACCAAAGGTGAAGGATTTACCGCGATGTGTGGTTGAAATCCAGAGCTGCTCAAGATTAGAGCTGATTTCAGAGTGGATCAATTTAAACTTTATATAATTTTTGATGAAAAGAGCGACTCCACCTCCCGTCCATTTATGTCGGTGCGTAATAGCTGGTATGATTCGATTTTGACTGTGCTTGAATTGATGTTAGAGCTAAGCCACGTTTCGGTAAGAGCGAATATGTCAAATTTTTCTTTCAGAATATGTTGTGAGAGCAAGTCGAAACCAGTGAATATAGTATGCGTTCTCCTCAGTTTATTATTTCTGATGCTGACTTTTATACCGTTACTTTTGGCCACAGATTATAGAAACTAACAGATGAGACGGCAGACAAGGAACGTTATTTGAGGACCATTCCTTTGAGATTCCAATCACGTTGTCTATTCAAAAAGTCTTATATATAAATGAATATCTGAGAATAATATTCATGACTTCCAGGCATTTCTGCACTTACAGCTCTGAAGTACTGAACCACTGAACCGCAAACAAAATGTTCTACAAGGAATTGAATATTTTGAAAAAAAATCAGTTTATATAAATATTATAACTTGGTCAATATATTCAATTCTGGAGTTCGGTGTCATAAAACCTTAAATCTATAAGATCTTGAACCATTAACATTATATAAAAAAGTAGAACCAATATGAATGGTGATTTTTGTTCAATATTCAGTATGACAATCTACTATTGAACTGCAATATATGAAGGCTAATAAAAAAAATTGTTTGAACTTCGCGCTTCTAGACAAATCTCTATATAGGATACCAATCAAAATCAGAATTTCCATGAACTGAAACGCAAAAAGCTTTCGTATGCACTCAGCCTAAGCAGGAAAGAATCTAAATCCGCAACCATGTCGACTTGAATTTTGCGAACCGGCAACTCTGGCGCGCAAAATTTAAAGGTCCGAGGTCAATGAGGCGGCATTTCAAACATCAAAGGAAATGGGCGGAGCTTCTTATCTGTAAGTTTCTGTAATCTGTTTTTGGCAATGTTAAGATGACTTCTTAAGGCTTCATGAACAATCTGGTCCTCAGGGCTTAAATCGTTTGCGACGAATATGTTTTTATTTTTGAGTTTGAACAAGTTATTCTGTATCTCGATCTTGTTCCAGTAAGAAAGTAGCTCTATTTTTAGTATTCTCTTTTTATTTTTATCCACGAACGAGAAGATGTTATCAATGTCTGTTAGTTTGAGGGATTAGGTTAGGTTAGGTTAGGTTTGAACGTGAGTGGGCCCATATCAGGCCCTCCACTGCGGCCAATGGCCTATTGTGGCTCACCCTATGGTTATATTTCTCCCATTCTCCCAGTATATCCAATCTCTTAACGAAATTGAGGAGTACGTTGGGAGAACAATTTACCAGGTTCTCTGGCCTTACTGTTGTATTGCCAAATGTTGAAAATCTGGTTCTGGCCGCTGCGGGGCATGTACATAAAATGTGCTTAGCCGTTTCATCCTCCTCCATGCATAGGCGGCACTCTGTATCTTGTCCGATTTTATGCATGTGGTGTTTGAGTTTGCAGTGGCCCGTGAGCAAACCTACTATAACTCTGAGATGTGCTCTACTGAGTTCTAGCAGCTTGTCAGAGTCCTGTTTTTTCCTTGTGCAATCAATAAATGCTTTGGAATGGGCTAGGCCCGGTAGACTACGCCAGTACTCGAGTCTTTTGTTGTCAGCCCAGGATGTTATGACATTCTTGGCAGTGCTATGTCCTATACCGATTACCGGTTCTGGCCCAGTGAACGTTGTTTCGGCCCCCCCTTTTGCTAGGGCGTCCGCTATTTCGTTTCCTTCTAGGCCCGAGTGACCTGGTATCCAGACTAGGTTAACGTTGTTGCGTTGTGCCAGTCGGTTTAAGGTTTCTCTGCAGTTCCGTACTGCTCTGGATTTAAAGCAATTGGATTCAAACGCTTTCAGTGCCGCTTGACTGTCTGAAAATATTTTTATTTTCGTGTGTGGCGTCGATTTTCCAGCTCCCTTGCACACATTTCAATGGCATATACCTCTGCCTGGAATACCGTAGCTAATTTACCCATACTGAATGAGCGTTTCACTACTGGGTTCATCCCGTATATTCCGGCTCCGACACCTTCCAAAGTTTTGGAACCATCGGTAAACCAACGTTCATTTGCCCTACATAGGTCAGTTTCATTCCGAAACCAGTCTTCTGTTTCGGGGAAGACCACAGTGTAGGACGTGTGAAGGTTGATAGTTTTAGGCATGATGTCTGAGGGCATTCCCAGAATGTTGTGAGCTATTATGCCCTCCAGCATGCTGCTACTTCTCATGACTACTGCCTGCGGTAGACTAATGGCCGCTTGGTAGAGTCTGTTTGGTGCCCATCTTGCCTCTCTCTCCAAACCTATGTGAAGAGGAGGTAATCCGAGAAGGGCTTCCATTGCTGCCGTTGGCGTGGAGCGAATGGCCCCAGTAATCGCCAGACACGCTTGTCTCTGTAGTCCGTTAAGTTTAGCCTGGGCCATTTTTTGTTGGCCCTTGCTCCACCAGACTACAGAGCCATACGTGATTATTGGTCGTATGACGGTCACATACAGCCAGTACATGCCCCATGTTTTGCCACATATTCTGCGGCATGTCCATAATGATAGGCTAGCCTTCCGGATAGTCTTTTTCAGATGGAAGTTCCAATTTAGCTTTTTATCTAGGGTTATTCCCAGATATTTTGCTTCACTCGCAAAAGGAATTGTTACACCATTGATGGAAGGAGGTTTTTTAATTGTTCCAGCATCCTTTTTCTGGTGAACGGCACTATGACCATTTTGTGAGGGTTAATGGACATTTCCTCCCTCTCACACCATTTATATATGGTGTCCAATATATCCTGAAGGGCGAAGGAGATCGTCTATTCAGATTTATCGCGTATTACTAGGACCAGATCGTCAGCATATGCTTGCAGATCGACCTCCCATAGCGAGAGAATGGCCAGCAGATCATCCACCAGCAGTGACCATAGCAGAGGGGAGAGAACCCCCCCCCCCCCGAGGGCAGCCCCTTGCTGGCTTGAAGCTGACACTTTCCCCCTGTAGAGAGGTCGTTATAGTTCTGTTATGAAGCATAGTTCTTATCCAGTCACATAGTATTGGTTCAATTCCTCTAGAGACAGTGGCCTCATATAGGGAGTGAGGTAGTGCATTGTTAAATGTCATATAGGGAGTGAGGTAGTGCATTGTTAAATGCTCCTTCTATGTCAAGGAATGCGGCGACTGCTACCTCCTGGTGTTCCAGGGCGTCGCTTATTCCTGAGACAAGGTTGTTGAGAGCAAGTTCTGTTGACTTACCAGCCTGGTATGCATACTGGTGAACATTGAGTGGGTCCTTTGTTAGTACACCACACCTCATGTGCCCGTTAAGTATTTTCTCCATGCAGACCCACCTTAGGAATATAGATCATCCTAGTCGCGGTCCAGTTAGATGGAATATGGTTCCAAACTAAACTGGCTCTGAAGAGTCTTATGAGGATAGGTGCAATATGTTCCAGTCCGATTTGTAACAGAGCTGGAGCTATGCCATCCTCTCCTGGCGATTTGTAGGGTTGGAACCGCCCATCTTATCGCCTGTGGTGTAATTATTTTGTTGGCAACTACCCAGTCATCTCTGCTAGGTCGTTTTATCTGGCCTATATATGTGACTGGAGGTCGATTGTCCAGAATCAGGCTGCCTGGGAAGTGGTTATTAGCCAATAGCTCTAATGATTCTTTCCTGGAGGCAGTAAAGGAGCCGTCTGGACGTTTAAGCGATCCCAGCTCTTGTGTCTGCTCTCTGGATAGAATCTTGTGGATACGGGCTCCGCTTGATGTGTTCGACACATTTTCGCAGAACCGTTCCCATGATTCTCGTTTTGCTTTCCGGATATCTTTGTTGTTTTCCCATTCACCTGACACCTTAGCTCGGTTGAATAACCTTCGAACTTCTTTTCGTGATTTATCCAGATTTTTGTTCCACCAGGAAGCATTCCGGTTATCCTTTTTCTCCCTAAGTGGACAGTTTTCGTGATACGCTGAGATAAGTGCAGTTTGTAGATGCTCCGCAGCAATATCTATTTGATCACGACTATTTATTGTGGTCAGTCCGTTTTGGAGATAATTCTTCAGGGAGGTTTTGTATCCTTCCCTGTCCATGCTCCGCATGTCTCTGTAATGTACCACTGGCCTGGGGCCTATTTCAATGTTAAATTGAATATGTCTATGGTCTGGGCATGATGGTTCAGAGGACACCCTCCAGTTGGATAATTTAATGCTTAGAAATTCTGAGCTGATTGTTAAATCTAGTACCTCTTCCCTAATACTAGTGACAAAGGTTGGCTCGGAGCCCACATTGTTAATTGTAAGCTCCTCCCCTAGGAAGTAATTGAAAAGAGACTCACCCCTCATGTTGATGTTTGTGCTGCCCCACGCCTCATGGTGCGCATTGGCATCACATCCTATCACTAGGTGGGTGTTCTTCCTCCTGCTGAAGGCAATTAGTTCTCGCACGGCCGCTGGAGGAGGCTGTTCCGCCCCAACATCTCCAGGAAAGTATGCTGAGCAGACGATAATTTCCGTCATATACCCCCTCTCTGGAAACTTCACATGGATTGTTGCCATGTCTTGGGTGCAGAAATCTGAAAGAATAAAATAATTAATGCTGTTTCTGGCTAGAATGCATGCTCTAGGTTTCACCCCAGAGCAGACTGCAATTATCTTACCAGATGTGTTGCCCAGGCCGGTAACTCGGCCTGTGTTCGAGGTCCAGGGTTCCTGGATGAGGGCCAGATCTATCCGCTCCTCTACGAATTTTTTTTCCATGGACGTAGGTGACGGATTTGGCATGTTGCAGGTTTGCCTGCAAGAGTCTGACTGCTGTATCAGCCATTCCCTTTTTTGCCGTCTTTAGGCGGTCCTTCCCCGCCATCTTTCTCAGAGGGTGGTTTACTCTCCTTCCCTCCGGAGGTGCCGGCACCCTTTACGAGTGGTGGTCTATAGTTTGAGGGGTACTTCTAGGGTATCACTCAGAAGAGCAAGGTATTCTATTTTGTCTTCGATATCAATGCCGAAAACAACAATATTTATTCGGCGCAATTTACGGTCCAGAGACTGGATATCTTTCTTCAAGTTAGTATTTTCCACCTCGAGCAGAGATATTTCAGTATTTGCAGTGTGCAGTTCTGATTTAATTTCAGCGAGTGTTTCCTGCGTTTTATCAAATTTCTTATCCAGATTCTTGAGAAAATTGAAAATATCAGCCAAAGAAGGCTCTTCAGAATCGTTCGGTATGAAAGGCATTATTTATTGCAGATTCTATTTTCAGAAGTATGCACTCGAACTAACAAAAGTAGAATTAGGATGATAGCTCTTTGTCAGAGTTTTTGTTCAATGCTCGGAGATAGTAGGTCTTTTTGCTCGTAGACAGTACCTTTTTTTCGATTGGACGAATTTACAACTGCAGAAAGGCTACGCAACAACAGCAAATAGCTTAGTAACTAGGAAGAGATGATGCTCACCCTTGGCACTACAGGAATATCACAAAACTACGAACATTTTGGCAAAAGTCCCAAATTTTTACGTTCTTATGAGACGATATAAATGACAAAGTATGCAGGATCTCTCACTTGACTTTTCAACTTCAACGAATATTGTATTAGAAAATATTTTTATTCAGTTCTTCCCTACTTTATTATAGTGAATCTTCAATTTTTTTCTGAAACTAAAAAACTGTATGATTTGAATTCATTGGGTAATTGATTATATAGTTCAGGAGCATTGTATGAAAAGCTGCGAGTGAAAATAGCTGAGCTGTGTCTAGGTATGACTAGTGAATTACTGTTTCGAGTATTAGATCTATTTACACTGAATAAGTCGTTAGTTTACGAAGGAGGTACTCCAGTTTTTGGAAGTTATAATTTAATGTGTATTCATTAATATGTTCAATGTTCTGAGGGTTTATAATCTCAACCTAAAGACATAGGAGTTTTTTTTCTCGTAAGTTCAGAGTAAATGTCAATGGACCTTATGTTGATTCAGCAGATAACCTAGGTCTTATGGTCTATTCTTCTCTTAGATTTTTAGGCCATATAACAGTATTGACAGAGTCTGTTCTTGATCGAAAATGAAATGATGCTCCTTCGAGTAAACATGTATACTATTTTATTTTATTTTTTATTTATTTGTAACGAATCTTCCAGGATTCCAGAGAGAGAAACCCCTCAGATGCTCCTAGGAGCTTGTGCGAGCAAGGAAAAGATCCGGGACCGATGTCCGTGCTGGGTTTTGAACCCACGACCTTATGCTTGTGAGGCGAGCGCTCTACCACACGACCATCACGGCCGTAAATTGAAATTTGAAACCTTTGGTGTGAATAAAATTCAAGAAATAAAATTTTGAGCCCCTGAGGATGCCAACTTTAATGGCGAAACACGCGTCGAGTGAAATTGATTTGTTTTGGTGTTTTGGGTAGTTTCTATTTCTTGAATGTACAGTCACCATTATAATAAAATCAATGAGCAGCTAAAAATATATTAAGTCTTAACTCATGCATCAGATTCATATTCGGAATACGAAATTATAGCTCGATTTCACATAAGATCGAAGAAATTGCAAGGCTACAAAGTCAGTTATAATTCAATGCCCGTAACACATATTTGCCTCATATTGTCCATAGGATATCCAAAGTTCAAAAAGGTACCTTTGGAGATGATCGTTTTAGAATTTTTTATTGATCGAGTTCTTTCAAAGCAACCTTTAACTCTTTTTCAGCGCCATAAAAATTTGTTGCATTATCACACCAAATTATTATCCTTCATTTGACTGGGAATGACCACCTGCAGACATGCATGTTTCGAAGTTTATTGCCTTTCATCAGTGACAGGGTGACAGGGTAGGTCACACAACATTATGATTGTCCGGTCCCTGCCAAATAAATAATAATCAACTGTTTATCTAATATTTCCCCACGGATAACACTACGATCTACAACAAAGTTGATCGAAGCTACATC
Organism: Chrysolina americana; assembly: GCA_958502065.1. Lineage (NCBI taxonomy): Eukaryota > Metazoa > Arthropoda > Insecta > Coleoptera > Chrysomelidae > Chrysolina > Chrysolina americana. The sequence goes on along the minus strand of OY293415.1, from coordinate 40,457,888 downwards.
CGCACGGAACAAGACAAAACACTCCCAAGTAGCACAGTCTCCGGGAAGAGAAATCTGTAAAAATTTTAACGAGTTCGAAAATATTGTGCCAGAGAGGTATCAACAATGTGAAAAAATACGGGGTACCCTTCTCTCTAAGCATTTCCACCAAGTGGAAAATAAAAGGCACAAATCTGTCAGAAAACAACTACTTCCCTGGCTAATACCACGACGGACATTGAACTACATCTGACAGATATTTGTGCAACGTTCTTACAAGAAGACCCAATTGCAAGTGCTTATCTCGCAATTAAACAGAAAATTATCCTTCAATTGGCTGGGAATGACCACCTGCAGAAATGCATGTTTCGGGGTTTATTGCCTCTCATCAGTGACAGGGTAGGTCAGACAACATTATAATTGTCTTGTACCTACCAAATGAATAATAATCAACTGTTTAACTAATATTTCCCCACGGATAACACTACGATCTACAACAAAGTTGATCGAAGCGCCATCCGCACGGAACAAGACAAAACACTCCCAAGTAGCACAATATATTGTGCCAGAGAGGTATCAACAATATGAAAGAATACGGGGTACCCTTCTCTCTAAGCGTTTCCACCAAGTGGAATAAGTTTAATATTAATGAGACTTTGCTACCACTTTTGGATAGTGGTTTCACGATTCCAGTTTTCAACAATTTTGGAAAGTGACTTTTTTCGAAACAATAGTTTATCAAATATGTCAAGGGTTTGATTATTTCTTTTGATATGTTTTTCAAAGTTTCAGTTATCGTAACCGGGAGACTTTTTTGGTTTAAGTTGCATTATGATGTCATGGACTTCTTTGGTATCGGTGGGATAAAGATACATTGAATTATATAATCTTGTGTCATGTAATATGTTGTCATCAGGAACTTTTATTTTCCTTGCATATGATGAACCCAAAGTACTATAGTATTCATTGAAACTGTCACAGATATGCTTTTTGGAATATCTCTCGTGGTATACCGTCGGTTGAAATATTTTTTTTAATTTTTTATTCATGTCAGAGAGCCTTTGATTAGTTTACGTTGTTTTTGATAAATTTTTGTGTAAAAGTTTTTTAGAATTTTTTATCCAATTTATTTTTGTAGGTATGGTACTGTGTTTTCAGATGTTGATTGCTTGGGTCATCAATTAATGTTTTATACATTGTCTCCTTTTTGTTTATCGATGTAAAAGTTATCCATTTTTTCCGTTTCATGTTTTGTTTTTTAGCTTGCAATTTTTTGCATTTTTTTCATTATACGAGTTGGGTTTTTGAATGAATTTATCAGTCATTTCGTCTACATCCCTTAACGAGTTAGGTCTTCCCATATCTCGTATTTCAAATCGGTTTTCAAAGATGAATAATTTATATATTGTATTTATTTTTAAAATCTACACAAGATGTAATCGCAAGAGTAATATCAAAATTGAGTGACCATATTGACAAGAAAAGACCAGCGATTTGCGTCTTTGTAGATTTAGCGAAGGGTGAATCACACCCAACTTGTCCACACGCTAGAATGTTTTGGTTTCAGGGGCGTAGCAAAAGACCTAATGACCAGTTTCTTAAAAGGAAGGAAACAAATTGTGAAGGTTGGTGATGAGAGCAGCATAATGAGGGAAGTTGAAGGTGGTGTTCCACAAGGCACCGTACTAGGTCCAATGTTATTCAATATATACCTAAACGATTTATATCAATTAACACAGACTGGTAGAATAACAAGTTTTGCGGATGATACAGCGATCGTGTATCATGACACGGATTGGGTGTCACTGAAAAATAATGTTGAAAATGATCTAAATTTGATTTTCAAATGGTTCAATGGAAAATTATCAACCGTCAACAATAACAAAACTCATTTCATACCCTTCACTTCATATATTACAAATTTACCACCCTTCCAAAATCTGAACATAACTATCCAAGAAGAATCATTTAAAATCACCAGCACTGAAAGTATGAAATACCTGGGAATCATCATAAACAGACATCTACGATGGGATCATCACATCGCATATTTAACAAAAAAACTTCGTAGTCTACTCTTCAAATTCAGCCAACTTTTTCAAATCCTGGAAATACAGCAAATGGAGTTTCTTTATCACTCTCTCGTGAAGTCCCACATAAATGATGGAATCATAGCCTGGGAAGGAGCACAAAATACACTCCTAATCAGTCTAGAACTAGTGCAAAAGCGACTGCTGAAGATAATATACAAGAAACCCTGGAGGTATAGAACAAACACTCTTTTTACCGAAACTCAAATATTGGACGTTCGTCAGCTATTCTTAGAAACATTCTCGTCAGGCAACACAACAATAAACATGAACACTTATAGTACGAGATTTAAGGAAAATCGTGTCTATGTACCTAGAGCAGAGAAATGTCTAATTCAAAGGAGCTACCAGTACTTAGGTCCAATAACTCTATAATTCAATCCCCGTTGAAATAAAAAATATCAACTTAAATAACTTAAATATCAACAATTTATTCAAGAAATTATTGAATAAATGGATTCTCTCGAGACCTCGAGAAGAAATACATACATTAATTAATCCGCAAACAAATAGGTGAATACGTACACTTTTTTAAATGTTTTTAAATTTTTTATACAATTTTAAGATTCTCACGTTATGTTGCATTTGCAGAATACATCATTATATACTGTGCCTATACCGCTATGAACTATGAATTATAGCTAATCTACGCACGGGCCATGCCTCCTGTAGACTTTCTAATTTATTCACTATTTTATATATACAGATAATGCTTGATATAAGATATAACTTGGAAATGTGCTGTTTCTAATTAATTTAATTGTTTATTCAATTGTATATTTAATTGTATACCATTGCATAAAAGATGGGCGACACTACTTGACGGAAGATCATAAAACTAATAATGAATTATGGTGGATTACGTAATCCAATCTTCCGCAAAAAAACCTATACAATAGGTATGGTCGTCGGCAAGTATTCAACAGAAAACAACTACTGCCCGCTACGACCATTGAATTATATCTGTTTAATACTTGGCAAAGTTTTCTACAAGAACCACTTTGCAATGTATTTCAAATATCAAAGCTGATATTATTTTTCGATTTAATTGGAGGAACACCTCCGTACCGGTTTCATGGTCATTGCCAATCATCAGCGAAGGATAGTTCGACCCAATTGAATCGAAAAATCCTTTCATCCTAATTGGAAATCCCTGAGACAAACACTGAAGTATGAATTCAGCGCCATCTCTGGGTTCCAGATTAAAATGCACTCCGACTACGTGTCGACTTCAATATGAAGCCAGAAACATCATAAAAGATGGGCGACACTACTTGACGGAAGATCATAAAACTAATAATGAATTATGGTGGATTACGTAATCCAATCTTCCGTAAAAAAACCTATACAATAGGTATGGTCGTCGGCAAGTATTCAACAGAAAACAACTACTGCCCCCTACGATCATTGAATTATATCTGTTTAATACTTGGCAAAGTTTTCTACAAGAACCACTTTGATATTCTACACTCCATCACTAATGCCTGTAACTCTAGGCTGGAAATAGAAGTTGGTTTTATTGGAGCCACTCTTGACTCGACCACTATAAAAGAGATATCAATTTTGTGTTCTAAGTTTACCAGGATATATTATGATATCTGCCAGAGCAAAATAAGCTTTTTCACTGCCGTCACAGAATAAATGAAGTATGTATTTTATATAAGACATATCACTAATGTAACATCAAGGAATCAAAAATTTGTTCACCGTGTTTAGTTCCTCTAACCAATTCAACCAATTTTTCTTTATTTTCTGATCTAGCTCATCATCCCATCCTGATGAACCAGAATGTATTGTATCAATAATTTTCCCCCTAATGGAAAAAATTCTGAGAAAAACCCAAGAGGTCAAAACTTCTCGCTCCGTGCTTTTCTTTCTTCCCTCTTCGAATTTCGAGAACTTTTGATTCTCCAGTTCCTTCTTGGTCTTCAACACTTTTTGGAGCGAGACAAACAATTTGTCAAGAGAAAACTTTCCCTTTTGTGAACTTCTGTAACATATTTTATCAAATCAATGACTTCTTTTTGAGAATCAAGATTATCTAGATAGTAATCCATGTGTAGTGCTGATTAAAAATGGCATTGCGTGCATGAGGAAACTCTGTGAAAGTAGCTGATGTTGGGGAGGAATTGGCTTGAAATATTATGGCAACCATTTCGTTTCTTCTATTTTTTTGTCATATTAACCCCGTCTCCAGATGAATTTCTACACTTTTCTGTCTTCTTTTCTCATATACATTCTATGAAGCATTTCCTGGATATCAACTGCTATATTCTTTTGTCGAAATAATTTGAAAGATAGGGTCGTTTCAATAAACAGTCATTAAAGCTGCAATTTTTTGGCCCACCCCAGTTTCAAAAGTAAATTCAAGAAACGTTTAAACGCTTCGAACAGTCCGAACACAATTAATAGCAACAAGCAACAACACCTGTCCAGTAATTTAGTCGGCGACCAATATATCCCTTTGAGCAAGTTCGATATTCCGACAAGCTTTGGGAAATATTCTGCGCGTTCTGTTCAGCTCGTTCGCCTCGTTTGTTCATCTGTTCGTTCGGGCTAAAATGTTCAAGTCAGGACGCGGCCTCAAATTTCACACCCATTCTATTTTGAACATTATTATTATTATTAACATTTCATTTCTGAGATCTTTTGGTTTATTGCTAAAGAATTCCATTTCCCAGAAATATTGTGGATACTGAAATTAGTTATACCATTCATTTCAAATGTTATTTGAACCTAATTTTCCTGAGCTGTCAGTTGTTCTCGTTACGCTTTATGAATATGTGGCTTTGGTCATTTTATCAACAATATTCACAATGAATTCTCGGAAGGCAGTAAACAATCGAGATAACCAACCGCACTGATAAGTGTTTCTCATTGTATCTTTCTGCTTAGTAATCAACTCTTGATATGAAATGTATGAGAAATGTGGTTTCACTGATATCATTTTTTTGTGTGTGTCGTAGAAAATGCTGGAAAATTAAATCACCAGTAAACGTTCATTATTGAATTGAAATTTCAATTTGTCCCAACTGTAGTAATACGAGTTTACAGTGACAATATTTTAAACCAGTGGGTTTTTGAAAGTGAAATATCGGATTGAGAAGAAGAATGATAATATAATAACTTTCATGAGAAAATATATTCTCATGATGATGGTAGAGAAATCTCGCGCGTATGCAACCGTATTCTACAAGAGGTGTTTATGAATACTACCTGTGATAACGTAACTGCATTGATAACGAATAACAATTCAGATACCTGTGGCCCCATTATCTAAGAGAACTCTTGCGAAGTTATTCCTTGAAATATTTGTGGAGAATATTTCGATATTGTCGTTTTTTGCGGAACTATTCTGGTACTAATATGCTCAATATCGATGATGAATTGAGTTATCAAACTTTTCAGAGTAACGTTCGGTGGGCCCAAAACGACGGATTGCTAATCAACGACGACCTGTTAACAACGAACGCTTGGAATGAGCCTACCCGAAGAAGATACATGCGAAACATGCATCCCCATAATAAATGGAGTTACTTACGTATAAAAAAGTTTCAAAATGAGGTTCGGTGAGGTCAAAACTACATTCAAAACAGCTCAAAAGAATACAGTTTCATTCTCCTGAGTCAGCGTTATTTAATTGAAGAAGCACTTCTGAAAGCATAATTTATATCCTGAAGGTAAAATCATATCAAGAACTATACAAGTCACTAAAATTCTTGTTGTCTCAATGAACGGGCATAATGTGTAAAATCGCACATTTTTTTCCACTGAACAGCGAGGCTTTGAAACTCATTGCCTAGATACGTATTCCCAAAAACTGAGAACACCTCAAGAAATTGAAGATTCGTTAGTTTTCCTTAGTTTTTACGAAGTATTAAAATATGATCTCTTTGTGTGAAATTGAATATAGAAACTATACATACTCCTATTAATATACAGTCCTACACTTTCTCCTTCGTTTTCACGAAGCATTACAATATTTTATTTTCTGTTTATGAACCTGAAAAGGGAGAGTCTTATCAAAATGCAGCCCTCCACTTTTTCCTTGAACGATGGTAATAATAATACCCCATAAACACTAGTAGAGTGTTCCCAAAGATATATCCTGTGCTGATATAGGACGGCTATTATGATTACTAGCCGTAGTAGATATACAATGCCGACTTTGCCTCACTTGCATGAGGCAGAATCAGCATTGCTCCACACGGTGAATCTCTCGATGGCCGCGTCCATCGAGTTCTTGCCGTTGGTGGAGGGTTGGTGCTGAAGAAGATGACGTGTTCGCCGAAGAGTTTCGGGGTGGGGGGCTTCAAAACGTTTCACCCTAAGTGGCGCGCGTCTTTTTTGCAAAAAAACATGGCGGCGATGCAGCGGAAGGCAAAAAAACATGGCGGCGATGCAGCGGAAGGCAAAAAAACATGGCGGCGATGGAGCGGAAGGGGCGGCGATGGAGCGGAAGGCAAAAAAACATGGCGCGATGGAGCGGAACGCAAAAAACATGGCGGCGATGGAGCGGAAGGCAAAAAAAACATGGCGCGATGGAGCGGAACGCAAAAAACATGGCGGCGATGGAGCGGAAGGCAAAAAAACATGGCGCGATGGAACGGAACGCAAAAAACATGGCGGCGATGGAGCGGAAGGCAAAAAAACATAGCGCGTGGAGCGGAACGCAAAAAACATGGCGGCGATGGAGCGGAAGGCAAAAAAACATGGCGCGATGGCGGAAGTTATGAAAAAACTTCTTTCCCTCACGTGATTCGCTGAGAGCAATTAGCTGGAAGAGAAAAAAACATGGCCGCCGCCTCCGCCGCCACCTTAATTGACAAAACAAAAAAATTAAATATGAAAAATGTCTCTACTGTCTTAGAACACACACACACAACAGAAAATTATGATGGACGACTTATTATTAATTCACTCGCTCTCGAATGAAATTCCAAAAGAAAAAAATACGTCTCCGCGCGCTGTAGTCGTAAACAGCGATAAGAGCCACATCTGGTGTTTACTCTCTCCAATGAAATTCTAAGAAATACGATTTGGCCTTGGACTTGTTTACTGTCTGCTCTCTCAAGTTGAACGAAATTCTCAGTAAACACGACGATGATCCATTTTTGACCTTGAATTTGTTTTTCAGATTCATCTCACACATCCGGTATCTGTTTACGCTGCTCGAGCTAAATTGGCCTTGGAGTTGTTTACTGTTATTTCGCAATTTGGGTTTTCCCCAGATCGACCGTTGCATACATTTGCAGCGTGGGTTACGCGAACTCGGCGTGGAGGTGGACGGCGTGGGTCACGTGACACATAGAGTTAATACGTACGTTCACAGCGAGCCTGCGTCATTTCATTATCTGCGTTCGAAGCAACAACAAGGACCTCTCTTCCGCTCATCTGTCTCTCGCTTGTTTTCTATACAAGTGCATTGTTTTATTGTGAGTGCCATTTAATTCGTGATTTGCAAAGGTCAGTAGTAGTAGTTATTCTTTTTTATTTTTCGCGATTGTTTCAAGTGTGCCTATTTCTTTCGATTCACTTTTTGTAGTGTTTCTTTTTCAAAAAAGATTCAGAAAAGTTCATTTGTCATATTTGTTTTTCGTCTCATACAGGAGTGTCTCTCTCATAAAACGTCATATTTTTTTTGTTTTTCATACAGTGTGTGTGGAATGCATTTTTATCATAATTCCTTCTCATACAGGGTGTCTCTCACAAAGTTCTATTTGCTATATACAGTGTGATTGGAAAATTTCATTTTTATCATATTTATGTCTCATACACGGGGTGAATTATAAAAATCATTTTTCATTTTGAGTGAGTGAGTGAGAGTTATAATACAGCGTGTATGAATTTTTTTTTAATTTTTCAAATGATTTCGCAGATGTCTCATCTTCTCGACGAAATTAACAAGATTTCGTTGACTTGCAGGAAGAACCTGCGGAAGTTGTCTGAGCTACCGAAGGACGAACCCCATCTGATCCTCGGCGCTGAAGCGAAAACAACCAAATTTGGAGAGTCCACCCTAGTGGAGTTGGAGGAGTGTAAAGTATTCCTGCCAAATCGAGTGACTAGTGCATTCAAACCCATCCTCGACAAATTAACCGAGTCCCAGCATATGCTCATCTACAGGGGCGAGCAGAAAATTGCCAATCAAAATCATCCGCAGCAGCTGTTTGAGATCGCTAAAGCCTGAAGACGCTGACGACGCCGCCGCCGCCATTGGAAACGAAGAGTGAGTTTCTTGTATTTTCATTTGACATTTTCTTGAAATTTTGTGTGTCTGTTGAATAATCATCATCATGTCATCTGACGCTATTGTTGCACACAGTATGGAGATGGTAGCCAAGTTGCGTAAGGTCAAAAAAATCCTCAAAAAGGGTTGTACTAATGAAGAACGCAAACATTGGCTGGCCCATTGCAAGTACACCGCCCGCCTGATCAATAGTGCGATCGCGGCAGTGGATTGCATAGGCTCTCTGAGAAAATTACAAACTTTATGCGGACACTTGAAAATTATACGAAATTCAATCAAAAAGTCAGGTCAACAACAGCCAGGCGTCGACGTGGTGGTGCGAGAGGGAGTCAAATCAAAATTAACATCTCGAGTAAAGTGGGAGGACTTGAAATCGGCATTTTCTTCGCGTTTACGCACCGGTATAATTATAAATTTGAAACATAAAGATATTGGACAATTTTTTGGTGATGCATTCATTCTATTCAAAAGCAGAATTCAAAATTTATTGAAAAAACATCCAAGCATCAAAGTCAATGCGACATTTTGTGGTAAATTCGTGAAAAATTCCTTGAATCAAGAACAAATAATAAGCGACTATAAATATTTCAACACTAAAAACGTTGTTATCGATAGGGGTACAACTTTGAAAAAGTGGTTCCTAGAAAATGTCATCGATCAAATTCAAAACAAACTGTCGGAATTCGCGGACAAAGAAAGTGGCTGGAGTCTTCAGAAAATTGTTAGTTTGGAAATCAATACGAATAAATCGGACGTGGGAAACGGTTCGTCTTTCATCGAGCTGCCAAAATCTATTGCGAATAAAAATGCTTGCATTAATTTGAAAAATGAAGATGATGCGTGTTTCGCTTGGGCCGTCGTTTCGGCCTTGTACCCTGTTGAATCGGGTAAAAATACAGATAGAATTTCATCATACCCTCACTATTCAAATGTACTGAACTTGGATGGAATCGACTTCCCTATGAAATTAAAACAAATTACCAAATTTGAGCGATTGAACAACATATCTGTGAATGTGTACACCTTGGAATTGATTCAGCCGCAGGCGAACAAGGAGGCATTTTTCGTTACTGTTCCGAGCCGACTCACGAAACAAAAATTAGACAAACATGTCAATCTTCTCATTCAAAATGAATATCATCCGAAATTAAATGATTACGAGGCACCACCACTGGAAATCGCCGATGACGACAACGCCATCGGCGATAACATAAAATTCCATTATGTTTGGATAAAGGATTTATCTCGCCTACTCAGTCGCCAACTCAGTAAAAATGGACATTAAACATTTATTTACGACAGGTGTTTAAATTATTTTACGAGTGAGGAGAAACTCGACAGTCATACTGTTGATTGTCAAAAATTAAACGAGAGCAAAATTTCATTTCCTTCGTATGATCATGTAGAATTTCGGGATTTTGTACATAAAGAAATAGTGCCCTTTGTAATTTACGCGGATTTTGAGTCGATTTTGGAACAGTTTAATGACGAAGAATGCACCTCACATACGACGAAGTACCAAAAACACATTCCTTTCGGCGCTGGATTTTATTTCAAGTGTGCATATGACGATACTTTGTCATTTTATGATAGTCATCGGGGCCTCGACTCTATGGATTGGTTTGCGGAGAGAATGGGGACCATAGCCAAATTTGTGGAAGCCAAAACTTTAGATATTGTCCCCATGATCGTCTCACTTCCAGATAGAGCGACAGCGCCATGTTGCCACATCTGCGAAAAACCTTGGAAAACTGACGACAAAATTGTAATAGATCATAATCACTACACGGGAGCGTTCCGTGGACATGCGCATGCGCATTGCAATTTGAACTACAAAAAGTCGTTCGTTGTGCCAATCATTTCCCACAATTTATCCGGATACGACAGTCATTTTATTATTAGAGATATAGCAAAAAGGGGTCGAGTCAGCCTGTTGCCTGTCAACAAATTAAAATACATTCCTTTCACCCAGTACGACGGCAACACTGACATTAAATTTCGATTCATTGACTCTTTTCGTTTCATGGGCATGAGCTTGGAGCATCCATGACTTGAAGATATCAAGGCGCGAATTTGCCCATTTTGATGCCGACCGGTACGAGTTACTCACTCGAAAAGGGGTATTCCCATACGATTTCATCGATTCGATGGAGAAATTGGAATGCCCAAGTTTGCCGGCGCGTGATCAGTTCTACAACAAGTTGAACGATTGTGGCATCACCGATGCCGAATACGAGCATGCGCAGAACGTGTGGCGGTCGTTCAACTTGACAACACTGGGCGAGTACTCTGATCTATACATGAAAACCGACATATTGCTCTTGGCGGATATTTTCGAAAATTTTCGAAATATCGGTCACGAGACGTATGGGCTGGATCCTGCGTGGTATTAAACCCTCCCGGGATATATGTGGTCCTGTATGTTGAAGTACACCCAGTGCAAATTGCAGATACTGAAAGACGTCGACATGCTTCTCTTTGTCGAGCGAGGAATTCGTGGCGGCATCAGTCAGTGCTGCAACAGATTCTCCTTGGCCAATAACAAGCACATGGGTGAAAGGTATGACGCCTCCAAACCGTCGATCTATTTGCTATATCTCGACGTGAATAATCTGTACGGTTGGGCCATGATGGAATATCTTCCGTACGATGGCTTTAAATGGCTCGAAAATGCAGCCGATTTCGATGTGTCGGAAGTGTCAGACACCTCGCCCATCGGCTACATTCTCGAAGTCGATTTGGAGTACCCCGAACATCTGCATGACAAACACAAAGATTTACCCTTGTGTGCCGAGCACCGTACGCCGCCAGGCTCGAAATTACCAAAATTGATGACCACGCTGTACAACAAAGAAAAATATGTTGTGCACTACAGGGTGTTGAAACAAGCACTCAAACACGGCCTTGTACTCAGGAAAATCCACAAGGTGTTGCAATTCAATCAGTCGGCGTGGCTGCGTCCCTACATTGAATTAAATACGAAATTACGCTCTCAAGCAAAAACTACTTTTGGCAAAAATAACTACAAACTAGCCAATAACGCAGTGTTCGGGAAAACCATGGAAAACATACGGAAGCCAAGTGGGGGGGACGATTTGGCGCAAAAAATCTGATTGATAGTCCAAATTTCAGGAGTCACACCATTTTCGATGAGAGCCTCGTCGCTATCGAGATGGCAAAGACGGATTTGTTATTCAATAAGCCCTTTTACATAGGAATGTCGATTCTCGATATTTCCAGGGTATGCGTGTACGATTTCCATTACGGCTTCATGATGGAAAAGTACACGCACGATCAGTGCAAATTGATGTATACGGATACTGATTCGCTCATTTATGAAATTAAGTGCGATGATATTTATCGGGATTTGATTAGCAGTCACATTGAAAAATTCGATACGAGCGACTACCCAAGCGACAACCCATTTGACATCGCCCTCGAAAATAAAAAAGTACCCGGCTTGATGAAGGACGAAGCCAATGGTCGTATCATGACAGATTTCGTGGGGCTTCGATCAAAGTTGTACACCTATAAGATACAAGGTGGAAAAACCGTAAAAAAATCCAAAGGGGTCAAATACAGCGTTGTCGAAAATCACATCACTCTTGAAGATTATGTGGAATGTCTGAAAATCAATGTGGAAAAAATAACTTCGCAACGCTGTATTCGATCCTTTTCACACAAAATTTTTAGTGTAGAGCAAACAAAGATCGCTCTCAACCCCCACGACGGCAAGCGCTGTTTGATTGTCGGCTCTCATGACACTCTGCCGTGGGGTCATTACGGTCAGTTAGATATCTAATAGAAATTAAATGTTTTTTCAGAGAGCACATACCCACACACGCACACACACACACACCACCACCATGGTAGACACTTTGAAAACTTTATGCTGTCTGCAAGTAGTCAGATGTACATCATCAATAGTTGAATTCATCGAGGCCTCACCTCTACCATGGACGCTCACTGATCAAATTTTGAAAATGTTTGCCGATGAAAAATGGATACAAATCTATAAGCAGGCTCAGAGCGTCAAACGAAATTTCAATGATTTGAGTCACTTAGAGTACACGAGAGAAATCAGCTTTGAAGATAGGTGTGAAGCTCTCAAAAATCAAGACTGGGAGGGTCATTTGCACGAAGACCAATACTGTATGTGGGCGAATGCATATCGTATTCCAAAATATAATTTACGATTTTGCCGCACTTGCTATAAAGCATTCAGAAGGGCTATACAAAACCATCCGGTTCACAGCATCAGAGACCATCAGCATATGGTGTTCGGTGTAAAGCACATGGACAATATATATCAATGTGACAAATTTTGGTGTCACAACAGATTTGATGAAGTACTGTTCACTTTGAAAACGAGCAGCCAATGCTACTGTGACCTACATCTGCGTGGTGGTGGTGAGCCCTACGGATTAGATCTCACATATAAACGCTTCATAGGCTCAGGGGATGAGGATTCAGAATTCGATGAATGAGATTGCCAAACACACACAAACACAAAATTTCAAGAAAAATGTTAAATGAAAATGCAAGAAATTGTGCTCTTGTTTGTTTCTTTCCACACACACACACTACATTATATATTTTTAATCAAATAATAGCCGATTATGTTTTATATTTATGATTGAATAAAATCAATATGTAATCCGTGTCTGGATATTATTATATTTTGTTTCACCCTTCCAATCTCCCATTCAAAATCCCACATATTTTTTAGATATCACTTTTGCATCAAAAAAGGGTTAATTTTTGCGCAAAAAAGTATAATTTTTTTATACGGAAAAGTGTCACTTTTCTCATGCAAAAAGTGTCACTTTTTCATGCAAAAAAGTGACAGTTTTTCATGCAAAAATTGAACACTTTTATTTACATGGTGGAAAAAGCTGAGTGAAAGCTGAGTGATTGACTCAGCCACTCAGCTTTCACTGAAAATGCTTCACTCAGCTTTTACCACCATGTCAATAAAGGTGTCACTTCTTTTCATTCAAAAATACATGTATTCTTATGGGAAAATGGCTATTTTTTTTATCAAAAAAATTATTCAAATTGACATGGTGGAAAGCTGAGTGAAAGCTGAGTGATTTCTGAGTGACTCAAAATTCACTGAAAATGCTTCACTGAAATCTTTCCACCATGTCAATTTTGGGTGTTTTTTTTTATCGAAAAAAGTGTAATTTTTTTCATAAAAAAAGAGCACGTTTTTGCACCAAAATTGGAAGACTAATTCAATCAAAAATGTGATACTTTTTTACATAAAAATTGGCATGTTTTTTTAAGCAAAAAAATGGGGAAGGGTATTTTCGAGTAGCAAAATTAAAAAATCAAAAATATTTTAAGATATATATATTTTCATAAATGTATTGATGGGTGATCTACAAACTACGCATGTGTCGCACCTGATGGCGCACTGTGAGCAGCACGCCAAGTGTCTACATGGCATAAACAATACATTTAGTTCATTCACAAGACATACACGACACATCATCACCGTGTTCTGTTTATGACATCTGTGGTCACTTTGCTGCTCATGTAACCTTTCACTTGTCGTTCTTCTCGAGCAACATCAGCGCCATCTGTCGGTGGTGGTGGTGGTGGCGGTGTCATCCATGTGTCATCTGTCACTCTGCTAATGACATCTGACACTCTTGGTTCTGGAAGGACATTAGCGCCATCTGTCGTCGGCCTGTGTCTGTGCTCAGAGTAATAACTACGGACGAAAGCAATGGGGGCTCCATCGACAATGGTCAGCCATAGGATCGTCATTGGGCAGCCATCTGAACCCTTCTACTTGACACGAAAGACATGCAACTACATCTTCCGAACCGGTATACGTAAAGCCTGCTTCGGCTAACTTACTTGCAGGAAATGGCATACACACAGACACACTGCACACTGCATACTGAATTAAAACGCCAACTCTGCTCTCAATATATACATTTATTTCGTTTCGTAATCAAACATTACTTTATCCGGCAAATAGCATAGGTATTCACGAAAACATAGATGTTTATCATCTTTTGATGATATAGTACACAAGTTTATAGCCTCATCAAATGACAAACCATTGTTTTTAGTTAGAGTTTTTGCACTGCTTAATAAATCGTGATAATATTGACTAAAGTTCATATTCAATAGATACTCAAATCTTGTCGCCATCACAGTAGCATCTAGATGTAGGATTTCTTGAACATCCGCTTCCGTCTGGTAGAAGTAGGTGTCATTCTTGGAAACTCGCACTTGTTGACTCTCTGCATACGTGTGTAATTCCAAATCCATAACATCGTCCCAGTCGAGTTTGATTCGAATAGTCTTGGCTGCTGCTGCTGCTGCTGCATTCGGGCCATTTCGGCTAGTGTAAAGCAACTGATTAATGGCCCCCACGAATTGGCCCCATTCAAACATGCTGAAGGACAGGCTGGAGCATATGGTGTATTGGACCTTGCACACGAGTTTCACTGTAGGCACGAAACTCCGAGAAAAACTTATGCCGCATTGCAAGCTCAAAACGTCGGTGTTGCGAAACTCGTAGGTGGCGTTGCACGCGAAGAAACGTTCCGCTTTGATGGCCTCCTTGTACATGTCACATATTCGATCTAAATCTGCCATTCGATCTGCCCACTCTCGGTCCGATGATGATGATGATAATGATGATGATGAAGCTGACGCCGCCGACGCCACCGACGCCGACTCGTAACCAGAGGACTCTTCAGAAGACTCGACAACGACGTTGTTCACTGCACCAAACATGTTGACTGACTAATCTCTCTGCACCGTTTGGCATCGGTTTATTTCTCCGCTGCCGCCGCCGCCATCACCCCCACCCTCCTCCCATACACCGGCTCGAGTTTCTACGTCGTCGAGAGCTGAGAGACGACGACGATGAAAGGCCCCCTCTTCCAGTTGAGATTGTGCCAATTTTCCATTGAATTACATGTGATTTGTCGCATCACTCCAACTATTGTGCGTACTATCAAACCCCAGCCATTTCACAAGTACTTTACGACCCTTACGTCTGATGATTTTTTCCACTAGATAGACTTCGGGATTTTTTGTTTTTTGTAGTTCTTGTTCGTAGAAAGCGCCGCTGATTGGTCGCCCTTCCAAGTCCTCCAGCAAATACGTGATTGGTTGGGTGATTTTCACTTTGACAACTTTGAATAGTTCCGTAGTCCAATTAGGCGTATACCCTTTTTCGAAAACATTCTTGGCCTTGCTAATTCTCACGAAATCGCCAATTTTGAATTTTTTTCGACCAGCACGTTCGGCATAATCATACATTGACTTATACACCTGTTTTTCATTGTCTTTGGTGACGTCACACGGTTTCATGCCGATCGTTCGATGTTTACGCTGGTTGTAGTTTTTGGCAATGTCCGGCAAAATGTCCGGCCATTTGTAGGTACCGTTCAAACTGAAATACTTGAAGAGATTCTCCTTGAGAGTACGTATAACCCTCTCTGCGATCGCGGCTTTCTTCACGGTATACGTGCTGTAGTGTTTGATGTTGTACTTTTTCAGGAGAGTCTGAAAGCTGGAATTGTAAAATTCAGTTCCGAGATCTAACTGGGGGAGCTTGGGACATCTTTTCGCTTTCGACAATATGTCACTCATCGCTTCGGTGACGTCTCGACCAGTTTTGGTCTTCAGGGGGCGCACCCATAGGTACTTGGAAAAGGTGTCAATCACCACGAGAATATAATTGAAGTTTTTATTGGCTTTGGAGTATTTTTGAAGATCAACCAAGTCCATCTGCCACAGATCGTCGAGTCCTTTGATGATGGTACGTCTGCGAGGAAAATTCCTTCTGGCTGGAGCATGGAGCTCATCAACCAATTGTTTTTTCTCACATGATGATGATGATGACGTCATTTCGCTAATGGCGGAGTCAATACACTAACTGCACTGGGCGTTACACCTTCTACTTAAGAGGCTGGAATATCAACAATATCCAGTGCCAATTTATCCAAGCGTTTCTTGGTATTTTCATGCTTTTTCATCGAAAGTGACATGAATTTCATCACTCGAATATCCAAGGCTGTTAGATTGATTTTGGTGGTGTCCAGCTCGTCTTTGAGTTTGTGTATGACGTCATCTTTGAGCTTCTGTATGACGTCATCAACGTATTTTTTGTTGGCAACATCATTGAGTGCACTTGGCGTTTCCACATTACATATTTTCACATGTTCAGCATCAATGTCTCCATTTGTCGTATAGTTGAGTATAACACCAGGAAAATGATAGGGCTGCTGCTGCTGCCGTGCACGGCGAGCTGACGAAGTTTGACCGAACTTGTTGATGCTCATGATGCGACTGTGGCATGCAAAAAAACGTCTACGCTTTTATTTATCGAATATAGCCTACTTCTCTCAATTCATTGATGATGGCCACGATCTCGTTGTCGGTAGAGGTGCTGCCGGCATTTTTGGCGGCTATCAGAAGCCTATACCTGTCAACGAGCTCGTTCACATCGTCCCAGTACACGTATTCTATGGGTTTCGTGTTGTATGTCAATTGATCTGGGATACCACTGCCGTCGGTGAAACGACCTCGACCTCGACCGCGACCTCCACCACCACCTCCACCACCACCTATTTTTGATTGAGGATCTTTGAACATTGGTCGAATCAACTGTTCGTATTTGGCAGTCTGAGATGGATTCAACCTACCTCGCGCATCTACATGCGCACCTGTAGCTGTCAAAATTTGCTTGTATGCCGCCAAATCGGCTTTAGCGTGTTTGGGATTTTTGTAGAAAATCGAACTGTATAGTCCCGGAGTGCCCTCGTATGTTACACCATCAATGCGAATGTCCCCCGTATCTTTGTCGAAGTCCATCAGCTTTCTACCGAGCAACCATTGCGCTCTTGGTTTGTCATAAATGGGGCCGTAATTCACATCTATTTTGCCGGATTTGGCGCGATGTTCATTCACGAATTCAGTTGCTACTTCGGGATAAACTTCCAAGTAGTCATCCTCATCATCATCATAATCACCATCATCTGTGTGGTAGCTTTCTTCGTCTTCTTCCTTTTTCATAAAGTCTGGAGTCGTTGGTGTCGACGGTTCCTGTTTCTCTTCTTTTTTCACTGCCAGTCGTGATCGCTTGGTGAGTGGCGGCACTGACGCACTCAATCTTTTCAGCTGCACCGTAATGGGTTTGAATAATTTACTCAGTGCTTCATCATGCTCGGATTATCCGAGTTTCAGACTCAGATACTTTTTTCGCACAATTTTCGACAACTGATTGACTTGACGTTTGCATTCAGCTTTAGCAATCTCCGTCTCGATGCGGGGTGATATGGTCGGCGCCATGGCTTCAGTACGAATGCCGTGCCACCTCGCATCACATTTGTATATATTTGTCAAAGCCCAGGCGGTAGCGCCCTTTGTTCACATCAAAGTCTTTGACAATGACCAGAGATCCGAATTTTTCCTTCCAACAGGCGGCGCACATGCGGCGAAATTCCTCAAAGGTGTAATCCGGAGAGACGTGCTCGTCGAAGGCGTGCTTCAAATTCATATCGTCTTGCCGAAAAAGCACTATAATATTGCAATTGTCCCTGATCAGCTGTTTGGGTATTTTCGAGTAGGTTTGACACAAGTAGGTTGGGTCAATACCCTTGTGGCGTGCCATGGCATAGAACTCTCTGATTTTATTCTGTTTGTCACACGCCACATCGTCAAATATGAAAATTGAGTTTTCTTTCGCCTTTGACAGATCGATTACCTCGTCGTTGTCCCTGTATGGAAAATAACCTACGCCCTTGACTTGTTTGAGTACATCGTGCAGTAGCTGATATTTAGGTTGGTACAGCGACTTTGAATAAACGTAAACATTCTCGAAGCGTGCTCCGTTCGGGCTGAACAGCAGACTGAGTACAGCGTTGGTCTTGCCACATCCGCTGGGGCCACAAAATATCGCTCGGAATGAATTCGGTAGCAGGGAGCCGTGTTTACGTATACCGTTGTCGTCACCGCCAATACCTCCTCCACCTATGGTATCCAAATTGACAATTTCCAGACCCGGCTCTTGTTGCACCACTTTCATGTTTGAGTGGATTGATTTTTTGCTGAAGTGTGTGTGTGTGTGTGACCACGCCCACATCTGACATTCGAATGACATTTTGAGTGGAGTACAGTTATGTAAGTAGGTGTGCAACATCATTCGCGTCAGTGTCATGCTGACTGTCGAGCACGAAGGTCGTGGTGTGGTGAACTCTCTGATTAATCATCTGCCATTTGAGCTTCATTTGCCTGGATACCAGTACTGTGGACCGGGTACCAAACTACAGAAGAGATTGGCACGTGGAGACCGTGGTGTGAACCCTTTGGATTCGGCTTGTAAGACTCACGATATTGCATACTCGCAAAACAAGTCCTTGAAGGAGAGACACAAGGCCGACTGGGCGCTGGAAAATCGAGCTTGGGAACGTGTCAAATCAAAGAACGCCAAATTTGGTGAGAAAGCTGCTGCTTGGCTGGTCACCACAACCATGAAGGCAAAACGTAATTTGGGAATGGGTCTGAAGAAGAAGAAGACTGCTGCTGCTGCAAAGCCAAAGTCTTTCCGTCGAGATGTGGTTAAGAAAATTACCAAGACTCTGCGAAAAACACTGAAACCTGATCAGCTGAAAGATTTGAGTGCGAAGGCTCTGCGAAAATCCTCCTTGGTGGCACTGCGGGCTGCCCGTGCTCAAGTGAAAAAATTGGGTGGCCACAAAAAAAGTACCCCGAATAATACCGTTCGAAGCGAAGAGCGGTGGTGTGCTGCCTCTGCTTCCGATATTCGCCGCTCTAGGAGCGCTGGGCTCGTTGGCAGGCGGTGCCAGCACCATAGCCAGGACCATCATCTCCTCGGCCAATGCCAAAAAGAAATTGGAGGAAGACAAGCGTCATAATACCGCAATGGAGAGCATTGGTGGCGACAACAAAAATGTAGGAGGTTCCGGTTTGTTTCTGCGCAAGACCGCTAAAGGCGGCTACGGTTTGTTTCTCAAGAAGAAATTTTCAAAAAACTCCCACTGAAGCTGCCCAATAGAGCGTTGTACGATGAGAAATTACTTAAATATGTGAAACGTTTGAAAATACCTCATTTCATTGGTGTTTTCATGCGAGACAACTTACCTCGATCCTCATCATCATCATCATCGAAATTTCCCAAGTACAGAGAATGCGCAATCATCAATCTGGACTCGAGCAGGAATCGCGGAACGCATTGGGTAGCTTACGTGAAACGCGGACATGTGGTGAAATACTTTGACAGTTTCGGCAATTTGAAGCCGCCGGTGGAATTGGTGCGATATCTGGGTAAAAAAGTGAAAATCTTCTACAACAACGATCGCTATCAGACATTCAACCAAGTCAATTGCGGTCATTTGTGTTTGAATTTTCTATACGAGAACACACTCTGAGTGTGTGTGTGCGCGCGCGCGCGAAAATGAATAGAAAAGTGGTGACCTTTAATGACGAGCGCAATGAGGTTCATTATATGGTGACGTGGCGTTTTGCATACAAAACTTCGCGCAAATCGTATTGGATGCAAGTGGCCATGGACAGGATACGTTTCGCTAGACGAATAGCGCGAGCCTCACGCGTCTTGAATCCCATACTAGACTCTGAGCACAGAGCGCGCATATGGAATGGTTTAAATAGAAGTACATATCCCCATCCAGTGTCAGTCATGTCTTTGCTGTTGACAGTGACAGGTCAAACGTCGACGCTAACCGCAGACTTTTCTCCGCCGCTCCAATTGGACGAAGATAGCACTTACGGCTTGGCATTGATTGGTTTCCATTCATACAACAGCATACCGAACATATCGAGTGGTCGATTCTATTATTCTGTCAAAGGAGCGTCATCTGTTAGCATCATCCAAATACCGACTGGGTGTTACGAAATAAGCGACATTGCCAAGTTTATACATAAACACATCGAGAGGCCGAAAGAAGCAAAGAAGAAGAAGAAGAGAGGCCGTAGTGTCTAGTGAGGTTGGCAACGTCGACGACGACGACGGTACCAACAAAAGCAAGGCTTTGTTCTCTCTCAAACCCAACACCAATACGCTGCAGTGTGAGATATACAGCAAGCTCTATAACATCGATTTTCCATAGGACGATTACTGGGTTTTTCCCCGAGACTATTGGAGGCTGGAAGCGTTCACTCATCCGACCTACCTGTGAACATTATCAAAGTTCGAACTGTTCACATCGATAGTAACATCACATCGGGTGCCTTCTTCAACAATCGTCCGGCTCACACCATATACGAGTTTGCCGTTCGAGAAGACCCCGGCTTCGCCATCGACGAAACGCCCTCGAATTTGATTTACCTGCCTGTGAACAAGACGGAAATACACAACATAACCTTGAATATTCTCGACCAGGACTGTTGCAATGTGAATTTCCGTGGAGAGACCATCATTATACGACTTGTGCTGCGCAAGCTGTCATAAAAATGGGGTTGGTATTTGATCAGAATGATGATCATGATGCCTTTGGGCATAAAAGTGCAGAGGGTGCTGGCATCAATTCAGTCGCGCAGACGCAGTCGAAGAGAGCAGACGCACACACTCTGTCTCACTCCAGCATACACTTTCTCCAATCGCAAGGACATCATGTTATCAAGACAAGTGTTCGACGTGTACAATCATCCAAAGTTCGACGAATCCATCAACAGAGTTGAGACTCACGAGCGTTGTACTCAGAGTCAAACATGTGGTGCCCAATGACGACATTCGTCTGAAATTGCTGCAGTCCATCAAAACAGACGCTCCTGTAGTGATTTCGTATCGCAAGTGGGACATACACGAGTTGCCTGCACTCACTCAGGGTTCCACCAAGAAAGTTTGGGCTGTGAAAACTTGCACGGCCATGGAGAGTCCCCGATTCGTCATTGTGGCTTTCCAAACAAATCGGATTGGCAATGCGGCTCGAGATGCATCCTATTTCGATCACATCGACATCAGCGACATACGCCTAACCATGAACAGCGATACTTACCCGCATGAACGTATGCACTTGGAATTCAATAGAAACAACTTTGTCGAAGCCCATCGAGCCTACACGGAATTCTATCCGAGCTATGCCAATTGTCCGAGCATTCAAAAGCAGAGCCACCGTTTTCGTAATAGATTGTTCCCGCAGAGCGGAATTCATGAAATCCTCCACTGTCGATGTCAAACTTAACATCGAGGCCAGAGTTGGATTTCCCGCCAATACTCGAGCCTATTGCATCATCATTCACGACTGTATGCTGGAACACTTGCCCTTGAGCGAGATTATACGCCGTCTGTCATAAATAAAATAGTGACATACAGTAGTAACAGTAAGTAGTGGGGGAATCCACTCTTTGTTTGTGTATATGCATGTAATGCAGGCATCGACAGGTCAGTTGTGAGCCAAACGTTCAGTTGTTCAGTCGGTGTTTATTAATCTCGCTCTCCCTCTCTCCGAGTGTGTGTCTCTCAGTTAATCAAAGCAGTGAATCAGTTCAACAATCATCAAACAAACAAAAACGCAACAAGATGAAACTCGTAGCCTGTGACATTCAGGGTTTCACTGTGGGTGGTGAATTCCAACCCAAAGAGCTTGCCATCACCGGCGGGCATCGCACAAACCACTTTTTATTC
The DNA here is from genome assembly GCA_958502065.1 of Chrysolina americana. NCBI lineage: Eukaryota > Metazoa > Arthropoda > Insecta > Coleoptera > Chrysomelidae > Chrysolina > Chrysolina americana. The sequence goes on along the minus strand of OY293415.1, from coordinate 40,435,930 downwards.
AAAGCCGTAGTACCATTCCATGATCTGAGCGAAGCAGATAAACGGCAAGTACGATATTTGGAGAGAAATATCCACGGCATTCCATACTCTGATGGCTATATCGAATTCAAAGAGATCCAGGAAGTGCTGCGCCCCATCATCGAGGCTGATGTGGTTTACGTGAAGGGTAATCAAAAATTCGATTTTTGCTGAAGTGTGTGCTCGATCTGCCTAAGAGACCACACATCGTCAATATTGCGGCTACTACAAGTACAGTCGTCACAACGCCTCCACCGACACTCGAGAAGCAAAGCCCGCTCTGTTTGAATCATAGAGCATCCGGAGAAATAGAAGTGCATTGTGCCGTGAGACACTGTTTCGATATCTGGCAATGGATATCGTCACACCTGATATGGTGAGGCCCCACGGCGATCACGACGACGACCACGACACTCCTATCAATCGGCACTTGCAAAATTTGCGCGAGCTCAAGGCGCACATAGCAGAGTACGAGCACAAGCTGTGTATTTTCAAACGCTTCCAAAATATGCAAATTAACGATGGTAAATGGATGGGGCAGCAGCAGCAGCAGCAGCAGCATTCATCGATCCACCACGTTCCGCCGCCGTCGCCGTCAGTACCAAGTCCATGAAGTCAGCCACACCAAGACTAGCCGAAAAACACACACGAAATATTATTATTCATATTGTATTGTTATTCATATTGTATTATTATTATTATTATGTATTAGTAGATGTATAAAACCAATTTTTCTCGATTTATTTTGCGGATCGAATGAATAAGAGAGAGAGAGAGAGAGACTGAAAGAAATACGAGTAATGTACATTGAGCAATGGTGTATGTGTGTGTGTGTGTTCCTCTCAGTGTTATATTTGAGTGACATATACGCTGTTTTTCAGTGTACATTGAGTTGTCGTCACGATGACAACAAATTATATAATTCTAGCAGCCGTTCTGTCGAACGTACTGTATATTAGCCCGCCATATGAGTACGGTGAGGTATTGGTATCGTATTTGCACGACGATGATTCGAGTACTTCGAATTGGATGAAAATGACTCAGGCGCTAGCCAATGATGGATATTTGCCTGTGTTGAGAGCCGAAATCCCGATGAACACCTCATCGTACAGACTGCGGAAGATTTATACAAATCTCACCTATAGCGATACGCAGTGGTTTCCGCTGAAGATGTCTTGCCCCTCTAGCAGCAGCACTTCGAGACCATCGTCGTCTTCGTCGACGCCCCACCCAACTACCCAACCCGTGGACGTCAAGATGCAAGCCCCTGCTGCTGCTGATCGAGAAAGTAAGGATTCCAAATGTGAGCTGCCGCCGCCGCCAACACTGCACGATTGGTTTATGTTTTTCGTGTCAATGGTTCAAATATCCGAATCCATATATAGATTTATTAAATCCATGCATCAAAAATATTTTTTAATCGATAATGATAATGTATCTTCATACTACGCCACTGGCACTGAAGTGTAATTTTTTAGGTGAAAAATAAATGTATTTTTCTCGAACTGACGTTATTCATTTCAATAAATGCAAACAGAGACAAAGACAAACATACAATGCCATGGGTTAGAGTGAGACATTTAAAATGCCTTGAATCGATCAATTTGGCTTCAAACTCGACTCTCTTATCTCTTCCCGGAAAACAAACATCTGAGACAGTAAACAACTCCAAGGCCAATTTAGCTCGAGCAGCGTAAACAGATACCGGATGTGTGAGATAAATCTGAAAAACAAATTCAAGGTCAAAAATGGATCATCGTCGTGTTTACTGAGAATTTCGTTCAACTTGAGAGAGCAGACAGTAAACAAGTCCAAGGCCAAATCGTATTTCTTAGAATTTCATTGGAGAGAGAGTAAACACCAGATGTGGCTCTTATCTCTGTTTACGACTACAGCGCGCGGAGACGTATTTTTTTCTTTTGGAATTTCATTCGAGAGCGAGTGAATTAATAATAAGTCGTTCATCATAATTTTCTGTTGTGTGTGTGTGTGTTCTAAGACAGTAGAGACATTTTTCATATTTAATTTTTTTGTTTTGTCAATTAAGGTGGCGGCGGCGGCGGCCATGTTTTTTTCTCTTCCAGCTAATTGCTCTCAACGAATCACATGAGGGAAAGAAGTTTTTTCATAACTTCCGCCATCGCGCCATGTTTTTTTGCCTTCCGCTCCATCGCTCCATGTTTTTTGCGTTCCGCTTCATCGCGCCATGTTTTTTTGCCTTCCGCTCCATCGTCGACATGTTTTTTGCGTTCCGCTCCATCGTGCCATGTTTTTTTTGCCTTCCGCTCCATCGCCGCCATGTTTTTTGCGTTCCGCTCCATCGCGCCATGTTTTTTTTGCCTTCCGCTCCATCGCCGCCCCTTCCGCTCCATCGCCGCCATGTTTTTTTGCCTTCCGCTGCATCGCCGCCATGTTTTTTTGCCTTCCGCTGCATCACCTCCATGTTTTTTTGCAAAAAAGACGCGCGCCACTTAGGGTGAAACGTTTTGAAGCCCCCCACCCCGAAACTCTTCGGCGAACACGTCATCTTCTTCAGCACCAACCCTCCACCAACGGCAAGAACTCGATGGACGCGGCCATCGAGAGAGTCACCGTGTGGAGCAATGCCGATTCTGCCTCATGCAAGTGAGGCAAAGTCGGCATTGTATATCTACTAGCCGTGACGCACCGGGACTTTTCAGCTGTAGGAAAACACGTCGGGATTAGATTTTAGGCAACTGACATCACACAACAAGGCATCTGATTGCCAATCGAAAATCAATTATTTCATTCAATGTCGTTTATAACTATTCAAAGACAATATTAAAGAGCCCCGATTCATTCCATATAAGTTCAATAGCGTGTGTAGATTATTTTTGCTAAATTACCTATTCTGATCATCATTTAAATGTCTTGTTTGTAGTCCAGGAAAAACAATTTTTAACTAACCGATGCCTCATATACGAATGTTCGTTAAACCTAAATAATGTACACATGAAAAGATCCCAGTAGTGGATAGAATCAACAGAAATGATGTAGGCTACTGGAAAAATATAATCAACAATCAACAATAGAACACTAATGGATATTTTATTCTCTTAGCACTACCCTGCAATACCCAGAAGCACATCGAATGGAAACCTGAAGTCGTTCGAAATCGTAAGCTATCTAAACTACTGGAAAATATGAAAGAGTTTTATCGTGATGGAATAATAGTACAAGTGACATTGCATTGAACTGCAACTACAAGAAATGAGGCAGAGATACGACCTGACCTGGAATACTGTTTCACTGAATTTCTAATAATCTGTCCAAAAGAGAGTAATTCGTTTCGTCGATTACGCTTCGCTTACAAGCTCACCACCCTTGAATGGTTGGAGATCTGTCTAAGTACGGTGAGTGATTGCAAGTTCCGAAAATCATGTGATCATGTGCCCTGTGTAGACGTAGTGAACTAAGAACAACGGCCTTCTGTATTCGTCTAAGATTTCTGCCTCATAAAGGCAAGCCGGTACAATTTTCACATTAGAAAATCAAAACCATCATTTCAACAGAATGGTTTGAGTGAAACCTGCGTAGTTCAAAGGATAAGTTTCGATTATCAATCGGTTTTTCATTTCACTTTGATGTTCGAGAATAATGGGCTTGCATTCACCTGACGGTGGAGAATGAGTAGTTTTAATAGATTCAGCACTCTCACTCACAATACAACGGACTCAATATCCCTTGGAGCATTAGGCAACACTATTGTCTCGTCTGTACAATACGAATTTCGTAGGTGGTAGTGTAATACTTGTAAACTACAGCTCTCCTGAAATGTTTGAATTCAGGTGTAATGAAATAAAGCGAATTTTTCAAAGTTTATACAATGTTTATATGGTTCCAAGTTTTTGGCGGACACTGTATATAGTTAGAAATTTAGTGAAACTATATTGTGAAACATAAGAAAATTACTTTGGCAACTGACTGAGGACAGCTGCTCTCACTTCCAGTAGTGCAAACGGTGGCTCGAACAACAAAAAACATAAACAACGCATCATATGGAGAAACCACAATCAATTTGTAGAGGAGACCATGCACTTCGACTAACGGCACAGATTAAAATACTATAATTGGATGCTGCTGTCAAATCACTCAGAGAAGAGTTCCAAAATACCCGCAGGGACTTAAAAAACTTCAAAGAAGCCAGTGAGACTAGATTAGGGCAGGGCAACTTAATAAAGTGTTAAAACTTGAGAAAGAAAATAGTGGACTGAAAGAAGAAGTGGAATACCTCGAAAGAGAGAAAAATTAGAAAAATATATTGATATTTGGGCTGATTAAAAAGCGTTTACAGTGGAAAATATATGTGAAGATCTTGAGGAATTACTTGATGTTGATCTGAAAATTGACCCATAAATATAGAATTTAACTCAAATCCAAACCTGCAACAAGTTAAAGGGAAAAAACATATCCATAGCTAACGACCTAACATTTAACCAAAGACAAGAATTCAAAATATTGAGGAAACAGCTCTTCCTTGCCAAGAAAGACGAGAAATATAGGTATTGCGTTCTTCAGCTTCCTTATTGGCTGATGCCGGGAAAAGTATCACCAATATCAAAAGACACGCTATTAGCCTGAGAAGATTTTTCGATTCAACTGGGTCGAATTAGCCTTGAAACCGGTACGGAGGTGTTCCCCAAATTGAATCAAAAATAATTTCAGCTTTGATATTCAAATTGCATTGCCAAGTAGTTCTTGTAGAAAACTTTGTCAAGTATTAAACAGATATCATTCAACGGTCGTAGGAGGCAGTAGTTGTTTTCTGTTCAATGCTTGTCGATGACCATACCTATTGTATAAAATTACGTAATGCACCATTTATCATGGATAGATTAATCGTCTTCCGTCAAGTAGTGTCGCCCCTCTTTATGATTAAATATATACCCATTTGAAATGAGGACTAAATATTATCTCCCTTCTTTAGAACGTATTGAACTTTTTAAAACGTGTTGTACTGATAATTGTCAATGTTCTAGAATAAGTGACACCTTCACGCACAGGCACTGCCTTAGTAGATACTTGCTAATTCGAAAATGTCTTTTACCAGGATACAGTTTCTTGACACATTCCCGAAATGTTCACTTGGAATTGTAAGGTCTTACTGAATCTTTGTGAATAAACTTATTATTGTTATATTATATCTAACTAATTATCAAGGAATTAATTTCGGTTTTTGATGCTTTGATTTATCCGAATCATCGTAAGTTAAATTTTCTTATGAAACAACTGTTAATTCTTGGTTTATTAAAACTTACGCTATTTTCTGATTCAAAAGGCTGTATTGCTCGAGTATCTGTCTGACATGAAGAACAAATATAAGAAATGTCGACAGTTGGGTAATAATTCTTTTTCTTTGCCAACTACTATGCCCAAGGACTATTAGCCGTCAGGCAGCTTAAGCGAGTCTCTTAACTGAACATTAGTATAGGGCCAGTTGAGACTGTTGAGAGTGTCTGCTAGCTGGCTGACTGCTTACAGACTTCGGTTCAAATATCGGTAGAAAAGACTCTGTATATCTGTTCTTCAAGTCAATATGAAGAACAGATATACGAAGTGAAATGGTTATTATTAGTCGTCAGCTAGCCGATACTCTTAACTGAATATTGAAAAACCGACCGTTACATGTTTGCTTATCTAAGCTAAGCTGAGAGGTAACTTGACCTTTTTGAATAATCGAGACTCTTACATATTCTTTTACTCGGCATATTCTTCAAAATATGCCTATTAAATGATTGGTAGTTTAGCAATATTATAATGGATTCTCAGATGATGAATAAGTTTCGGGTTCCTATTATTCTGCTCTCGGTCTGACATACTACACAGTGGTTTAGCAGCGAGGAAATATAAATAAAACAAGAGAAAGATCCATGCTTAATATGTTTGCTTATTGAGGTATAATCCCGTAGTTTGTGTTGATTTTGTCATAAAGTAAATTTTAGTAATGTTTTTCGATAAACTACAGAAACATGTCTTGGAAACCAGTCCTTTAAATGTGTTGTTTGCGAAACCCTGGTGACCGTGACTCTGGTGTATTTAAATATTTAGCAAGTACCTAGTCCAGAGGCGTGTAACATTTGATTTGGATATTGAACACGTATAGTAAACTGGTTGTAATTGTTAGAAAATTTTTCTGTTTCAAAAAATGGAATATGAAAAAAGTAAAGACAAATATTATGTAACCTAAAAAATTAATGAAATTTCTTGTGTACCTCTCGGATCAAATCTGGGTTACTTTATTTTGCTCAAGTTACCAAATAGGAGACAGTTTCAGCAAGTGTATGTTGTTCGCAGATGATTGTGTAGTAATCAGAATAATTAAGATAACCACAATTGAGATATGTTTTAAGGTCAGTTTACCCAATTCCAAAAACTCTACTATATTTGTTTAACCAATAATTATTCTTAATGTTTCTGCGGGTTTCTGGGATGCTTTTAAACATAACAAAAATATAATACAATCATGCAACCAGGAATTGAAGCCAGAAGCGATAGAACAACAAACTGACATTTCCGAAAAATCATAGGAGACAAATTGGGTCGAAAATGTCTTCGGATTTGTGATCAGGACAACCATTTCACTACTGATCCACATTGTTCCTGAAAAAAATTCATCTCCAAAAAAACTAAATTTGTCTCATTTCTCTTTGAAATTCCTTGCGGTTTTTGTAGTTTTTGTACATTTTTGCTGTATCTATCGATTATGCAAATTTTATAGTTCTATATAAAAATTCACGGAATTCGAACCCGAAAATTTCTCTTGCAGTAATCTGGATATCAAAAAAGCTCTTGAACATACTCTTTTGGAATAAATAGCAGTGACACTTTCAAATGCGAAGCAGATAAAATCATAGAATAACTAACAGTTCTATGCGTTAGATGGTTCTTTTCAAAAGACAAAAGCATGCCACATCATCTTGATGCCGAAGGGTACATCTACCTTGGGGTGGAACAATTCCACTTTCAAGTGGTACCCTCAGTAAAACCTTCTCTCCGATGCAAGTATCGACATGAACTCCGACAGATCGGGGAAGAAAAAGTTACTGCAACTTACCTTCGGAATTGTGAAACGAGGGCTGCAGCAACTTGACGTAAAAACCCTAAATTGTCCGTTTCACGGTTATAATTCCTCAGACAACAGGGAGGCCAAGAAATTTTCAGTTTGGAGTGACTATATAACAGAATGGTACTTTCTACTAAGAATGACATAAATGAATTAGTTGACTTGAGGTGACGAGGTGAAATAACTGAAACCAAATACAATATATACATTATGTTCAATAAAGGAAGGAAGTTGGTAATCAGACACCGAATGCCGATAGTGTAAATATAGCAAATCCGATGCGTTTGCTGCATTATCTACAAGGACCGTCCAATAACAGTATTGAAATTAATGTATTGATCGATACTTTCGACAAGAATATAACATTCTTTTCCTTTATACCACGACTGGAAAACAGTTTTCACCCGGAGAATATAACAGATGGAACAAAGAAGAAACAGGTACTTATCAGTTTTAGTGATTTTTAACATAACAGCTTTTTTTTTCAAAATTTGTCACTAAAATTATCTGAAACTATAAAGTTGTGCCAAAACCCATTAAAATTAATTCTTGGTCAAATATTGTACGTTGATAAACTTATTTAAAATCAATCTGTGATATATAGGATGCAGAAAACAGCTAACCAAACATTGAGAATAAAACAGTGAGTGTGAAATATTTACTTTTAAATGGAACACCTAGTATATTATCGATCCATAAGAAGGTCATCAACATTTTATGAAATTTGTAGAGCCTTTGAACCTATTTAATATTCTCTATGAAATCTATAGGTAGTTTTTCGTAAAAAAAATTTTTTATTTATCGAAAAATGGAAATTCTTCGTATTTCTTCACCTTGATCTTAATGAAAGACCTTTTTTTACGGCGAAATCCATATTTCTCGTAATGAAAAACACCTTCTTCCTTCATTCGATAGATAGTTCTTGTCCAAGTCCTTCTTTAAAATATCGCTCTATGCCTATAATTAGCAGTTGAATAAGTTGTGAATTCGACCACCACTTTCATTCACATCAAAATGTAGATTTTGGAATATTTATTCACATCAATTTCAATAATCTCGAAAATTGTGCCATAATCTTCCGGTCTACTATAATCTTCCAAGGCAAAAATGAATTGATTCTCTGATGTATTGAAATCTATAGAGAATGTTGCTTTATCGAGAAGTTTGGGTACAATTTAATTAAAATTTTTATATCAAAAACCAATGTGATTGATACGATTTTTTCAGTAGGTGAAGCATGCAGGAATTGTTTATTGGCAGATAGAATTATTAACAATAGTATCCGAAGGCATCCAGATAAAAGATCGCGGTGAAAAAATTCGTTTATTGGGATTAGAGCGAAGTGGAAGAATTACCATTTTTCGAAAATAAAAGAAGTTTTTTTTTAAGAAAAATTATTGATTTTACATAAAAGAAAATATATGATGAAATTTGTAGAGCTTTTGCAGGCGCTTTTTATGGATATATAATATACAGGGTGTTCCATTTGAAATGAGGTAGATTTCGTAAATTTTTATTTTCAATGTTTGGCAAGCTGTTTTTCACATATTGTATATTGCAGGTCGATTTCATATATATCGTTTGAGAGAGTCACCAATGTTCAATATTTGACCAAAAATGAATTTTAATGGGACTTGGCAAAACTTTATAATTCAAAATATTATGAGTGACAAGAAAAAAAAGCTGTCGTGCTAAAAATTTCGAAAACCGTAAATTTTTTAATATTTTCAAAGTAGGTACCTTTTATTTCTCATGTAGAAACCGAAAAATTGATAAAAATTCAGATTGCCATTGAAAAAAGAAAAAGTTGAGACCTGTCCAGAGGAAACAGTGTAAGTGCCATCATTTTCATTTTGTAGAGCTCAGAAAAAAGTACCTACATCTATCTATTGCCATAGTGGAGATATGAAAAACCGCACCCTCTTGTTGCAGGACCCTGTATATATGTAATACTTTTTTGTCGGACGTACTTATGCAATTCAATCTATATAAAGTTATAGTAATTCCTGAATGAATTGCTTCCGACTGTTTTATAGTCACTGGAGCATTAATCATCAACAATACTGCTTGCATATACAATTTTTCCGTATTTTGAAATGTCCTCCTGGAATGTTCCGTACAGTATTCATCTTATCGGACGACGACGGGTAGCGAAACAGTGTACAAAACCTCGATAACTTAGGCTGTTTGAATCAAGCGAAGACTCCAAAGTAAGGATTTCTGTAATTATGTCTGACCGATATACTTATGCCGTTGAGGAAGTTCTGTAATTCGGAGTATATTCGGAGATATCCGGAAGAAACAGAAATTTTGGAAAATAATTTTTTTTCTGACTTCATTTCTCAAGGGATTCGAAAATAAATTGCATTTCTATATTGCCACTTTTCCCCTGCTACATAATGGTGTTTTCAGATTTGCCATTCGATATTTCGTCTTTCGGCTACCATCACAACTTTTTTTTTTCTTATGGGCGCTACATTGCATTCTTTCTGTTTTGAATAGAACTAGATATCACATTTTCAATGACGTATCATGAATTGTACATTCTTTTTCGAAAAACCAGAGATATTAAAAAAACTATTCTTATCATAAAAGACTTTGACTTTGATGTTCCTAAATTTGACTTTCAATTTGTCACATTTAATGACATTTTGTTATTGTACAAGTTATTGAATTTTTGTCAAAAAATGGATTTCACGAATGAAAAAAAAAGATATGATACAAATTTATTACAAATACGATAGAAACAGTGTTAGGACATCGGAAATGTATTTAAATTTGTATCCCGAAAGACGACAACCACATCGAACTATATTCAAGTTATTGGATCAAAATTTCACCGAGTTTGGTTCATTTGAAAAGCCGAGAAAAAATACGATAAAGACATAATGGACCAGGAAACTACTAAAAAATTAATAATTTGCAGATAAACATGAGCCCGGGGATATCTTCACGTCAAATTTCCTCCGATATGAATATTTGTCATGCAAGTGCTTGGAGACAACTCAAAAAAGCGGTTTCAAATGTTATGAAATACAAATTTCAAAAATTGCATCTAGGTGATCCCGAAAGGCGATTAGAATTTTGTAAGTGGCTACTAAGAATAACTATAACAACATCTGGTTTCAACATGATGGATGGTGCTCTAATGTACAATACCAGACGAGTATCTATTTACGTGACTGAAAGGTTTGGTGACAAATGGATAGAGAATTAATGGGCCGGTGAGGTGGCCAGCAAGGTCTCCAGACTTTAATGTTATGGATACATTCTTATGGGTACACTAAAAAAGAGAGTTTATGATTAGAGGGAATATCAAAATATTGAGGACCTCCAACACAGTATTGTTCGAGAGCTCGGAAGATTGAGGAGGAGGGAAATTATTCGTGCAGTGAATAAAATTCGAAGTTGTGTTATCATGAACAAGGCCAGCATTTGAGCATTTGCTGTGATTTACTTTCGTCTTTACATTTTAGTTAATTATTGTTATCTGTTCAAAGTTTTTTTTCATTGAAAAGGGCACCATTTCTGATTTACCTCATACAAATGTACCAAACTTGGTGAGATTTTGATTTAATAACTTGAGCATAGTTCAATGTGGTTGTCATCTTTCGGGATCCAAGTTGTCCTAACACTGTTTCTATTGTATTTGTAATAAATTTGTATTATATCTCTTTTTCCTTCATTTGTGGAAGCCATTTTTTGCCAAAAATTCAATGAATAACAAATGTCATTGAGTGTAACAATTCGAAAATCACATTTAGAAATATCAAAGTCATAGCCTATTATGATAATATATTTTCTTAAATATCAACGGTTTTTCGAAAATTAGTGATAACTTTTGATATATAATTGAAAAGGTAATAACTGGTTCTATTCAAAACAGAGAGAATCCAATATAGCGCCTATAGAAAAAAATAAAGTTTATGGTGGCCAAAAGACGAAACGTCGGATAGCAAATTTGAAAACACTATTATGAAGCAGGGAAAGTGTAATTTATTTTCGAATCCTTCGAATAATGAAGCAAAAAAAACATTTTCCAAAATAGCTGTTTTTTCTGGATATACCTTGAATTTCAGAACTTCGTCAACGAGTGTTAGAGCAGTCGACTGAACTCCACCTTAAATAAAGACACTTTATTTTATTTTTATTTTATTTTTTCCATAAGGAATGTACCAGTCAGACCCTGTCCCCAGAGATCTGAAACTACCGGAGGGCGGCTGGTGTATCATTAACCCCAGCAAACACTCCCCACGTCCGTGGGTCAGTGATTACTGGGCCCGAGAATCATGTGCCCTGAGTGAACCAAGAATAACGGCCTTCTGCATTCGTCCGGCTAAGATTTTTGCCATATCACGGCAAGCCGGTATGATTTTTAAGTTTGAGAGCAGTGTTTCCATCATTTCATCAAGGATCCCTATTATCATAACCACCATTATGACAGAATGGTTTGGATAAAGCCTGCGGAGTTCAAAGAGTAGATCTCGATATTTAGTCCGTTTTTCCTCCTCCTTTCGGACGATGTTCGTTTTGCCAGGAGCTGAAAACTCAATGACGAAAAAATCGTCCTACTTTGATGGTCGAGGAGGACTACATCAAGTTTAATGGCTTGTATTTTCCTGATGATGGGGAGTAGTTCCAATAAATTCGGCACTTCTCATTCTCCACAACGGAATCCATATCACCTGGAGCATAAGGCAACTCCGGGGTCTCGTCTACACCGTACGAGTGTCGTAGATGGTAGTACAACACTCGTAGAGCCGTGTTATTCCTGTGGATATAGGCTGAGACCGCATAAGCTGGACAAGCTGGCAGCAAATGCATTATGGTCTCAGCTGCCCCATGACACGCTCTGCATCTAGAGTCAGGGATTTCTATACCCATCACGCGACTACGGTAGACGAGGGTGTTGAAGAAACCATCCTGGCAGGCCATTATGAATCCTTCGGTTTCCGACTTCAGCCCACTTGACCTGAGGAAAGCAAAGGTCAGGTATTTTATAAGCTAAGGTTTTCAATGTTTTTGAAGAAGAACCCATGCATTGGCTTATCCTTATGTAGCTGTAGGAGCCTGTCATACTCCGCAGCTTTCACGTGAGCTTTTTGTTGAACGGGTTCCAACTCGGTGACAGAGTTTGGGTTCGTCCGTTCAGTGTTGAATAGGAGACCGAGTTCGTCGGCTGCACGGGTTGCTGCCTTGAAAATAAATGCTCCAATCCATGCTTTTTCGTGATCGCATACCAAGTAGAGAAGGGGATCTGAACTTCTGATGGCTTTACAGGCTCCATCCAGTACCATTGTGTTATGTAGACACCCCAAACTCAAAAGTAAACGGCCTGGGGAAGTGTAAACGTGGAACGGATGATTTGGGATGCAAGCTCCTATGGAGATGCATCATTTTGCGAGTCTTTACGTCGAGTTGTCGTAGCTCTTCTTGAGTCCATTTCATTACTACAAAGGAGAAAATTAGAATCGGAACGGCATCCATATTAGTTGCACAACTTTGTTCTTCCCCGACAGATCTGATGGCTCATAGGCTCGAAGAATTTTGCTGCTCCAGGTCCTGATGGCCTGAATAACTATTGGTGAAAAAAATTTCCAAGCACTCACCACCATCTAGCAAGAGTTTTCAACACATGGCTAGATGGGGAGCAACAGATTCCGGATTGGTTTGTCGAGGGACGAACCGTGCTAATCCCCAAAAAACGGAGATTTGTCTGATCCGAAGAACTACATACCGATATCATGCTTGCACGCATACTCTCCGCAGTTGAGCCGGTGTATAAACGGATATGAGCAAAGAGGGCCAAAGAAAAGGGTCGTTGGCTGCAAGGAGAACCTGCTGATCGACAGATGCATCACAAGCGTAACTTTTCAATGGCCTGGATCGACTATCGCAAGGCATTTGATACATCATCGCATGAACTCATCATGCATTTGCTCAGATGCCTTGCGGTACCCGATCAAATAGTGAGATGCATTGAATAACTGATGCCTCTCTGGAAGACTCGCTTCACCATAACATCTGGTTCAAGTCAGAGTCCAAACAGAGCAGGTTATCTTAAGAAGGGGCGTGTTTCAGGGAGACTCTTTCAGCCCTCTTCTCTTCTGCATCTCACAACTGCCATTGTCCGTTGCACTACGGAAAACCCGCGGATACAACTGCGGCACCCCCAGCAACCGGAGGCATAAGGTTACCCATCTGTTTTACATGGATGACCTCAAAATGTATGCCTCCGGAGAAAAGGATCTTCATCAGTCCTTAAGGGTGGTGCAAGAGTACACGCATGCTATCGGAATGGAGTTTGGGATCGACAAATGTGCCACGGTTCATCTCAAAAGAGGACGATGCGAGGAATATGAAGAGGACGTTCAGCTCGTAGACGTACGCATCCTACATCATCTGGATGCCGGAGAGACGTATACCTACCTACCTAGGGGTGGAACAACGCCACACCCAAGAGGTAGCTACTGTTAAAAACTCTCTCCGCGGCAAGTATCAGCACAAACTCCGACACATCTGGTCATCAGAACTGTCGGGGAAGAACGAAGTTGCTGCAACTAATATGCTTGCCGTTCTGATTCTACTTTACTATTTTATAGTAATGAAATGGACTCACGAAGAGCTGCGACAACTAGACGTGAAATCTCGCAAAATGATGCATCTTTATAGGAGCTTGAATCCTAAATCGTCCGTTCCACGGTTGTACTTCTCCAGACAACGGGGAGGCCGTGGACTTTTGAGTTTGGAGTATCTACACAACAGAAAGGTACTGGATGGAGCCTGTAAAATCATCAGGAGTTCAGATCCTCTTCTCTACTTAGTAGACGATCACGAAAAAGCAGGGAATGGAGCATTCCTTTTCAAGGCAGCAACCCGTGCAGCCAATGAAGTCGGTCTCCTATTCGACACTGAACCGACGAACCCAAACTCTGTCACCGAGTTGGAACCCGTTCGGCAAAAAGCCCACGTGAAAGCTGCGGAGTGTGACAGGCTCCTACAGCTACATAGGGATAAACCAATGCTTGAGGTTTCCTTCAAGAACATTGAAGATCTTGGCTTATCCAGAAACCTGACCTTCGCTTTTCCCAGGTCAAGTGGGCTGAAGTCGGAAACCGAGGGATTCATAATGGCCTGCCAGGATGGTGTCTTCAATACTCTCGTCTACCGCAGTCGCGTGATGGGTATTGAGGTCCCTGACACTAGTTGCAGAGCGTGTCGTGCCATAATGCTTTTGCTGTCAGCTTGTCCAGTTCATGCAGTCTCAGCCTATATCCACAGGAATAACGCGGCCCTACGAGTGTTGTACTACCATCTATGACACTCGTACGATGTAGACGAGATACCGGTACCCCGGGGGATATTGAGTACGTTATGGAGAATGAGAAGTGCCGAATCTTTGAACTGAAACTACTTATTCCCCACCCTCAGGCAAATACAAGCAAGCCAATAAGCCTGATGTAGTCCTCCTCGACCATCAAAATAGGACGATTTTCGTCAGAGTGGATATCTAGATCTACTCTTTGAACTCCGCAGGCTTTACTCAAACCATTCTGGTAAAATGGTGCTTCTGATAATAGGGGTCCTTGGTGGAATGATGGACACCCTGCTCTTAAACTTAAAAATCATACCGGCTTGCCGTGATATGACAGAAATTTCAGCCGGACGAATGCAAAAGGCCGTAATTCTTGATTCACAATGCCTGCTCAGAGCACATGATTCCAATAGTCACTTACCCCACGGACGTGGGGAGTGTTTACTGGGGTTAATGACACACCAGCGCGGCCTTCGATTGAATCGGACCTCCGGAGATAGGGCCTGACTGGTATATTCCTTATGTAATATAATAGTAATAATTATTGCAGTGGATATAGGTTGAGATCGCATATGTTAGGCAAGCTGACAGCAAATGCATTATGGTCTTAGATGCCCCACGACACGCATCACATCTCGTAATAAGAAGTGAGAAGTTCAGGTTTTTGGATAAGCGAACCCTCAGAAGTCAGAGAATTGTGCGAGCTAGGCAAGACGTTGCCCTCATCTTTTAACATGTGATGCCATGCACGAGACCAGTGGAAATTGAGCCCATGCCCCTATGATTGAGAGGCAAGCGCTCTACCATCAAGACCAATGGATACATCAGATAACTCCTGAATTACTGGGTAACTAATAAAAAACGGAAAGTACTATTGAAAAAACTAACCACCTAACATTCCTTTGATGACGGTAATAATTCACCCAAATATTCATACACTTGCAAATCTGCGAATAATGTTTTACGATTTCGATTTAAATGCAAATATGAACATGATGTTTATAAAGTCCGATGTGGAATCATCTGCGACTGAAAGGAAAACTTTAGTCGCCACTGTTCAAGATGACCACTTAAATATTTTCATGCTGAAAAAGGAAAAATTCCCAAATAAAAATTAAAAGAATATTCAAATGTTTTTGAAATTGAAATATATAATAATAATACTTTTTTCCACTTTTTATCAAATTGTTGGCTGTGGGGCCCACTGAGACGCCATTGGCCCTAATAATTTCAATCTAGGTAGGGCTCAATGAGCGCCTTATTAGTTCAAAAAATTTACCAAATTTCAACATAGGTGTAGGATATTCATAATATTTTAAAGTTACCGTATTTTTTTTATTTCAACTGTATCTCAGAAGCTGAGCAACTCCGGACATATGTTCATAGGAACTTTTCTTCCTATATGACCTAACGAGTCACCTCCCTCAGTTAGGAACCTCAGTTAAGAAACACCCTATATATATGGTAAAATAACATTACGATTTTAAGAGACAAGAAAAATATATACTGTCATCTATCCATAAACTTTCTGTACAGAAAATGCGGGAAATACCACAAAGTTAACCTATAATTACTAATGGGATTTGTGAGATGATGAATACAATAATTAATTGATTCAATTTTGCTTCCCTGTCTTACAACATCAAGTGGTAATTTTTCTACATCATTGTGACATCTTCAAATCATAAACACAATACTCACTTCGAAGAACATAGGTCTCTCATGAATATAACTACCCGGGAAATAATGCAGTATTGTCAAATGAACTGGTTTGGAATTGTAATAATTTGGCGATATTTCACACAATTTTTTGATCGACATGAGCCCTTCGAGTGGCGAATCATGAAACTGAAATGATACAGTTCCAACCCACGGAAAAATAAAGAATTACAAGATTATCAGATTTCAACGGATTATTATTACAAGTCAGAATTACAAAATCTAAATCGGAATTCCTATACAGATCAAAGTTTGAAATTCGACATCTAAGTAGGAATAAGTTTTTAAATGAAATAAATTTATTATGGACAAACGGATTTTGTGGATTTTTTAAGCCCAATAAAAACTCCTTACCCAATTGATGAAGCACCTCAAAGTTTCAGCTAAAATACCCTTACGAAGCCTTCAATGTATTTTTCTTTTACAAATTGTTGTTTGCGATTGCTAGAAATATTACATAAATCTTATTTATATCGCATAAACAACACCTAATAATTTATGTTCATGGGTAACCTACCAGCTGGTTCGAGTATTTTAAGAGTTTGCAATGAAAGGAGAGGTTTACTTACGAGAGGCTTGTACCGTTTCCGTACTTTCTATCTTTTAAATCAACATATGATAATATCAAGGAAGCCATTCAAACAGGAAGTACCCCCAAGGCTGAACGCTGTGCAGTGGAATTACACTCACGAAATAATATATGTATGTAAGTTACACACGCAATAACATTGGGAATAGGTATGCAGGAAATTAGTTTTGCAGATATTCGAAGTGCATTTGAATAGTTTAGTAAAATGTCAAACATTTTAGTCTATGAAAATTCTCTTGAATGATTTTTGATGAGGCATTTCCATTGAGTAACAGAGATCATTTCAAATTAAAAGAAAACTAGATTGATATTTAAAAAAAATTCAAGAATGAATTTAGAAATGAGAAGTTTGCAACAATTTTTTCAATATTGATTTCACTCAGTATTGAATATTATGTTCAATAAACTTATTTCTGGCTCTGGAAAAGCAAACATTATACATGCACTTTTGTCTTGATCGGAAAGTCTAACGGAATCATGATGTTCCGTACATGTTTACAGTAAAAACTAGCGTTTGTGAGAGAATTAACATCCTTACTTAATTTTTCAGGATATGTGTTAATCTAATCCCGCCCTTCTTGGTTTATTTCGTCTACTCAGTGCTCATGATTCTTGGACCCAATCTAATCCATGGACGTGAGCAGTGGTTATTTGAGTAAATGATCGCAAGCGCTCCTCCGGATCCGTCGGACCTCAACTACCAGAGTACCAAAGCAGCTGAAAGGTATAGACGCTCTTTGTTCCATTTACCTACCAAATTCGCCTTCAGTAAGTCCACAATCAGCAGTACAATTCAACAGGCAAAATTATTGGCAAATGATACAAATGAGGAACATTTTATCGTCTTGCTGATTCACGTAAAGCAGGCCGAAGAAGACGCTGAGTATAGATGCTGCTCCATATGACATCTTGTCATCTATCAGATGCAAGTGTGCAACCGTGTGCAAGAACTGCGCTGGAAATGACTTTGCGAACTCTCCAGAGGCTGAATTGAACGACGAAGATACTGATGAAGAAAACGATGATGAGCCGACCCTCTTTGATCAGATGTGTGCTCGCGAGGAGGAGGCAGTCGATAGCGATGATGACTACCCTCTTCTTGCTAAGAGACTGTTTAGTGGTATAATTTATTTTAAATTCCTAGGGCACTATATCTTTTTTAATATTATAATTGTAAATGTGTTTTAGCCCAAAACTGCATTCTTCTGCATTTTCACACATATTGAGAAATTTTACTATTTTATGATCGCCTGTATCTTCGTTACTATTTTATCGTAAAGAACTTTTGACCAATGAATTTCAAAGGAAATTTAATGCTCTTTCAAGTAGATTTTCGCTAAACAGTATAGTTCAGAAGATAAAACAGGTAAATAAACGAAAAAAGTCCGGTATTCCTTATTATTGAAAAGTAGTTTCGAATGACTATGTGATAAGTAGAGAGTTCATCTATTATTGTTTTCAGATCGTCTGGAGAGGCAATACTGCGATGTGATGTTTTCAAGTTCGCAAATCCCATAGCATTTTCTGTTTTTGAAAGTCTAGTAGACAATCGAGATTGATTTTTATTTGATTTAGTATTTCATGAATTTCCAAAAATGTGCACAAACGAATCTTTAAGTGCAATTCGCAACTCATTGATTTTATCTCCTATCGGTTTTTGATTATCTGAAACTGAAGTCATTGATTCGTTGATATTTTCCATTAATGGGGGTTTCCAGTCATTTCCAGAAAAAATATATTTCGATAAAGTGCATTCATAAATACCTTGTGTTCAGTTTTCGAACTTTTTTTTCATCAATTGATCGCGATAAAAATTATTGAAAACGCCGAAATTAACCTCCGAATTCAAACGACCAGAAGAGGCGGGAACGTGACGTATATATGCGCGAGACATTTTGAATGGTTATCAGGTGATGTTCGCCTTGCATATGAAATGAATAATGTGTCTGACAGCGTTGCCATATCGCAAAAAAATATGATTTACCAGAATATACTATTTCACTTTCTTAATATAATATATTCCTACCTGTCTGTCCCTCTGTTCGAAGTCTTGAAATATTAGTTTGGTAATTTTGGATCATTGATTTTTGATTCGTGTTCATGGAAAATAGTATTCTCATTTGTACTCCAAAAAGCTATTGTATCGAAGATTATAATGATACCTGTGATGATATACCTAAGTAAATGAGAAATGAATGATGTCTAGAAAACCTGGTGTATCTACTTTTACTTGAAATTTTGGGACAAAATGAAGGATTTTTGCATACTTGATTTTGTGAAATCACTAGAGTAGCAGATGTCGCCTACATCGTTGTAGCCATTAATAAATTACTAACAATTAAGTTCAATTTGTCATTACACGTAATTACATTCTAGATTTTACAAAGACTTGGCAACTGCGGCGTCCCTCAGTCACTTTAGGCTTTGTCCGCGCAATCCCAAACTTCAGCCAATCGTATTACATGAAGACAATGTCGTCACTGCTGAGGAGCGTTTGAATTTATGCATACTGAAATCGCGTATTCAATATTGAATAATAAATTAGCTTTTCAAAATTTAAAGTGAATAAATGGTTAGGACTATGTTATAAACTGCCCTCCATTACATGAAGTGAAAAAAAGTGCATATTTCACGATACTGGAAACCCCCGTTTTGAAGTGATTGAAATTTGTTTATTGTTTTTTTTGATAATTCGATTTTGATTTGAATCGAGTTCGGCTAGGATGTGATAGATTTCTTTCATATCTTAGTCTAGATTTCCGCTTATAAATTTTACGAGGGAGCCGAGAGGAGTGATGTGGGCTCTTTTTGTGCATTTATGGGAAAAAAGAGATCCAAACTTGTGGTTTACATTTTTGACTTTGTATTCGATGCATTAAATAAAGCAATTCTATTGAAAGGGGTTGTATTATTTATTGTGGCTTCTAATTGATTGGATATTGAGTTTATACACCATCTCCACGTCTCTGCATAGGCAGCAATGCTTTGTTCCCACGAGAAGGCATACATAACTTGGTTGTACTGCACATGGTGCCCTCCTGTATACCTTTCAGCTAGTGGGAAAGTGTCGGAGTCGCAGAGCGGCATATATAATGTTGCTATAAGGGCGGCTATGCCTTCCCTTGTCAAGGCTTTTAGAGCTCTGACTGGTAACCAGTATGCCGCAAGGCCCTGGTACATTTCTGTTTTGAGAAAACTTCAGAATGGATTCTATTTCTTCTGGAAATGTTGGGTCTAGGGAAATATAGTAGTCGTCAGTTTTTCGTAATGTCTGACTGTCCTGTCTACGTCAATTTTCATGTCTTTCACGTCGTCGGTGTAATTGACCTTGTTCGTGAAAACCCAGTTCCATCTCACGATGGAGTGTAGTGCTTCTACGAATATGCAATGTTTTCTACGATTCAGTAATTCAGTGATTCAGATGTTAGTCAATTATCATCTAAAAATAATATTGATAATGATTAAAATTTCTTCTTCAAATAAGATTTTGGTACATTCTGCAAAATAATGGATATGTATTTTGGCACAATTTTCAGTGGGGACAGCCACTTCCATAAAATAATGAATTTTGCTGCCACTGTGAGTTATCGTGGAATATCATAAGGGGTTCATATTGATAACTCCTTTCCCATTATTCTTATCTTTACATTCCGAAGATTATTCTCGTCCCCATTTCTAAAATTACAAGAATGTATAATTGACTCTTGGTACATTGTCAGATCTGTGGAAGGTTTGAACCCATGAAAGTTGCTGAATATTCTTAAAAAAAAATTATTTGCAAGCAATACTATCGTATATATTTGCATCCATTCGTTTACATGACCTTCGGATAACAAAACAGACCTTTATGGAACTATTTTCAGTATATAAATAGTTCTTATCAATAATAGTGTGTTCGGGTCCAAATTCTACCAGAGTCGCGAATTATGCTAGTCAAACCTTGTTTACATTATTACTTAGTTTTGTTCACATTATCACTTAGGGTCTGTTAAAAGTATGTATGCAGTTTTTACACGCGAGGATGACTGCAGAATTTCAACTTCGAAACGAATATACTTCATTATAGATGTTACTAATTTTTTTAGAAATTTTTTGAGTTACCTACTTTATGTAATGTAATATAATGTGGTGTGCGATTTGTCTCTTTCTTCTTGCGTACATCAATCACCTGTTTCTAACATCCCATAAGAGTTATAGTGGACAAACAAGAGAAAGCACTATAAAAATGTATTCATATTGTTTCATCATCTGGAGTCCATCATACAATTTAGATTTCAAATTTCTAATTGTTGACTACCAAAATCAAAGTTTCATTGGAAGGGATGATACATAATGCGTTCAGATGCTTTGTCCGGTGGAGAAAAAATGCACGGTAACATTTTTCTTGGTTGTAGTCGTTGACACAAGATTCATCTGAACGATATTGGGAGATGTCAAATTTCGAAATCCCAACTTCCTATCATTACATACTACAATGCGTCGACTGGGGTAAATGGTTGGACGGTTGGTAAAATTCACCGCTAGCATCTGAACGACCCAACTATTACCAGACGTTACCATCTGAACGCATAAAACGCGCCCGACGTAGGATTTGAACGCAACAATCTATGACAATACGCGACTTTAACCGTCAAATCTCACAACTGGCACATCCATAACAAGAATTGTGTAAGCTGAGAACTGGCAACAATCCCTCTATACATACTGTAGTTCTCACAGCACTAAGATCATACGTGTAATGTGTCGTGGGGTTTCTTGCGTATTTGCTCGAAATTTCGCCACTAAAAGTCTAGGTTGTTATTGAATATTACACCAACTCAATTAACTCAATAACTGCATATATTTTAATTGAAATCAACTGGTATAACAATGTGACGTTTCAACAAATTATTAAAAATTATTTTGACGTTTCTTCTTGTCACCTCTTTTCCCAGTCTGGAATCTGGATATCTTGATGTAAAATGATAAATGTTTCAATATTGGGGTGATCCCCAACAATACGAATAATAAAAATAACATAGCAGTTGTCCGGAAATGATCCGAAGTTAGTCATACATTGTTGACTACTTAAAAATATTACTGAATTTCGATTTTTATTATTCATAAGGCGGGGGCTCGGCAATGATTGATTGACCTTAATAAATTTTTAGTCATTTTTCTTATACTAACAGAACACAACTACTACTCCGGCTAAAGCCACGCTGGACATTGGACTGCATCTGATAGAGATTGTGGAAAAACCTAACTAAAAAAAGGGGAAAGAGAAAATTGGGATTTTCATCCAGTTAGTTGTTATTGAGATTTCATTGGAAATTCATATGGACATAAGTATCACTAACAAGGCTTGTTATTTGCTAAAGATTTGAAAAAATAATTAAAAATTTCAAAGAGAGACTGTGTTTTGCTTCAAGAAGATATAAATTCGTTGTATGTATAAAATTACCATTTAAAGTTGAAAAGTGCTCGATTATGACTGGATCACATACTAAAGAACAAATGATTTTCGATGTCTGATCTGAGAAAATGCATGCACAGAAGTTAAAGATCCCGGTATAGCGTACAAGAATAAACTATCCTTCATTCAACATATTGATAATACTACTAAGTCTGTGACTCGAACACTAGGTTTCATAATTGGACAATGCTCTGATTTCACACATATAAAATGATATTTATCAAAAGAAGCAGAACTATTATTTTTTAATTAAAATTATTGCACAGATGCCACTGATGAAAATTGAAAAAGCTTCTATACCAGAAACGAAGTATTTTTAAACGTAGGTACTTCAGTAAGAAAATATGAAGTTGTTTTAGAGATATTCGGGAAAAACTGATTTTTTTTGTTAAATATCAAAAATGAAGCAGTTGCAGACGTATGTTCATCATATGAACAATTTTTATTGAAATCATCCATAGTTTATTGCCCTTTAGGATCAGCATTCAATTATGAAACATACATATTCATACTTAAAATTCACTTTTCATTTCTATTTACAACAAACACCGAGATACAGTACGGAATGATGTATTTTATGGATCTATTAGCGCCACGGAAATATAATAGCCTTTCTCTACCCGCATAGGCTATGATTTTTTTGGGAACACTCTATGAGTCTTCATTTAATATTTTTCGTTTTAAATTTATCAGTCAAGCCCTGTCTCCGAAGATCCGATACTTCCGGAGGGCACGTGAGGTAAGTGACTATTGGGTCCAAAAATCATGTGCCCTGATCAGGTGGGGTGAACCAAAGATGGTGGCCTTATGCACTCGTCCGGCTGAGACTTCTGTCAGATTACGGCAAGCCGGTATGTTTTTTAGGTTCGATAACAGTGTATGTCTGATTTTCCACCAAGTATCCATTTTATTGTCAGAACCACAATTTGTGTGAGTGCTTATGATTTTAGATAAGTGGTAACTCAAAGATATTTTAATAACGAAGAGAATGTGCAGGGCAAACATGCACTAGGCAGGCATCTTTCATTTAAATATCAGAAGCATCAACAATAATGTTGATGAACTAATAATCATTTCAGAAGAGGTGAAAAAGCATTCGGATATAACGATTTTATCAAAAACATGGAAGGTCGAATCAGTGAGAGATTCCATATTAGGATATTCAACATATTACGACAATTCAATGGTAAACCAGAATGATATTCTAATCGTGTACCAAGATTTCTTTCATGGTTCAAAATTTTACATTCTCTTGCCAGCAAGTAGAGAAACATTTCCAGTCTCAATAGATTCAAAAATTATTTTTCTTCTGCTTATATTTTTCTCCATTTTGTTCTTTTCTCTTTTCTATCATTCTCAACCTTTTCAACAGTTTCGTATGTCTCGATATTCAATATTTTATAAATATCTATAGAGGAAATATAAAATGAATATACATATAGATATATGCAAAAAAATATTGTTCATATATTTGATGAAATTATATACAAAATCATAAACGGTCATCATAGTGTAACGATTTCGAGACCGGCCCAGAGACCGGCCCTGGTCTAATTAATTATGCACCCTCGTTCAACTACTACTGCATATCTGCTGGCGTACGGATCGCCGAGAACAAGCTGGAATAAATCGATTGTTCGATACTATTCGAAGAGCCATCTAGATGAAATGTTCTATACTCCTGAATATTCGAGAGCCGTGAATGGAAACTGCTTGGGAGTATATAAGCGGGACAGGCAGAATGGAGAGCAGTTACAGTTACAGTTCCAGAGTTCGCTGATAGATAGCCACAGTAGAAATAAAATGAAATAGTAAATGTTTTAGTGAATAATCGTTGTAAATAGTGTTTCAAATAAATTAGGAAAATTAGTTAGTGCAGTTTTACTACATTTGTTGTCAGAAGTCGGATGTTTGAAATAAACAAGTGTTAAAGTGTTCGTCGCGTTGAAAAACTGATAGACATTTTTCGTGCCTAACAGTTAGTGACCCGTTGAACATTTGAGTGCAAAGTGGACAGTTTTGCGCGTCGCGGGACAATAAACTGAAAACTGTGTGTGAAATAAATAATGGACTGATATCTCGGCAAAGACATTAAGAGACAAAATGTTTCCGAGAAGAGTTCACCTAGTTGACCTTAAAGTTAGTGAATTAAAGCAAGAGTTAGAGGAGCGTGAGTTAGAAACAACTGGAAAGAAGGCCGTACTCCAGAAAAGACTTGCAGATGGACTGATTGAAGAAGGAGAAGACCCCGAAACGTTCTTATTCGAAGTTTCTGGAATTGATTTGAGTTCCATAATGAATAAACTCGACGAGACCACGAAATCCTTGGAAGATAAATTTCTGGAAAATTCGAATAGTTTGAAGGAGGAACTTCAACAAAATTCCGTAAGTCTGAAAGAACTTCAACAAAATTCTGTCAGCCTGAAAGAAGAACTTCTATAAAATTCGAATTGTCTAAAAGAGGAACTTCAAGAAAATGTGAAGAGCCTGGAAGAAAAGCTTCACGAAAATTCGAAAAATTAAGAAGTGAAGCTTCTAGAAAGCTCGGAGAATTTGAGAGAAGAGCTTCTAGAAAAATCGAGAAGCTTGAAAGAGGAAGTTGCAGTGTGGCGAATCGGTTGGAAGAAAGAATGGGAACAGTTGAAACAGAGATGGAGAAAATCAAAGATGAAATGGAAGAAGAAATGAAAAAAATTAAGGAAACGCTCCACGTTGAGATAAAGGAAAAATTTAGTGAGTTAGAAAAGCGAATGGATTCTGTGCACATTCCTGAAATTTCCAACAGAAATTCAATGCCGGATCTGAGTACCAACTTGAAGGAAGTTCAAAAAGACATCAAAGATTTCAAGGTCAGTACGGAACCAGGAAAGCTCTCATTGAAACCGCCTCAGTTCAACGGAAATACTCCATGGTCAAACTACTACCGACAATTCGAAGCTGCTGCCAAAGCAAATGGATGGAATGCTGGGGAAAGAGCTTTAGCATTGACACTGGCATTGCGTGGCGAAGCAACAAATATTTTACAAACGCTCACCGCCCAACAACAGGAAGACTATGAACAGCTGGTAAAACACTTGGAACTTCGCTATGGCCAAGCCCACCTTGAACACGTATATCACTCACAGCTGAAGAATCGATGCCAGAAATCAAGCGAATCGTTGCAAGAATTTGAAGCAGATATTGCACGCTTGGTTCGTCTTGCGTACCCAGCTACACCGGAAAATGTAATGGAGCGACTAGCGGTCCAGGCATTTTTGGATGGACTTCGTGACCAGGAAACCCGGCAAGCCCTAACACTAGCTCGCCCTGCACATCTCGTGGATGCATTGGCACGCGCTCTGGAATTCGAAGCAGCAAAGCAATCCTGGAAAAGCCAGAGTAGAGTCCGGATGATCGAGGAAGATCCACAGCCACAGGAGCCCGCTAATATCGAAGCTGTGATGCGGAAATTGCTGAAGGAAGTTGTGCCTGAGAGAAGACTGATACGATGCCAAAATTGTAGAGAACTTGGGCACGTGCGTAGCAAATGTCCAACATTGAAAAAATCGACATCAACGATGGTCAAGAAGGAGCAATCGTCAGCCCGTATCCAACAAGCCCCAGTTAACAATGCATATGTCGCTGTACTTCAAAGACAAGACAAAGGTGTCTTCGTAGACGGTCTCATTAACAACGAGCCTCGCACCATGCTGCTTGATACAGGTGCGACAAGGACAATCCTTGGACCTACATTTGCCAAAACACCGGCAAGAATTGAATCGTCGAATTGGAAGCTACGCACAGCAACTGGAGAGCCGGCAACTGTGTATGGTGAACTTCCAATTGAACTGACTTTGGGCAGCACTAAAGTGAAACATCGGGCTCTTGTAGTGGATATCGAGGATGATGCAATTATAGGAATGGACATCATGAATTCCAGAGGATTCGAGCTGAATTTTAAAGGCGGCGTCCTTCGTGTGAACGGAGAAGAGCTGGTACTTCATGGGAGAAATGAAGAAATGGTTCGAGTTCTGCTGGCTGAAGACGTAAGCGTACCGGAGAGGGCTGAAAGCATTTTGGAGGCTCGCCTGGATGGAGGTGCGAGCAGTGGAAACGTGGTGATGTTCGAGCCCAAGCTACATGATGAGAAAATTGGAAGAGGAATTGCACTAGGAAAAACCTTGTTGCGTACTGATAAATTTGTGCCAGTAAGGGTAATGAATGTCAATTATTACCCGGTGACCTTGAAGAAGGGAACGATTTTGGGGCACTGCTCGTCAATTTCCTCTGTAATCAGGAGTGTACGTGGCACTGTTAGACAAGCCAGTAACATGCCAGCAGAATTGGAGAAGTTGGTTGCTATCTCGTCCAAGGACATGGGGCCAGCACAGAAGCCTAAACTGAGAGAACTAGTCAGGAAGTATCAGGACATCTTCGATACCGGAGTAGGCAGAGGCGGTAGAACAAAGGTGGTTCAGCACAAGATAGATACTGGAAATGCCCGACCAATCAGGCAATCAGCCAGAAGACTTCCTCTCGCCAAAAAGGAGGAGGCTGACAAAATAGTCTGCGACATGGAGAAAGACGGAGTCATCGAGCCATCCGACAGTCCCTGGTCCTCTCCAGTCGTGTTGGTGAAGAAGAAAGATGGATCAACACGGTTTTGCGTAGACTACCGTCAACTAAACAACGTGACGAAAAAGGACATCTACCCTCTCCCAAGGATAGACGACACGCTAGACACGCTGGCTGGATCTACGATTTTCTCAACCTTAGATTTGGAGAGCGGATACTGGCAGGTAGAACGTGCCCAGGAAGATCGAGAAAAGACAGCTTTTCCCATCGGCTCCGGATTATGGCAGTTAACAGTTATGCTATTCGGCCTCTGCAATGCTCCAGACACGTTCGAAAGATTGATGGAGACGGTTTTGAAAGGACTATCATGGAAGACGTGTCTGGTGTATCTCGACGACATTATTGTGGTTGGCAGGTCATTCGAGGACCATGTAAAAAACTTGGAAGAGGTATTTCAGCGACTGAGATGCTCCGGACTGAAACTAAGCCCCAAGAAATGTCATCTGTTTCAAAAAGAAGTACGTTATCTCGGCCACGTTGTCTCGGGGAAAGGAGTGGCAGTAGATGAGCAGAAGAACAAAGCTGTTAAGGAATGGCCCGTTCTGAAAGACATTCACCAGCTTCGAAGTTTTCTTGGCTTGTGCACTTACTATCGCCGATACGTGCTGGGATTTGCTAACATCGCAAAACCACTGACCAGGCTCACGGAAGGACAAACAAAGTTCCAGTGGTCGGATGAATGCCAAGATTCATTCAGGAAGTTGAAAGGATCTTTGATCAACGCACCAATCCTGAGCTACCCCCTTCCAGACGGAAAATTCATTCTGGACACGGACGCCAGTAACGTGGGACTTGGAGCTGTCCTGTCTCAGGTCCAAGAAGGACGAGAGAAGGTCATTGGTTACTTCAGCAAGACCCTCAGTAAACCGGAGCGGAATTACTGTGTCACCAGGCGGGAACTGTTGGCTGTTGTCAAAGGAGTTGAGCACTTCTACAAGTACGTGTATGGACGAAGATTCCTACTGAGAACTGACCATGCAGCTCTCAAATGGCTCCTACAGTTCAAGAATCCCGAGGGTCAAGTGGCACGCTGGATTGAGAGGCTCCAGGAATTCGACTTTGAGATCGAACATCGGGCGGGGACCATCCATAAGAATGCGGATGCCCTATCGCGAAGACCATGTCCAGACGACTGTTCGCACTGCCGACGAACAGAGGAAAAGGAGTCGACACTCTGCAGAACCACGGCGGTCGATGATAACTGGAATGACCACAAGATCCAGAAAGACCAAGAGAAAGATCCAGATCTTGGTTCAGTCATCGGCTGGAAGAAGAGTGAGCGAAGACCGTCGTGGCAGGAAATAGCCAGTTGTTCTCCAGTCGTCAAAACTTACTGGGCCCAATGGAACTCTTTCACCTTAGACAATGGAGTCTTGAAGCGTGTGTTGAAGTCGAAGGATGGTGGGGAAGAAAGACGTCAGGTAGTAGTTCCCAGGAGCAGAAGACAGGAAGTGCTCCGAGAAATCCTTGATGGGGTCACCGGAGGACATCTGGGAGTGACGAAGACCCTCCAGAAAGTTAGGCAACGGTTCTACTGGGCCAGTTGTCAAGCTGACGTCAAGGACTGGTGCAGAAAATGTGCTGTATGCGCTGCCAGTAATGGGCCTCGAACAAGACCTAAGGCCCCGATGCGCCAGTACAATGTGGGCAGCCCATTCGAAAGGATCGCCATTGACATCGCTGGCCCGTTCCCACAATCTGAACACGGGAACAAGTACATCCTTGTGGCGATGTATTACTTCAGCAAGTGGGCCGAAGCCTATGCCCTGCCCAACCAAGAAGCCATCACCGTTGCCGACGTCTTGGTGAAGGAGTGGATTTGTCGATTCGGTGTCCCGTTAGAGCTGCATTCGGATCAAGGCAGGAATTTCGAGTCAAACCTGTTCCAGGAGATGTGTCAGATGCTGAACATCCGGAAAACGAGGACCACAGCTCTACAACATCCGCAGTCCGATGGAATGGTGGAGCGGATGAATAAGACCATCTGTTCCTGATGGCGTATCGTTCCGCAGTTCATGAGTCAACCGGCCAAACCCCTGCTAGTGTTATAATGGGCCGAGAGCTGCGACTTCCATGTGACTTGAAGTTTGGGACGCCACCAGGACAAGACACTGCGGGAGATGACTACGTCTGCAAACTGCGACAGAGAATGGAAGACATCCATGAACGGGTCCGTTTGAACATCCAGAGTGCCAGCGACAGAATGAAGGAGACCTACGACATCAAGGCGGATGCTGGTGGATATCAGACAGGTGACCTTGTCTGGCTATACAACCCTAAACGTCGCCGTGGACTATCACCGAAACTTCGGAACTCGTGGGAAGGTCCATATAAGATCATGAAAAGGATAAACGACCTCGTCTACCGCATATATAAGCCACCACGAGGAAAACCTAGGGTAGTCCACTTCAATAGGTTGTCGCCTTACGCCGGAAACCACGATCAAGTCCGCACCGTCAGATCACCGGAGTACGAAATGACGTTTCAGAGGTTCGTGTCCCTGTACTCGAACGGACAGAAAGTTCAATATGGGGTAACCGGAGAGGAGTCACGAGATCTTTTCAAGGTGCCTGCCAATTACGCGTTAGCTCACTGTATGGCAGAAGATCTCCAAATGTCCAGAGGCATTGCAGTAGTTTTCTCCAAGAAGTTCGGTCGAATCCAGGAACTGAGAGAACAGAACCCGGAAGTTGGAGGGGTGTTACAGCTGAGGAAAGGCCAGAGAAACATCTACTATCTGGTTACCAAGAAGCGTTCTCGTGATAAACCGTCTTATGAAGATGTTTGGAAGAGGCTTACGAGATTGAGAGACACGATGCTGGACCAGAATATTGTAGACCTGGCAATTCCAAAATTGGCCTGTGGGCTTGATCGGCTGGAATGGAGAGTTATAAGAAGCATGTTGGAGACAATATTCAGATCCAGCGACATCAACATTCTGGTGTGCTCCAACCATCTTCCTCGACCCAAATTGAAGACTGTGGAGTGCTACTTCCATCGAACGTCCAGGTGCAGATATGGAGAATCTTGCAGATATCTTCACACTCCAAGAATGACGCTTCGGGGCGAAACGTCTTAAAGAACGGGGCAATGTAACGATTTCGAGACCGGCCCAGAGACCGGCCCTGATCTAATTAATTATGCACCCTCGTTCAACTACAACTGCATATCTGCTGGCGTACGGATCGCCGAGAACAAGCTGGAATAAATCGATTGTTCGATACTATTCGAAGAGCCATCTAGATGAAATGTTCTATACTCCTGAATATTCGAGAGCCGTGAATGGAAACTGCTTGGGAGTATATAAGCGGGACAGGCAGAATGGAGAGCAGTTACAGGGCAGAATGGAGAGCAGTTACAGTTACAGTTCCAGAGTTCGCTGATAGATAGCCACAGTAGAAATAAAATGAAATAGTAAATGTTTTAGTGAATAATCGTTGTAAATAGTGTTTCAAATAAATTAGGAAAATTAGTTAGTGCAGTTTTACTACAATAGATTATCAAATTATCTTTATATAACCAAAGTGGTGGATTGAAAGGACAATTGTTGCAATTACTTAGGTGCATCCAGCTTCATACAAAGCTTAATAATAAATTGAATCATATATCATATGTATTTGAATCAATGATTATGATAGTCCTATGCTGCTGTCCTTAGTAAAAATGCTGTATCTGCATACGCTATCTTGCTTACAATTCTGTAAATCCGACCTTCATACGAAGGAAATTCTCAAACTTTTGTTCATACGGCAAAATGATTAATTAATTTTGGCTATTAACTTGGAGTATACATTATTTTTGCTTGGTAAAACGCAAAATTCGTAGGTTTTCAAACCTGAAGAAGCTAATATAGTCTAGTCTACAAGTGCCATTTAGACCAACTTTTTTCAGCAGTCTCCGAAAATTATGATTGAGGTGTCATTCGATTCGGAAGTTCCGCATGAAAAAATTGTAAAAGTTATTAACAATTAACAAAAAAAAAAAGATGGCTTTAGTATTTTGTAAATATCTCAAAAACTAATTAAAATTTTTTAAATCTAAAAAAAGATTCAAAAAGAGGAGGAAATTTCCTAAAAAAAAGCTCAATTCCCGGAATTGTAGCATCAATATTTATAATTTTCCCAGAGGGATGAAAATTCGGCCGAAAACGGGTACTCTGGCTCGGGCAAGCCACACCCACTTTGGACACTTTAACAATAAAAATTATTTTAAAATACTAAATATGAAAATAAAAAACTGGAAAAATTCAGGCACTAACTGAATAGATTAATGAACAATAATCCGCTTGAAAAAAATTTTTATCACAATTTTTCAATTAGTTAATCAATAGTTAATAAATAATTTTTTTCTGCTTGAACATGAACATTGCAAGTGTGATAATTGTTAAACTATAAATTTAAGATTTTTTTCCTCTTTTGGAGCAATTCTTGAAAGGCTTCAGAATAGAACCCCGTTGGAAAAATTAAAAAGTTTTTATTTTTCAGTTTTTTATTAACAATTTTCGTTGTTGCAAAATTAAATACTTAAATTAATCATTGAAAAAAAAATTTTTTTTTAAATATTATCAATATTCCGTTTTTATGTTATCAGGAACTACATAGAAATAATTTTTTTAAATTTTTATCTCTAATTGTTTAAAAATTTGTTATAAACAAATGCGTTGTTTATAAGATAATTGAAATTTTTTTTATGGAATATCAATCTTTGATACAAATAATGATTGTTAAAAGAAAAATTGTTCCTTAAAAAAATTTTTTTATTGCTTGAAAACGCATTTGTTAATTAACAATTATTTTCTCCCGCTTCTAATTAATATTAAGGAACCATTTTTTTTAAATCATTATTTGTCTTTCTTTCTGATATAAAAAAAAAAAATTCCATTTTATTTAATTTTTCATTGCTTATGCAATAAACAATTTGTTATAAACAAATAAATTTTTACCTTATATATTTTTTTCTATTCTAATTTCTGTCACAAAAACAGACATGATTTTTTTTCTTTTTTAAAATTTTTTTTATTATTTTTTATTTAATTTTTAAATATAAGTTCTCTCTAACTCTCTAAATGTCATGTCTGTTTTTGTGACAGAAATTAGAATAGAAAAAAAAATATAAGGTAAAAATTTATTTGTTTATAACAAATTGTTTATTGCATAAACAATGAAAAATTAAATAAAATGGATTTTTTTTTTTGTATTAGAAAGAAAGACAAATAATGATTTAAAAAAAAAAATGGTTCCTTAATATTAATTAGAAGCGGGAGAAAATAATTGTTAATTAACAAATGCGTTTTCAAGCAATAAAAAAATTTTTTTAAGGAACAATTTTTCTTAAACCATAAAAAAATTTTCAATTATCTTATAAACAACGCATTTGTTTATAACAATTTTTTAAACAATTAGAGATAAAAATTTAAAAAATTTATTTCTATGTAGTTCCTGATAACATAAAAACGGATTATTGATAATATTTAAAAAAATTTTTTTCAATGATTAATTTAAGTATTTAATTTTGCAACAACGAAAATTGTTAATAAAAAACTGAAAAATAAAAACTTTTTAATTTTTCCAACGGGGTTCTATTCTGAAGCCTTTCAAGAATTGCTCCAAAAGAGGAAAAAAATCTTAAATTTATAGTTTAACAATTATCACACTTGCAATGTTCATGTTCAAGCAGAAAAAAATTATTTATTAACTATTGATTAACTAATTGAAAAATTGTGATAAAAATTTTTTTCAAGCGGATTATTGTTCATTAATCTATTCAGTTAGTGCCTGAATTTTTCCAATTTTTTATTTTCATATTTAGTATTCTAAAATAATTTTTATTGTTAAAGTGTCCAAAGTGGATGTGGCTTGCCCGAGCCAGAGTACCCGTTTTCGGCCGTATTTTCATCCCTCTGGGAAAATTATAAATATTGTTGCTACAATTCCGGGAATTGAGCTTTTTTTTAGGAAATTTCCTCCTCTTTTTGAATCTTTTTTTAGATTTAAAAAATTTTAATTAGTTTTTGAGATATTTACAAAATACTAGAGCCATCTTTTTTTTTTAGTTAATTGTTAATAACTTTTACAATTTTTTCATGCGGAACTTCATTTTTTTCAAAAATCATCTGGATGTCATTCCGAATCGAATGACACCTCAATCATAATTTTCGGAGACTGCTGAAAAAAGTTGGTCTAAATGGCACTTGTAGACTAGACTAATATCTCAATATTTATATTTGTTGTTATAGATACGGCATTTTAGCTAAGCACGGCAGATATGAAAGTCAATATCAAGAAGCCATAGGACGATTATTGTTGTCTTCTTCTGTTTCTTCCACTGTTTCGAATTAAAAGTTTCCCTAAAAACTTCTTAGAGCGGCTTTACATTATGCAATTTTCATGCAATTTTTGTGCAATGCAAGACTAAATTTTACATTGCGCTTGCGCCCATGCAAGTTATGTGCAAGCCCAAACAATTTCGACTGGTTGAAATTTTCACGCAATTCTTGAGCAATTCTAGTGAATTTTCTGGTGAGAAATTCAATGCCAATAGTACACCAAAGTACCTGTAGATATTGTTTTTCGAATGTCTCCTAACCTTTAACTCCAACTTAAAAAAGAAATAGAAAATTTGTCAAAAGAGTTAGTGATAGGTGGAATGTAATTTTTCGAATTTCAGTTAAGTACAAACCAACAAAATATCAAAATATTTTAATGAGGTTAGATTTTCTCGAAATATATTATGTTGGTATAAACTGCTGGCAACACAACAATAATTGCATAAATGTAAGACACAATTTCTACATTGCCTTGCAATACCTGTCTTGCATTGCAAATGCATTGCATAAATGTAAAGCCGATCTTACAATTTCGACAAAGATGCGTTCTGCTGTTATATTTTCATTTACATAAAATTAATGTTCAATGTTCTTGGATTATTCTCACTATAAACTTAAGCATAAATGGGCCTGGCCTGTACGCCCATGTGTCAAAAACTACCTTCTTTTTTTTAATGTTTTATAACTCAGGTACCTCTCTTACTAAGCCAAACCTTTCGTCTCTCATCCCCAAGGTCAGATTTATTAAAGTAGTCGTGGTTGAGGCGCCAATCTGACTGCCAGAAAGTAATATGAAAATCTGTTGTTTTGAAGAGGGTGAACGTTGGCATTAGATAGCCCAGTTTAATTCCAAGAATGAATATCATGATGGTCCAGTTTTGTTATGTCAATGAAATATATAATAAAAATACAAAGATATTTACTTGGGAATTTAGTATAATTTTGCAAGGTTCAATGACATTAATTCCTAGTTCTAATATTTCTGCTTATTTTTTCCACAAATGTGCGCTCCTACAAAGTGCAGTCACTGCAGTGTTGAATAATCAAGAATAGAGGTAATTACAAAAGTTGTTTCTTAATATTGAAAACAAGACTATTTTATGTCATACAGAAGTCATTTGCTCAATGCTATCTGTTGAGAATTATTATATACATAAAATCAATAGTCCTCTTGTAGACAAAGGGTGACTGGTAGATGATTCATTAGCTTCTGATTTGTTTTCATTTATTTCTGACTCGTGTTATGTTCTGACTTCCACCAAAATTTTCCATTGCGCTATTTCATGTTTCGGTGCGTCTCTCTCACTTACTTTTCCTGTAAGCTTTCGTCTCCTACATTTTCAACATTTCTTTTGAGCTTGCTCACTAGCCAAGCTGCCATTGCTCGATAAATTCCCCCATTGACGCAATCCAAATTCATCCATACATTTTCATGTATATTTTTTTTATTGCTTTTATCGTATATTATATGAGAGATATAATAATCCTGAGAAGCATACGTTTGACGAAGTCAAAATTCCCTTCTTTCCACACTATCCCATATGAAGTGAAACATTTTAATGCAAATATTTGTGAGAAAAATACTACTTTTCTCTACTATCATTGAATTACATCTGACATCTATTTGTGCAATGTTCCTCCAGGAGGACACTATTGCAAGTGCTAATTTGGATACTATCTCCCATTTTGCTCGAAATAACCACTTTCATACATGACATATTTCAAGGTTGTTTCCCTTCATCAGTGCTAGGATAGGTAAGAGAACATTAGAGCCGTATTGTCCAACCCAACGAACGGTAACACCCAAAGATCCAAAGCAAGATCAATGATCGTATAATGATAAAATAGACACAAACGTGCTTCATTGAATCTCAGTGATCTCAAATGTCGGAGAGGACATCGCCTAGGATACATTCGCCTAAGATATTTCGAAATGTGTCGTCAACGGACTGGAGAGGACGTTCTGTGTAACACAACCTAAGAACATAGACTCGGCATTTGCGTCGTAATTGTTCCAGATGAGTCACTCAGAGAGCGCTTGAAAATGTTAAGGATTCCGAACCTAGGGTTATTCTAATTTTTTTGCCAATACCTAAGAACATTAGTAGGTTTAGGAGAGTTATTTCATTCTAATAGGGACGTAAGCTATAACAAATAAAAAAAACTGTTCACAGTGATCAGTTGTGGAACGCAAGTAAAATGTTAAAGAACTGATGAAACCTTCATCGAGTGTAAGTGGTGGCGTAGAAACTTAACACTCATTTGATACAATTGAATTTTGACAATATATGTGCTTTGTATTATGGAGGAAATTATTTATAAAATTGGGGCGTTCCATTGAAAAAATATTGAACGTTGTTCTGCTTACGATAGTTTTTCAAATTAAAATAATGGTAAAATATAAGCAATGACCAAATTAACTGACTAAAAATAATAGATCTCATACGGGTATTACATCATGGATGAAAGAACAGAGAATATCGAGTTAGTTCAGCTTTTTCAAAATGAGAAATATTTTTCCAGATACATAACATTTTCTATGGAGTTGTGTGTATGGAGTAATTAATTTTTTAGAAAAATCAGTGTTGAAAATTTGAAAAATTAATAATGAAATATTGCAACTACCTCAAAAAATGTTTGTCTATGATAAAAACTGTTAAATAATAGTATCCTAGTTTTTCATGCTCAGCTCTGGTTCTTGGATAATTTTTGTATTCCGGAATATTTCTTCTTACTAGAAAGCAGTAACTGAAACATTTTTCTAAATTGTATGTAACATAAATACATTTTTTTTATTGAAAAAATATTTTTTCTAGATGTACTAAAAAAACTTTTTCTGAAAAATGAAAGATTTCAGATTTGGTAGGGTTTTCTTTTTTGTTTCATTATTATTGAGTGAGCATTTTATTATTGCCAGTTATACGATACTCATATGCAATATGCCTAGATTATTAGAAAGAAATTTTATAATTAACTTTTTCGTAAAGCAATTATAGAAAAACTTCATAGATGTTCGAAAATGTATTTCGAATAACACTGTTAACGTACAAAAGTGTATACAACAGTGAGAACATGTAGGAATGTAAGCTTTCACGGCTGGCGTCAATATTTTGGTTGGTTTCCGGGTTTTGCCGTGGTCTTCTTTGGTTTAAATCTCCAAACGTTTCGACTGCAACTGCGGCAGTCATCTGCAGTGGCGTGGTCGAAGTACTCTTCTAGACGTATCAACAATCAATTATAGAACAGATAGCTTAAATATCATACTTTTAATAAAACAGTAATAAAATAATACATATAGTAGAACAATAATGCAAGATTTTTAGTACACCTGCTTCTCAACAAGGCATGTGGTCGCCTATCGATACCCATATATTAGAGAAAAAATTTAGTGCACCGGTCTCGAACCGGGTACAGTGCTAACAGGAGTTTCAACATCCGACACTTAGACCACTGGCTACTGATTTTCGGTGCCCCGGAAATAGAGATTCAACAAAAATACTTCGAATGAAACAATATCGCGAAAAGTAAAAATACCAAATTTTACTTCGATATTCTAGAAATTAACATTGTCCATTTTTATCAGGAAGTAGTATTCAAATCTAGCTTCCTCGACACCAAATTATCTATTGTTGAAGTTGACAAAGGAACATCTCAGTCACTTTTTAAATGATCAACTCATATTTCAGTCTGAAGATTCTTCTGAAGATAACGGAAAACCATTATAATAATAATAATAATAATACTCCCTCATAAACACTCGTTGAGTGTACCCAAAGGCATAGCCTATGCGGGTAGAGGACGGCTATTATTATTATTTGCCGTAGCGCTCCGGGGCGACTTACTGATGTTTCAGGTGATTATTCACTTTTCAGCTATAGGAAAACCCGGAAAACCTACAGCACCACCTCGGGTGGTCGGTGGGCACTCCAAGCTAGCACTAGACGAGATTGGCATCTAGACAACTCACAATACACTTGATTTTCAACAAGGCATGCGGCCGCCTATCGAATCCGATATAAAGTAGTTGAGAAAAATTCTCGTACCTACATCGGATTCGAACCGACTATCGCTATGCTGGAGTTTCGAACGGCCTGTGCATTAGACCGCTGATCCACCGACCACCTCAGGTATATTTTCATAGAGGTTGGTTTACTATTAACTACGGTGAGTAATTATAAAATTAATATAAAGAATCTAAATTTTACTTTAAGTACCTTCACATTTGACAAATTGTTATTGTTCTTTTTTTTTGTCTACAGTGACAATGCAAATTTAATTTGTATGCACTGACAAACAAATTTGTTTGATGTAATTGATATAATTGTATATTCATTCTAACGTAGTTTTAATTAGGTCAAATGTAAAGGTAATTCTTGAGTAAAATTCATATTTTTTGACAAACCGCGTATACGACTGGAAAAAATTCATATCTGATGATTGTATTTTAGATTTTAGAATATGACAAACTTCTTATGAAGAATGAATTTTTTTCCTAAAATTATTAATAGAATAGTATTCCATGCAGTTTCAACTTAGTAAGACATACTTTATGCTAATAATGAAATATGGTGGATTACGTAATCCAATCTTCCGCAATAAAACCTATACATGTATAAATGTATAAATGAAAATACATATGATCACTACGATTTTATTGATTAACAGACCTCGAAGATAATACTTTTTTTTAAGTTTTGCATGGAAAATTCAGTAATATAATTATAATCAAATAAATCCGCATAATTATATTATACAGTGTGGGCATAAAGGAAAAATGTTTATCAGCAGTGTTAAAGAAATATGTTATAGGGGATCGTTTCTGCATATTGAAAAACCTTATAATTGATTTTGACGTATGTCACGTGGCTACCAATATGGCGGCAATTTGGAAAAATTGATTACGAATTTGCCAGAGTGGGGTTATTTGTGAAGATAGCAAAAAAAGTTATTTGAGAAAGTTGTTTATAATTTAATTTCAAGCCCACATGCGGAATTTGAAACAACTATTCGGAAAAATTGAAAATCCCAATTTTTTCCCAATATATTTTTATTTAATAAAAAAACGCTCCTTCTCTGGTATCAACTAATTTTCAAAGGATCATTATGAACTTATGTATGAAATGGTACTTTTTAGGTTTCTTCCCAAATGGTAGTGCAAAATTTCAAAAATCAGTTTTTACTATGAATCCTGCTGTTGCAATTGTTCATATCTTTGTTCGATTTTTTTGAAACTTTTTAAACTTGAAGAGTCAACATAGACCACTTGACCGTAATCAAATTTTGTGGAAAAAGAAGGGAAACAATATGTATTTCGCAGTACAACATAGAAACTTGAGATTTTCCCATATACTTAATTTTTATTGTTTTCTCAAAAATATTCTCAATTTTATACCATTAAATAATTTTTTCCATAAAGCCTAGAAATAAACAATATTGCTCGACAGATTTGTAAATATCAAAGTAAAATTTTTCTTGCATTGAGTCAAATGGTGTAAGGAGTTTGTGATAGTTCTAATTACAAGACGTAAACAGTATGAAAATTTAAATCTTTTTAAAATTCCACTTACACTTACTTGAATTGACTTTGATGAAAATACTAAAAGTAGTAGGGGAGTTGCCAAAATTTTTAATCAGAGGCATCCAGACAAGAATGTTCACAGTTCTACTCTGTCAAGAGTTTTGAGGAAATCCAAAGAAACTGGTTCTGTTCATAACTTTTAAAAAGTTCCCTATAAAAAGACTTACCAAAAAATTTGAATATATTATTAGCAGTTGCCGAGAATCCGAACACCTCAACACGGCAACTTGCTCTTAAAACAGGCGTTGTTAGAACGTCTAGTAGGCAAATCTTCGAAAAAGAAAAATTCTACCCTTATCGAACCAGATTTGTGCAAATTTTAAAAGACTGAGATTACAACTTTAGGTTTGATTTCTGTGCCAGGTTTCAAGGTTCAAGTGAAGATTATCGAAATTGTTTTCAAAATGTTTTATTCACAGATAAAACCCCATTTACTTCAAATGGATATATTAGCCCCCAAAATTGTCGGTGGTGGGCAACTGAAAATCCCCATTTCATTGTGCAATGCAAAGACCAATATTATTTAAAAGTTAACGTTTGGTGCGGGATATTTCAATATTTTTAGACAGAACCTCAATTCCCGAAAATATTTAATTAAAAAAAAATTTAATTGTCGAAGTTCTTAGAAAATCTTCCAGTGTCTCAGCAAATGAAACTGTAATTCTAACAGGATGGTGCTTCAATCTACTCAACATCAGAAGTCAGGGAAGGTTAACCCTTGGCCAGCTAGGTCACCAGATCTCACACAGCTAGATTTTTTTGTGGGGATTAGTGTTCACAAATTCAGGCCCTTCAGAGATACACACCATTTGAAACAGTGTATACGAGACAGCGTTATTTACCCCTTCTATGTTCGGAGAGTAATGTCGTCTAGGACAATGTTATGTATGAAGCGCGAAGGTGGACATGTGGCATTCAAATGATATTTTTGAGTTAATTGGGGATGATAATGATTATGATTTGTTAACTAGTGTAGGATTCTAGCCCTCATCAGTCTGATAGATAAATATCGTGTTCCTTTTCACTTTTAATGTTCGTTCTGGTTCCAGAAATAAAACATTATTAGTTTCTTTTCAAGTTTGTACGCTTTTTCAACAAAACTTGATTTCGGTCGAGAGAAGTGGTCTATGTTGACTATTCAAGTTTAAAAAGTTAAAAAAATCGAACGAAGTTGGAAGATATGAACCATTGCAACAGCAGGAGTCATAGTAAAAACTGGTTTGTGAAATTTTGCACTACCATTTGGGAACAACTTGAAAAGTACCATTTCATTAATCACATAAGTTTCTATGAATCCCTTAAAAATTAGTTGACACCAAAATAGGAGCATTTTTTTATTGAATAAAAATATATTTGTTAAAAATTGTAATCTTCAATTATTTCGAATCGATATTTCAAAGTCCGTATGTGGGCCTAAAATTAAATTGTAAATAACTTTCTCAAATAACTTTTTTTGCTATCTTTACAAAAAAAACCAAATAGCCTAATTCGTAATCAATTTTTCCAAATTGCCGCCATATTGGTGGTCACATACATATGTTAAAATCGATTAATATATAGGTTTTCCAATATGCAGAAACGATCCCCTCTAACGTAATTTTTGTAACTCTGATAATACATTTTTTCCCATATGATGTAATCGTTATGACCCAAGTCAAGGTTGGAGCTATTTCAATATGAAGAAGACAAGTCCTAGAAATAAACTGGAGTGTGAATGAATAAAGCGAATTGTTTTCAACTTCGAAATACACTTAAGCCATTAACGTTCAAGCAATTAAAAAAAACAATTTTTTTCTAATTTTTTTTATTGAATACGGTTCAAAATACATTAACTAAGACATATTTATCATATGATGACAGAAAACCAACAACACAAAATAGCAAAAGGGTGCGTATACGCACCTTTGACCATTACCGTTATGCATTGAAGAAAACTTTCAAAAGTCTTGATTATTTTTTTATGAAAGACCACAAAACATTCAGGATGGAGAATGACTTTTACATAATCTACATTTTTTTCTTGCACTATCATGCCTTTTGATCATATGACCAATATTGTCAAATCTTACGTCATCCGGCAAGCTATCTTTAGAAGGACGTACGTAGTTTGAGTGAGCAACCACATCTGTGTTGACAGTTCTAGAAGTCTCTCAAATTTCATAAGTGATAGTGCTAGAAGTGATCAAAATTATAACTGCGAAATGTTACTGTAATATAATAATAATTATAATACTCCCTCATAAACACCCATAGAGTGTACCTACCCAAAGACAAAGCTTGTGTGGGTAGAGGAAGACTATTATTATTATTAGCTATGGCGCTCCGGGGCGACTTACTGATGTTGTTGGTGGTGTATTCACTTTTCAGCTGTAGGGAAACCCGAAAAACCTACAGCACTACCCCAGGTGGTCGGTGCGCACTTCAAGCTAGCACCATTGGCTATATTTTATATTGGCTATTTACGACTGTGCTATCAATTAGATTTATAAATAGTGGCACCACCATTTCTTTCCAGGCTTTCCCCGAATAAACATTTTGCATAAGTGACTTTCAAAATATTTTTCACCTATTGAAAGGTTATGTTCAAATTTACCAAATTGCAAACATTTTATATTTATCATTTATCAAAGAAAGGAGTGAGTTCGGAAAATTCATCATCTTTGTCCAATTGAGTATTATCAAACAACTGAGTATTTCGTTTTATTGATCGAAATTTATTTCTAGGCATTGTTTTTCTCAAAATAGCCATCTTTTTGTCGTCGACCAATACATGTTATATTGTGGCAAAGTTATGCATAAAATGTAAATGCCAATGAGACGTCTCAGTTCTGCTCCATTCATGTCAAAATCGTGTCGATTGTTTAGTGCTACACAATTTTTTGAAAAATGTACAATTTGACTGGTCTGCATGATTGACGATTGCCGGCGCTGATACTGTTATGCGCCAAAGGTGCGTATGCGCACCCGTGGTATTAAAATCCTAATTAGAATTTCACAAACTGAGTTTTAATCAAGTGCGCAATTTAGGACAATACATAGTGGTATACTAAACGTATATTATTATGAAATGAGTCTTTAGTGCGCCAAGAAGTGAAGAAAGAATTATTGTTTTAAAACATATTTTTATATATCTAAATTCTAATAAACTTGCTTACAAGGTCAGAAAAACATATTAGAACATCTATAAATACTTATTAGAGTAAAAACAATTATAGCAGCTTTTAAAAAAAATTCAATTGAAAAGGGTGCGTACACGCACCTTTAGCTGTTAATGGGTTAATGGCAACCGAAGCAGGAATCTCTGGAAAGCAGTTGGGGAAAGCCAAGCCGAATCAGTGCCAGTTGCGGTCAGAACAATTCTCGTCTCACTTGCGGTCAATAGATATTGAAAAAAGGAAACAATTTTGGTAGTGACTTGGGCGCGAAGATATAGAAC
This sequence comes from Chrysolina americana, assembly GCA_958502065.1. NCBI lineage: Eukaryota > Metazoa > Arthropoda > Insecta > Coleoptera > Chrysomelidae > Chrysolina > Chrysolina americana. The sequence goes on along the minus strand of OY293415.1, from coordinate 40,393,797 downwards.
ACATAAATTTGTCGAGGAGTAAGTTCTTAAGTCTGTTCTAACCAGAACAAACTGTGCTTAGGTGCTAGAAAATTAAACACAAGTTATTTTCAAAGCTGTTTCTTGCAGTAATATCGATTAACCGCTTTTGGAAGTACACCGCCAAGCCAACCGTCCCAAGGGCGCATATCATAGGCCTCTTAGGTGCAGCGTTAAGTCCGGAGGCGAAGACTCGGAAAAGGGGAATCAGAAGAACCGAAGGTACATCCAAAACACAAGTTAGCAGGGGAATCCTTGAAACCACGGGTGAAGGAACCTCAACAGCAAAACAACTGGTCCAAACTGACAGACCTAGTTGCGAGGGCTTCAAAACGCGCCCATCAGTATCAGATGAAGAACTTCGAAAAAAATCCACTATAACAATATTCCACAAGGTAGAATTATATCTGACAGAAAAACACGTTCTCCTATAATCAAACAGTTCAGTTCTGATTGAGTTAATTGGTCGGGGGGTGGGGCTACACAGACGGCTTCAATGTCGCGATGAGATCCATGAATCTCGGAACCCGTTATCAAGTGATCGAAATCAGGTAGCTGTTAAAAATTTTCAATAATTTATTTTTATCTCACTGCGTTCAAAGAATTTACTGAAATTTCAGTAAATTTGAATGCCATAAACTCTTGAATTATGTCCTAGTGGAGTGAAATTCGAGTCAAGAGACAGGTAAGTTTTGGGTAACGACGAGGAAATAGGAAGAAGATTGAATGGGTTTAGTCGATATCAGTGGTACAGTTTAGAGTAAATGTTGAGCGGTATTGTAGGAAGAACTACGAAGGTATATACGAATGAGATAGAAACTATGAAATACCTGTGAAAAACATCCCTCAAGATGTTCTGAAACGAATTGTTCTGTTTTCTAAGAAAGAAAGCTATCACTAGCCCTTTGGAGAAAAAACTGAAATTTTATTTCCATAAGTTAAAAAGGAAAACTACTTTCCCACTAATAACCTAAAAAAAGAACTAGTAGGTATTCATTTACCAAATATTTCATACTGCAAGTTACTGATACAGTTCTTTGCTTCTCATCGAAATAACAAGTCAAAGAAATTAAAATTCTTCAAGAAAAACATAACAGTTCATATTTCTTGAAAATTGATTTATGTATTAAGAATATTTTATCAATGAGTGATCTCAATGAAAACGAACAATATATTATAATGACTTGCTGTGGGGAATGTTGTGTATTAAACAACTTATTTTCTACCAAACACGTAAAATACTGCACCTGTAATCAATCTGTTCTTGCTCGAAAGATGTGAACTGAACCCTTGAAAATTATTTCGTGGTACGCCATTAGCCTGAACCTTGAAACTGCTTTTAACTTGGTATTTTTTCTACCCATCTACGCGGATACATTTTAAAATTCACGGTCAAATAAAGGATGGAAAAACATGAGTCCCCGGTTAAATTGAACCGCTTCGTTGTTTGGATATAACAAAAAATATGGCAGAGTTGTTGTTGATTTATTTTGCATACATACACAAAAACGTTTTGTCGAAACACACTAAATTAGTTTAGAATATCATCCTCCACATTTGTTAAATTGTAATTTGAAATAATTCAAATATGGTAACCTTTCTGAGATGGGGAATCAGTTCCTATGTAATAAAGATCTGAAATAGGAACTACCCTCCTCGTATTGGCGAAATAGTAATCGATTCAGTATTAATTGCTGCTTACTAATATACTGCAATCCATTTTTCTGGGGAAGAAAACAATGGTATTCGTTTTCATGTTTTTTAGTACAAGGCCGTTTTTGAAACAATAGTCTTGCATATTTGACACATCATTTCCTTCCTGATTGGACAGCCCTCCGCATAAAGCAGAACTCAATACTAGGGACATATCATTAGCAAACTGTATGTACAGTAAGTACGATGAGGTTGATTGACATCAGATATGCCATTCACAAATGAAGGAAAGAAGGTGGGGCAAGGACACATGATATTGCGATTTTGAGAATAAACTGTTTTCGATTCGAGATTAACCTTAACTTGAATAAATTTTAACAAGAACTCGATGATCAAGAAGAAAACTAATCGTTTTCTCATCGTTATTAAATTTTTAAAGAGTGAAAGTTGATAAACCAGTTTGGATTCCATATTGATTCTTTGAGATCGTTAAAATAAAAGTCAAATCCGTTTTTCAAAAAAATTTTTTTGAAAATGCAATACCTCTGTAGTTTGAGATTAAGTGATACAGATACCATTAAAAAATCAAAATACTAATGAATTTATTTTCAATTGCTTAATCTGAAAAAACTCAAACATACAAAAAAGACATTGACCTGCAATGATTTGTCCTAATATCAATAGGATTACCCTGTGGGACGCCACTGAAAATAAATATTTCATTCTGTGTACACTAATGAAATTCAGCAAATCAACTGAAAGATTTTTTAGTAATCAATAAAAAACTGAGTTTCTTCTAAAAACTTGACATCCTGTATCCTGAAAACAAATCGACACATGCTTGTAGGAAAATTAATCGCATTTCCATCTGTAAAAACAATTCTAAACGTTTGGCGGTTACCCTGGGCTACTACCCTCTGCAGCCGTCCTCACATTAAAAATATATTTCATCACAAATTATTTAATCAATCTATAGCGTAGGTCATGTGTTTTTTAAATGGAATTATCATGTATATACCTCCATCCACCCTTTTAATATCATTGATTGATTACCTCCCAATAACTTGAAGGATATAATTTTCAGTAGTAATATCACAAGAGAGTGAGAATAAAGTGAAAATAATTTGACAGATTTTTCGAAAACTTGTTGCCAAATAGCATCTCCGTAACATTGGCTTCCGTAACACTGTTTTGTTCTGTTGGATTGAAAGCTATTGCTTTCTCTCTGTCCCTAGGTTATCAAATGAAACTGTTGCCAAATTGACACGTTACACAAAATAGTAATAATGAATTATGGTGGATTACGTAATCCAATCTTCCGCAAAAAAACCTATACAAGAGGTATGGTTGTCGGCAAGTACTCAACAGAAAACAACTACTGCCCCCTACGACCATTGAATTATATCTGTTTAATACTTGGCAAAGTTTTCTACAATAACCATTTTGCAATGCATTTCAAATATCAAAGCTGAAATTAATTTTCGATTTAATTGGGGGAATACCTCCGTACCGGTTTCATGGTCATTGCCAATCATCAGCGAAGGCTAGTTCGACCCAATTGAATCGAAAAATCCTTTCATCCCAATTGGAAATCCCTGAGATAAACACTGAAGTATGAATTCAACGCCATCTCTGGGTTCCAGATTAAAATGCACTCCGACTACGTGTCGACTTCAATATGAAGCCAGAAACATGAAAGATGGGCGACACTACTTGACGGAAGATCATAAAACAAATAATGAATTAATTATGGTGGATTACGTAATCCAATCTTCCGCAAATAAACCTATACAATAGGTATGGTCGTCGGCAAGTATTCAACAGAAAACAACTACTGCCCCCTACGACCATTGAATTATATCTGTTTAGTACTTGGCAAAGTTTTCTACAAGAACCACTTTGCAATGCATTTCAAATATCAAAGCTGAAATTATTTTTCGATTTAATTGGGGGAACACCTCCGTACCGGTTTCATGGTCATTGCCAATCATCAGCGAAGGCTAGTTCGACCCAATTGAATCGAAAAATCCTTTCATACTAATTGGAAATCCCTGAGACAAACACTGAAGTATGAATTCAGCGCCATCTCTGGGTTCCAGATTAAAATGCTCTCCGACTACGTGTCGACTTCAATATGAAGCCAGAAATATCATGAAAGATGGGCGACACTACTTGACGGAAGATCATAAAACTAATAATGAATTATGGTGGATTACGTAATCCAATCTTCCTCAAAAAAACCTATACAGTAGGTATGGTCGTCGGCAAGTATTCAACAGAAAACAACTACTGCCCCCTACGACCATTGAATTATATCTGTTTAATACTGGGCAAAATTTTCTACAAGAACCACTTTGCAATGCATTTCAAATATCAAAGCTGAAATTATTTTTCGATTTAATTGGGGGAACACCTCCGTACCGGTTTCATGGTCATTGCCAATCATCAGCGAAGGCTAGTTCGACCCAATTGAATCGAAAAATCCTTTCATCCTAATTGGAAATCCCTGAGACAAACACTGAAGTATGAATTCAGCGCCATCTCTGGGTTCCAGATTAAAATGCACTCCGACTACGTGTCGACTTCAATATGAAGCCAGAAACATCATGAAAGATGGGCGACACTACTTGAAGGAAGATCATAAAACTAATAATGAATTATGGTGGATTACCTATACAATAGGTATGGTCGTCGGCAAGTATTCAACAGAAAACAACTACTGCCCCCTACGACCATTGAATTATATCTGTTTAATACTTGGCAAAGTTTTCTACAAGAACCACTTTGCAATGCATTTCAAATATCAAAGCTGAAATTATTTTTCGATTTAATTGGGGGAACACCTCCGTACCGGTTTCATGGTCATTGCCAATCATCAGCGAAGGCTAGTTCGACCCAATTGAATCGAAAAATCCTTCCATCCTAATTGGAAATCCCTGAGACAAACACTGAAGTATGAATTCAGCGCCATCTCTGGGTTCCAGATTAAAATGCTCTCCGACTACGTGTCGACTTCAATATGAAGCCATAAATATCATGAAAGATGGGCGACACTACTTGACGGAAGATCATAAAACTAATAATGAATTATGGTGGATTACCTATACAATAGGTATGGTCGTCGGCAAGTATTCAACAGAAAACAACAATCAGATATAATTCAATGGTCGTAGGGGGCAGTAGTTGTTTTCTGTTGAATACTTGCCGACGACCATACCTATTGTATAGTTTTTTTTGAGGAAGATTGGATTACGTGCAAACATTTCGCGGTTTCTAGGCTCTCAAATCTGAAGCACAACCTAGAAACCGTCGAAAACTCATATACCTGTCAATCAGGATCCCCAAGAGGGGCTAGATCCCTTTTTTGCACTAACTTTCCTGTGCTAATAGTAGATAATCTCCGGACGATGCTTGCTTGATTGATTGACTCTTTATTTCTTTCCATTCATCTCACCCAAAGGAATTAATTCTTCCTATCTAACTATTTTCAAACTTTTCATCTCCTCTTTTGAACAGCATCAGCGGACACTTTGTTTTTCCATCTATGCCACACACCATATAATTATGTATGAATTCAAATTTTGATAATTTTTTAAATTTATCATTATCGAGTATCGAAGAATGTTTCAATTGATGATGATTTGAAAAACTTCATGGGCAGAGACGATAATACCATAGCTAACAATACTTAAGTCCAGAGACTAAGAAAACCTACCCAAATACCACAACTACGAATATTCCATATATGTGATATCTGTTTTTTGTTAAAGGAAAGAAATTATGGGAAAAGGAAGAATATATTAGTCGGAATCCCATATTTGTGATAGAATAAATTAATCTATATCGCAGTTCAAAATTTTGGAGGTAATACTGAAAGTTCCACATGATCCCATACGAACTCTATCAAATGAATATTTCCCAAAAAAAGTTGACTTGACAGTAAAATCTAGGACTAAGGATAAATTACTCTTGTTGTGAATTTGTAAATCGAATAAATATTGAGTTAATGATTCACCAAAACCATTCTTTTCGTGTAGTTTGTTGCAGTGATATAATAGTAAATAATAATAAATGGTATTTATTTTATTTGCCGGAGTTTAGCTCTCGCTATTCTTCCACTCAACCAAAATACATTTGTATATAGAAAATCAGCACATTACTAAATGTTATACATTTTCCTTAAAACTAACTTAAATCTATAAAAAATAGGTTTCTCATATGAAAATATGTACTATATATATCTGACGTAATATGAGGGTGTGATCATTGGTTACTGAGCAGGATAGCTTTCGTTTTATTTTTGAACGAAAGAGATTTTAGTTCACTCCGATAAGAGTTGTATTCAGCTACAGCATTACAAGAGAAGGATATGAAATGGCATTGCTATTTTTCTCAGTACAAAGCGCTAAATCGTATTATTGAACGAGTGAACGAAAACCAATTTTGGATGTATTCGACTTTTTTACTTCGAAAACACAATCTCCCAAGGATGCATTACATCAATAAAATAAGCAATTTGCACCACACACATATTTACTCTCTTTATCCCAAGTGTTTCCATTTATCTATCTATCGTATTCGTACACTATTTCCTGCAACACGTTGAAAGTCTCATAGATAGAAAGTCGTTATCTGATGGGTCCCTTCAAGATTATTGTTGAACCCACATCAAATATTGTTTCAAGGAGATAAAACTCCTAGAATATAAACGGAATATTTGTATGTTTCCAGAGGCAAATAAACCGATTTTAAGTTTCCTCTTATCTTTGAAAATAACGATAATATAAACTGTGTGTGCGCTGTAGAATGTGTTATCAGTTCAAGGGGAAAATGTGGTTAATAAATCATTCATTCTAACAATTTTGAATTTACATGAAATGGAATGATTCTTCAAAACAACCACTTTCTGATCTAATTTTGTCCGACAAAAATTTTAACTTTATTTTAAATATTTATTAAAAAGAACGAAATCTTGATGTTACAAAATCTGGAGATATTGATTGATTCTCTCATGGTGTGATGTAGACTCAGCCACTTTCTTGATTCGGAATATAAAAAAGTATATGTTCTTTAAGTTATTCAAAGCAGATCTTTATTCATCTTGGAGTTATAACAGATCCTAGGCTTATTTGCAACTTATATATACTTCTCATTGAAATACCCTCGTAACTTCCGATATTTTTTATATATAGAATGGGGTATGAATAGATTGATACAATATGTACAAAATTAACTCAAGCGACTCGTGCATATGGCTCTCGTGTTTTCTAGAACTATTCGGAACGATGGGGGCATACATGCATTGTCAACAAACCGAGGCTGGCTAATTATGTGGTCAGGTCTGGCCTTTGATTTGTTACAATACATTTCTTCAACTCCGACTTCTACTTCTTCGAAAATAATTCGTTTGACACGAATTCAACGAATTTTTTTAATGTAGGCAATGATTCACTTAGAATATTTATTTGTATTGACAACATTCTTTTCAACCAAGGATATTTTTTTGGACTACCTTTAGAAAATATGTTTTTTCAACAAAAAAAAATATAAAATTCTTCCAAGAAGTTTTTTCAACGAAGAACATGCCTAACTATATCATTATTACAACTACAATTAAAGTGAGTTTCTTGCTTTTGATGCGTCACATTTCCAGATGAGTATGTGGTTCATAAATAGAACCAATTCAATGAATTTTCATTTTATATGCATTCAATAAACGTCGTCCATTCTTCATGAGTTAATTTTTGACCTCATGTTGAACGGTCTGACGAGTAATTTAATTTGACAACCGTCACTTTGGCATTCACTCAAAGACTGAACAAAAGTTGCAAGTATACTCATTTTTATATGATATATATTTGTACTCGTAACAACATGTCAACTAAAGGTTAGATCCTAAAAGTTCTCTACTACCGACTATGCGGCAACCGAATCACAACCATCTTTCGAGACTAGTGTATAATATGCAATTCAATATAAATGTTGCTATTGCCCGATGCCCGTATTCAGTGTTATCTATTATTTTATATGAATGAAGATTCCAACAAAATAACAGAAATTCTTGCTAATAACACATTACAAAATGGCAAGTTTTTGTACTTGTAATTCACATCTGGTGGGGCAAAAAACAAACAACTTGTTATAAAAATAGCTATTTTCAATACAAGGTAACGTTTCATTAAAAACAAATTATGTTCCAGTTTCCCCTTCAGACCCCCACTAGGGCTTTGTCTTACCCTCTATTTTTGATACATGATGATAATCCACTATGATTGGTAAAAAATTCAATTTCTGAGCGAAAAATTGAGAAATATTATGTATTCAATATTTTAAAGATTGTATGAAAGTATTTAATTTCTCATTACATCGAACGATTTCCTTCTGATTTAAAAATCGAAAGTAAAATGTGTCCGTTACTTCACTCCCAGTAAACTGGTATTAATGACTTTCTCTTTTATATTTCTCTCAATTTCAGTTATACTTATACGTGTGGGATTTTGACATAGCGGTAGTGAGCTCGTTTCCAAATAATTAACAGTTAGATCTGTAATCGGTTATGAAACATTACGCAAGATATGAAATAGGGCTTGATATACATGAGTAACGGATTTACTCTTCCAATAGATGGGTGCCATGAGGAACTTGAGTTTTGCGTTTTTACGTTTCCAAACAAAACTGCAAGTTACGAAAGTTGTTATCTAATATAAAAAGAAGTACATACTATTTGATTGGATTAGACCAGTGAGACTGGATCTTCTTGGACATATGAGTGTACTGAAAATCACCCGAATATAAAATACAAACTATTTATTTATGTACCAAGAATTGTGTGTATTTTACAGGTCAAGAAATTTAATGAGAGAATATATGGATGAGATATAGTAAGCTCGGGTAAGTGTGAATTTGGGGCAAGTGTGAATTTGCTCTCTATCTTTGCTAAACCGGGCGACAGCCCAATGCCATCTATCGAGGAATAGCCTATACTCATAATAAATCCATAACCATCATATAAAATACAGAAGAGAATTGGGAATTCGAAATATTTTCCTCAATTTCTTAACCTACAATTCATTAATCAGAACGAGTACAACGAGTTTATTTCAAGCTTTGAGTTTATTGTTGAAAACTAAGGTAAGAATCCATTTTATACACTGTTCTTCTACCCAAATAAAATATCTGACTATAGATAGCCGTTTTTTCTTGATTTTTTTTTACATGTTTTCATTATTTGTCACACTTGCCCCAAAATAAAATGTTATTGGGGATAGTGTGACCTATTTGTCGGGGTAAGTGTGAACCTGTTTCATTTAGCCAATCTAAACAGTAATAATTTTTCAGCTATATTACGAAATTATATACAGAAATTTCAGAGAGTCAAACAATATACCTGGCCAGATGTGGAAGACATTGATACACTTTCAGAGGTTGAAATAACAACTGCGCTTCCATCACCACTCGTCAGAAGATGGGGATCAATGAAATTCTCATTCTATTTTTCAGATTTCTACTTGTAAACTCTTCCTTTCAACAAATGTGCAATTTCACGAGAATTTTTTGTTTTTTTTTTCAATAGGGCATTTCAATATTGAAAAGTTCAGAACTATGTTTTGAATAAACATATCTCCAAACAAATAAATTGCAGTAAAAGTTCCTTTACTGATTACGCACACTTACCCCAAAGAGAGATTTACGTGCATTAATATCTTTGTATTTGGCCAGAGTCACACTTGCCCCAAATTCCAGGGGAAGTGTGACCTATGTACATGTATATCTGAATATATAAATAAAATTCGTGGGATACGTTTTTCAACACTTTTCTGTGGCGTATTACAAAAACTGACGTTCGAAGTAAATACCTGCAAAATTACATTATTATATTAGTTCAGGTTCATTAGATAGACTTAATTAAATGCGAACTAATGAAGATCACGGTCACAGTTACCCGAGCTTACCTTATATAGTTAATATTTACATAGCATTGACAGGTCTCCAACATCCAAAAATAAGTGTAATTGTCAAGCTGGAATGCACGTATCAATATAAAATTATGAAAAAAAAATAAGACTTACAAATCTAGTAGTACGGAAACGTTGTTATGTTTGTCAATTGTAACGTTAGTTTTGCTATGTTGTGATTCTTGTCTCAATAACCTCCTATAGACTATTTTAGTTATTGTTTATCCGCCAACCTAAAGATATTGCATGTACGTTAAATAAGAGTCGAATCCAATACATCAGCTTGAACTGCTTTGTTCTGTAACTGTACTGAACTGTAAAAATTCGATAAAACCTTCCACCCTTCTATCTTCATATCGTGCACTTCTCTAATAATTATTTTATAGGAAACTCGCCTCCCTCCCTAGAAGCTTTCTGACCTCAAAAAAGTGCTGTAAATAGATCTGATGGATGATGTCCACAACAATGCCTCAGGCCGACATATCTTCAAAAAACTCAAGACACTTTATCTTCCTTGTATTTATATTCATTTTGACATTCATACAAGAAATTGTAGGTGAGGAAACAGATGCCAAACGCGATCAAACTTCCTTGAGATACACAGGGTACTGCAACAAGGGCAAAATGATACATTTTCTGAGCTCTACAAAATGAAAATGACGGCCCTTACATAGGGTTTAAGTTTTTTCTGGGTGTATCCCACCTTTGGTTTTTTCAATGACAACCAGTATTTTTTCGGTTTTAACATGTGAAATGAAAGGTACTTCATGTGAATTTTTCTTTCACTTGCTCAGCAGGGCCTTCTAACCTCTTTTGGGAACTGATTTTACTTTGAGAACTAACCCTAAATCATAACTGAGGTTGAATAACTTGCAAAGAACTGGTATTAGTTCGAGAGAACGATCGGCAGATCCATTAGCTTTGTTGGTGTTCAGACCCAACAAAATGCGTCTGATAGTTCATTGACGAAAGGTGACCTCAGTCAATTGGGGTTGTCGTGCATCAAACATGTTGGCGAATATACTGTTTTTTCCTGGGAATTTGTTGCTAATTATCTTCTTTCGTAAGGGAGAAAATATGTGCTGGGAGTGAAATGTCTTAGCCTTCTAGGTACTCAACGAGTTTTTATCGTATCTTGGAGATGTAAGCCTCTTTTAAGGATTATATTGTCTCCTTGCACATGTTAGCTATCGTATTCTGATATGGTGTCAGATCCTTGGTTTTGATAACATCGTTGGTATGTTGCCTGCTTGAGGGAGACAGCTCCAGATTGGTTGTTGTTCTTGACATCCAATAAGTATTTTTTTGAAGAACTTTTCAAGTGTCACTATACCGGGTGTCAACGAATCTATTAGACAAGTCATAACTTCTAGACCATTAGGTGTATCAAAATGAGATTTGGTATAGGTAAATGGTATATGAAAAGGAAAGTTTTCACATATTTTTCACTTTCCGGTCACTTCCGGTTTCACTGGAAATGACTCCGGTTTTGAATTTTTGAATGGAACACCCTGTATATTGTAACATTTTTGGATTTCTGAGACAATTCTAGATCAGAATGTGACATTTTCGAAAGTTTTTATGTCTGCTTAATTTTTTTGGAGTCACTTTTGAATTTACATCTAGGTGGCCATGATCGGAAGTAAACTAATCTGAGGACCTCAGGTGATATCAGAATATTACAATCGCGAAGTTTTAGTGACTAGTATGATAGATATGAATAAGACAAGCTGGCAAAATTTACATTTTCGTGTCTAACTATTATTTTTCAAATGTCGACCATTTTTTGACAAGCACTTTCCGAAAAAAGGATATTTTGACGAATCTAACGATACTATTTTATTTGCGATTGGATTACCAATACACTCTTACCAATAAATTGAATATTACTGGGGAAAATACTTCATAATAATTTATTTACTTTTGTCAAGTGTGCCGAGGATGGGCATGATGCATAATATTTTGCAGTTATTTCGATCAAGTCTTCTTTGGAGAACAAAATACTCACTTAGGTTATGATAGTGACATAAGCTTTAAGACCTAATGGTCTAGAAGTTATGACTTGTCTAATAGATTCGTTGACACCCGGTATAGAGGTCGGGGGATACATTATTCAACTCGCCTTTCAATTCTCAATGCAACAGCAACATTTCAGAAAAATAAATACATCTCAATCAAAATGGCGGTACATAATGTTAGAATTTATTATATATGGGAAACCTGTGGAATATATGGCTATTAAGAGTTTGATCAGACAATCCAATCCGACAGAGGAGCCACGAGTTACTCGAATGAATATTTATTCGAGTATCTAACCGTAAAAATGAAGAATTGTTATCTAAATTAACTTCTACTCGTGATACGTTGGTTCGTCACTCGTCAATACCTAATCTGAAATAGGTATCACGATATTGCATGGGAAACATTCATTATTGTTTTATTTTATATATTCAATAATTCATTCATATTCTGGTCTGAATAGTCATGATTTTCGACAAAAGTTCAATCGGATAATGTTCTTGAAATGTCAATTTCAATGTTTTGTAAGTCGTTCAAAAATGGATGGAGTAGATATAGAAGGTAAAACTTCCACGACCGGTAATCTCTGAACTTTTGGTGGTTTTCGGAATTGTTGGTCTCAGTCTCGAAATAATTCCTTCTGATGTAGGCGGTGCGGAAACGGACGAAGCATTCTTAAGCCTAACTGATTTGGTCCCTTTCCTAATTCCTTCTTTTATTGTGCTCATGTTAACAGGGGGCGTTACTTCTCATTAAGCCTTGATTCCTGTTGTACTTTTAAAGATGCTAGCCTTTACTTTTTTTCCTTTTTATTCTTCTAGAAATGCAATAATTTTATAACATCATAACTTCAATAATGACAACTGACTTCCAACAGACTAACTACTACTACTTAAGGCAAGTCCACAGATACACCATGCAATATGTTTGACAGGGTGTGATTTGACAACATACTCATGACTTATGATATGCAGGATTGGACTATACAACACTCCCCTCCAATGCTGCAATTCTAAATTATATTTCACTATGTAAATAAGTCAAAAACACAAAATAAATATTTTCATGAATTATAACGGGTGTCATTACAAACATAAATTATGACCAGAACATCAGCAAGTTATTTTTCAATTTTCTCTACATTTAAACAATCTTGAAAATATTTCAATTTAGAAAAAGGTAAAGTTTTAGTTAGAAAATGTGCTTGCTGATTTTCTGTAGAGACAAAATGCAAGATGATCTTTTCTTGTTCAATACAATCACGCACAAAATGGTGTCGTACGTCAATATGCTTTGTTCGTTTGCTTTCCAAAGTAGACGCCATTTTGATACAAGATCGATTGTCCTCATATACCACAATAGCAAAGACATTCTCACACAAAATTCCAGAACATATCTGACCAACAAATAAACAATCACTTATACACGATGATAGAGCAATATACTGCGACGACACTTTGTTTTCTTGTCTTCCACTCAATGACATTTTCATTCATTTTGATCATATCCAGAAATGCTCTTCCTATCTATTATACTATTTGCATAATCTGAATCAACAAAAACTGACAGTTGAACATTGGATTGATTACGTTTTGTATACATTAAACCGTATAACTCGGTTTGCTTCAAATATCTCAGTACGTGTTTCAAATGATTCCAGTGTTCAATCGTATAACAATTTTGAAATTGTGAGAAGTAAGTAATTGAGTAACTTAAATCTGGTCTTGTACCAAGCATAATATACATGAGTGAACCAATAAGCTCTCTATATGGAATAGAATCATCACAAACATTACTGATATTACTCAATTGGAGTTTCATTTGCATCAGCACAGCCTGTGGTTTACAATCGTACATACAAAAATTTCGTATTTTCATTCTTAAAATCCTTCATATCAAACTGTGTATTCAATACTCAGATCTTAGTACCTATCTGTTGGACGCCATTTGATTTGTGGTTTCCACAATTGTGTAAAAACGTATCGGAAGACGCCAATTTTTGTGTAATTTTTATACACAATTGTGTTTATCAACTTTTTCGAACAACTGATAACTTAAAAATGAAGGCATATATTACTGAAATCCATTCCCGAAAATCTGATCAAATAGTGATCATAATATACAGGTTGTTTCATAAGTTCATATAAAATTTAGCTTAGCGGACTCGTCAGAAAAAAAGTGGTGTTACGAGGTTTACCTCCTGAACACAAATCCGAAAATAAATAAAAAATAAAACACTAAATCGCATGAATGCATGCTCCTTTTTGTCGGCTCTACTTATAGGTGTTAATCAACTCATATTTCGCAGTTGCAAGCACCAAAACCAAACACTTAATAATTTATTTTCTCAGAGCAAACATAATCTAACATTTTAGTGATTTTTTTGATTTGGTCACTTGAACCAACTATGTATTCGAATTCAGATGTGAGAAATAAATTCTCCTTCATTTAGGTGCACGTTCAATTGTTTAATTTGCGTACTGAACTTTATCAAATTGTCCAAATGGATTTGAAAAATAAATTGGAGAAAGCACACGAGCTGCCAAGCTGTAAAATGGGACAAATCACACAATAATTGTTAATCGTAGGTATAATCAATAATTTTTGCAGGTCTTTTGGTTTGGAAATCATTTTGATATGGTGCACTTGTGATACTTTTATAATTTAAATTTACGTTTGTTCCAGGAACATCTGTGCGAGGTTGGAGGTGAAATCCTGAATCGAGTGTGACATTTTCTCTGTATAGATTTTAATTTTGAACTTTTATTTGTTACTTGTTATAAATAAAAACAAATATTTATTGGATGTAATTTTCTTTCTTATCCCTCCTCCATCAAGAGAACTGTTATAGATATGTTAAAAGAATTGCGAATAAAAAAAATATATTATATCATGGACCATTATGTCACTACAGACGACTGAAATGCATAGAAAATATAAAAAGCTTATGTAAAAACCATTTCACTACACTAAAACACTATATATCTACCTAAACGCGTTTTCAATGAAACATTACTTATGGAGCACCCTATACAAAACTGTTGGAGAAAAATACTAAAATGTTTGTAAAAATGTTCAACAACATTGTGTATTTTGATATCAGATCTATTTTTAAAACAGAAACAAAATTTTGCAAAATATGTACACACAAGAGAGTAAGTATAATGAATTCTCTACACAGCTATTTTAAAAAACACGAACCTTTGTATAACATTTTTATATAGTATTGTGCATTCTGAATTTCAGTTTTGCACACAGAACTATAGAATAAAACAAACTTGTGTGTAAAATACTAACACATTATTGTGTATTTTCAATCCAGAAACTCTATAGAGCTATGTAACAAATCACAAATGTTTCAATTTTCTTGCATAATGTTGTGTATTTTGGAATTATAAAGTCCACGGAGTTGTTCATAAAGACCTAAAAATTTTGTAACATTTATTCACAAAGGTGTTGTTTTCCAATTTGAACAACATTGTGCAAAAAATGGATTTGAAGAAATATACACAATGTGGGTATATTATTACAACAAATTAGGATGAACAATGGTTTGCGAGATTTCTACACAAAATTGTTTCTGTATCCATATCAAACACAATTTGTTTAAAAGTTTTGAACAATTGTGGGAAAAAACTCCACACATTTCTTTCCGTCTATGGGTCGGTTTATTGGACGACACAATAATTGGCCCATACATTTATGAAGAGAATCTGAATGCCGATCGTTATTTAAATTTTTTGCGGACCTTCCTTACGGATGACGTTGACAACATTCGTCTCAACCGGCTGAAATACCCTCTGGTTCCAGCAAGACAGCGCACCGCCGCATAACGCTAGAAGAGTTGCTAAGTGTTTGTCAAAAATGTTTCCCGGTAAGGTGATTTCGAACAACGGAGACATACGTTGGCCAGCGCGGTCACCTGATGTTTCTCCGCTGGATTATTATTTATGGGGAACTATGAAAGATTTGGTTTTTAAAACCATACCCATCGATACTGATGAACTGAGAAGAACCATAATCACACTAAATAAGAAGACATATCGCGAGTTATTCAGAAACTGAGGAAACGAGTAGAATTGTGTTCAGAAGTCGAAGGTGGAGTATTCGAGCATATAACTTTGTTTTGTTTTGTTTTGCGAAGAATAAACTTCTTACTCATCATGTTCCTAATTCAAAATCTTAGTTTTTAAGTAGGTAAGCTTGATGGAAATGTGAACATTTCAGATTTAAATTCAATTGAACTATCAAGATTCAGTTTGTTAAACAAAATTGTTGGCGTTCTTTTCAAAGCACTCTTCGCAAAAACGATTTTTTTCCTAATTTTCATCATCATGTAAGACTCGATCATATTGTGTGATACATCTTTGTAATAAAAAAAATACTTTTTTAAAAGGCAAAAATCCAATATGGCGCTCATAAGAAAAAACAAAGTTGATTGTTGTAACTCTGGCATCAAGAACGTTTTGGAAAATACGATGATAGATTTAGATTACTTGTAAAAAAGTGCCTCAAGAACGTTCTAGTTAAAAACGTCTAGTTCTTTTGGTTTTCGCTTGAAAAAATAAAAACGAAAATTACAAATTTCCGTTTTTTTTCCAATAATTTAAAAACTCAAAATCACACATCAAATTTTCTCTCAGATAATTGTTCTAAAAACGCCCAACTTTGCCCTAATTTAACCGACCTCGTATCTCTTATAATAACTGAGATTCCCATGGTGGAGCTTGAAATACGGGCACCCTGTATAAGTACTTATAGATTTTCGTTCCGTTTATAAATTTTGTCAATAATTTTATCTTATAAAAAACGTCAGTATGACGATATGGCTCTTTTAATTTATGACAATTTATGAAGGGTGCAGGAGGCAAAGAATATATGTAATATAATAATGGTCTTAATCTGGCAATGCATTATGCAAACTTTTTCACACAAGTGTGGAAAATTACGCTTACCAATAAATTTTATAAGTTCAATCAAGCACCCACTTGGAAAATTTATATAATTATTCATCGTATTACTCAGGTCATCATAAATAGGCAATTATATTTTTTTTTGTTTCCATATCGCTCGATTATTCAATTTACCTTTATTTACATATGTTCCAAACTGTAATTATAAGCAAGTTGTCGTTGGGATATATCCAGGATTTCGAACAATAATGAGAAGGAAATAAATCATCGACATCTCTCAATTATCTCAGCAATGATGATATTTGCTCGTGACAACAATTATTATATTTTCTTAAAAAAACAGTTCAATAACGTGCGAAAAGAATGATTCCAGAATAAGAAAATACCCCAGCAGCGAGTGCCAGAATAACTACACAAAGTGCGTTGTCTTTTCTAAATTTGAACGTTTTGTCCCGCAACCAACCGATGTTATATTTTGGTATACTTTCTTAAAATAGTTCTAGCGTAAACAGGTATATTTTGAAAAAATTATTATGATCTATTTATGAATAGTCATTGTCTCTTGAATTCATCAACAGATGATTCCTTGCATGCAAAACAGATCTAGAAAAACTTCAATATACTGTGTGTCTCACTTCTCATGGAAATACCCGCATAACTTTCGTGATTGTTTCCGTCGACAGATACAAAAAAAATGTAAAAAGTAACGTCGAAGATAATATTTCAACCCATTAACACTGTACGCCAGCAGCGATGGAACCTCCGACATTTCAGGAAAATCATAGTATGAGGCAAAAAAAATAAAACGAGGACTTCATGTCGAGGTTCCGGGCAGCCTCAATAACCACGTACTAGGACTGAAAAAGTGCATAACGGTGGAAATATTAAGATTTTCCATAAAATACAAAACCCTAGGGACTTCAACTTTTTTTAAGGTATTTTTTTCAAAAAAATTGCGCAATATTTAAAACTAGAGTCAAAGTGGTCGTGGTGTTAGAGCGTTTGCCTTTCACCCAGGCCACTCGGGTTCGACCCCCACCATCTGCCACTAAGTTGAAATGTAGAAATGTTCTCTACGTGTTGTTCATGAATATTTCGTTATGTCCATAAAATACTGGAATATTTGTACAATATTAATATAATATGTATATTAACACAAAGAAGCAAGGAAAGCACTTTTGAAATACTAATGAACAGAAATACTATTTGGTGAATGGGTTAAGAATAGAAGTAACTTTTCCTTTTATTAATTCACTATTGACGATACAAAGATTTTCTAACGACAACTATTCATCATTATACATAACAATAATATTCAATTATTCATTTCAATACCCCCCTTTGATAGAATATTTCCGCTAGGGCATTGGTCATATCAGCATACTGCTCTTCCAAAGAAATAAACTGAACGTCGAAACTTCCATCTTCAATTTTATCTTCGATGAAATAATACCTCGTATCCATATGTTTGTTATGCTTGTGTTCTTGAGGACATTTTGAGATCGCTATAAACATCCTTGATTTTCTTCAATTGGTTGGTACTGGAAAACATATGTTCAAATCGTTTAAAATATTTTGAATACATATTCCTCCGCAAACAGCAGTACTAGGTGCAATATATTCAGCTTCCATTGATGACAACAAAAAAGTGTATGCTTAAGATCGCACGGCAGAAGTGAAAACTTCATTGGCAATCGCAATCAAATTATATCGTATTATATGGTATTAGTAGAATAAATGAGAAACAATTCAGAAATTAAAGTTATTATTTATTAAATTCTATATAAATCAAATTATTTATTTTCGTTGTCGTATTCTACAAAGGATACAATGGGTTTGTGTACACTCGGTGGTCCCGAGTTCACCCGATCGAGCCTTTCACCTCAGAGCGTGACGGATCAACCTCACTTACTACCTACGGAAAAATCTGTGTGAGGTGCGCCAAAAGAAGTTTTCACTTCAAAAATTGTTTTCTGTAAGGACCTCGATTTGTGATATAGGTGCTGCAAGCACAGTTTCTTCTCACATGAACTGAGACATACTATTATAATGAATCATAGATCTTGCTTTTTCCGCCAAAGTTCTGTTCATGCGTTCACTAACTCTGTTTTGCTGCGGGGTAAAGTGATAAGTTTGTATCGCCTCTATACCTTTTTGCTTGCAAAATTCATGGAATTCTGAAGATTTGCACTCGTCACCGTCATCACTTGGCAATTTTGAAATTCTAACTGCAAAATGGGCAGTGGCCATTTCTTGAAATACTTGTAAACTTCATATTTACTTCGGAGTAGTTATACCATAGGAAAATGGGTGTGAAGTGGTATTTCTTTCCATCCCAACTTTGGAAAAGGGTAGTTGATATTGTTTTCCTTTACAACATTTAGTTATTCATAACTAACGATTAACGAACCAACTTTACCACCACAACCACCTCTCGAAGTTAAGTTATGTTATGAAATGAAAGGCTGAAATAATTTTTGCCAAAAAGGTGTTTAGGTTTGTTTATCCGTAAAATTAGGCAAGCTCTGAATATTTTCTAGATCGATTCATTTTCATTAACCATAAAATGTAAAATAAGCGATTTTCTTTAAATTCAGAAAAATTAAAAATTTTGAATTTAGCGCCAGTATCATTCAAAAAACCGCTAAAAAACTAAAATCCCTAGTGTTATGTATTTTATGAGGCTGCCCCGAACCTCGACATGAAGAAAAGTTATCGAAAAACGTGACAGTAGTTTTGAAGCAAAAAGTTTTGTGGTGGTATAACTGAACCCTTATCAGACTGTGCAGCCTCATAAGCACCACGACCTATAGAGTTTTTTGTGCGAGAACCTTCATCTATTCAAGACCCGGGATTCTGAGACTTCGTACGGAGTTTATCAGTTTTCTTTGAGCTGAGTTCCTGATGTTGGAGGGCGTTAAGAATGCCCCTTCCAAGAATTTGATTGAGCCTCTTACAGAAGAGCGCTGGGCATTTGCAAAGCATATGTTCTGTAATTTCCGCGAAGTTCTCTCAGTAGCGGCAACTATCACCCTCTGACTTGTCCATCTTTTTGAGGTGAGTCCCTAGAGGGCAGTGCCCAGTGAGTAGTCCCGTTATCAATTTCAAGTCTTCTTTGTACAACTCGAGGAGCTGTTTAGCTCTCCCTGGTGATAGGCTCACTAGCCTCTTCGCTTTGGCTATTTGCTTACTCTACTTCCGCGTGATAGCCTAGACCGCTTCACCTTGCGAGTAGAACAAGAAGAACATTAAGTCAGCGGGTTTAAGATGGGATTCCCAACATTCTTGGTAGAGGTAGTGGATTTTCTTTAGAGCTATGACCTTGAATATATCTTTCACTCACACTCACTGCCAAAACGTAAATTTGTCCTCTGCAACGGTATGAGTCATACCTCTTAAGAAAATCCACTACCTCTAACTTAATACGCTGGATGGTAGTGGTATAGCATCAAATCAGTGCGCTACGAAAATAAACTTATATGCAACAAACATTACAGCAAAAAATATTTCTCAGTTCACTATTCATTCATGAATATCAATTTGAGAGAACGTCAGAATTCCTTCGTGACTTCGTCAATCTAGCAAGATGCGACGTTGCCTGTTTCTGTTTTACTAGCTAGTAGAAGATGAGTGTCATATTGTAGGTAGATATTTTTCCTTTGTTGTTCATCTGGAGCATAGTGTTAATTTATTGTATTTTCACGTGGATTTGAATCAGAAATATAAGTGTTTAAATTTGTGAGAAGCAAGTGAAAGATATTCACTAGAAGGACAAGTAAAATCAATTTGTTCAGAGAAATATTTAAGTAGTTTGAGATGTGAGAGGTGTTGAAAGTCGTTTCAACGTACTTTTGCATACTCGACTGCCTTCCCAAAATCCGCTTTGTATCGTTCAGGTAATGGCAGTCGCATACGGAAAATGTACTAGCTCTTTCCGTACTTGTGAGGATAGTAACTCCTTTCTCTAAGCATGCTTTAATTGGGAAGTGTCATTTTCCAGCACGCTAAAGTTAACCATCAGCCTTCTTGAAAATGCCCAATGAGAATGGTTTTCAATATAGAATCAATGCAAAGACATGGTAAGTAGTTGTGTTTGACAGAAACTACATAGGATGTTGCATTTTTGGGAACCTACTCTGTCCTGAATATTAATCATGCAAAGCACAATCTTTCTACTTACAATTATTTGTGACGTAGGTAAATGAAATTTCTACAAATATATTGTTAAAATCAATTAGATTATTTTAGTTTGGCAACAATGTTACGTACATATTTTAGGTTGGTAATAACTTGTATTCTGACAGACCAATAGTTCTGGTAATTTCCGTGATATATATATATATATATATACGCAATGATGCCAAATCATGGCCTCTTCCCGAAAAAGAAAACTCAGTCAGAAGGAATGCCTTACATGTTTGAAGTTCTGTCACATTGCTAGATAGTGCGCTGTTAAAATTATATGCACAGAGTGTAAAGGTAGACACGCCACACTGATGTGCCCATGAAACCACACTGAACTTGTTGAACTACACCCCTGTGAAACTACATCCCTCTGAATTATCTGTTGAAAATTTTTCAAACAACACTTATCACGAAACTTTTCTGCAAATTTCAGTTGTCAGTTTGGTAGGAACAAAGTGAATAGCGGCTATCGAGATGGATTATGATCCAATTGAAACAGAGCGAATAGTACATGCTCTGTTTGGAGGTTTTCGAACAGAAGTTGTTAACCACACGTGTTACAAAATTCATCCGATGAATTTGAACGAGAAGTATTCGTGCAACTTTAATGCTCTTGATCAGTCGGTGATATGTAACAACGTAGTTTCAATGAGGGACGACCCGTGGAAATCTGAAATTGATCAGCTTGGTATCAAAATCACTGACATCCATGATGGGCCAATCGAATTTTTATTTGAAGCTGAGTTGCAGCAAGCTCATTCGCCGGGAAAAAATATGTTTTGGTTTAATAATTGCACTAGAAACTTCTTTAGGTTGGACACTGACGGGGAAAGTAATAAATAAAGGTGAAACATATCATTCCAACTTATCCTCCTTGATATTCACTTTGGAATAATAGTAATGATATATACACTAGGAATTTCTGACCCTGATGTGCGGAAAACTCGAGAAGAGATTGAGTGGGTCACTATGCAGACATTGTTGGTATGAATTCCATTGAATTATCGACTATCAAAGTTAGGTGTTATTTCGGAAATTCGAAAGGCATTCCTTCAGACAGGTTTGAGAGCAGAAACGTTCTATGCGCATTTTTCGACACCGTAGATTTGTCTTCGGAATAACTTGCAGCACTTTTTTATTGGGTCAAGGTATGAGAGTTTTATCTGAAGAAATTACTTGAAACTTTTTCTGAGATTTCCCCATATTCACGTCATACAATAACAATAATTTTGAAGAGTTTCTATGTCGATAATTGTATGACGAGTGTGAACTCTAAGGATGGACTGCGAAGGTTTATAGAAGAATCGACAAAAGTGATATCTGAAGCGGAGTTTGATTTGAGATTTTGAGAACATACTATTCTGAATTTAATACCTGGCAGTGAGTCTGAAAAGTTTTCATCGCCAGTTCTAGAATTGAATTGGGATCGAAAAAGAGATTATCTATAATTGAATTTTGATTGGTTTCAGAACCTGAATGTTGACATCGTAACCAAAATAACCATTTTGTCTGTTGCACATCGGTTATTTGAATAGGTTTTTCCTGCCCTATACAAATTTGTCCCAGATTATTATTGAGAAAGACTTGGATTCTGAAACTGAACTGGGATAGAGAAGTCACAGAAGATATTAAGTATGAATTCTTGAAATAGTTGAATGGATTATCTGTACTGATGAATGTGAAAATTCCAGGATAGTTTTCGAAGTCGAATGATTCTGAAAATTGGAGTATACATATGTTTTGCGACGCCAGTCAAGAGACATAGAGAGGATCATTTGAAACCTTTTGTTTGGAATAGGGTCACAGAAATCATGATCTCCCCTCTAGAGGCTATTTGCCTAAACAACTAATAGAATGGTGGTAGCGACCAAAGTGACTCTTGAAAACTGAAGAATTTCCTTCACAAAAATTCGAAACTTGTGAAAAGTATATTGGTGAAGAGAGTAGAAACATCATCGTCCTCTTGAAAAGAACTATTGGGAATTCTATGAGTGTTTTTCGGGATATCAACAGATAGTCAGACTTCTTGGATGGATTAGGCGTTTCAGTTTCAATTGTCTTCATTCCAAGGAAAGTATAGAAGGAAATTTGTCACTGGATGAATTCCAAATGGCAGAGTTGGAACTGATGCATTTGATTCAGAAAGAAAGTTACTATAATCTTGTAGATAAGAGAATTTTGAAATGTGTCCATTCCAAGATGAATAAGAATAAAAACGAAGATAAGTGAGGGAAAAGACTGCCATGATTTTTTTCTTTCCAATTGTTTTGCCATCCAAGCATTCCGTAGTTAAAAAATTAATAAATTTTCATCATGCCCAGAAGTGTCTTGTAGGAGTTCAAGGATTGCTTGGTATACATAAAGAGCACTTCTTCTGGATTCTAAACGGTAGAAAAGCCGTTAGATCCATCATTTCCAAATGCCTGATTTGTCGCAGATTTCATCAGTTAGAAGAACATTCCGTTGCTCTGCCAGAATCCCATGTTGAAGATGCTGCGATCTTTGAGATAACTGGAACTGATTTTGCTGGACCCAATTTTCTGTGCAAAAATACGAAGGTGTGGACTTGCTTATTAACAGGTGCCGTATATAGAGCTGTCCACTTGAAATTGGTCAGTACACTATCAAATGATAGATTTTACAAGCATTTGGGAGGTTCATAGCAAGAAGAGGACGGAATGCCACAAATTTTGAAGGGGCCGGAAATTCTTTATCCATAATTGACTGGAGAGAAATTGAACAATATAGTGTGGTACAACGTATATACCAATTGGAGATTCAACCCCCCAACAGCAGCTTGGTGGGGCGGCTGGTGACAGAGACTGGAATTTTGAAACAACTGTTGCGAAAAGTTTTGGGAAAAACTTCATTGTCATATAAAGAACTGTGAGTCAGTGATGAATTCATATATTGGAGGATAGCAACGAGCTGATGCCGTTGACACCTGCAATGTTTTTGAAAGATAATAAAGAATGTAGGAATGTAAGCTTTCACGGCTGGTGTCAATATTTTGGTTGGTTTCCGGGTTTTGCCGTGGTGTTCTTTGGTTTAAATCTCCAAACGTTTCGACTGCAACTGCGGCAGTCATCTTCAGTGGCGTGGTCGAAGTACTCTTCTAAACGTATCAACTGAAGTCCCAATTCCTGAAATACCTCTATTACTGTAAAGCCAGTTTCCTTTTGAGACTTCGGATATGAATATCGAATCTCAGATGATTGTGTATTTCCATTCCAAGAAATTTGGTAAATGGTTTATTTTTAATAACTGTTGTGTCAAAAATAAGTGTTTCATACATGAATCTGAAAGTCAAAAAGCTTTTTTGTTTGTGTTGAAGCAGAGATGGTTTGCGACGCACGAGTATTTGACCTCCTTCAGATCATGTTCCATGTTTGATCAGAAGCTCAATATTACAATTCTTGCACATCAGTGTTGTGTCTCCAGAAAATATTTTAAATTATCCCTGAATATTGATATATATAAATTAGGAATAGTACTGGCCCAAGGACTGAACCTTGAGGTACGCTACGCCTGATAGAACATAAGTTGGAGTTGGTCTCTACATATTTATTTACATATTATTTGATTCATCATATGCGAGGGAGAATTCAAAGACATGTTCTACAAGAATTGAACTTTGAAAATCTTTGCAAAACACATTTTGTAGAGAACTTTTCATTATTGAGTATACTAGTTACCCCGCCTTTCATATATTTTCTGCAATTTTCAGCTACAATCTTATAGTCATCTTAGTCATGTAGCATGGCTCATCTATATGAAGCCAATGTTCAGTTATTAGAATTATTTCAGGTTTATTGCGTTTATTTTCTTGGATAGAGAAAGGGCTTCGTACTGTGTTTCCTTTGGGTTGATCTATTTGAACAGTATTCAATATTACCTGCCATGTACCTTTTTCAAGATAGGTTTCAATAACAGCTAGTTATCACATTTTTTAACCTTCCTGTTGAAGTTATGAAACTGAATGTTCATGGTGTAAGGTACATTTCATAATATGTTTACTATCAGTAGTATTTCACTCAGCTTATATAATGTATCATCTTCAGTGGGATGCTTGTAGGTACCAACATTGAAAAGAAATACAAGGCGGTTTCAGAAATATTGGTGAAAAACTGAGTTTTTTGTTGAACTTCAACACCTTGTACTTCAAAAATAAAGCGATTGAGGACCTATATTCATATTGAATTGTTGTTTAATCATCCTAGAATACCGCCCATTAGGATCAGTGTTGATATATGAAACACCTCGTATACTAAAATGATCGGAGAGGTGTTTTGATTTATTTGAAATAAATATATTGTTTCTTAGAGCAACGTAAAATTTCAATGGTCTCATTATTTGCGTGGTGTGTGAAACATAGCTTTCACTGGACACCTACGATTTTATTGTAGTGCAGAAAGGCATTGAATAAAAATTCTTCATCTGGTCAGTCTAATAGGTTAATGGGCACCCATTAACTTAAAGATAGACACAACATCCTTCTTTTTTATTATAACACCATTAGCTCGATTTATATCGACAGTGTTGCATAAAATGAAGGCTTAATCTATGGTGAAACACTCTGTACTGTCCCTGTCTTGTAGTAAATATTCAAATTCATTCAAAAAAAGTATCACGTCGTGTCGTCGAAGTTTCATTTGCTCTATCAATTTAATGGGCAGGAAAGAATTATTCAAAATTTACATGAAGAATTCTATTAATACTTGAACCGTATGTGAGAATGTTTTAATTATTCCCCAATTATTAATATTGAATCGTTGGTTGATTTGATGATGATTTTTCACGGTACATAATTTTTAAAACTTTTTTTCGTTACTATCAAAGTATAGAGAAAAAATATTATAACTGAATATTGATATAAAATTTTGGAACATCACACTCAGTCATTTACATTATTGCTTGAGGCAAATAGTATATATAACCTAATGCCATTCCTAAAACAGTCAGTTATTTCCAGAAGATGCTTCGAACTTTATTGTACTGCCTCTATTCATTATGACAAATGTACATTTTGCTAAAGAAGTCCATAAAAAACTTGACAAGTTTGCATTTATATCGATTCCTTGAAAAACATCTTTCATCACTTCAAAAATAACTCATAGTTACTAAAATACTTCATGGCAGACGTCTTAGGTGTCATGCAATGAGAACAAAACTCAGAATGATAATAAATATAGAGAGATTCTTCAATGTGAGATGAATGTTTATGAAAGAATTTCTGCCTACAAAAATGTATTACACTTGATCGGGTTTCAAAATATAATAAGTAGTAGCAAGAGTTGATCTCGACTGAAAATCTTCAAGTGTAAATTTACTTTATTCCCATTTAGCGACCCCGCCTTACCACGGATGCAATTTATGTTCAAAATAGTCATTTTCCTAACAAGTGCGGAAATTGATAGTTTCCCGCACGCGGGAATAACACTTTACGCATGAACTAGAAAATTTATTTTTTCTACGACCGCATAAAGATTGAAAAAGCACATTGAAATATATATTTTATTTCCAACTACAAATCTTTCAATTAAAATCCACTAATTATTATTAATATTAATGTTAAAAACACGACTTGTCGCCTCTGCAAATGAGTCAAAATAGCCGGTCCAGAGTAATTAATTGGTGGTAACTGACTGTTGAGAGTAACACTCATAGATTGCATGAGGATGACGGAGACGATATCGGTTGCAAGTTGTCTGTACATGAAATAATTTTATTCGAGATGGTTGTCTTCTGTTCAACGGAGTCCTTCAAATAACCTTCAGTAACAGCAGTTGACTTTCAGCCTCCAAGACGTTTTATGTTGGTTATTCCTTCGCTTGAATCTGCTAGAAAGACACGTTGCCGATTATCGTCTAACACTGTGACCTGTGTAACGTTCTGAGTTAGGTAGGCCCGTAGATCTATGGGTAAGCCAGAGTAGGTAGCGATCTCTGCCTGCATTTAACCAAATTTGTTTACACCTACCCACTGAACAGAGCATTTGAATTTTCTTATAATTGATCAAACAACTAAGGTGCATACTTCCTATAGAGCTTCAAAAATATTCCATTGTTAAGGTCTTCAGATATAACAAAGGAAAAATAAAAGCAAACGTCTATCAGAAAACAACTACTTCACTGGATAATATCACAACTGACATTGAACTACAACTGACAGATATTTGTACAACGTTCTTCCAAGACCCAATTGCAAGTGCTTGTCCTGTAATTGTAATTGAATTAAATTGACATATTTTACTTTTCCGCACTTGTGCGAAAAAGTTGGCAAAAACGCACGGCCATAGAAAAACTATTCGATTGATTTAGAATTCGTAATTTAGGTATGGGTACTTCATCGTCAGGAAAAGTGCACTCAGCAAGAAAATATATTTATTTTATTAATTTTAGCATATGACATCATATATTTTTCTCCAGACTTTTTGAAAAACTACAATACTTTTTTTTGAAGTATCTCTTGAGGTTTATCCAGCGTGAGTAACGTAAGCGTCTGAAATAGTATATTGTGCAACTAGTGCGGAAAATAGGATATTTCGTACGAGTGTGACAAGATGACAAACCTTGTCACACGAGTCAAATTGTCCGATAACCAGTTACCAAGTTATTGTTATTGTTAAAATTGTTATTTCCGTCAACCAGCTGCACACCCTCAAGAGTACAACCCTCAAAAGTCTTCGAAAGACTTGTTCGAGCTAAGAAGGACGCAGCCCTTACCTTTTAACGTGTGATGCCATACACGAGCCGATGACCATGCTGGGAATCGAACCCATGGCCCTTAAGTTAAGAGGCAAGCGCTCCACCATCATGACCATTACGGCCCCAAGTAATAAGCTTTCTCCTAGTTCTCTAAAGCGAATCTTTATAATGCCTAGAGAGTCATGTTAGCATCCGTAACGTAGGTATAGCATTCTATCCCTTATCGCGGCAATACTCATCTGCTGTACTCGGAAGTCTGCTAGGTCCTCTTTTGTGCAGGTACGATTAGTGTATACTGTACCAACTTGCTCAGTACTACCCTTCTCTCTGTGAAGGTAGAATCCCAGCATGATATTAAACAACCAACACCCCGGGTCACACTATCTCAAAACTAACAAATTTGTCAAGCTTGCTCTTTCGATTCCACTCTACTCCTTTGAAGAGGTGCTGCGACAACTCGTCATAAAAACTTCGTTTTACGGTTATACTTTCTCAGCCAACGGGAAGACTATGAACTTGAGTTTGGAGTGTCTACGACCATGAAGAAGCAGAGATCGGAGCATTTCTCTTCAATTCATTAAATAGACTGTGCAGGCTATGAACTTGCTCTCTTGTTCTTACTGACTCAAACTTCATAATTTGTTCAGCAAAAAGCTTACATAAATGCTGCGGAAACTGAGGTACTCGTGCAGCTACATAAGGGGAAGCCAATGCATTGTCTTATTTTTGAAGAACATCGAAGAATGGAATAGTTCTCTGAACGGAATTATCAATTTGGTGAGAACCAGAATTATACAAAGAAAAATTATTTCATATTTGTATTCCCTATACACATCACGTTCTCATTCTAATGATTATTACCAAATAAACACTATACATATTTAAAATGTACGAAACTTTTCGTAGGCACCCATCAATAATTAGTAATTACATAATCGTTTGAAGACATACTTGACAATTTCGTCACGTGAAATCTTTGCCCGTCGTCCAAATACGCGGATTACATAACGCGGCAAGGCTACATTCGCTAAATATTGCAGTGATAGGTAAACACCACCAAGAAAAACAAAAGCGAAACTTTCGGTTTTATAATAGTCATGGTTCGTTCGAGTCGGTAGACAAGCATTCTTATGGTGAGTGGGCATTTCTCTTCAACGGAGAAAGTAATTGAAATTGTGAAAAAGAGTGAAACCATATTTATGACCATGACCTAGTCCGCGGTGGCGAACTCTCTTCGTCAGTGGAGTTATGCTTCGTTGAGTGCAACTGTGAAGCTCAAAATAAAAAGCATTGTTATATTTTAGAAACTTATAATTCCGTAAAACATCCAATCCCTCCTATATATGAGAAAGAAGTGGTACATAAGTGAAAAATATTATTGATGTATTTGGTGAGCAGTCCAATACAAAACCGTTAGTTATACAAATCTTGCTCCAAGCAGAAGAAGGAGGATCATTACGGGACTAGCACTGCAGAGTGTGCGGAAAGTTGGTAGCGTTCTATACATATACCTGGTGTCCACGAGGTGAGGTACGCCCCCCAATTTTTCTATAGTTTCAAAGATACAGGTTTCAAATTTGGTACGTCGATATATTACTCGAATACGCATATTTTGACTACATTACCAAAAATTCACCACTTCCGGTTTAACCGGAAGTGACCCCAAACTTTTTTTTCAAATAACACCCTGTACATTTTTCCATTATCCGGAAGAACACGCAATTTGTGATATCTTAAAATAAATAAATTAAAAATCGGTTGGAAAATGGAGGAGATACAGTGTATTGTTAAATCGAACAAAGTTGGCCATGAACATCAAACTCAAATCATCACAACTGACGAACGGCGTCAACATTTACGAGAGGAAGGTTCGAGGTAAGATACAGCTGAAAATTTATCTTCTCATGAAATTGCAGCAACCATATTTTTCAGCAATTATAAAAAAATTCCTCAAAACGGAGTAGTACCCATAAAGAAATGCTCACAACTGCCATTTCTCAAATGGCAATATACTTACTCTTTTCACATTGTCGTATTGAAAAATTATGAATGATCAGATTACTCGAATGAAAAGATTTGATTTTTTGCTTAGCTTTCGTAAGTTCAAGCCGCCTCTATCTAAAAATATTCAATTTTGAGAACACTCATAATGAAACATCCCGTATCTTCGATTCCTTTCAGAATTCTCCAAAACTTTTAACACGATTATTTGGTTATTTCATTACTTTTCAATACGACAATATGAAAAGAGTATGTTGCCATTTAAGAAATGGAATTTGTGAGCATTTCTTTATGGGTACTACTCCGTTTCGAGGAATGTTTTGATATTTGTTGAAAAATATGGATGCTGTAATTACATAAGAAGCTCAATTTTCAGCTGTATCTTACCTCGAACCTTCCTCTCGTAAATGTTGACGCCGTTCGTCAGTTGTGATGATTTGAGTTTGATGTTCATGGTCAAATTTTTTCGATTGAACAATCAACTGTACCTCCGCCATTTTCAAACCGAATTTTAAATCACGAATTGCGTGTTCTTCTGGATAATCAAAAAATTGTACAGGGTGTCATTTGAAAAAAAAAGTTTGGGGTCATTTCCGGTTAAACCGGAATTGGTGAATTTTTGGTAATGGAGTCAAAATATGCATATTTGAGTAATATATTGACGTAGGTACCAAATTTGAAATGTGTATCTTCAAAACTATAGAAAAATTGGGGGGCGTACCTCACCTCGTGGTCACCCGGTACTTATGTATAATGTGTGAATCGTATCGGTGACACTTTTTTATCCATCTTCCGATTCAGCTAAGAAGGAAATTCCTAGTTATCAGATAACTCAAAAATGCATTGGGAAAAAAATATGATTTGTTTTCGTTCTTGTACAATAATAGTTTCTGAGGTTTCAGAAATACCTCTACAGGCAACGAGTCGAATTACGTGAGAACTTAGACACAACTCTCTAGGAAAGTGCCATGATTTGTTTCTACAATGAAATCGTTGGCGATATTGTCCAATATTACTTGTGTAATTGGTATTACCGAAATATTGTCGTAACAATACTGGCCCCAAAATATTCAGCGATATTATATAGTATATACAGGGCAATTCAAATTCGACCCCCACCATTGGGATCTCCTAAACTACAGGAGATATGTCGAAGCTTGAATTGGGGCAAAGTTGCGTATTCTGGTGCTTAACAAAATACTGTTTTGAAACTTGTAAAATTCCGAGTATTTCCGAAAATATCGGGAAAAAACTGAAAATCGGAATTTTCGTTTTTATTTTTTTCTATCGTTATTTGACAACATAGCTCAAAACCAAAAGTACATTTTCATTGATCCTTTTTTTCAGCTACACGTTTTTATGTTCACATTTACTATCCGACGTTTCGTCTTCTGGCATTCATCATCAACTTTTTTTTCTGTTATGTGCGCCATATTGTTTTTTAATACAGAAAAATAGTGATTCTCATTATGATTTCATTGATGTATAATTTGTTATGATTTGCACTTCTGAAACCACAGATATTAAAAAAAAACAACTTTATCTGAGATGGTCATGACTCCATCGACGATGTTCGTTTCGCCAGGAGCTGAAAACTCAATGACGAAAATCGTCCTACTTTGATGGTCGAGGAGGACTACATCAGGCTTATTGGCTTGTATTTGCCTGAGGGTGGGGAATGAGTAGTTCCAATAGATTCGGCACTTCTCATTCTCCACAACGGACTCAATATCGCCCGGAGTATAAGGCAACACCGGTGTCTCGTCTACACCGTACGAGTGTCGTAGATGGTAGTACAACACTCGTAGGGCCTCGTTATGCCTGTTGATATAGGCTGAGACCGCCTAAGCTGGACAAGCTGACAGCAATTGCATTATGGTCTCAGCTGTCCCACGACACGCTCTGCATCTAGTGTCAGTGACCTCTATACCCATCACGCGACTACGGTAGACGAGGATGTTGAAGACACCATCCTGGCAGGCCATTATGAATCCCTCGGTTTCTGACTACAGCCCACTTAACCTGAGAAAAGCGAAGGTCATGTTTCTGAAAAAACCAAGGTCTTCAATAATCTTGAAGAAGACCCCAAGCATTGGCTTATCCTTATGTAGCTGTAGGAGCCTACCACACTCCGCAGCTTTCACGAGGGCTTTTTGCTGAACGGGTTCCAACTCGGTGACAGAGTTTGGGTTCGTCCGTTCACTGTCGAATAGGAGACCGAGTTCATAGGCTGCACGGGTTGCTACCTTGAAAAGAAATGCTCCAATCCCTGCTTTTTCGTGATCGCATACCTAGCAGAGAAAGGGGAACTGAACTCCTGATGACTTTACATGCTCCATCCAGTACCATTCTGTTATGTAGACACTCCAAACTCAAAAGTCCACGGCCTCCCTGTTGTCTGGGAAAGTATAACCGTGGAACGGACGATTTGGGATGCAAGCTGAGGGAGTATTATTATTATTATTTTTAGTAGAACTAGTATTTTTGTACAGTTTATATTTCACAACAGGTGTTGTTCCAAATTCACTAGGTGAATGAATATTGCTCTAATTCATTATAGATAATTATTTAAATCAAAATAGGTTTTCAATAGATCAAATTTCTAAATAGATTCAAGTTTATTATGTAAAAAGTATTTTAAATGTCCTTTCAGTAACGAATATTTTTTGCAAGAGCGCAGGATAGAAGAGCGAGTGTTAAAATGAACTCATATTATTGAAACTGTGTAAAAATGATTTGAAGAGGCAATGGATCAGAGTTTGTAAATTTCGAAATAAAAAAACAGGCAAGGAATCAAAAGGCAGTACCATATACTACAAAACAAAGTGGTAAGGTAGAAAGAGAAATACGGACCATCGTGGAAGCCGCCAGAACAATGATACAAGCTAAAAATTTGCCAGAAGCAGTCAATACGGCTGTGTACGTGATCAGTTGCACTGAAAACAGCAAGATGAAAAATTTGGTTTGATTCCTCGCTAAGCCCTACGTCTGTGTTCTATCATACTAAGAGCGTCCTTAAATTCATTTTTCTAACAAAACCCGAATGAATGATGTTTCTAATCTACACTTGAATATCTAATTCGGAATGTTTTATTTCATAAGATATAGTATAGTAGGGTTGCAAATCTTTTCATAGTTCACTGGTATACTGTCCAAATGATTAACAAACATTCTGAATAAGAAACGAACTGACTGATCAAACGTAGTGTTAATAGGCAGTAACTTTTTCTGTTGTTCTGAATATGTTATGGTCAACTTGGTCAGAGTACCAAATTCGCTTACGGTATAAACGTGGCCACTGATTACAATGTATGTATGATAAAAACATATTTCAGAACTAGTCGATGTATCTGGGTAAATTGAATTTCTGTTTTTTGCAAGAATAATTTCATTTACAATTTCATCATAAACATTTCCACATTTTTTGAACAAAGGACCCCGCAATAATCTTATAGAAAACCAGTGAAATTTTAATATGATGTAGCCTAAGCCATTCTGATGTTACTCACAGTACCGTCAAACGGGGTTACTTGAGACACTTTTGAGACATTTTCACGCATTATTTTCACAAAAATTAAGATAAAAATTTGTGATTTCCACAAAAGGGTTTAGTAGATTTTTAGGTAGCGCATCCCGGTCATAAGGCATCATAAAAAAAATTCGTTTTTCTGTAATAAATATTTTTATGGATGTCTCAATTTTCCCTTAAAATGGGGTAACTTGAGACAGGCATGGAAACAGTCGAACATTTCAAGTTATACTTCCCCAGAGTAAATTGAGACAAAGTAAATTTATTCCTGTAATTAAAAAAAGAAAAAAAGTTTGGCAGAAAACATGTAGTAAACAACTTATATAACAAACTGATCTTTTATTTCCTTATAAAAATATTTCCTGAGGAATAGTGAACATTAATGATTATTAAACAACTGAAAACATAAATTGAACTTCTAATATCACTGTATTCATTGGTATTTGTAATGTAATAGGAACATTATATCATCTTTAGATGGAATCTCACAATAAATTCACACTTGTATTGAAAATATGGAGTCCTCTTCTAATGGAAGGTGTCTTCAAAACACTGGTGATTTGTCCGAATTCGAGACTGTTGACATCTTCTACATCAGGAAAGACGAATATATTTTTAGTTTCTTTATACTGCCTCAAACAACTAACTATGTAAGATTTTTTATTGACCTTTTGAATTTTTGCAACAAATTTCTTTGAGCATTCTTTCTTAGTTCCTACATTATATTGAAATCTCATGTTTCAATATGCTAGTCTCATCATCGAATGAGAGTTCCTTTTCATCAGAATTAAAATCCTCATTAAGGTCAGAATCCTCATTTTCACTAGTGATGGAATCATTTTCAGGTTCAACTGATTCTTTTTCAGATGTTATGTCCTCCAATCTAACTGCCATTCTAGGACCAACATTGAGTTTCTTCTTCCTCTTAAGGGTTGGCTGTTCTCTCACAGAAACATGTCTTCTGATTATATCGTCAAAGGCCTTTTCCATGTTAGGATTCAGATTTTCATTATTATCATCTGCTGGAATAAAACCAGGGAGTCTCTTTAAAACTTCCAGTCTATTGACAGGGAAAATTCCAGTGGCTCTGAATTCACTTTTGATATTTTCAGTGCTTTTATTTTCCAAGTTATCTAACGTTTTCCTCAATAGACTTGGGAATTGTGTTTTAGGAATGCAACCGCGATATTTCATTTTCCATTCAGTCAGCACTTTGCGCCAGGCTGTTTTCAATGGTTTGAAAAAGGAAACGTCAAGAGGTTGGCACACATGAGTGCTATTGGGTGGAAGAGAGATGAACATGATATTATTATTTTCACATTCTTCAATGATTTTTGTAGAAAGATGGGATGCTAAGTTATCCCCAATTATGGCTTTCTTGCCCTCACGGCTCCTGAAATATGGTATAACCACTTTGAAAAACCAGTCTTCAAATATGATATTATCAAACCAGCCAGTTTTTGACCGATTATAAAAACAATTCTCTGGTCCACCTAGTAGCCATTCTGGATATAAATTTTTTGCTTTATAAAATATGTAAGGTGGGAGTCTTCTTCCAGATGCACACAGCAAACATAAGAGATGTAGAACTTTTTGAATTGTCCATGACTCGAAGAGCTCTTTTAACACCTCGACGAACAACCACCTTAACTTGACCTGGATTATCAGTCAGGTTTGTTTCATCATAGTTTATAATGTTTCCTGGATCTACATCACTAAGGCATTCTTCTAAATTATCAAAATATGCATTCATTTCAATCGCTGTTATTTCGCTTCTGGACCTTTTCATATTTTGTGCCAATCTTACAGTTAGTTCATGATGTCTCTTTAAAAATGATTGCAACCAGTCTTTCCCAGGTAAATTTTCTTTAAAACGTCTCTCTCTTAGCCCCTTGCGATCCAAATAGCTTTTCACCATTATTCGTATTTCCATATGTGTGAATGGATAACCCCAATTTGCAGCTCTTTCTATTGCACTTACAATTACATTTTCTTCGTGTTCATTCAAAACTTTTTGTCTTCCTGGTCTTGAAACTTGAACTCCCCGATATTTTCTGCTGAGAGTCGCTCTCGGAACTCCATATCTTTCTTCGGCCTCTCGAAGAGTCAATCTGCCTTCCACCACATCTCCCAGGGCTCCAAGTTGTCTTCTATATTTACGAGGCATGTCTCAATTCACCCTGAAAAAGTAGAATTTTCGATAAATACCGGTATACCTTTTTTTAGACACTGTTTTGAGGTTAATTTTCCACATTATTTCATTAGAGATATAATTGATTGAGAAAACGGAGTTTCATTTTGTGAATAATTTACTTGGTTTTCTCACCGCACCTGAGACAACTTCGTTGTTTCTAAAACTACAAAATATACGTTTACATACCAGCTGAATTTTTGTAAACAATACCGTGCCTATCGCAATATACACACTAACTATCGTGTACCATATCTATGCAACACAGAGTACAGCAAAATATCCTCATAAAATTCATCGTAGATTGATTGCACTAGGAGATCGATTTTGTTGATATGGCAATTTGTTTCATGATATCCTTAGTGTCTCAAGTAACCCCGTTTGACGGTACATGTTAGGGTGATTATATTTTGCATTTGAACCAACCATCCAACTTTAAATATTTGAAAGATACGGGCGAACAAAAATAAATTTTCAATTTCCGAAAAATATATCCCTTTGTATAGTCAGCTGCCCCCAGTCAATATATTTAGCAAATTTTTTGAAACTATCTAGCTAATGAATATACAAATGTGTCAACGTCTGTGCTTATTGATCTGAATCCAAATAAAGTTGCGGCGATGGTCCAAAAAATATGGAGGAGGGATATTTCGGAATAATTTTGAAATGATTTCTGAAATCATCCCTGAATTTTTAAATTTTCTGACATAATGTAGATGAATCATTCTTGATTAAAAAGTTCCTCAGTGTCTACTTCGCGAATGCCACGGTTTGAATTGTAACGAAAAATAATATTGTGTCGAAGACAAACTTCGAAACATTTCAACGACAAAATATCTGAAATGAGAATTCATGAATATACAAAACATATATCTGTTTTGCACCATCGAAAGTTTTCACATTTCGTTCTGATAGGTCTTCATAACTGCTTCAGCCCTAAGCTGTATCACTTCCGTTAAAAATAACGTCACCGTTATTCGCCATTTCCGTTATTTTGCTATTACCAATCCATAGCAAAATAACGGAAATAGCGAATAACGGTGACGTTATTTTTAACGGAAGTGATACAGCATAGGGCTGATTGTCTTCAATTTGTGACCGTAACTGACAGATATATGAAATATGAAATAAAGTAAGTACATAACAAGAATTCAGTACGATTCCAGACATATGGTCTGATTCAGATGAAACAGAAATTATGGTAAGTACCACAACAGCTACTGAGCTGAGTCGAATCAATTCAGCAAGTACATTTTTTCCATGAAGACAGCCTTTCGGGCGATTCATATTTCGTTTTCCGAAACGTTTTCGGGGTTTTGCCTCCATAGGGTAGGGTTGGTCTTATATAGATATCACTGAATAAAGCATGCGACATTTTTACATGACTGGAAAAATCTCCTATTACAATCATTGAATCTGCAGTTAATTCAATTACAATGAAGAACAAGAATGCAAGTGATCTCTATATCGCAATAAAGAATAACACTTAAACATAATTTTCAAATGTCTATTTCTTGCTTCAACTATCCATCTATTAGTTTTTGTCACTAATCGAGATCTACTTGCTTCCTCAGTAGAAAGCTGTTGTTGCCCTCGTGGAACAATCGCGGGCATTTCATATTTCATGCCAAGATTATTCGGTAAGGGTATGGCATCTAGTTACAATAAAATAAAACATGCGTTAAATTTTATATATATTCAATATTTAGTAGTCCGTTGTCAAGTTGTTGATTTTGTAGTTTTTGTCAAATAATAAACAAGTTATCAATAAAGACTAATTATTCAATTATAAAGTTTTATATCCATTTCCAAAAGGTTATGAGCCCAGAAGAATAATTAGGTCGTCATATTACTGCTACCAGTCGTTGATATTTTGTAATATCCGCTAGATATAAATATGGAGCAGGGAAGTAACCTTATCAAATTGAAAGGGAAATCCAACTGGGGTATATGGAAGTTTCAAATCAAAATAGTCTTTGCTTCAAAAGGATACTCTGAAGTAATAGAAAATTACACAAGGCCCGTCAGAGGAGAAGGTGATGATACTTACGACAGAAGACTGAAAGAATGTATCCAGAATGATAATAAAGCGAAAGAGTGGATAGTAACACGAATTGAAGAAGGTCCTATGAGCCATTTATTGACGTGCCAATCTGCAAATCAGATGTGAAGAAAGCTATTATCTGACTACGAGCAACAGTCCGAAGTTAATTTACATGTTCTGCAGCACAAATTCTTCAACTACCAGTATGAGAACCAAGGTGTTTCCGTTCCTATTTCGAAATTGGAGGAGATCGTAAATCAACTGAAACAAGCCGGTGAAAATATATCAGACCAGATGCTGATAACGAAATTTTAGATGTCTTTAACATCAGAATACAAATATTTCATTTCTGCCTGGGAGTCTGTACAGTCACAAAATCGGACACTAAACAACCTCATATCGAGATTGCTGATTGGAGAAGAACGATCGAAGACCGAGAAACCGGATATTCAAGAAGACTGTGCTCTAGTTTCAAATAAGACCAGAGAGTATCATGATAGAAAGGGTTCAAGCAATTCAAAATTTTCAAATCAAAGTCATATGAAATTTTAGCAAAAAACCCGGATATTTCATAAAGAATTATTGGCTAAGAAAGACAAAGGAGACAGAAGGAAAAGTCGGGGAAGACAATCTGGAAGAAACCTGTTGATTTTTTGACAGTGGAGCAAGCGAGCACATGACCTTCAATGAAGAGTGATTTTCACATATCAAAACAATTAAGAAGTTCGTCAAAATTGGCGATGGACCACTTTTGGAGGCAATCGGAGTTGGAGACATTCAAGTAGTAGCTGATGTCAGTTCAAAGTCAATTCCCACTGTTTTAAGGAATGTGACGCTTGTGCCAAAGTTGAAATTAAACTTATTTTCTGTTTTTACTGCCTTGGATAAAGGTTTCAACATGGTTGGAGATTCTAAAGTTTGCCGATTTGAAAACGATAGAAAAATATTTGCCGAAGCAGAGAGAAGAGATAAAGTTTTTGTCATGAAAATTCGACTGGAAAGTGAGCATGCAAATATATCTTGGAGCAGCAGAGATTCTTTGGAAATATGGCATGAAAAACTTGCACATCAGAACTTTAATCATGTCAGAAATGTTCTGAAGAAACAAAATATTATTGAATATAAAGAAACTCAAGATACATTCTACGAAAAATGCTTGGAAGGTAAACAGCACCGACTACTGTTTCCCTCAAGTTTATCAAAGACAACTGAGCCATGTTCCCTCATTCACATGGATTTATGCGGTTCTATGGAAGTTGAGAGCTTTGGCAGATCGAGATATTTCTTATTAATTAAAGATGATTACTCTCATTATAAACAAGTATTTTTCTTGAAGAAAAAGTCAGAGGTCACCGGGAAACTAAAATTATATTTATCGAGTGCAGAAAAAGATAACGGAAAGAAGGTGAAGATGTTGAGAACTGATAATGGTTCTGTGCAGGTCAACTTTGAAATGAAGAAGCTCCTTGAAAGCCTGGGTATTCGTCATCAGAGATCAGTTCCATTTACACCAGAGCAAAATGGCAAATTTGAACGAGAAATAAGAACTGTCGTAGAGTCTGCCAGAACTATGTTACGAGCTATAGTATGGTGTATAGTGGCCGCAAAAATGTCGCTCGACGGGACAGATACTGATGATGAATACAAAAGGAAAAGAGTAGAGGACGATTTGGACAAGTTATTTTCAAGCAGCAAGGTTACGAAAAGTTCAACTGGACAGAAAAGAAACTCTGAAGAAATCATGATTAACATGATGCAACAACTTATGACTAAGAACGATGAAATAATGGAAGAACTGACAGAAATACGGAAAGAGCAAGCGCGTAGTCATAAGTAACTCTTGGACATGAGGGAAGAAAATATAGAATTGAAAGAAAAATCAAAACATAAGATGACAAAATAGAATTCATGGAAAGAGAAAATAAGAAAAAAAATTTAATCATATCCGGGCTACAAGTAGCGCCAAACGATGATAACGAGATCAAAGAAGTCATTGAGAAGTTTATTACAAACAATATACAAATTAACGCAAAACTTCGAAATGCTAGAAAAATCGCCGAAAAAATTTATATAATTGAAACAGAAAACTTGAGTGAAAAGATAGATATTCTGAAGAACAAAAACAAGTTAAGGAATCTGTCCGAAAAAATCTATATAAACTCGGAACTTACGAAAAGAGAACAAGCATTTCAGAAAAAACTTAGGGCTATTGCTAAGGACGAAAGGAAAAATGGAAAACAAACACAAGTAGGATACAAAAAGTCACAATAAACGAAAAATTATGGAAATGGGATGAAAATCAGAACCGGCTTGAAGAAGTAACTACAACGCAGATCCCAAAAAACTAGATAATGTAAAAATTCAAGAACAGTCACAAGATAACGTGAAAGCTAATAATAAAAAGGACATGGAGGCTCTACTTCCTTTACTTTTCTGGAACTGTCAAGGATTTAATACAATAAATAATTTTGATACGGAAGAAAAAATAAAATTTAGTAAATTTCCAATTATAGGAATAGTAGAAACATGGATAACTATAGAAAACCCAACTTTACCAAATTTTCTGAATAATTATAATATTTTCAATTCTTGCGCAAGTAAAGACAAACAGAGAGGTAGAGGAAGCGGGGGCTAAACGGTTCTTTTGTCAAAATCACTAAAATTAGAAAATAAGGCTGATATTGTTGAAAAATCAATCCTTTGGATATTCATTAAATTTGAAATCAATAATATTAAGTTTGTTTTAGGCATAAAATTAGATGATAAGGTTTGCATAGATATGTTGGATGAATGTGTGAAGGATATTACCCGTAAATACTAGGAGTATAAAATAATTATTTTTGGGGATTTTAACGCTAGAATTGGCGAACTTAATAGTTTTAACAATAATGATCCTTTCGAAAATAATTTTCCTCTAGGAACAAGAAACTCAATGGACTCAACAATTAACAGACGAGGGACCTTACTTAATGATGTATTTGAAGACGCAGGCTACTTCACACTCAATGGCCGATATGATGATCATTTAG
This sequence comes from Chrysolina americana, assembly GCA_958502065.1. NCBI lineage: Eukaryota > Metazoa > Arthropoda > Insecta > Coleoptera > Chrysomelidae > Chrysolina > Chrysolina americana. The sequence goes on along the minus strand of OY293415.1, from coordinate 40,353,553 downwards.
GGCACTACACATTCTTGAGCGAGCGGGGTAATAGCGTAGTAGATCTAATTTGGGCTAATCTTAATAACATAAATTGTATTAAAACATTTTACATAAATGAAGATTTTATCTCGGACCATCAAAGCTGCACAGTAGAACTAATCATGAAAAATCTTAATTTAGTTCAGCCACAACTTCAACAAAAAGAAACAAATTATTTTAAATGGAACCCACAAATAACCCAAAATTACAAAAGCATAATGTCCAATATCGTTATAAACACAGAATCATACAATATTGAAGAACTTGATACACATTTGATGAATTCCATTATCTCGACAGCGGAAACTTTAGATATGCGCAAAAAACGACATAACAAAAATACGTATATTCACAATTCGAAACCCTGGTTCGATAAAGAATGTGTCAAAGCAAAAAAAATACTAAAATCAAAGAAAAATAACATCAAGTTAAATAATTACATCATTAATACAATCCAAGAATATAAAACAGAAAAAAAACAATTTAATTATTTTACAAAAAATAAACAACGTAAATATCAACAAGAACTACAATCAAAATCGCTTGACATTAAAAACCCATCTGAATTTTGGAAATATATGAATCTACATAAAAAAAGCCATATAACGAACACCATATTGCGATCACACATTGGGAAAATTTTTATAATTTATTTTATAGTTCCGTAGACGTTAGTTTAAACCTTTCTATAATAGATGCCAGACTCCCCTATTTAGATACACCGTTTACAACTCAAGAAATATTTAACGTAATAAATATATCAAAAAATAATAAAGCGGTAGGTGATGATAAAACATCAAATGAGTTTTACAAAAATTTTCCTTTTGACTGGATCATAAACTTAAAGGAATTATTTAACAAAATTTACATGGAAGAACATCATCCATCCAATTGGACAAATATTAACATGATTCACTTTCATAAAAAAGGCCCTGAAAAATTATCTACTGAATTACCGAGGTATTGCCTTACTAAATCACAAAACTAAATTATTCACCCAACTAATAAATCAGAGATTACAGACATTTAACGAATTCATTGAAGCGCTACCAGAATGTCAAGCTGACTTTCGTAAACAAAGAGGCACAGAAGATAATATTTTTATCCTTGCTACTGAGCAATAAGCAATCATCTGCGGCTGCCTGGGAGAAAAGTCTTCGCACTTTTTGTCGACTTCAAAAAAGCTTTCGATAACATCAATTTTGAGATAATTTGGCAAAAATGGAGTCAGTGGAAAGATGATAAGAATTTAAAAAAATATGTACTCGTTAGCAATATTAACAATTGAACAAAATGGTTGTACTTCAAACAAAATTAAAGTCACTAAACTTCAAGGTGATTCGCTAAGCTATGCTAAGCTATTATTTGCTTTATATATGGCAGACATAGAAGACTACTTCAAAGAACACGGAGCTAGGGGTATATCCCTAGATCAAAACACTGAACTTTCTATGTTGGGTTACGCTGATGATTTTGTGGTTCTGGAAGATTCGGAAATTCGACTGAACAGGTCAATGAGAATTTTAGAAAGCTACTGCTACGATAATAAATTGGAAGTTAATGAAAATAAAACAAAAGTAGTTATATTCAGAAAAAGCCCAAATATTGGACATCAACCTAAATTTTGGTATAAAAACACACTAATTGAACAAATAAACAGTTTTAATTACTTAGGAGTGATATTTTCGTTCAATGGCACATTTTCAAAAAATTTAAAATCACGTATAACGAAAACCAAAATAGCACAAAACGCAACTCAGAATTTAATTAAATCTTCCCACATGTCCGATATAGAAAGTCTTAAGGCCTTATACTATAGAATAGTAGTTTCAACCTACACATGCGCCAGCGGAATATGGGGACTTTGCTATTTAAACGAGGCGGAAGTAATACAAAATCATATTTGGAAAAATCTTCTCTATTTACAGAAAAGTACTCCCAGTTACATCCTGAGAGCTGAAATAAAATTAGTGAAAATTGGGTATTTTATTATGAAACAAGCCCTAGAATATTTGTTAAAGATTAAAAAGTTACCCTTGAATATATCAATAACAATGCATATACAATAAAAACTGATGAATTATGTACAATTTGCAATCGCCTAGCTTTAGAATCCCTACAACATTTATTTTTTGTATGTCCATTGTATGAAGAAATGAGTCGTTCCTTTTCTGAAAAATTTCAATCCCTACCTGATATTGAATCAATAATTACCAATGAAGCTGAAACACAACTATGGTATCAAATATATAATATAATGGAGAATATTTTAAAAATCAGGTCATTTATTGTAAACGAGTAGTATTCCTTGTCGAATAGCAAGTAGTATGCAAGCCTAATGTAAACTGTTATATACAATAATAATTAAATTCCTAGTTTATCATTAATTTAATCTCATTATATTATGAAATAATCTTTGTCACTTGTCACTCTCTTGTTCATATATTTTATACGAAAGAACAATAAAATGTATCTATCTATCTATCTATCTATCTATCTATCTATCTATCTATCTATCTATCTATCTATCTATCTATCTATCTATCTATCTATCTATCTATCTATCTATCTATCTATCTATCTATCTATCTATCTATCTATCTATCTATCTATCTATCTATCTATCTATCTATCTATCTATCTATCTATCTATCTATCTATCTATCTATCTATCTATCTATCTATCTATCTATCTATCTATCTATCTATCTATCTATCTATCTATCTATCTATCTATCTATCTATCTATCTATCTATCTATCTATCTATCTATCTATCTATCTATCTATCTATCTATCTATCTATCTATCTATCTATCTATCTATCTATCTATCTATCTATCTATCTATCTATCTATCTATCTATCTATCTATCTATCTATCTATCTATCTATCTATCTATCTATCTATCTATCTATCTATCTATCTATCTATCTATCTATCTATCTATCTATCTATCTATCTATCTATCTATCTATCTATCTATCTATCTATCTATCTATCTATCTATCTATCTATCTATCTATCTATCTATCTATCTATCTATCTATCTATCTATCTATCTATCTATCTATCTATCTATCTATCTATCTATCTATCTATCTATCTATCTATCTATCTATCTATCTATCTATCTATCTATCTATCTATCTATCTATCTATCTATCTATCTATCTATCTATCTATCTATCTATCTATCTATCTATCTATCTATCTATCTATCTATCTATCTATCTATCTATCTATCTATCTATCTATCTATCTATCTATCTATCTATCTATCTATCTATCTATCTATCTATCTATCTATCTATCTATCTATCTATCTATCTATCTATCTATCTATCTATCTATCTATCTATCTATCTATCTATCTATCTATCTATCTATCTATCTATCTATCTATCTATCTATCTATCTATCTATCTATCTATCTATCTATCTATCTATCTATCTATCTATCTATCTATCTATCTATCTATCTATCTATCTATCTATCTATCTATCTATCTATCTATCTATCTATCTATCTATCTATCTATCTATCTATCTATCTATCTATCTATCTATCTATCTATCTATCTATCTATCTATCTATCTATCTATCTATCTATCTATCTATCTATCTATCTATCTATCTATCTATCTATCTATCTATCTATCTATCTATCTATCTATCTATCTATCTATCTATCTATCTATCTATCTATCTATCTATCTATCTATCTATCTATCTATCTATCTATCTATCTATCTATCTATCTATCTATCTATCTATCTATCTATCTATCTATCTATCTATCTATCTATCTATCTATCTATCTATCTATCTATCTATCTATCTATCTATCTATCTATCTATCTATCTATCTATCTATCTATCTATCTATCTATCTATCTATCTATCTATCTATCTATCTATCTATCTATCTATCTATCTATCTATCTATCTATCTATCTATCTATCTATCTATCTATCTATCTATCTATCTATCTATCTATCTATCTATCTATCTATCTATCTATCTATCTATCTATCTATCTATCTATCTATCTATCTATCTATCTATCTATCTATCTATCTATCTATCTATCTATCTATCTATCTATCTATCTATCTATCTATCTATCTATCTATCTATCTATCTATCTATCTATCTATCTATCTATCTATCTATCTATCTATCTATCTATCTATCTATCTATCTATCTATCTATCTATCTATCTATCTATCTATCTATCTATCTATCTATCTATCTATCTATCTATCTATCTATCTATCTATCTATCTATCTATCTATCTATCTATCTATCTATCTATCTATCTATCTATCTATCTATCTATCTATCTATCTATCTATCTATCTATCTACCTATCTATCTATCTATCTATCTATCTATCTATCTATCTATCTATCTATCTATCTATCTATCTATCTATCTATCTATCTATCTATCTATCTATCTATCTATCTATCTATCTATCTATCTATCTATCATGTTACGAGCTCAAAATTTGGATAAAAAGTTTTGGGCAGAGGCTGTGAATTCGGCGGTGTTCATACTAAATCGATCTGGAAGCAGCTCGGTGAATGGAAAAAGTTCTTATGAGTTGTGATTCAAAACTTGACAGTTTTCATATCTTTGGTTCGGAAGTCTATGTTCACGTGCCCAAAGAGAAACGAAAAAATGGGACTCAAAATGTCAAAAAGGAATTTTTGTCAGATACGAAGAAAATATGAAGTTACAGAGTTTTTTGCTTCGATAAACATTGCATAACCATATTGAGAGACGTTATTTTCAAACCACACCTGAATTCTGAAGCCCAATTCAAGAAAACCACAAATATTCCTACAACTCCAGACAATATTGATTCAGAAGATGAACAACATTTTCAACATCAAGAAATATCTGACTCGATGGGACATATTTCAGAGAGAGAAAGTGAAGAATGTATGAACTTGAATAAATCAGATCGCAATCAGATAAGTGAAAGATATTCACTCAGAAATCGAGAGAATATTAAAAAACTAGAAAGATTGGGAGTATATGAAACATGTTTACAGACAACAGAGGAAATTACTTATGAAAAATGTTTACAAACTACAGAAGATGTGTCAGAAGAAATGTTAACTTATGAAGAAGCAGTTAATGGAAAAGATTGTAATTACTGGAAAGAAGCGATAAGGAAAGAATTTGAAGCCCTAAATGAAAATAATACTTGGACAGAAGTCAACTTACCAGACAACAAACATCCGATTCAAGCTAAGTGGGTTTTCAAAGTGAAATCCAACGAAAAAGGAGAAGCTGCGGAGTATAAAGCAAGACTTGTAGCAACAGGTTTCCAACAGAAAGATGAATTTGATCTTTCTGAAATTTATGCTCCTGTCGCCAAATTGTCAAGTCTCAGAATTCTCCTTTCCATAGCCAATCAGTTCACTCTTCCTATTTTTCAAATGGATGTGAAGAGTGCCTTTTTATATGGTGACACCAAGGAAGAAGTATATATGATGATACCTGAGGTTATGGAGTCAGCAGATGGTCATGTACTTTAAATGAACAAATCATTATATGGTCTGAAGAAATATCCAAGATATTGGAATGAAAAATTCATTAACTTCATGGAAAATCAAGAGTTTCACAGATCGAAGGCTGATTATTGTTTGTTACAAAAGAAATGAGAATAATATTCTGTGTATCCTCCTATATGTCGACGATCTGATCATCCTTGGAAACGATTTGATAGATGTCAAAATTTTTCGAACGTCATTGAAAAATACTTTCAGAAGGAAAGATTTGGGTTGAGTTTCTAATTACCTTGCAATATATATAACACAGAAAGAAAATCTTTTGGAAATAAGCCAAAAACCGTACCTCGAGAGTATTCTTCAACGTTTTGATATGGCTGATTGTAAACCGGTTTCTACTCCATTGGACCCGAACATGAAAATTTCCTCTGAACGAATAGAAGATGAAGAATTAGAAAGGAAATGTAGGCAATCAATTGGATGCCTTATGTATGCGGTCCAAGGATCCAGGCCCGATTTATGTGAATCGGTTCATTTTTTGAGCAGATACCAAAGTACACCAAAGTTTGATTCATGGAAAGCGCTGAAAAGGATCCTCTTATATATTAAAGGGACTATTGAAATGAAGTTGATCTACAAGAGAAATGAGCATATTCCTTTATTAATGGAGTATGCAGATGCTGATTGGGCTGGTGACACTAGAGACTGGAAATCCACTTCAGGCTATTTATTCAAAGTATCAGTATCATGGTCAAGAAAGCAGCAAAGTATTGCATTATCCTCTACAGATGCAGAGTATATGTCGCTCAGTCAATCAGTTGCTGAAGCATGTTGGATTCGGAATATTTTACACGAATTGGGACTAGAAATGAGAAAACCTACAATTCTGGGAAGATAATCAGTCTGCAATAAAGGTGTCGAAAAATCCGGAAAATACTAAGAGACTGAAACACATTGACGTGAAATATCATTTTCTTCGAGAAAAGGTTACTGAAGGCATAAACGATTTGAAGTATGTCAATTCCCATGATCAAGTTGCTGATATACTGACAAAACCTTTGGGAAAAACACTTTTTGAGAAACACAGAAGCAGCCTGGGTCTAGCTGAAGTTTAGATTATGATAATGCATGGTTTCATTTTTTATTTTATTGAAGGGGGTTATTGAGATACAATAAAATAAAATATGCGTTATATTTTATATATATTCAATATTTAGTAGTCCGTTGTCAAGATGTTGATTTTGTAGTTTTTGTCAAATAATAAACGAGTTATCAAAAAATACTAATTATTCAATTATAAAGTTTTATATCCATTTCCAAAACATCTCGATAAGCACGATCCACAACAAAAATGTCACATTCATTAAACCATCCCCTTATGTCTTCTAAGTTTCTTTCAAACTGATTATCCAAAATTCTTGCGTCATTGTTGCGAGCGTCTGAGAAATAGAGTCCTTGAATACTCAGTATATATCCATCCGGAGCTCTAATCAAAACTGGTTTTACCAGATGATGTCCCTTGTATCGGCAGAAAGAATGGCGCAGTATCCTGAAATTACAACTTTTATTTATGGCGGTGTATGAACCGTCGATGTAAACGATGGCCTTCGGGTTGTCTGGGGTCGGGTTATATTGACATTGGCAAACTCACTCACATGCCTTCTAATATCCCTATCGATGGCTGCAACGCCGATATTCGATGAAACGAATCTTTGCAACAGACTGTCTTACTTTAGAAATGCTAGGCTGGTGGCTTGCCTAGAGGGATACTGTACACGTTTATATAAAACCAGAATACCTGAACTTGAAACTACTATAAAAGACAACTGTTGAAAAATGAAATAGTTCTGGGATTGCTGGGAGATGTACGCCCCTTCCACTTGGAAAATTCTGCAGTACCTTGGCCATGCTTGGCATGACACTTTACTGGCAGACACATTCGAAGCAGCATCGGAACTTTACCGAAAATTGTTTTTACACTGTATTTTCCTGGAAAATAAAATGAAAACGATGGTCCTTATAAAATTTGTATTATATTTTCATGCATATGCCCGAAAGTGAGTTGCGACATTTATATATATTCATGAATTCTCACAGAATGGGACTTGACTTGGAACCTTTGTATATTCATAAATTCTCATTTCAGATAATTTTTTTCAATGAAATGTGTCGAAGTTTGTCTGGGAAGGAAGGAATTATTGATTATTCGAGAAATCGATGAAATACCATACTTCAAACACCTGTATAATTCAAATCGTGGCATTCGCGAGGTAGGCTCTGTAGAATTTTTTGATCAGGAATGACTCATCTACATTATGTCAGAGAATATAAAAAATCAAGAATGATCTTAGAAATCATTTCAAAATTGTTCCGTAACATCCATTCTCCATATTTTTTGGACCATCATCGCAAGTTTCATCGCAAGTTTATTTGGATTCAGATTAATGAGCACATACGTTGACACATTTGTATATACTTATATTAGCTACATAGCTTCGAAAAATTAAATAAATATATAGGTGGAAGCTGACTATACAAAGGGATACGTTTTTCCGAAATTTAGATGGTTGGTTCAAATGCAAAATATGATCGCCCTATCATTTGCATAACATCAATTGCATATGGATCTGCAGGAAAACGAGTATTTTCTCGAAAAAGTTTGATAAAAATTACCAAAAACAAAGTTTAACCCTCCGTATACACGCAGTTTTTATTCTAGAAACCTTTGTCATTTGAACTTTTGAAAATGAAATTCCGGATTTTTGAAAAATCGTCAAAATATCAAACTTTGACCCCCTATAGAAGCCAAACGCCGGCATTCAGATTGTTGGCGCAATGTTCAGGATGACATGGGCTACATCGTATTGAAATTTCAGCAATTTTCCCCGAAAACGGTTTTCCATAAGATTAGTGCGGGGTCCTTTTGGGCTCATCTAAAGCTCAACTAAACGTCCATCTTGAGTTCTACAGCAAGAAGTGGTAAGAATGCAAATCATTTCAAAATAGTTTCAGATGAAACAGCTATCCCAAACTATGATATACGAACTGAAATACAAAATGAATTGCTTCAAGTTTACCAATTAACATTCAAGTATTTCCCAATATTCAATCATCAACATTTATCATTACCATTATTGAAATTTCTGAAGAAGGGATTGGACCTTGTGGATTGTTATATCTCAAATGATATTTGTAAATGTTAATGAGAAGCAGTAACCGTTCGGTTTGAACTATTTCATAACTACCTTAGCTGAATTCACAATACAAGATGAGAGCCAAGGTTCCAGATTCGAATATACTTTAAATAATATTTACCAATTGATAGATTCATTACCAAACCATTTGACTGGCATTTCCAAAATATACGGTATACTTCTTTCTCTCTCTATTTGTTCATTGTCGATGCAAAGGTTTCTCAGGGTGTCTTCTTGAGGTAAGGTAGCAGGTAGCTTAAAATCTAAATTTTCTGGAATGAATGATGAGGAAATGGTGACGGCGTATGCATAAGAAAGCTGATTGAACTTTCCACATGTTTTGCTACACACGAAAGGACTCACAATGATTTGTTCTTGTCGGAATGTTTTGTACTCATATAAATTTAAGGCACTGGTCGCAGACAATTTGCAATTCTGATGGGGAGTTATGAAATGTTAACTACTCAAGACGAGTTGTGATTTTATTTATGGTGTGATTGTTGAATAAATCCTGATTAAAAGAGTCAAATGCAAAACATCTTCAGATTTATGCCATAAAATAATGTATGTCCATACAATCATCGTGAGAAAATAAAATTTGAATTTTTCTTATTTTTAAAAGTTATGCGTATTAGGAAAGTTTCCACCAAGAGATGTTTATATTGTTTCCAGACCAACGACAAAAATTGTTTAGGAAGAAACTATGACGATTTTCTCATAAAAGCGCATCAAATGTGGAATTTTAGAGAATCCGATAGATTTTTCAATTTTTTTTTGTCTTCTTTAAAGGAATTTTTTATTCAAAATGCACCATTAAAATATTAATCTAAATTTTTCGTAATACACAAATATATAATACATTAAAGTTATTTATCACACAGAGGATATTTTAATAGACGTTACCCTCAAGTTGAAGAGCAACCTCGCACAAGTGTTTCGGACTGTTGTTGGTCATCAACAGAACGATATAGTCAAGTGCAACTCTTCGTTATAAACTTATAGGAACGAACGACGAAGTCAACACAGATGCAAAAAAGGCTAAAAAATGAATAGTAGAATTAAAATAAATAAAGTGAATCACCCACTTATACGGACTTATATGTAAATGAATGAAATACATGCAAAAACTCTGTAGGGGTAGGGGTAGGTTCGGCACGCAAGTAGTTTGGTCTCAACTTGGATGGGTATTTGCTAGCATCAGTTCATTGGTATATTATCATGGATAAAATCATCTACTTAGTCACCACAAAGGCAGCTAGCTAGCTGCGTGGCAATCTTATTCTATAATCCTGTCTTACAATTGAGAATATTTTAGAGAGTATGGTATTCAATGCTTGATTTATTGTAAAATTTGTTGTTGTTACGAATCACCTAGGAAGCTTAAATGAAAGTGGATTCCGAACACTTTAGCTCAGTGGCATCAGGCAGTGGGAACCGAACCCACGACTCCTGGGTGGAAAGCAAACGCTCTAACACCACGACCACTTCACTATGAATGAGCATTTACAATAGTATCCCTCTTGGGATAAATTGCACATGTAGACGTCAGATATAACCCAATTTTCATAGGAGGAAGTGGATGTTCACTGATACATAGTTGCCTCAACTTCTCTACTTTGTGGGATGATGTGGAGAGAGAGGAATTTCGGCTCATTGAATTTTTGGTATGAGACCACCCGTTTGCGTTTTCTGTTGCATCAAATTTACGACAATACATACTCATCAAATATCGGAAACTTCAAGCTCTTCATTTGTTTATGCCCTGAAGGAAGTTAACATTTCTGAATAATATCAAGTACGTGTTTCTCTTCTAAAGGTCGTAAAACAAGTGTCCTGGTCGAGGGCACTTTGCACATAATATATAATATATAATATATAATATATAATATATAATATATAATATATAATATATAATATATAATATATAATATATAATATATAATATATAATATATAATATATAATATATAATATATAATATATAATATATAATATATAATATATAATATATAATATATAATATATAATATATAATATATAATATATAACATATAATATATAACATATATATAATATATAATATATAATATATAATATATAATATATAATATATAATATATAATATATAATATATAATATATAATATATAATATATAATATATAATATATATATATATATATATATATATATATATATATATATATATATATATATATATATATAATTTACTACAAATACTACAAATAAATGGATAAATGTGACATGATTACGATTATGAAAACATATAGGTACTATTCATTTACTACATAGATACTATGACACGATTATGAAACTATCCATTATATTATATGGACGAATCGCTTATTGAGTTAAATAAATATGAAGCATGACACTTAGGCTTCAAGAAAGCCTGTCTGTGTGCTCAATGAGGCAAACGTTAAATAAGTGCCTATTTTTCGTCACACATATATTCGCGATCTCATAGAATAATAGAGCTTTCGAGAAGGAAACTGTGTTAGTCTTTTCCTCTTATTCGGATTGGACCTACTATGTCGTTTGATACCATGTAAGTTTTGGTCCCACGTTTTGCTGAGAGTCCATAGATGCAGAATTTGATTTACATGAAAAATATTTGGTTATCCCACCTATTAACACATTGCGCAGCGGTTAGATATTGGTCGTTGTTACTTGTTGGGAAAATCAATAATTTTTTATTTTTGTTATTGTTTACTTGAATATACACATTTGTTTAAGTTAGTTGACATATTCCATTGTTTTACGAAAATATGAAATAGTTCTTTCGAATTGAAAATTCCTTATAATTTCACAACATATTATCTTTTGCTGGTAAATTTTATCAGGTTGTGGGCCCAATATGAAAACCTGAATATCATAACACTAATATAGTATATTTTGTGGGAATACTAAAAGTCGAAGTATATTGTCAGATTGATTAATAATAACGCTAGAAGGAAGAAATAACTATGGAACATGGATACTTCAGTTCGACATAATCCTCGCAGAAGCACAGGGAACTATAACATAGCCATAGGGATTACACCAGAACCAAAAGAAGAACAAAAAGTGAATATGAAAAATGGCTGAAGGATGACATCAACGCACAAAGAATTATTGTTCCCACTGTAACCGAAAAAGTTCTTTTATTGATAACTCATTGCAAAAATGCTGCTGAAATGGTCACCAAACTGGTTATTATATATGCCCAAACTCAGAAGGAACTGCCAATGCCCTACAATGAAAACTTTATGTATTTAAATTCGAAGAAACGGAGTCGATGTCCACAAATATAACTAGACTGGAAAAATTGGTACATGAAACAGATGTTTTCAGAGAAAAGAATCCGATTTTCATGATAATCATACCGGATGATGCTTCCAAAGTACCTGGGGTTCTGTCGTTCCGGACCAGAAAACCTTGAATAATCTCGACAGTCATTTACTTCTAGAAGAAGAAAGAATTGAAAATCAAGAAGGAAAAAATCCTCAAGACACAAATGCTCTTAGAGCTCACAAGAAAATGAATGATTTTTCTCAAATATGAACAAAGCAATTACAATCCGACCAAAAATTACCAAAGAAATGAGAAACTTCTCTATAATTACTGTAAGAAGCGAGGTCATCCACTGAAGAATTGTTGGTTTCGTAATAAGAAAAAACAAAATCCAAGACAAACACCACACTGAAATAAATGCTATAATTTCTGGTACTCTGGTAGAATGGTTATTTACAGCGGAAAAAGTGATCATATGTCGAACACAAAACAGTGATTCCTGAATTATGAAAGTCTTTCGTTGCCCAAATTCATAAAATAGTAGATGGTTTCTGCATTAGCGCATTTGGTAAGGGCGACATCAACCTTCAAATTTTCAATGTTATTAAGAGTGTTTTATTCGTACCTAACAATGTAATCCATTTTCTGCTGGAACAGTCCTAGACGAAGGCTATGGAATTCCATCAGATAATGAAATTTGCAAATTTGTAAAAGTGTAAAAACTTATGCCATTGGTTAAAGAAAACAGAAACTTTACGAAATTATGTTCCAAATTGAAGTTAAAGAGCAGAAAACTGAAAAAACATCTGCCCCTTCAATGCTGAGTTGAGTGTAAGTAAGATCATATCAAAACCTGGCATGATCGTCTGAGACATAAAATTTTTCTGAAATCTGTGGAAAACCAGAAAGGTAATGAGAATGAAGATTCTGAGAAGTGACAGTGGCAGAGAAATTGTCAACAAGGAAGTGAATAATTCTCTGGATAATTACGATATCGACATCAACTGACAGCTTCTTATACCCCTCAACAGAATGGCCATGCAGAACGAGATATGAGAACAATAGTTGAAATGCCCAGAACAATAATTTACTCAAAAAAGCTTGATGAAAGTCTTTCTACTGAAGCTGTCAATTAATCAGTCTTCATTTTCAATATGTGCTGAAAATGATCAGTTGGAGGTAGAACGCCAAATGAATTGTGTTTCAATCAAAATTTCCAATTTTTTTGGGGGGGATATTAGGTGGCATGGCAGAAACGTCAAAAATTTCACATGCAAAAAAGGATATTTTGTTGGAGATGAAGAAGAAACTGAAGCATTTCGTGTTTTAATATATCTACTAATAATATCGAATTTGCACGATATATTATGTTTCAAGAAAACAACGAAGAGTTTATCGTTTTTGATATCTGTAAAAAACACGAGAATCAGACGATCGAAGCTGTGATTGAAACTTTGGAAACTGATAATAGTTTTCAACATTCAATCAACCCAGGAGAGCAGCAATACAAAAAAGATGAAATTACCACATAAAAGAGTGAAAAATAAAATGTAGAAAATCGGAGAGAAAATCGCTCCAAAGAACAATTTGAAAAACAGGAAAGATTTGAACATGCCGAAGAAATATGATGAAACGAACGAAGTGCTGGTCAAATGGGGATATATTGGATGTGCGCGCTTTCTTTCAAATTTATATATAGATTTCGCACAGTTGGCAATCTTGAGAAGCAACAAAGTTACTATACATAAGAAATTTGTTAAACTTGTAATTGTTGTGTTTGTGTAACTTTAGGCTGATAAGGGTAAGCTTCTAAAAATAACTATTAAATTTTATTTTTGTACGTATATGTGTAATACTCGAAAAACTCTCTCATTGTTGTCCACTTTTATATGAAAAATCAATCTGATCCATGTGTTTTCATACGATCTTCCACAAGAATATTTATCACATCTATAATAATAATAATACTCCCTCATAAACACTCGTAAAGTGTACCCAAAGGCATAGCCTGTGCGGGTAGAGGACGGCTATTATTATTATTTGCCGTGGCGCTGTTTGATATAATTCAATACTAGTAGTAATATTATCCATGAAGTAATTGTAGTCTGATAGGAATTTATCATAATAACATTCATGCAGATGGATTAAAGTAGAAATGATAAAACACAGGCAGGAGCACTAGCCCCACTACTGTAGAACCAACCCTCAGCCTCTTAACAGGCTTAAATCGGGAAGGCGCGTATGCCCACAGCTAGGCTGACGATCTCGTCATAATGGTGAATGGAAAGTATATGAGGGTTTGTGTGGTTCTGATGCAATCAGCCCTCACATGATTACAGATGTGGTGCATCTGGGAGAACTTCAAGATAGAGGTAGTGGATTTTCTTGAGAGCTATGACTCACAGAGAACAAATTTACGTTTCGGCAGTCGTCTACTAAACGTAGGCTGCTATAGGCTAGGCTAGGCTAGGCTAAGCTAGGATATCATAATGAAGTAGTTGAGTCAATGTTTTCGGTTTCCAATTCAATAATTCAGTGAGTTGTTGCTTGTAATCTCTATTTACATCTATACCCCAAAAAACTACGATAGTTTCTGCCATCAGAAAAAATCTGGATTTTTTCCAGTCTTTGGTGAAAGATGTCAGGAAAGACGAAATACAAGGACATGACTAAAGATAAACAGGCGTTCTTGGTTGAATGTGAGGATTTGGACAACCAAAATAATCCTCTTGGCTATACACGGCGATAGTACATAGATCCCCGCTGCAGTGGCCAAAGGTAGAACGAGTGACAACCAAATGATCGGAATCCCTGGTGCTATGTCCTGCACATCGACGATAAGTCCAGTGGTTTTGCACACCCTTCTTTTGATAGATATATACTTTATTGTCCAAGAACAAGTTCTCATTGACAAAGTGTAAAAATAAAGTGTAAAACAGACCTATATACAATATAAATATTCGTCAAAAAACAATAGAAGTAGGTACCACTGCAGATACAGTTACGTCAATTAATATAAAATACATGTACCATCTGCAAAACACACGCATATTCGTGCATATATACATATATATTATGATAAAATTTAATTTAATGCCTATGCACATTTGTTATAGAAGAATAAAAGAATAAAATATATGCATATATACACATACATACATGCATATACATATATACATATATACACACATTTACATATGTAGAAGTAAAAAAAAACGAAAACGAAACATCATAGGTACACTTTAAATTGGTTAAAATTTTAATACATCATTTACATTCACAGACTGTCATCATGATATTCCTGCAGACTATAGTAAGCTTTTTCAAGAAGCAAATCTTTAACGGATTTTATGAATTCTTTCTGATCAAATTTATTTCTGTAAACCTTTGGTAAATGGTTATATATTCTTTTACCTTCATACATATTAGAATGTTTTGTCAAGGTTGTTTTTGGTATGGGTAAACGAATATCTTGGTTATGTCTGGTATTATAAGGTCTCTGTTCTTGTGAATTGGTAACATATCTTTTATGAATTAGGCATACCACCTCTAGAATGAATATACTGACCAAAGTCAGTATTTTGTGTTGAATAAAAAGAGGCCTACAGCTATCTCTATAGCTGGCCTTGCATAGAAACCTCAGTGATCTTTTCTGTAGCACGAAGATTTGATTGCATTTGAATATTGCAGTGGAGGCGAGCATAGAAGCTTTCAGTGTCTGGGCCAATAGAGGCGCAACAAAGTAGGCCAATCCAACATAAAGGAGTTCATGAGAATCGACACATTTGGAATGTCGTCGGACATGGATGGAACATACACCATCATCATACAAGATCGGAAGTCAAGAGCTCAAAGCAAGCATTAGGGTAGGAGCTGGAATGTACGAGACAAGACCGAGGCAACTCAAGCAAAGGTAATGTCTATTTCCTTTCACTAGAGAAAGATTTCATGAGGGGATCCCAAAAACTAACATATAGACATTTTCAGGAGGCAATACAGATCCTGCGATCATAGATGTTTTTTCTAAATTAGTTGGGAAACACACAATACCTGACTTCAACGACTTAGAAGTTCGGAACAGGTCACAGATACATCCAGGGAAATTAAAACGCAGATGCCCTAGCAAAAGTGGAGGCAGCAACAACCTTCATTAGACTAAAACCAGCCTGTAGAATTCTATATGGGACTTTGAGCAAGACACGAAAGAATGGGTTGAGAACCATCATTAACTTTCCTGGGAGAATGCATCAAGCAATACTCACAGACAAATTATGGAGATGAGATCAACTGACAGCCTACCAAGGCAATATCTCGAACTGAACCGGAACTCTTTTGGGAAGGTAGTAGGACTCCTGACAGGGTACTGCCAAATGAGAAAACATCTGCATCTATAGAAAATACCCCATGACTCCATAATATGCAGGTTTTATGATGAAGAGGGCGAAACAGTCTCCCACAAACTTATTTATTGGAGGCTATGGCCCACATGAGGGTGGATATCTTCGGACTCTATAGTACAGAAAATATCATCTCATAGTAAAGAAAGTGATTAACGATTAACGACGATATGTATCCAACGCAGTCCTAGGACTTGAATTCAGTGAAATACGCTGAGTATTTTTTTAGAAAATATCAAAGTGTGTAACTGCATTATCAGAAATTATTCCTGACTCATTAGTGAACGATCCGAAACTATCTGGTATTTTTGCAGCCTTAAACCCCAATATTTTATCGATATTACTTGTTTTCATTGTGTGACGCCACATCGTTTATTACACTAGTTTGTCACTATTATTTTTCAAGATGTCACACCAAGAAATGTTCGAATACAAGTCCTCCAACTACTTACATTCACTTGGGATTTACATTCCAATTGAAAAGTAGATCTGATGCTCAGACACGCTGAATAGTTTCATAGAATTGCACTAATTTCAATGCGTGTCAATTGGTATACCCATTGTGTGTCTGTGGGTTTCTTCATGTTGCTCTGCAGATGCTGTAGTGAAGCTGGTTTCTGAAAGCAATTATAATTACACCCAATATAAACTGAAAGGACGAAATCTTCGTGGGTGATGATACTCTGAGTGCTCGCAATAATTCTGCCAGAAATCAACGAGATCAAATTGCTTGGTGATACCACGAGTCCGCTAGAACAAGTTATGTTCCCTCAAAGCAATACGAATTTGATATTCCACCGATCAAATTAAAGATGAACAGACCTTCAAAAAAAGCTATCCACTCGTGTTAGCGAATCGTTAGGAAACAATTCGAACAACGACATCTCTTAAACTCGAAGCAAAATAGTGATCGTGAAAACTTTGGCAGCCGAAAGCCAAAACCAATAATTAAGATTATGCTCAGAATGGTTTTGGTAATTGTATCAATTAACGTGTATTCAGAATTTCCCAGAAATGTTTAAGTTAAGTTGATATGAATCAATAGTAACGAACTAAAACTAAACTAAAACAACAAAAAATTTCGATCAATCGAAAACAGGTATTTCATATTCTGTATTAAATTAATGAGCATGTTAATTGATAATTGACAACACCAAAATAAAACATTTCAAACACAATTTTTGTTGAACCTGTTACAAGCACAGAGGTGGTCCAATTAATATATAGTTTGAAAAATAAAAATTCAAGTAACATGGGTGGAATTTCAATCATATTACCAAAGTGTTGCAAAATCTATAAACAAATAGGTGAAGTACTTCCAATATATGAAAAAATTAACAACTAGCAGCCGAAAAGTATAGATCTGTCGATCATCTTCCCAAACTAACCAAAAAATGCATTGCAAATAGGTTATACAATTTTTTATGAAATAAAATAAAAAAAACAGCAGAGGCAACAGAACTAGCCATCATAGAATTTACTCAGACCATCTATGAACATCTAGATGCAGGCAAGAAAGTAGCGGGTGTTTTCTTTTATCCTATTGCAGCCTTCAACTGTGTAAATCATCAATATCTCCTAAAAAAACATATCAACTTTTGGGATTGAGTGGAACCTATTGAACTGAATCAAACCAACATCCAACAGGAAAATCAGTGTTTCTCTAGAAGAGGTGCCAACCGAAGAAGAATAAGAATGCGTTGATATTGGTGTTCCTCAGTGTTCTATTAGGACCACTTTCGTTTACAATCTTTGTGGAAGAACATATTTTTTGTACATAGATGGCACTGTGATAATTGAGAAATTACCCATAATAGAATTCGAACTCAAAATAGAAAAAATCATATAACAGTTTGGTTTGCCAATATGGACAGTGCGATAAGTCCTATAATAAATAGTATGGAAATCGACGAAATCACGACATTACTAAAGAGTGTTATGGACAAGAAACCTAATGTCACACTGGAATAGTATTTCTAACCGAGTTGCAGACTATACTTTCTCCACGATCAAAAATTTTAAAATATTTTTAAATGGAAACGAACAAAAGTTCCACGCGAAATAATAACTATTATTCAAAAAACTGTTTATCAGAAAGGACTAGTCCTGGACTAACCAGAACTAATTTTTTATCGCAAAGATGCATTAAGAATAAACAATTAAATTAAAAAAAAATCTTGTCGGTGGATTGAACCCACAACCTCTCTTCTACTTTACCATACCATCTGAGCCATCAGGCCCTTCATTAAAACATATTTGATCAATATTATATCAACGTCATTCTCTTCCACGAAAGCTACGAATCTCAATTATTCGGGTGTTTTGGAAGTAAACTTTCCAGTATATTATTTGTACTCTTTGTAATTTCAGGTGGTGTATTTTCACACTCTGATTCTGAATCACTGGAAAAATTCATGATACTTTTTATATTTTCGAATGAAAACGTGACAGCAATAAATTTGACACTCAACTGCGTCAAGTCAAGGCTAATGTTATTATTGCTAACAGTGTGAGAATATTATTCTATTACAAGAGAGATAATGTAAATACATTTGAATTGCATGGGGGCAGAGGTGTTGCAGAATATTTCTTCAATCTCTAGAGGGAGAATTCCAGCATTCTGTAATCAAATTTCATTTCAGAATTAGCAAATTCTGTGATGATCGTGGAGAAATACACATTCTATATTCAAACCTTCGCCATGTTGAATCCAAGAAAGAAAATAATAAAAAAAAATGTAATTATGCCTATATAGTCAGGGAATAGTATGGGGGTCAATCAACGGAAGTTTAGAGTATTCACTATGCAAAAAGGAATGATCTTCAAAATGCATGGGCCAGAGATTCATCTATAGCAATTAAAATCGTATCAAGCATTCAGAAAAGCATTGGAAGAATACATAAAAAGAAAAATGTTTTCATAATCTTGCAGATTTCATGCAATAAGTGTTAACTACGAGTACTATACTTTTCAACATTACTTGTATTGATCTCTTGAATATGTAGGTACATCCAAAGCCTCAATTCCTTCTGTATTTTAATAATATTCCAATGTGTGCATATGCAATATATTGAAGAGTCGACGTACTGATTTTTCACGTACAGTCAAACGTGTCAGTTTGCAATGATTGCCTTTTACGAAACCTTCTTTTATACATTGCCGTACAGTGCACCACAAAAACTTGGTGTTCTATTTCGTGCCAGGAACTATTCCATTTCCAGTAAACCGATAATGATTTATAAGACACAAATAATAGTAACAACAATAATTACTTTCGACTCTCATTTGCAGAAATCAGTGAGAGAAAAAACTGAAGATGACGTGCCTTTGAATATTGTTCCCATATATGGAATGCAGCCGCTAAACATGCATTGAAGCGTTCAGATTCTGTAAGTGTCGTCGATGATATTACAGGGTGTTAATTAAGTACGTTGACAAACGTCGAAAGGTGATTCTTTGAAAGATTTCAAAACTAAAAGTTAATATATACATATTATTATGTCCCAAACGACTTGGTTTTCGAGGTACAGGGTGATAAAAAATGTTTTTGAGATTTTTTGGAGTTAACTTTCATATTTTCGACAATAATCAGTTCAAATTAGGAAAGTACAATCCATTCAATAGTACGCACGTTACAAAATAATTCATTTCCCAAATAATTCATTCAGTCTTGTTCAACCCATCAGAATTATTTTTCCGCTGCCACTGAGAGATTGTGGAAAAAGAATACCTAATCAATGTTGTTTCAATGTTTTCTTGAAGTTTTTCATTCACTTGTACGGTTCAGGAGTTAAAATGAAAATATTAATGCAAACACTTTCCAGTGTAGAATAACATTAGAAAATTTAAAAATAAAACATTATCAATTGTAAATTGGAAGAAATATTTTTTCAGAATTAGTAATATCTTCGATGAATAAAAATTATAAAATATTTCGAAAATCAAACCATTTGGGACATCTTTATATAAACTTTTCGTTGCGAAATTTTTCAAATTATCACCCTCGAAGTTTGTGAGAATATTGTCTTCTCGAATGTACAAGTAAATAAAAAACTTCAAGATAACAAAAAGATGCTGATTGAAACAACATTGATTATTCTTCTATCACAATTTTTTAGTGGAGGCAGAAAAAAAATTCTGAAAGTTTGAACAAGGATCGACTGTGAATTATTTGAGAAATGAATTATTTTGTAACATACGTACTATTGGGATGGATTATACTAGCCTAATTAGAACTGATTATTGTCAAGAACCTCGAAGTAAACTCCAAAAAATCTAAAAAAAAGTATTTTCATCACCCTGTACCTCGAAAACCAAGCCGTTTGGGACATTTGTTTTTATGAACTTTTTGTCTTGAAATCTTTCGAAGTTTGTCAACGTACTTAATTGACACCTTGTGTCCTTACGCTCACTTCTCTGGAACACCACAGAAAGGTTGGCGATCTATCTCTGTGTTGAATATATTCTTATAAACAATGCTCTTCGAGATCTGCCTTCACACCCCTTTGTCTACGCTTTAGAGACATGCCAAAAATATCTTGGGAACGCAGTGCTTCAAGTGGTGTTTCCTGAGACATACGAGTACATCCTGCAGGAATTTAATTAGAACATTAATTTCGACTTAGTCTCTCTCGGATCACACGATGTTCTCTGAACATTACATGAGTTTTCACAACCCTGAACATAGGGAATTGTTTTCATAATATGTACCTCTAAAATAATACCTACCAAAAAAATGTAAATCCGTAATTTTTTTCAAATATTTATTTTAATAAAGTAGCCACAAAATACGTTGGCCATATCAGAAGAGCCTTGGAAACATGACTCAAAGCTCGTTAAGTACCTTAAGCATTTCAAGACTTTCAGTGAACATTGTGTCAGTATATGATGACAAATCGATCATGAGTTCGAGAGTCTGGTATCTGTTCGGATAAAATCAGTGCCTGTTCGATATAATGTGATTTTGAGATTTTAGACTCATTAATCGTAAACCGTCATTCAAGACTAACCGACATTGTTTGATATACAGCCTTGATGTTGCACGTATTTAACAAATAATATAGATTATAGCCCGTATGATGCGCCTATGAAATTGCACCAGGGAAAATATGTTTATGCACTACTAACCAAAATCATTTGGTTGTAGGAGGGCGCGATTACGATAAATCCCCTTTCCGGTCAGCGTTTAAGCGTATCGTTCGCTTCCTGTTCAGTTTCCTGAACATGAAAAGTTCTTTGAAACCTCTGTTGAATACATCAATTGTCGATTAAAAAATTCACGGTAGAAATATTTCCACAGTCAACAGTTCATTACTATAAAAAATTTAAGTCATTTTTATGAAGACTAACACTTTACATAAATGACTTCAAAATATTGATGATGATTGAACTAATAATAATACTCCCTCATGAACAATCGTAGAGTTTACCCGAAATCATAGCCTGTGCGGGTTGAGTACGCCTATTACTATTTGGCGCTCTGGACCGATTCATTGATTTTTGGTGAAGTATTAACTTTCTCTGTTGCAATAAAATCTGGAAAATTTTCAGCATTTCTTTATTACAATAATTCGAAGAAAGTTGGAAAATTTGGGCCAGAAAGTATTAACAAAATGAAACGTTTGAAATCAAAAATGTCGAAGTACCCCTTCTCTCTACACGTCTCCACGAAGTGGAAAAATCTGACAGAACACAACTACTTTCCTGGCAATACCACGATGAACATTGAACTTCATCTGATAGATATTTGTGCAATGTCCTTTCAAGAAGACCTAATTGCAAGTGCTTGTAATTAAACAGTAGATTATGCTTCAGTTGGCAGGAGATGACCTTCTGCAGACATGCATGTATCGAAGATTTGTCTCCCATCAGTGCTAGGGTAGGTCAGACAACATTGGAGTAGTCCTGTCCCTGCCCAATGAATGATATTCAACCGTTTAATATTTTCTAACAAATGAAGCCGCGAATCTAAGTTGGTCGCAACGCCATCTGTACGGAAAATCAAGAACAAACCCAGACAGCACAGACTCCAGGAAGAGTAAACGGTCGGTGGCTCAGTGGCTAAGGTCTTCTAGCTCGCATTAGATAGACGTTCGAGGCTCGGGTACGGAATCTTTTTTCTCAAGTACACGGGTCTCTTTAGGTGGCCACATGCCTTGTTGTGAATAAAGTGTGATGTGAGTTGCCTAGAAGCCAATCCTGACGTCTGGTGCTAGGTTGAAGTGCGCACCGACCAACAGGGGTGGTGCTGTAGGTTTTCCGGGTTTTCCTACAGCTAAAAAGTGAATACACCACCGACAATATCAGTTAGTCGCCCCGGAGCGCCACGGCAAATAATAATAATAGCCGTCCTCTACCCGCACAGGCTATGCCTTTGGGTACACTCTACGAGTGTTTATGAGGGAGTATTATTATTACTATAACTTGAAAACAGTTCGTAAATTTGTGCCGGAGAGTATCAACACACAATATGTGAGGGAATATTAGTTGAACGGTTGATTATCATTCATAGGGCAGGTTGTTCGACTCACATTAGCACTTACGAGAGGTAAAACCTCGAAACATGAAAGTCAGGTGGTCATCCCCAAACCAACTGAAGGATAAACTACTGTTTAATTATAATCACTTGCAATTGGGTCTTCTTGGAAGAACGTTGTAGAAATATCTGTCAGATGTAGTTCAATGTCCATCGTGGTATTTATTGCCAAGGAAGTAGGTATTTTCTGTCAGATGTTTTTTCTCATTTTGGATTCAGATGAGGTACAAAACTGATGAATGGTAGAAATCCAGTTTTCAGATTATTATCAGCCCAAATCAAAAAACAGTTCCTGTGTTCAATGACAAAAAACATTTTCAATAGTATTTTATTGAGAGAAATTGCACAAGAATATTTCAGAAATTATTCAATATCGGTCTCGGTAGTATTAGAAAATTAATTGTTTTCTGTGAGATGTTAAATCCATATTTCACCTTCTAAAATATGTTCCATTTTTTTTATCCCAAATATATTATTGAGGGAAAGAAATGCCAATGTTTTTTGTTTCTCTTTGTGAATTTAAATTTTTGCTGACTCAAGTCACATACCGGGTGACCACGAGGTAAGGTACGCCCCCAATTTTTCTATAGTTTTAAAGATACAGGTTTCAAATTTGGTACATCAATTTATTACTCAAATACGCATATTTTGACTCCATTACCGAAGAACACGCAATTTGTGATAATACTGTTCTCCAAAATTGAAAATTGGTTGAAAAATTGCGGAGATACAGTTGATTGTTCAATCGAACAAAGTTGGCCATGAACATCAAACTCAAATCATCACAACTGACGAACGGCATCAACATTTACGAGAGGAAGGTTCGAGGTACGATACAGCTGAAAATTGAGCTTCTCATGTAATTGCAGCAACGATATTTTCCAACAATTATCAAAAATTTTCCTCGAAACGGAGTAGTACCCATAAAGAAATGCTCACAACTGCCATTTCTCAAATGACAACATACTCTTTTCACATTGTCGTATTGAAAAATTATGAATTATTAGATTACTCCAATGAAAAGATTTGATTTTTTGCTTAGCTTTCGTAGGTTCAAGCAGCATCTGTTTAAGAATATTCAATTTTGAGAACACTCATTCTGAAACATTCCGTATCTTCGACTTCTTTCAGAATCCTCCGAAAATTTTAACACGATTATTTGGATAATTCAAAACTTTTCAATACGACAATATGAAAAGAGTATGTTGCCATTTCAGAAATGGCAGTTGTGAGCATTTCTTTATTGGCACTACTCCGTTTTGAGGAAGTTTTTGATAATTGTTGGAAAATATGGTTGCTGCAATTATATGAGAAGCTCAATTTTCAGGTGAATCTTACCTCGAACCTTCCTCTCGTAAATGTTGACGCCGTTCGTCAATTGTGATCAATTGTATCTGCGCCATTTTTCAACCGATTTTCAATTTTGAAGAGCAGTGTTATCACAAATTGCGTGTTCTCCAGATAATGAAAAAAATGGTACAGGGTGCTATTTGATAAAAAAAAGTTTGGGGTCGTCTTGTTCCACAAATATGAATGATAATATTCAAAAGCCTTATAGTATTCGTCTACAAATGGAGATGCGACTCACAATAAAGTAGGGTCACTAGATCAAGCAGGCCGTGCCGTCCTTACGGGTATGGCCAATAGTAGTTCGAGTGTTCAAAATAACTCACAGAATCGCTAATGAGAAAGCAGGGAAGAAGTTGGGTTAGGTATTGTTAAATAAAAAGAACCTTTGTCACTTTCGGTTCATTTTTACCATATTTTATTGTTGAATGGATAAATACCAGGTACTAATACTAAATTTGTTATTGATTGTAATTGAGAGGTGCACAATAAACTTGAATTACGAAAAAGTTTCGGTAGATTTCCGGGCCAAGGGCAGTCCCGTCCCGACAATGGTTAACTTACAATATCGGGAATTATGAAGTTAAGTTAATAAAAAAGCATGAAAAGTTGTCCTACGATGGTCATTGTTGCATTAGCATTCGTAGCCTAATACTTGGAAAGATTTTGATAGGCCAGACTATTTACTATTTATTATTGGCCATAAACAAGAGTTTATTATCACATAACCTTTGTTATTAGACTAAAATCAGTAAAAACTGAAGTTATTAAGTTATTAGAAAGCATCCATGATATATATTGTGAGAGAATGAAGTGGAAGTGATAATCTGAAGAAACCCGCCGATTATTAAAATGTAGTGTGAAGTGAAAAACAAATTGTAAAGCATTAAGTAGACTGCCAGACCATATTTAAAATAGTTTTTAGAAAGCCATTTTACTCCATTAACTGTATCATAAATCGTATTTTTGTTGAAATTCTTTATTGTAATATATGTTATTCTGTGGTGATACAGTAAATGACATTGTTGCAATATGCTAACCAGGCTGAGAGAAGGGCATGCTTTGCTCCAGAAGTCCTGGAATGTCGGTTTTTTTGGTATTTGTCTCGAAATCATTAGCCCCAAAAGGAATCTGAAAATTGATAAAAGGGTTTTCATAATATAAACAATTCAGACGAAATTTGTCAGTATAAAAATATCAATATTTACACTGCACACACGAATTTCATGATTTTCCACTGAACGATTCAGCCATTTCTTCCTCAAGGTTTCACAATACTGTTGCGTTTTTCAGATTCAATAAGTGGTACACTTACTTATGAACTCGACTTTATTGTCACAGAACAAATAATACAACTGACAACACTGTTTGACACTTTGCAGTTCAAATAAATACTTCAAATGTTAACGTTAACGTTACAACAGTCAAATGTTAAAAAGTAAACAAAACTCAAAAACTTCCCAAACTTGGCAAATCTGATCGTATTTATTTATAGGATATCATTATTCTAGAAGCTATAGAACTTTCAACAGAACATTCCATACTAAGTTCGCGAATAAACTTTAATGATTCTAGTACATTCCAATGGTTTTCTAGAAGGCAAATAGAAGGATTCATGATTTTTCTATCTACTACCAGGTTCGTAACACTGCCTCCTCTTCTAGGTTATTCCGTCCCGGATAACATCATCTCCATCTTGATTGTCTCGCTGGAACCAATTTGGAGGGTCGTGGCCTTGGTATTCTGCTAACCTCTCCACGTGAACAACTTTGGGATTGCTCCTTGTGGTAAGCTGGATGCGGTACACCAAATCGTTGATTTTCTTTACGACGACATAAGGGCCTGTCCAGTTCGTCTGTAGCTTGGGACATAGTCCTTTCTTTCTTTGAGGTTGGTACAGCCAAACAGCATCACCTGGCTCAAACATAGTCCCTGGAGTATTCCTGTCAAATCTCTTCTTCATCTTGTCACTGGTGATTTGAAGACGATGTCTGCAGAATTCATGCACTCGATCCAGTCTTTCTCGCAATGCTTTGACAAATTCTGGAAGAACTTTGTCCTCATCTACATTCCTGGCGGGTGGCATTCCAAATAGCAGATCGATTGGCAGTTTCATTTCTCTTCCAGTGATTAACATTGAAGGGGTATATCCGGTGGACTCATGCTGGGCACTTCGATAGGATAGGAGAAATAGTGGCACCAACTCATCCCAATCCTTTTGATTCTTGGAGATGAACATCGACAGATACTGGCTGATGGTTTTATTGTGTCGTTCAACCATTCCATCTGATTGTGCATGTAAGGCTGTTGTGCGAGTTTTCTTCACGCCTAAAATGTTCATCATTTCCTGCCATAACTCGGATTCGAAGTTTCTTCTTTGATCTGAATGTAATTCTAGCGGAACTCCATGTCTGGCTATCACATTTTCTAGGAAGGCCTTTGCAATTGTCTTTGCCTCCTGGTTTGGAATGGGAACAACTTCGGGCCATTTGGAAAAACAGTCCATGGCTACCATCAAGTATTTATTTCCATGCTCAGTAACAGGAAACGGCCCCAGAATGTCAACTGCTACTCTTTCGAATGGTTCACCAGAAAGATACTGGGCCATTTTTCCTCGAATTCTGGCTTTCGGTCCCTTCTTTGAAGAACATAGATCACATCTCTTACACCATTCTTCAACATCTCGACGGCAATTCACCCAATAGAATCGATCTCGAACTCTAGCTAGAGTCCTCTTGATTCCGAAGTGTCCACCTGCACGACTACTATGAAGTTGTTCAAGCACATCTTTGACATGAACCTTTGGCAGCATCAGTTGGTACACCACGGTTGCTCCCTCTGGGCTCTCCCATCTGCGATGCAATAGGCCATCACGAAGACATAGGGAATCCCACTGAGCCCAGTATCCTTTGGCAACTGCACCAAACTTGGATACTTCCTGCCACTCGGGTCTACTCCATTTTTTAGCCAGCTTAGGACTAACTTCAGATTGTTATCTTTCTTCTGACTTTTCCTCATTTTTTCTGTTGTCCATAAATCAGATTCTTCGGACTCGACTCTCACGGTAGTGGCTTGCAAAATTCTTTTGCAATGCTCTTCATTGTGGAAGTTGGCCTCTTTGTTTTCAAGTTTCTGACAATACCGGCATTCCTGCTCCAAGCATGGACGTCTTGATAAGGTGTCTGCATTGCTGTGTTTCCTGCCCCTACGATGAATTATTTTGAAGTCATATTGTTGGAGTCTTTCTATCCATCTGGCAACCTGACCCTCAGGCTTCTTGAAGTTCATTATCCACTGCAGAGCGCTGTGATCAGTCCTCACGAGAAAACGTCTGCCATAGAGGTAGGTGTGGAATTGGACTATCGATAAAAGTTCCTTTCTCGTAACACAGTAGTTCTTTTCGGCTTTGCCCAGAGTTTTACTATAATAGGCTATAACTTTCTCTTCGCCATCCTGTTCCTGAGATAAAACAGATCCAATACCATGCTGAGACGCATCACAGTCCAAAATGAAAGTGCCTTTCTCTTGTGGATAAGCTAAAATAGGTGCAGTTGTTAATTTCTTCTTCAATTCAGTGAATGACTGCTGACAATCAGAACTCCAATCAAACTGAACGTTGTTCTCAGTCAAGCGATGGAGTGGCTTGGCGATTTTTCCAAAATCCTGTACAAATTTTCAATAGTAAGTGCATAGTCCCAAGAAACTTCTTACTTCGTGTTTGTCTCTGGGACGTGGCCAACTCCTAACAGCCTCGATTTTCGCAGGATCGGTCTTGATTCCTTCGGCCGAGATGACATGGCCTAAGAAATTAACTTCCTTTTTAAATAAACAGCATTTTTTTGGATTGAGCTGTAGGTTGGCGTTTTCTAACCTCAAAAATACTTCTTCCAAATTTTTCAAATGTTCGTCAAACGTCTTTCCCATTACCATTACGTCATCCAAGTAGACAAGGCAGGTTTTCCATGTCAAACCCCTTAGTACTAGCTCCATAAGTCGTTCAAAGGTAGCAGGAGTGTTACATAATCCAAACGGAAGAACTTTGAATTGGTACAGCCCGTGTCCGGCAGAGAATGCTGTCTTGTCTCTGTCATCGGGATGGACTTCCACTTGCCAGTAACCGCTTTTCAAATCCAACGTTGAAAACCATTTTGAACCAGATAGTGTGTTAAGCGTGTAATCGATTCTTGGTAATGAATAGCTGTCCTTCATGGTGACGTCATTCAATCGTCGATAGTCCACGCAAAATCGGGTTGATCCATCCTTTTTAGTTACTAAGACTACCGGTGAGGACCACAGGCTTGTGGATTCTTCAATTACGTCATCCTTCAGCATGTCGTTGATCATGTTGACTACCTCTCTCTGTTTGGCAAATGGTAGTCTCCTTGGAGCTTGTCGGATTGGTTGGGCGTCGCAGGTGTTGATTCGGTGTTGGACTAGATTGGTACGTTCCGTTGAAGTTTCTGTCGAGAAGATGTCTCCATGACTATCGAGAAACTCTTTGACCTTCTGCTTTTCTTCCAGAGATAGGTGTTCCGTGGATTCCATCATTTTGTCGATTGTTCTCTGATCGATGTTGGTAGTTTTTCTTCGAAGTGTTCGAGTTTGGTTTTCACAATTGATGACTCGAGTGAGGGGTTTGCAGATGCCCAATTGGTCGTTTTTCCTCAGGAAAACTTTGATATCTGTAGTATTGGCAACCCTAACAGGAATTTGTTGTTCCGTGTTCACAAGACATCGGGCAATTAGAAGTCCATCGTTACGGTATTCATCGTTTTCAATTATTCCAGTGCTCAAATCCCCAGGTTCACCTTCCAGTCTGGCCATAACAATGGTTTCGGAGTTTTTCGGAATATGGATGTCTTCCTCAACATAAATCTTCATTGGTTGGAGTTTTTCTTCGTATCTGCTCAGGAAGATTTCTTCATTGCCGATCCGCAATATTTTCTTCCTGATATTAAGGATGAAGTCGTTCTTCTCCATGATATCTAGACCCAAAACACATTCATCCTTTATGTCTGCAACCAACATAAAATGTTCCATGGTAATGGGGCCTATCTGGATGCGTACAAGCGTCTCTCCAATGATTGGTGAGGTTTGTCCCGTAGCTGTTTCCAAAACCATATTCCTCTTTATCGGCTTTACAGATTTTTGGGTCTGGACGAACAACTGTTCTGGAAGCTCCTGTATCTATAGTGAAGGTGCATCTTCGATCTTCTAATTCTTGGACTAGTAGACTTTGTCCATTTCTCTTCAACGTCGAGATAGGAATCTTAGGGCTTTGAACACTGAAAGTCGACACACGCCCCCTAGTGCCGACTAATTCTCGTTTTCCTGGTTGGAAGAGAGTCTTCTTTCAGGCGTTCGAGGTCTCCCTTCTGGCGTAGGTGACCTCCTGTAGCCTCCTCTGATAAAACGACCTCGTTGTTCCTTTCTTGGGCTTGGGGATCTCGATCTCGCTTCATTGCTTGTTGATGTCGTCCTTACCCTCATTGGACTTCTGGACCTTAACTTTTCCCAGCAGCTTCTTTGTAGATGACCAGTTTTTCCGCAACTATAGCAGCGCCTCTTTTTATTTTCTTCAGAAGTCATTTGTTTACCCAATGCCGATATGGAGTCCAATAACTTATTCAACAGCGCCTCGCTCGTAGAAGAATCTTCGATGAATTTGACTTCTCGTAACTTGGATCTCGTATTTCTTGATGCATTTTTAGCCGCTTCGAACTCCAATGATGCTATTAGTACCCCGCTTATGGTCTGAAGACGTCCTAGTCGAAGGGCTTGCTGCATGTCAGGATCTCTTAGGCCGTCGATGAAGGTTTGCACTCCAATTTGTTCTATGAACTCTTTCGGTGCTTGTGGATAGGCCAAATTAATGAGTCGCTCCACATCTGCTCCATATTCCTGTAGTGATTCGTTTGTTTTATGGGATCGATTCTTTAGCTGACTCTGGAACACTTGTTTAAGATACTGCTGCCCATATCTTATCTCTAAAAAGCTTCCACGATTCTAGAATACTCCTTCTGCTTATTCCCGGGGATATTCTGCAATATCTCTAACGCTTGGCCTCGCAGACACAGGACTAGTGAAGTGGCCTTTTCTTCCTCGGACCAGCCGTTTGCGTTTGCTGCCGCCTCAAATTGACGTCGATACATAGACCACGAAGATTGCCCATCAAATGTTGGAGGCTTCAAAATTTTTGCTTGAGCAGGCCTTGGATATGTCAGTGAAAATTGCCTTTTACTGGTGGGAGAAATTTCCTCAGAGGGTGCCCGCTTGTGTGGAAGGTGTATTGTTTCTATCCTCTCCTTGATCCTATCCACTTCTTCGTTGAATTTCTTGTTTACTTCTTGTACCACCCGTTCCTGGACTTCATCTCTGACCTACCGGACCTCCCCTTTAACTTCCTGGACTATTTCGGTGATTTCATTCTGGAAGCACTGTTGGCTGTGATTAAACTGTTGCAGGAGATCGACATGCTGCTGTTGTAATCGTTGGACTTACCACGCCTCTTGCTCCCCTTGTTCTTGTCTTCTTCTAGCTTCTTGGTCCTTTTGTTCTGTCTTCTTCTAGCTTCTTGTTCATCTTGTTCTTGTTTTCTGCGCATTTCAAATTGTTGGAAAAATTCTTCTTGTTCCTGTTTCCTTTTGTGTTCTAGTCCCTCTTGCTCTTGTTTTCTTTTAGCTTCTTGTTCCTCTTGCTCTTGTTTTCTTTTAGCTTCTTGTTCCTTCAAAAACTGGATTATGTCTAACGTCGCCATCTCGTCGTAATTCTGTGCTCGAGTATTCACCATCAAATACTGTAAATCTCCTCCACTCTTCTTTCTTCAGTACCACTTATCCCACCGCTGTCACCAAATGTTGCGTTTTTCAGGTTCAATAAGTGGTACACTTACTTATAAACTCGCCTTTATTGTCACAGAACAAATAATACAACTAACAACACTGTTTGACACTTTGCAGTTCAAATAAATACTTCAAACTTCACTTGGTAACGTTACAACAGACAAATGTTAAAAAGTAAACAAAACTCAAAAACTTCCCAAACTTGGCAAATCTGATCGTATTTATAGGATAACATTATTCTAGAAGCTATAGAACTTTCAACAGAACATTCCATACTAAGTTCTCGAATAAACTTTAATGATTCTAGTACATTCTAATGGTTTTCTAGAAGGCAAACAGAAGGATTCATGATTTTTCTATCTACTACCAGGTTCGTAACAATACTTAATTTTTAGGGAAAAAGTTAATCTTTTCAGTAAGAAGTAAACAACTCTCTAGTCACACAACACTTTGTTTCTATCTCATATCGATTACCGTATTACCAAGTATTACAAATGTATATAAATGAAAATAGTTTATTAACATGACTTTCCACTAGTTGTAAATATTTCAGCCGACATAAGCCGCTTTCTATTTGATAGTTTCAAGCACCGGGCTGTCTTATTCCATACTTGCCATTGGTGGATTTTGACAGATGTCATTTTCTAGCCAATAATTTAGCTAGAATAAGAAGCCCCGGTGCTTAAACTCCCAAAGAGAAAGCGACTATTAAAATTGACGTGTCAGTAGTTCAAACGTTGGCCTAACATAACCTAATTTTTTCTGTGGGTGATTTCGTACATTCAAACTAATTAGACCACGCCTATTGGCCATACCCGTAAGGACGGAACGGCCTGCTTGATTTAGTGACCCTACAATAAAGTAATTCGCAACGCCATCCGCCAACGGATCAAGTAACCTGGTAGCACTGTCTCCAGGTAGAGATCAAAAGTACATGAAACGAACCAAGTTCGAGTGTGTGTATAGGAGAGTTCAATTCTAAGAAATAAAATATTTCGTAAAACCGGATATGTCCGTGAGGAACGGTTGCACAAATAGAAGACAGATATAATTCAATATTCAATATCCGTAGGGGGCAGTAGTTGTTTTCTGTCAGATATATGCCTTAATATCAATCAATTTCAAAATCCTGAAAATATATTCGTTGGCACGCAGCTAACATACTTGCGTTTACTTCATAAAAGATCAGAGCATGATAATATATAAGATTCCTTATTTTTACTTCAAATACCCCTGGGGAGAGAATATTCGTATGACTTAGTTATCAACTCAAATAATTCCTTTAGGAAAAACTTTTACATAACAAATTCAAATGAAATATTACTTTTTTGGGAGAAATAAAATTGTGGTATTATGCACTTGACAACATTCTTGTTCTTTGCCAGAATAATTCAACACCCTGACACATTTCCACCCTACTCTTTGTAAAGGATAAGCAATAATAATTTCATAGGTACCACAGCATTCAATACAACTCCAATCCACTGTAAGAATTTTTGATGTCTTGTCTGCTCTGAAATGAATTTCTACTCACTTTCAGACGGACAATCGCAGCTGGATCTATTATAATCTCAATTAGTGTCTTTTATTATGAAATTTCCTAATAATAAACTCAAATTTTCACAATAAGAACAAAAAACTTCGCATGACAGTAGGGTTTGACATGTCTCTAATAAGCCGGAATCATACTGAGAAAACTGCTCCAAAAGTGTGGCCATTGTTGGCTTAGATATTATGGCTCGATGATCCTGGACTATGTTGTATATATGGAATGAACAGATAAATTCATCTTCTTTCGTTTCGAATGGTCATGGGATTCTGAAAATCCCGTATGGTTCTACAAAATTAACTATCGTTTAAAAATAATGAGGTTTTGGACTGCCTCTGAATTTTTTAAAATTATAACACATTTTGGAGTTGTTTTTGTGAGTTTTATAACAGAAATGTGAAGTACAAACCTCCAGCTTGAAATCGCATACTTTATTTTTCATGCAGGTTGTGTATGAGCGATTATTTCAAACATTTACTGGCTAAGTTATCGGAATTTTGAGGCAGTTGAAAATGGGGCGGGAGTAAAACCAAGTTTTTTTTGGGGTGTGTTAGTGTTTAGGTAGAACTACCAGCAAATTTGGAATACTCACAAAATAGAATATGTTGGGGAGCTTTTTCAATCAATATTTTAACAATTACTTTAAGGGATGACCACTGGGTCAATGAAAGCAAACATTTTGAGCACTTAATCAAATAGTTTTCAGTTTATGTTGTTTCATTTGATTTAGTCCTATTGAAAAATAATTTAATTATTGAAAAGTTCATTCATCAGAAATTATCTTTATAAAACCACATTAATTTGAAATCTGATATTTGGAGACATAAATCATGAGGGGCGCTGAATTGTTTGTAATGAAAATAAATAGAGTATTCCGTTTGAAAAAATGTTATTACTCTCAATATCTGAAGAACTGTTGTTTTAGCAACATTGCCAATAACACCATTGCATCCAGCATCATCAAAACCCGTCATAGAAAAATTTTCATGAATTTTCTCTTAGCGGTTCCCAGACTTTTGGAAGGCACTATATTCAAGCTTATAATACTTAGGTGTCTTGTGAGGATTTTCATTTCACTTCTTCGGTGCTGAATGGAAAACTGGTAGAAAATGGCCTTGATAAATTTCCATGTCAAAAGAAGCCTGCAAACAACTTTATCGAAGTCGTACCAAGAAATTTGGTTTATTTTCATACTTATTGGTGGTGGATCATCTTGAATGGATCATACTTATGATTAGCCTCAAATATTAACATGATTCATACTCGTAGGGATGGTTAGGTTAGGATAGGATGACGGTCAGAACAAATTTTAGTTTCTAAAGAGGGTAATGGTGCTTCAGTGCAGTTATTCCCGATTAACTGAAATATCTATGATTTTTGCATCCTTCGTAAAAAACGCAGTTGGATTATGTAACGTAGTAAAAACAACCACTTGGTACTCCGACATCCACATGTTATATTTGCATGAAAAAGTAGAAGTCGTTACGACCAAAATACACTTTAATTTTTAATTTTTCGATAATTTCTAGCAAAGTTATGACACATTTAACGTTCGGCACCACCGGAACTGATGGTGATATGAAAGAAAAATGTAAAACTAGATATCAAGATATCAATATAATATCAACAAGAAAAACAGGGATCAACAACCAAGCCACGTTGTCCTCCTGCCATACATCAGAGGCGTATCGGAGAAACTAAGGAGGATCGGGAATAAGTATAAGTTTCAGATCCTGGAACACATTGAGAAGCCTTCTAACCAAAACTAAACCTGACAATCCATGCGAAAATTTGAAAAATTGCATTTACCAAATACCCTGCGAATGCGGACGCCGTTATATCGGAGAGACCAAAAGACCGCTCAACGTTAGGGGAGATGAACACAAACGCGGACTCAACGAGGAGAGACGTCGAAGTCGGGAGTCGCAGAACACGCATGGGCAGAACACCACCGCATCCTGTGGAAACATGCCGACATCTTAGACAAAGAAGAAAACTGGGCCAGTGACCACACCACGTCCCGTATAATCTAAGATCACATTTAGCTTGTGGATGAGTGTATCCAATCTAGTTAGGAGAGGTAGTACCGACCGGTCCTCAATCCTCTTTGCGCCTACTTCATCGAGAGTTCTTAACATCACTTCTGAGCTATTACGCTGAACAAGTGTACTTATTATATGCTCGTCGAAACTTTATGCAGCTTTCATAACAAAATTTGCTTCAAAATCTACAGACGTATTGTCCACAAGTTTAATAACATAATTTGAGATTCGTATTTGTTCTCAACTGCTAATTTGGCTGGACACGTGATAACCATACTATGCAATTTTACAATTGCACTGCAATGCGGCCAATTTAATTTCTTCTATGAATAGGGCGATTTCTTCAGAAGTGTAACATGATTCGCATAACGCGAACAATCGCGCTATCAAAGAAAAATATTGCAAATATGCATACGATTCACTTTCTATTTTAAAGTTTCTTTCCAGCTCTTACAGAACTCGAGCAATCGGAATTTGATGCACTATTGCCCCACCCTGTATATAATAATGATGGTACTCTCCCTCATAAAGGCATAGCTTGTGCGTATATAGGACGGCTATTATTATTAGTTGCCGTGGTGATGCAAGGCGACTTACTATTTTTGGTGGCGTATTGACTTTTCAGCTATATATAGGAAAATCCGAAAAATCTGCAGCACCATCTCGGGTGGTCGGTGCGCAGTGAAAGCAAGCACTAAAATAGCATATAAACCTCTAGGATAATTTGTTTGATACTCCGATTTATCCACAACTATCGATGTTTTGGAATTCTTATTCGATTGTGAGTAAAGTAGCGTAATTATATCACCCAAGAAGAAACGAATAACTGAATCCTGACTGAACATCAATGGGACTACATGCAACGATGATAGATTTCCATCATATATTCATCGTTATGAAGCGGATGCAGGTAATCAGAATTATCAAGAGTTTCATTATGGTTCAATGGCCAGACCAAATTTGGAAAATGTTAAACGAGTTTATTCCACAAGCAATTAATTATTGAACAGAGAAATAGTGTTTGTTTTCGAACAAATTACGTCCATAAATGAATGTTCATTAGATTATCTTGATTTCGAAGGTGAACTACTCACTTTTTCCCAGTAGAATACGAAAAGAATGAAACAAACAATGCACCTACGGAATTGATTTCAAACACACCTTGCGTGAAATATTTCTTCACGAAAGTCATAAAAGACAATTGATATGCAACGGCTAACAGCCTTTTCTATACTTATGTGCTATAGAAAGGTATATGTTCATGTTCATACTATTATTAGTATTGGTATTATACCTCAACCACATGTCATTTCGAATTTTAATATCTATTTCCATTCATTCAAAGTATGTTCATGAATGATAATGAACTTCTTGGGACTAATGCATAAAACCTTCAGAGTGTTGACGGAATCTTTGTAAATATTTCAGTTGCCAAATTCAATGAATAAGTGAAAATTTTCAAAATTCATTCTCTTAAAGACTACAACAAAAGAATGGACAAATTTCTTCGTGAAGCGTATTCGAGAGTGGCCGAATAGCCGATCGGAAAAGGTGTCAGCCGCCTAAATTTATGCTTTTATACAGGATGTATTTCAAATGATGTGTTTAATTTTAGGTAAAGATTAAAAACAAGAAATTATATAAATATTATACTAACTTACTTCTTTTCCGAGTAACGATGTGTCAAAGTTTAACTAAAATGATAGGTTTCTATATCTAAGAATGCCGCAAATTTTAAATAGCTAAACATTCTACAAACAAACTAAAAGATGAATATGTATGAGAATTGATACCACTCATTATGTTCAATATATCATAAGTGATGTGCATGTACACATATTATTAGGCAATCTTACGAGTTCTAATCCTAGTTCAGTTGGTCACCACGACCCCGGAGCAAAAATTGTTCACCGTTCAACCCACCGTTGCCACCCGCCATTGAAGGTACCCACTCAACAAGACCCACCACCTCACAACCCATTAACAACCTCATTCTCAGGAAAGAGACTGAGATTTCCTGATCCTATGAGTTCTTCCTACCGTCAAATGAACAACGATTTCCTAATAATAAAATTCACAATATTGCACAGGCTATCGGTGATCGTTTTTTTTGTTGTCATGTTGGTAATAAATCTTGTTTTCAATTGTTTGGAACACTGTATATTAACTGACATGTGTCAACACTGTGAAGTGTCAAATTCATATTTTTCAAATTTGAATTAAATGAGAAAATATTATATAAAAATGTCATCCTGGGCTAAAAATTGAGCTTGTCGGAAATGTTGTTCCATCTTGTAGAAAAAATTTCACAGATTTCCAACAAATGAAGAACTTGCGCAAAAATGTTTTTTTTATCTAAATCTTCTTACCGACGAACTAGAATTCTTTTATCGAAATAGAATTTGCGGAGATCATTGCCAGGAAAGTGAAAGGTTGAAGAAGCGGAAGATACCGTTTATGTTGAAACATGATGGTGAGTTCATTCTCATGTCGTATTTGAATGAATAAATTCAAAATTTGAGAAAACACTTTATTTGTCTCCTTTCTAGATTCCATATCTGAAAATGTTCCTGATACTTCAACCAAAGAAGATGATGAGAGATGATTCTGTTTCTTATAACTCTGAAGTTGGTAAGGTTTACTTCTATAACTCATCTGATATTGGTGATTTGACTATATTTGGAATATTTTCTGTCATGAATTATTACTGAAAAAAGTAATACTATGGGTTATGTATAGAGAAAGATAGCCCTACCACACCGAACCTATGATTCAGTCTGTTGACTATTTTAATTCTGAAGATGGTTAGTTGCCTGGTGCTGTACTTACTATAATAACAGAATGAATACTTTTTTTGCAAATTCTAATATAAGTGAGAATGATGAACCTTGTAACCTGAAGGAAATTGTGCAGGAGTGTCCCATATTGAAACCCCTTGTGATTCCGGATACTGATATTTCCCTGAAGTTAGTTGGTTTTTCAATATTACCATGGAGAATAAGTCAAAGGGGTATATTTCTTTCAACAAAACATTTCCAACAAGCTCGATTTTTAGCCCAGGATGACATTTTTGTATAACATTTTTTCACTCAATTCAAATTTGAAAAATATTAATTTGACAATGTCAACACATGTCAGTTAATATACAGTGTTTCAATCAATTGAAAACAAAATTTATTACCAACATGACAGCAAAAGAACGATCACCGATAGCCTGTGGAAAATTGTACATTATACTAAAAACCTCGCATCTGTTTTGTGCTGGTTGGCGATAAATATCATGTTACCTTCATTTATCCCTGCTATGAAGGGGGCTCAGTTGGGGTATCAAAAATATTTTAGACGTGAAAATGTTCGGTTAGTTTAGAGGTAGATTGGGCATGGAATGATTGTGAAGCTGGTGATAAAATTGTTTCAACAGTCGTTACGTAGAAAGACCCACCAATCAATAATGATAAAGAGCTTGTGAAAAACAAAGTGAATAAATATTTTTCTTTGAGGAGAGAGTTCCCCATTACAGAACTGGTAGCAGTTGGACAATACGTGTAGAAGCAGTTGGTCAGTTAGGCGCCCAAGCTTAGCTACGATACAATATAATTCCTTCTGCCCGAATGTATATAATACATATGAGTTCAAAATTTTTTATTGAGCAAAGACCCATTCAAATTCATAAATGATTCTGAAGCCTGTTTTCTTTTCCAGCACCAACATTTAACCTACTACTAGCGTCAAGCGGGGTTTAAAAGTAATAGTTCAAAGCAATAATTAGGCACTATGAAGTCTGCTACTAGCAGTAAGCAATAAATAATAAAAAGCTATAAATGCAGCACTGATACAATATATATAACATATCTGAAGTCAATAGATAGCAAATAAGAAAATACATGGACGTTGCTCGCCTGAATGGTAGTTACACAGTGTCCGCCAAAATTTTGGAACCATATGGGAAACTTTTTAACTGATAATTTCCCAAAAAAATTAATTCTACATATAAGTTGGTGCAATCAATTAGACTAAATATGCGCATAGCCATTTTAATCAATGGCGTGCGGTTAAGCGGGAATCGGCCAATATTCTAATTTCACTATGGAGTAAAGAGGCATTTAGTAAGTTTTTTGCATTTGAAATGTATTTCCAGTTATTTAGTTTAGTCTGCCAATTACTGATACCAATAATTCTCAATGAGCGACAGATCAAAATGGATGCCCTTTTTTTCACACTTAAATAAACACGCAAATATCCTGTAAGTATTATCTTTTAAAATATAGTTCGTAGATGAAAACCCTGCTGTCGGCCCCAGTGAAATCGATTTGTGGGTATTTTAATAATCTTTATTTAAGTAAGTACAAAAACCTCTATTGCTCGACCTATCCATACAGGCCAACTCATTGAGACGTCTTTCAAGAGCTACTCTAGCTATGTGCCTCTCCAAGGTTGAAAAAATCTCACAAAAAGCTTCTCTTTTTTTGTAGAGATCTGCACCTTGTTAGTGGTCCATTTGATTCCAATCACATTAAGTAGTTTGATATTCTTTTACTAATGAGATCACTTGTATCAATGATTATGAATCAGTTACGATCATGGTCAAGTAGTTAACTTTCGATTTTAATTGTTCTATGCTGAGGAACATTGTTTACCCTAATTTTGACCTTTAGGTTAGAATGATCAAATTGAATACTACTTCGAGCATCATTTATTACTTGAAAATCAGCTGAAACTCCATAGAGTGTGATTTTTTTATTTTTAAAGTCAAGCGAAAGGCCAAAGCTCGTATGAAAAAATTACATGGCAGATGCATATTGACATGTTGAATTATTTGAGCTACTGAACTGTAGATTTTGACTCGTATCATTTTATTCTTGTCCTCTTGTAGTATATTTTGCATTGAAATGGTGAGTAAAAACATTACTTTACATAATTCTTACAATCAAAATTCTGGTGTTTTAGGATTACTACACAAAACTGAATTTTATTTATAAAAATCTTGAAACCACAGAAATTTGATACAGCGCTGGACGAAATTTCAAGGATATCACAAAATATGATTATACTTCGGGTTCTGTCTTCAATTATTACAACTGGTAGTTATGCCTTATAGTATCCGTCTCCATTCTACGTTCAAAGAAATATGCCAAAAATTTAAAGTTGACAACCCTTGGTTCTAGGAACACCGAGAAAAAGATGCAAATATCAATAAAAAATAAAAAACGGACTTGAAAAGGCTTTTGCTGGAACTGCAATCTACGTTGAGTGAGTATTTATTACCAAATTTAATTGAATTGACGTTTTAGGAAATATCCAAGAAAAATGACGGCAATTGTCATATAATATGACAGCATAATGGATCAATCATATGATATGCGACCAGAGGAAAATAATTCATAGTGCTTGTTGTCAGAGCATAAATGTGTCCCAGGGTGTGGGTTCACATGACCCTTTTCATTCATTGGAAAGTGATGAATATATTCTGGAAGTGACAGAATTTCCTCTTTATTTAATGGTTATCCAAAAATTCAACCTTCTTTTAAAAACATCAAAACAAAACATTTATGTAAAATGTTTAGCGAATTTATTAATGTCAAGTTGGTAACTTTGAACTTTGCATATTTGCACAGCCAACTTTCCTATGCATTTAATTTCAACATAAAAAGGAAAATATTCACTCACTTTTTGTCCAGAAACCAACTCGACAAGAATAAAATTTACTAACCATTTTGTCTATAATTGTAGGTTATGTGATTATAAAAGAAGAATGAGTTTTTTTTCTAAAAAGTAGCGTTTTCAATAAAGAAAGAGTGTGAAACAGGTCAATTAGGGTGTGTACATTGTGTTAGTTTGAAGAAGGAAGTATTTTGGTTTTTCCGTGGTGGAAATGTGTTCTAAAAAATGCCATAAGTTCCAAAAAAAAATTATGTTGATAGCTCGTGGCTATTAGTTAATGGAATTTTACCGAGAAAATTACAAGATTGTTTGCCGAATGTCAACTAGGAGATAAGAAACCAAGCCAGCTTTATAGAGAAATTACTCAACTGGCTTGGTTGACATGTAATTTGCAAGGATGATACTTATGTTTTTCAAGAATCATCTGTATTCGACTTCTAAGCGAGGGTTTTCCATAACCTTAGGGTCATTTCATATACAACATTCATTTACACCCTCAACTCTTCCGCCATACGCAATTTGAGGGTTAACTGAACTACCAAAAAGATCTAAATTCCTGTCGAAATTTTTAAAAAACGTATAATCTGGTTGTGAACATTCGGGTTATTGTTCTGAATATCTTCCACACGAAATTGTTGAGTTTCTTTTAACACTGTGATGAATCCGAACCATTAAATTTTTTAATTGGAAAACACCATTTATGCTCTTTCAAATAATTTGAAACCCCAAACAGTGCTACTTTGACGCGAGTGTGACTTTTCGTATTTGGATATAAAGGCCGCCTTTTCCATGATCTGGTACTATTTGAATAAAACTCAGTCCTATTGAATATTGAAAAAACGCAAACTGTCATATTTTGTCATAGAAACCTTAAAAAAACTAAATTTGTGTTTTGGGGTTTCCAAAGGCAACAAAAATTAAGCAACAAATCCAGGTACGTATTAAAAAAAAGCTACTAATGGTTTCTGGAAGACAAAACGTCGGATTTCAAATGTGAAGACGCAATCTTGTACGAAAGAAAAAGTGGCATCTTAACATTTCATTAATTTCGATAAAAATAATTCGAAAAATGAATAAAACTGTTTTTTACAGATATTTCCGAAAGTTTCCAAATTTTTAAAAAGCATTTTGTTAACTTTGCCATGATTCAACCGACACTGTATCATTCACGGTTCACTAGATCCCAATGATGAGGCTCGAATGTCAGCCACCCTATACAGCCTTTCGAATATGGGACAATGTTTTCTTCAATGAACCAAACAATTCACTGTTCATTACCATCATCAATTCCTTGATTAACAAAACCTAAATATCTCAAGTTCTTCTCGTCAACAAGGCTCAGTTTTAAACTTTAACGAGCTCAGCTAATTGAGAGAAATAAAAGCTAACTTGACCCCTCAATGGTCAAATGTAATCTAAAACAATTGCTAACAGCTGTACTTTTGTCAGTCTAGTCAAATTAACAGGGGTCAGTAGCGGTACAAACAGACTTTTACTAACCCATTGAGATCATACGATCGTTTCGCGAATCAAAATATGGGTTAACATTACATCTGACATTTAGCTACTATTATTTATTGAAAGAAGAAACATAATTAATTGAAGGATGCTTCCCAAACGCCATGGAAAAATTTCACGAAACGAACCCGTTACTCCATCATTTCCACTTTGTTTTAAACGAAAGACTATCATTTTCATATAATGCGTTTGAGAATTTTTTGGACTGAAACGGGAATATCATCTTGTTATATTAATAAATGATTGTCTGCCCACTAGCTCAAAAAGCGCCACCTAATGCCAAAGCTCAATTTGGTAGCGGGTGAGTATGTGAAACATTTCTATTAAGGATCCCACACATTTTCTACTTCCTACAAAAATTCCATTTTTTGTTATTTTGGATATCATGCATCGATTTGATTTGTATGCTTCAATTCAAAAATGAACATTCTTAGATCTTCTTTTTTTTTATTTTCATATTCGTCAAACTCAATCTTTCTTCATAGGTATGCTCGAATAGAGTTTTGGTAGTTTTTTTTGGTTCATTTAATGAAATTTCAACCAGCCCTCTTTCGTATCTTGACGAGCTGATTTCGAATTATGCATCTGATGTTGATTTCGGCCAAAGAATAACAGAATAGCCACCATTTTTGCGATTTGGACAAATTGATTGCTCTATCTCCAACCGTTTTCGATTTCAAAAGTTCTTCTGTAGTTGAGAGCTGATATTTTCCACCAACTTTTTAATGTTCTTTATTTTCATATTCGTATAAAATTCAATCTTTTTTTTCAGATGCTCACGAAATTTGAAATCTATTCCAAGTCCAATAGACATTTGGTAGGCTTTTAACGGAACCTTTGCAATTTCAAATTGAGCCATATTTGAAAATTTGTTTTGTTAATTTAAAATTGCCAACTGCACTCTGACGTTTCTCGACGAGCTAATTTCGAATTATGCACTAGAAGTTGGTTTTGGTCAAAGATTAACAAAATAGCCACCACTTTTGCGATTGCGACAAAATGATTGCTCATTTACGGTTAATTCTCCATCCAATTTAGTTTTCAATGATTCATCTTCTAGGATATACGAGTAGGTATACTAAAAACTTTCGATTTGAAAAGTTCTTCTAGAGTTGAGAGTTGATAATTCCTACCAATTTTTTTTTTAATATTCAATTCTCATAATCGTAAAATACAATATTTTTTCATATTCCCACCAAAATTTAAATCGATTCCGAGTCAATTAGAGATTTGGTGGGCTTTTTATAGAACTTTTGCAATTTCGAGTTACACCTCTATTCTGAAATTTTATGTTTCATCATTAAAAAAATTTAAACTGCCCTCTTACGTATCACGACGAGCAGATATCGAGTTATGCATCAAATTTGTTTTGGCCGTTTGGCCAAGTATTAACAAAATAGCCACCATTTTTGCGATTTCGAAAAAATTACTGCCTTTTTTCCGGTTAATTCAATTTGATTTTCAATTACATATTCGGAATCAGCTCGGCTAAGTGGTACGTTTGGTGGCACTTTGCTGTTTTCTCAAAAATTAAAGATACTGCCCTGCAATATTTAAAATTTGCAGAGTATACAAATTTCACTATTCTGAATCGATTGCAGTCGTAAAAGTTCATCCGAAGTTATATGCCGCCAATTTTTTTCCATTCTAATATTCGTAAAATTCTATCTTTTTTTCGATTTTTCTATCGATTTCGAAGCAAATATAGATTTGGTAGGCTTTTTATTTTAATTACCACAACCAAACAATATATATATAAACAAACCAAAGAAAACGACATCGCTATCATAGGTACGCCTACTCTATAAATAAATAAGTTGATCTAAATTCGAATGATATATACCAGGTATAATGAACATCCATACCTTTCACACTTCAATCATAAATATCTATTTAACAATCATAATCAATGTCAATTACAACTCTAAAATGCCTGCAAAATCTTCAAAAAAGGTATCTTCAGATGTTCAATACCTACTTGATTAGAAATAATAAGAGACATTCTTAGGGGCGCCGTTAGTGTCAAAAGTAGTTGTTCTCATATATTTTATTTTTACTCAAATATATTTGTTGAAATATTTGTTAGGTTCCAATACATACTGGTGTCAACTAATAAATATATGGTCATCAACAAATATATTTCAGTAAAAATAAAATATATGAGAACAACTACTTTTGACACTAACGGCGCCCCATACCTACAGCTTATTTTGAATATTTCATATTTTATATTCGTAATAATTATTATT
Source organism: Chrysolina americana (assembly GCA_958502065.1). NCBI lineage: Eukaryota > Metazoa > Arthropoda > Insecta > Coleoptera > Chrysomelidae > Chrysolina > Chrysolina americana. The sequence continues at coordinate 40,309,379 of OY293415.1, read as the reverse complement.
TGTAAAGTATGTCTAATTATGGTTATGACTTTGATTTCGTAGTTATTATATCATGGAAAATAATGTGCATCTGAAGAAAACATGGCAGAGACAGTGCAAAATTTGAGCTATCAACAAATCATGAGAGCCACGCAATCATCCCTGATTGAATTTATTGAGACTTCTCCTTTGTCGTGATCACTCGTGGAAAATATTCTGAAGATGTATGCTGCAAAATCGTTCATCATGGTGTCACAACTAAAATCGAGCGATTCGTGTCATTATGACTAACATTTATACAATTACACAGGACGTCGTTTCGAGACGCCCCTCCATATTACTGCTTCATTGGCTCTGGAGATGAAGACTCTTTTCTTGAACTGAATGAATAACATACAAAAATATTCAAAAATTGAATTATAAAAATCGAAATCCGTTGAAATGTATTCTGAATCATTTTCGATTTTTCCATGCTGCATGATTGATGCTGAGTGAGCAAAAGACACATTTATTCGTTGAAAAAATTAAGTATTTTTCGACGAAAAAATATGCTTGAAAAATTGTCAAATTTAGGTATCATTTTTGATCGAAAAAAGTATCACTTTTTTGAGTAGAAAAAGTGGTACTTTTTCACTCGAAAAGAGACACCTAAATTTGACATGGTGCACGTTTTGTATCAGAAGTTGAGTGAAATTTCAGTGACACTGAAATTTTCCACTCAGAGACTGAAAATTTTTACTGAATTTCAATTTTCCATGCTTTTCTTATGGAGCGTAAAAATTCAGTAAAAGTTCAGTGAAAGCTGAGTGAATGAATTCAGTCCCACTGAATCGCTCAGCAACTGAAAAATTGCCACTTCACCATGTGAATTTTGGACAATTTTTCAGAGCAAAAAAGAATTTTTTAGTACTATTTTTGTTTGAAAAATGGACATCTTTGCACAAAAAATGTAGTATTTTGTATTGGAAAAGAGGCTCTTTCAAAAAGTGATACTTTTTTGCTTCAAAAAAGGTCCTATTTTTTTATTGAAAAATTAAACAAAAATCATTAACTAAGAAACATATATTTTAAGAAGGGTCGTAATGGGTGCTTTACAAATTACGCATGTGTCGCATAAGTTGGCACACTGCGAGCAGCATACCAAGTGTCTACATGGCATAAACAATACACTGAGCTCGTTCACAAGACACACACGACAAATCAAAGTGTTTTGTGAGTCTGCGACGCCGCTATCTGTCATCAGTGGTCGACTGTCAAGTGTCACTACTGGAGGAAGAACTACAGCGCCATCTTGAGGTGTGTCATCTGACACTGGTGGTGGTGGTGTCATCAATGTGTCATCTGTCACTCTACTTTCCGGAGGAATATCAACGCCATCTGTCGGTCACTCTGCTAATGACATCTGACGTTTTAGGTTCTGGAGGGACATCAGCGCAAACTGTCGATCTGTGCCTGATCACCTTAATGTGCTCAGAGTAATTAGGGACGAAATCACAATGGCGGCTCCATTCACGATGGTCAGCCATAGGGTCGTCATTGGGTTGCCATCTGAACCCTTCTACTCTAACTCTAACTCTAATCAAAGTTCTTCGATTATTATCTGTTTTAAATTTAATTCCAAGCTATTTCAGTAAAACATTCAAACATGATTTGCACATCGAAACAATCTCCTTATTTTTCAGTTCATCGTTCAAGGATTGTAGGGTAACATGTTTTTCTGGATACATTTCAATATTCATACGTTAGGAGGACTGATATTATAACTGCATTTCTTAAACGAGATACAAGTGGAGTTTCAAATTAAAAAGAAAACTAGATGTAACAATAAAGTTTGACTTTTCAACAAATATACACAAAACCAATGACTTTCTTGATGAAGTCGTGTTTTATGAAAATGGGGCGGTTACACTTGTTCACAAAATTTTTTCACTAGTCAGTGTCACGTCCATCGAATGAACAATCATTATTATCTTCATTGTAATAAGGGGGTAAAATCACTTTTTTCATACATATCGTACAAAGTATTTCGTACTGCTATTTTCTGTCCTTCAGGTAATCAGCTTGTTTTCTTTTTGAGACGACGTCTACTTTTTCCTGGAGTTGATGGAATGGGTTTATTTTCGTTTCTTATTTTGATATTGTACTTACATCGTTTTTCGAAATAATTCAAGTGCATCTGCAACTCTCTGAAATACAGCAAAGAAAAGTTATGACATTTCTTTTGTGGTTTTAATTGTTATCTCTTGAACAGATGAAAGTGTTGAAAAAGGTCCACCATTCGCTCTTTCCCTTTCAAAATACTCGCACAAGTTCAACACAAATTGTTGTGCTTGTGAATGTAGAATACTTCCAGGTAAAATCTAAGAAAGAATTAAAATATATTGTTAATGTTTTTGACCTGTATTTATAGATCAAGGTAATGATTTTTCTCCCAATAGAGTTTACACACTATGAATAACTGTTGTGTTAATATACCGGTAGTACGTAATTATAGTCACAAATGTCAATTGTGAGGTTAAAAATTTTGAAGTATTTGTGAATAAAACACGTGTATTGTACTGGAAGTAATGATTCCAAGAGACGTTCAGTTTTGAAAAAAACTATTTTTATAATATATTCGACTGCAAAATAAAGTGAAACTGGCGGCAAACAATACCCCAATGACAGAAAACAATGACGCCATTGATGGTACTACGCTAGTCAATACAATGTTTGGCAAGTTCAGTTGAAATGTAAAACACTGTCGGTTTCATGGCTATCTCTTTTCACTGTTTTGAGTTTCAGTCACAATACCATAATTCTTACCTTAGAAGACAAATATTAACGAATTTTGATTCGCTCATAGCGGTTGTTAAACAGAGGTGTTCAATAGAGGGTGTGTGATTTCTTTGATCATTAGTTGATGACGCATGGGTAAAGATAAAATAATCGAACTGTTAGTGAGCCAGTTTGTGACAGATTACTAGTAGCGAGTATTCATTAAATCATATAATCGGTGGTACATATTGGTGCATTACAAAATCGTCGATTTATCGCAGATCTTCCTGAGGGAATATCATTACTTGTGGTGCAACTTTTTGTTGTGAAGTTGTTGATGATGTTGCATTATACTATTTGCTATAATTTTTACGGATGTTCTTGATAATGAGTTCAAAAGTGATATTTGCCGGTTACTGAGATATGATATGTTGTTATGTTACGGCCTATTATTCAAAGGACATATCTGTACCTTGGAAGAAAAAGAGCCAATGTCCACATTGTGCCGAATTGAGTTATTTGGCCCAATATACTTATATTATTTCAATTTTCATGTAGAAAAATGACCAAAGTTCTAGGTATCTCCAATGAGCAAAAATGATTTAATACTGAAGGCTGATGTCCATTCCTGCGTAATAGAATAATGGCCAATGTTTGACATTGGCCATTATTGTTACATTGGTTGTTAAATGAAATTCCTGTGAGTATGGACATTGGCCCTACTAGCCCTTCGTTATCGTACGGTTGACGGGACATCTAACCACATTCTCTCCCGTTGAATGCGATAGAAAGTGGTGACAGTACGTGACAGAAATAAAACCTTAAAGTAAACGAACTTTGAATATTTCAGAAATATGCAAACAGGCTACAGAAGATGGTGAGTAATAAATTGAATGCTGATTCGGAACAATTAGTGTAGATATGATGATATTCTTATAGTAAATGAGAAAAGCATGCTAGTGTCTCGCAGCCCGTCACAGGTGAACGAGAGTGATTTTGCGCCCAATACTTCACAGCTTTATTTATCCGTTGACTCCAGTTCAATATGTGAGTATTTGTTATTTTTAAAAGTGCCTTTCTCTTCAGGATCCCAATGATCTACCTTCAGGTTCTGGTGCTTGTTATGAAACTTTGAGGCCTGTGAGAGAAGTTGTAGAGGCAGGATTGACTCATTCATATTGCATCAACTCTGATGTATGTATATTTTAGTTTTCAGTGCTGTAATTACGAGGTCTGCATCATGTGTCTTATTTCAGATCGTACCAGCGCCCATTCCTTTCAACGAAATTAATGCTGTCTCAGATTATTTTGAGGTGAGCGTACATTTGAAATTTACTTATAGCATAATGAAACCAATGGACTCTTTCAGATTAACGAACAGATCGAATCGAAAATTTCCGAAGATAAGGATGACTCTGTGTGTGATAGAGATTACGCACCACTAGAGAAAAAATCGGAGTCGTCTGAAAATGAACTGAATGAAAACTTGGCAAGGTATTCCACAGTAGAAAGGAGTAAACGTGTGGGAGGTAGAAGAAGTAAAACACATTTTGAGTTTTCCCGCATATAGTAGCTACTATTCAAGAGAACGCACATTAAAAACATATCTGAGCCCGGATTTATCTATGGCTCTTATGTACAGACTATATTGTGAATACTTTCAAAATAATAACATGGATCCAGAGCGCGAGTGTCAGTATCGCAAAATTTTTAATGAAGAATTCAATCTTGCTTTTCATGCCCCTGCGAATGACACGCGCTAAATGTGACAAACTGAATATCAGTCTCAGGTCATTCGAGAATAAGGTACTCAGCTCTGACGAGCAAGAGAGGAGAAAACAAATTGAAATTGAGAAAAACCAACATTAGGATATGGCTGAGGCAGCATATAAACAGAAAGCTGCCGATAAAGAAAAAAGCAAACAGGATCCCTCATTCATAGTTGGTTCTTTTGACCTAGAAAAATGCTTGCCTACGCCTTATCTCCGCAACAGTGTTTCATTTTACAAAAGACAGCTCTGGAGCTTTAATTTGACAGTCTATCATACAAGTACGACAGGTAGTTTCGGGACTTGTTTTCTATGGAACGAAACAATAGCAAGCCGCGGAGGTAAAGAAATAGCTTCGTGCATAAGGAAATTTATTTTAGCATTGCCTGATACCGTACGGATTCTTAATTTGTATAGTGATTGTTGTTCAGGGCAAAACAGAAACATTTACATGTGCACAATGTTTTGTGTCCTCATGAGTGAATTAAAAAGTCATGGTCGACACCTTCAAGAAATCAATCATATTTTCATGGAACCAGGGCATTCTCTCATGGAGGCGGATACTATTCACGCCACTATCGATTCGGCCAAGAAGAAAACAAATTCTGCAATAGAAGTTCCTCATGACTGGATACATTTTATTAGAAATATACGAAGAACACCTCCCTAGAGAGTCGTAGAGATGACACAAACGGATTTCTTGAATATGAGTAGTTTGCAAGTGGAAAACTTGTTCATCGAAAAAAAATGAAGATGGATACATCATTTCCTGGATGAGTATCAAATGCATGAAATTCTGCCAGAAAGATGAATTTCAAGTGTTTTATAAAAATTCAGTGGGTATTGAAAATGCCAAGAAGATAGACTTGAGGAGAGGAAGTGTAGGAAAACGAGATGTAGGTTTAACAATAACGACTACAGATTTGAAACCACTTAACACAGAACCCATACCTCTAGCTGACCTCAAGGTTATGAACTTATTGGAGCTTCTTCCATTCATAAGTGAATACAACAGGCCGTACTATGAAAATTTCCGGCGATCCTCAAATCTGGAAGCTGACGACATCCCCGATCCAAATGGTGAACTCGATTTTACTGAATAAAAATTATTTTTCTCTTTGTTTATTTCCCCAATTTGAAATTCCATTATTCTGATCCTGCCACAAATTGTTTTCCTACACTGTATTTTTTTCTGAACTGAATAAACTTGTATCTGCAACTGAATTCTTTCATTACACCAAGAGGCCAATGTCATCTTGAACGATGTATTCCTCACGGCCTAAGTCCGATATTAGAGGCCAATGCCCTCACGAATGATATTTTCCTCACGGGCAATGTCCAATATTTTCTACAAATTAAGAAAACAGCTAATATATGTAATTAGTTGTAAAATCATACAAAAGAAAATGATTTAGCAATATTCAGACTCATGTAACGTTATACAGTTCTTCAAGACGAGCATTATTCTGTACTAAAAATATTTGCCCTCTTGTTTCTCGAAACAGCGAAATTGGACATCGGCCCTTTTTCTTCCAAGGTACAGATATAATACAACCGATATGATAATATGAATTATTTTTGGTACGAATAAATAAAGTATTACATTTTGACACTCCCAACAACAGGATATGAATCAAGCAAGTCTACTATTGTTTAGTAATAATTGTAGGTAGGATCGAAGGTAATTGCAAAGTATACAACATTATACCCATTGGTATTAGTATGCCTTCTTTGTCCTAGTGAGGCATTATTATGCCTGAGAGCATTTGAGTATTGTTCGTAGCAGTTGGTAAACGCGACACACATAATCCTCAAGTTCTTATACCATCAGTTTTCACTTTCTTAAACAGGATGAACAAGAGAGCGTAATCAAGTTGACGTAACTTCTTGTGTTACACCATTTTTATGATAATGATGGATTTTTCTTATATGTATCGATAACTTTTGCAAAAGACGCATGCGAGACTGGCACAAGTAGATATCAATACTCATTCTCATAATTTGAGTAAATGAACTTATTTGTTAATGTTCCATTCATCCTTGGTCTGCGCTTACCAAACTTTGAATCACTAGCAAAACAAATGGTTCGTTAATTTTTTGCTTCTATCGAATGAAACAATAATATGTACACAATTTGATTTAATTTTTTATTCGGAAGTAGCTGAAATGTAACTGAATCGTATAGCAATAAGGCTTAAACCACATATATGAATAAAATAATAATGCTTCTGATGTGTATTTTTCGATCTGTTTCATAAAATTTCTCCTCAATAAATCAATTCCAAAGAATACATTCTGTAGAGTGATTAGTGAAAATGCGGAAGTTTCGCAGCCAAAATGTGTGTTTACTTTGTTCACACAAACGAACACGCATCAATTCCTTTTATTACAACTTGATTTTTCATTAAAATTTTCACACGCTTGAAATTCAAATAAATATAGAGGTAATCTTACTGAGTTATCAGGTATTTGAATAAAGATAAATATTTACGAAATGTATTCATAAACGTACTTCAAACTATATGTGCAAAGATCTGAAATGAATATCTAATGATATTCGCGAGTATATTCCTGAGAACGAATAGATATGTTATATCAGAATCCTGAATGAGCCCAAAAACAAAAACCAGTGAACATTTAACAGATATCTCGCTTATTTGTCAATAACTATGTTGTTTGATTTCGATCGTTTGGTCATAAGCGTATCATATTTTAATCTTTTCATTATGTTTCCAAGTACCATTCACATCTTCTATTGTTTCAAATACATATTCAATTTGTAATCGTAATGACAAAGAGTACATGTTCTATATATAAAAAGAGATGACATGACCTATTTGTTGACGTTGGTTTCTATATATTCAATTAATGTTGTGGACTGTAAAATGCTTATATTTGCATAAAAATACAAATTCAAATATATTGACAACCCCTATTGACAAAAACAAATGTCTAGCAACATCAACAACTTTATACTGGATTCTCTTGATATCCAATACTATTAGACCGTCAGATAACGACAGATGTTGCTGTTTGCTATTTTCTGTTGCTATTTTCTCGTTTCTGGGATTCTGACCACTGAAAATTATGTCAGTGTCGAGCTCAAAATATGAAAATTCAGCGATCGGACGTGTGCTAGGCATATAGAAAATTCATTTTCTTTTTGCAAAAAAAATTGTTTTTGATTCTATTTTCTTGTTTATGGCATTTTAATACATCAATAGGTATAACAGTCTAAAAGTGAAAAACCAAAGCCATAAGGTTTGCACGTACTTAAAGGGTTGAAATAGGGGCGCGATCTTGTAAAATATAGTTGGTTGCTGATGCATTTTCTCGCTTATGGCAATCGACAGAATGAAATTTAATATCGTTAGGAACCCGAAAAAAATACCATAAGCCGGAAAGCTGTTGAGGTATATTGTCCGGACGGAAAATTTCGTAATTTTTTTTTTCGTTTTTTGGCAAACTTTCTCGTTTATGGCATTTGAACTATATGATTTTGATGATGGATAAACATCATAATGAAGAAATGAAGAAACAATTACAAGAGCAAAAAACAAAAATAGATACACTAGTTGAGAGACAAGAATACTTTGACAGATTCTGCAGACGACAAAAATTGATATTTCATGGGATACCGGAGAAAGAAAACGAAAACTGCAGCCAGGTGCTTCAAATTCTGGTGTCTGATAAAATGGAAATAAACCTTGAAGAGAAAGAAATTGAGAAATGTTTCAGAATTGGCAAAGTTCAAGAAAATAAACCGCGCCCGTTATTGGTTTCTTTCAACTCTACTTGGTGGAGGAATAAGGTTTATAAAAGCAAAAAGTTGATGAAAGGTTCCGGTATCGTGATTCATGAAGATTTAACTAGCGAGCAGAAAATTATCTTCAAAGCGGCCATACAAAAGGTTGGTAGAGACGGCAAAGTGTGGACCAACCATGGGAACATTTTCGTTAATTACAAAAATAATGAGTCTAAAATAATCAAGCTGATTAACTTACATAGTTTAAAGAACTTATAAAATTACCCTTGTAAGCAATATTATTTGATAATTGATCCAACTTCTTTTATGGGTGCAGTTGACCCATACTCCTTCAAAACATTTGTTAATTTCTTTATATTCTTTCAGTTTTTTTGAATTCAGTGGGAATGAAAACTGAATTATTTTTATGTGTCAGATAAAAATAGCTTGTTTGAATGTGAGGTCGTTATTACCGTCCTTGAATGAAATTAAGAAAATTATCACCAATGAAGAGTTTAAAATATTTCTCTGTTGTGAAACTTGGTTGCAAAATAATATATCCGATGATGTATTGATAAGAAAAGATAGAGATAGAGTGGACTTTGTATGTATATAAATAACAAAATTAAATATGAAAAAATAAATTTGAGATCAAATCACCACGAACAACTTTGGATCAAAATCATTATCAAAAATATGGTTATTGCAGTTGGAGTGCTATATAAATCACCACAACAAAACACAGCTGAATTTTTAAGTGAAATAGAAGATAGCTTTGGATATATTTGGCCCAGCGTAGATGATATTATTTGTATGGGAGATATAAATATTAACATTATTGATCTAGAACATGTTTGTACAAAAAATTTTTTCTCCATCTTAGAATCTTTCGAGCTGAAACAAGTAGTGGACCTCCCAACTAGAATAACGTCAACTATGGCAACGCTATTGGATGTAATCATTACTAGTTGTGATAAAGCAAGAGGTGGAAATCTAGACAGTAGCGGCATATCTGATCACCAAATTGTCTATCTTGAAACTGAAGTTGATAAAATAAAGAGAGAACCCAAAATGTGCATATATAGAAATTTTAGATATTTTGATCAAAACTTGTTTATGAACGATCTTCATGCTACCCCATTTTTTAGTATTTTTGATCAGGAGTCCGCAGATGAGAAAATTTCATTTCTTGTTAACTGTCTCATGAACCTTTTTGATAGGCATGCTCCAATTGTTAGGTCGAGAGTAACAAAACCCAACAGCTCTTGGTTGACTGAAACTATTCGAGAAATTATGTCGCTTAGAGATAAGGCTTTAAAAAAATATAAAAAAACAGAATCCGATACTCATCTAAAATATTGCAGGGACTTGAGAAAGTATGTCAACAAAGCCGTAATAAATGAAAAAAGGCTTATTTCACATATCAATTCAATTCATGCGATAGTAAACAGTTCTGGAAAATTCTAAAGGCAAATAATTTTGTAGCGAAGAAATCATACGAATTGCCAGAGAATATGAAAAGTGTAAATGAAATTAATGACTATTTTGTTAACTCAGTTTCTTCTGCAGAACCTCCAAATGAACTTTTAAACTCTTACTAAAATAACTGTCTAATCAATGAAGTTCCTTTTGAATTTTCAGAAATAAATGACTTATTCGTGTATGAAGCAATTTGCACCATTAAGACTAATGCCAAAGGATGTGATGAATTGAATTTATCTTATTAAAATATGCTGCCCGCATATAGTCCCTTATGTAACACACATAATCAATTTTTGTTTAACAGATAAAGTCATTCCACAGGTCTGGAAATTAGCAGTGGTGCGAGTACTTCCTAAAAAAGCAGAACCAAATGAACTCAAAGACTTACGAGCTATAAGTATACTTACTACTCTATCTAAAGTACTAGAAAGAGCTATAGAATATCAGTTGAAAGAACATCTCGAGAAGTATTCATTACTTCCTAAAATTCAATCTGGATTCCGTAAAGGTTACAGCTGCACCACTGCTCTTATACAGATAGTAGATGATATCATTAAAGCAAGAGACCAAGGTTTGTGTACTGCTTTGGTACTCCTCAGTCGTGCTTTCGACACAATAAATCACTCACTGTTATTGGCTATTCTACATTATATGGGCTTGTCTGAACATGCAATAAAGTTATTTGAAAATTATCTATTGGACCGGAAGCAAAAAGTATGTATTGACAATACTTACTCTACAACTTTGAATATCAGATCTGGTGTACCACAAGGTTCAATTCTTGGCCCACTTCTTTTCACCTTGTATACCTCCACCATCCTCAAGTCACTTAAACATTACTCAATTCACTGCTACGCAGATGACACGCAGATTTATTACAGATTCGAATCAAATAATGCTGAAGCAGCAAATGCGTTGATAAATGATGACCTGCATAACTTCATTGAACCAGCCTCATATCATTGTCTGCAGATCAACACAAGTAAATCAAATGTAATGATATTTGACTCGAGAAATATTAGAATACGTGATGAAATAGATATTACTATAAATAATGAGGTACTAACAGTAGTGAATCAAACAAAGAATCTGTGAGTTATATTAGATACTGAATTAAGATTTGAAATGCATGTGAATAAACTTTTGCAAAGAGCATACTTAGCACTGAAGACTATGTACAGTGCTAGGCATGTCCTTTCTCCTTCTATTAAATTATTGTTGTGCGAGTCGATTATATTATCAATATTCAATTTTGCTGACTCACTCTATGGTCCTAATCTCAGACAACAATATAAAAAAAAGATTCAAAAGATCCAAAATTCGTGTTTAAGATTTGTGTATGGTATTCGTAGACGTGAAAGAATATCTCATAAACTGGATGAAGCAAATTGGCTTGATATGGATAGACGAAGACTGTTGCATGATGCGTGCCTATTTCATAAGCTTAAATTAACTAAAAAGCCAAGCTATCTTTATCGTAAGTTAACATTCCGTACAGATGTCCATAATCTGAATATAAGGTATAGAGGTACTCTAACACCACCAAAATTCAGAACGGAATACTTTAAGCGTTCATTTTCTTTTCAAATTTGCAAAATATATAATTCACTTCCACTGGACATAAAAAAACTAACAATAACAAGCTTCAAAATAAAGTTAAAAAATTATCTTTTCGACCATTAATAATTTATTTTCATGGACAGGAAAGGTGATGACGATCCTCACATTCATAATTCACGCAATTTTTTATACACTGCAAAAACTCTCCATGTAGAAGGGTATGTTTTAGGGTTGAGTGGTAGAGCAACCTAGGGGAGTACTCTACTCCCATAGATTGAACTCCGCCCTTTTCTTCTAATAAAGAAAAAATGTACACATATTTTTATTTGTAAATGTTTAATTTTGAAGAAATAAAGGCGATTATTATTATTATTATTATTATTATTATAAAATTGCATGAGCTTTGCATGTACCTCAAGAAAAGCCATAAGTTGTAAAGTTGTAGAAAAATTTGTGGAATTTTTTTTCATTTTCTCGTTGATGGGAATTGGCATGTGAGAAGAAAATAGTATGTCAAGACAAGATACCTCATACCTATTAACTACTCGGCCTAATTCAAACGTGAAGAAAGAAGCCCGATAAATTTTTACCCACTAATATGAGCCTAAAAAATCTGCAAATCGGCAAGAACAGTGAATTCATTTGAAGGAATTTATATCAATAATACCTACGATGAGTTTTAAACTGAATCGATTTTTGAATAATTCGTCACACATTATTGTTAGACTTTCAACGCTCCATATTTTTCAAAAGAATGGATCGATTTTCAAAAACTACGCAGCACTGTGTAGGGAATGACAAGATGTTATCTAACACCAATCGTAGCATTGATCACAGGAAATATCACTGAAATATGCGTATACAGGTGGTCATTTCAAACGAAATGAAGGATACTATTCAATAAATTTATTACAGTGAGCGCTTGCAATTGTGTCCCTGAGGAGTGTTGCACAAATAGATGAAAGATGTAATTCAATGATCGTGAGGAAAACTAGTTGTTTTCAGATATTTGGCTCTCACTTTGTGGAAATGTGTGAAGAGGAAAGTGTTTTTGACTGTGGTCGAAATTATTTGTATCCACAAAATTTTATTAGATTGTTCATATTTGTAGGCACTAATTGCTTCTATAACAGACCAATATAGATGGAATTTCCGACTCTGAAGTCGGAATTTCCGACTTTGAAATCGAGAAAACAAAATTCCGAGTCCAAAGTCGGAATTTCCGAGTTTAAAGTCAGAATTTCTGAGATTGAAGTCGGAAAAATAAAAGAAAAAGCTATATAATATATTAATATATTAATAGTCCCCCTCTCCCTGTTAACTTTTGAACGGTTTGACGTACAAACATAAAAAACCGTTTGGAGGGTATTACTGATACTACTTTTTGAAAGAAAACACATTGTGATTGCTCGATAGATGGCGTGGGGAGGGGCACAACAATTACAGTTTTTTAAATATATCACATTGTTGAAAAGATAATTCAAGTCTCTTTTTAACCATCTAAATTTTTTTGAATTTCATTTCATTCAAAAGTTATCGTGGTCAGGTAAGGTAAGGGATTCAGATCCGCACTCATTCTGACATTTGAAATGCAAATTGTAAAAAACGTAAAATTGGTGATGCTTGAAAACAGAATTGAATGTGAATATGTAATCAGCGAACCTAGAAGAATCATCAGTCATCAATTGTCACATCAATCAACAACAGTCACTCAGGTCCTTCGCACCTTCGATTTATTCATCAGACACATCATCCTGAGGAAACCTACACACGTAAGAAAATCATATACAAAAGAACGCTAGTCAGTGGGTAGAAAGCATTGAGGTATTTTTCGATTCCTTTCCTTATTCCTTATACTCATCCTCCTTAGTTAGTTTGCTTTGCATCGTTAAGCTCTCACTCGTAAAAATTGATAGATTCTAAAAAAATTAAAGCATTGAACCAAAAACGCGTAGTTATCAAGAGTAAACTCACGAGATTTTCAAATCTCTTAGTAGATTTGACAGATACTCGAAACTCAATGAATTATATGTCAGATTAAAGAAAGTTAATCTTCTTTGGAATGATTTTGATACCGTTCAGTCGGAGTTAGAATTCACAGATGAAGCAAATGATCATACTCAAGAAAGAATTGACTCAGTCACCCGAGCAAGGGATTTAGTGAAAATACTTTCAGCTAGACAAGTAAGTGCAAACACTACTTCAACTAGTGCAAATACTTCTTCAAATAGTACATCCAATACTATGAATTCAGATCCGAATATTCAATATAATAGTACAAATTTACCGAAACTATGAGGCAATGATACATAACTGTAGTTCAATCAGCGGAATTCAAAAATTCTGGTATTCATAATCATGTCTCAAAGGTGAGGCAGCTAATGTTTTAACAGCTTTGGAGGTATCTGAAGCAAATTATACAAAAGCTTGTAGTGGAAGAGCCCGCGACACTAGACCAATAGTAATAACACTTATCTACTTAATACATATCACTCGTTTCCTTATTAATTGGAGAACACGGAATGGCGCTGCTGCCTTGCATAGACCGAACGACGCGTGAAAAAACAATAAAAAAAAAAAAAAATTCGTGTTATCAAGTATTATAACACTTTTCGATTTCGTTTATTTACTGATATAGGGGAGGGATAGGGCTATAAGAAAAGTCGGTGCTGCCAGCTCCCTGCACAACCCTTACCTGTGTCAGCAGTGAAAGAAATACCGCTAAATTTCGATTATCAAGTATCATCAACTTTTCAAAAAATCGAACGGCATCTTGAAGATGAAGAAATTCTGAGTGAGGAAAACCACTGCTGCCTTTTGTAAACACTACCCTATACGGTGGCAGCAGCGGTTGAAAGTCGCGCTCCTCGCGACCAAATTTCGCCGTTTAATTCGGATTCAACAGCATAGACCCGGTTCTTTTTGATTTTAACTGATGAAATACGCGAACCACTATAAGTTACAATAATTTTTACGTGTCGTTGATTGTTGAAACAAATGAGATTGCATTTTTCAAGTGACTTTTTTTCATTAATTCGTCGTTTTCCTTGTTTTTTATTTTTAATTTCACTTGTATACCATTACAATTGAGAATAAATACGACGGGATAAAACCTAGAAGATGGTAAACTAAATAAGACGAGATAATACCTAGAAACTACCTAGACACGCGCAGGTATAAACTTGTCCCTACCATATACATTGCCAGATCCTAGCTGTGCTATTTGTAGAAGCTATTCCGTAGAGAGAGAAAAATCCTCAGGAACCGTTTCTTCGGCAAGAGTTCGTTTTAACCTGACTTGCAGATGAGTGATCCGCATGACCAATCAGATCGGTTGTAGAGTGGGAGTGTGGAAATGTCACAACATTTATGATTATTCTGTCTACATTAGGTTGGTCAGGTTGGGTCCATTTTTTAAGCATTATCAACTAACTATATGCTAGTTTTCGAGGTGTTTTGCCCTTCTTATCTTAATTTATCAAATTAGCTACACCTACCCTACAAATGGTCTGATTGGTCCCGTGATCGCTCAACTGGAAGTCAGGTGAAAACGAACTCTTGCGTTTCTTCGGACAGTTATTTGCTCAGGGCTAGAATTATGAACGTTCCATACGAAAACTGTCACAATCCGTAGGATAGAATGATTCAATATTACTCAAAACATAATGAGGTTTGAGTCGATATTAGTGGTCTGCAAGAAAGAATGGAATTATATCTACCCTATAGACTACTGATATCGACTCAAGTTAGTCAAGTTGCAATATATTTTGAATTGTATTTGTTTTCATAATTGCTCAAATCTGACATATGTCAAACTCGCTACGGATTGGGTGTTCGTAATTTCACCCTAGTTCAGCCAGTAGTTAATTGTCGTTTCGCTGGTATTTCTCAACGTATCTTCTGTACAAAATGGTTTGTTTTATTTGCAAGAAATCTCGTGAAATAATAAAATTTAACGAAAGTACGTTGAATAAATGCTTAAATATTCTCGAGTACAGAAAAGAAAAACATTTAAAGTACGGCG
Source organism: Chrysolina americana (assembly GCA_958502065.1). Taxonomy (NCBI): domain Eukaryota; kingdom Metazoa; phylum Arthropoda; class Insecta; order Coleoptera; family Chrysomelidae; genus Chrysolina; species Chrysolina americana. The sequence goes on along the minus strand of OY293415.1, from coordinate 40,294,063 downwards.
ATATATCTTTGGATCGTGCGAATAGTGACAATTGCGGATATCACTACCAGTGCTACAGGAAATTTTCTGTGTTAAAACGGAAAAACCAAGAAGAGCTACAAGCGCGGTTTTCTTCTAATGAAAGTGTAAGTATAGAAAATATGATAGAAAGGCTGAGAGTAGGTTTTAATATCTCGTTCACAAATTCCACAGTCCAACACATCTGATGCCTCTACTGAGAAAGCTGGTCCTGCACAAAGAGACGAAAATGCAAAAGATGTACCAGGATCTTCACCGGCAGAGAGAGACAACAATAATCCACCGTACCGAGTACATGTCGCGACACCTGAGGTCAGTTTTTTTACGAAAATTTATTCAAATTGAAAATATTACTCATTTCATAATATTAATATTATTTTATAAATAATAATATTATTTTTTTTTAACTTAAAAAAACGACGTTATCACTCTAACTTTCGGAAATTTGTATCTACCATGCTGAAACTTTTTACAAAAATAGTCTAAGGGACAGTCATAATTTGTATCGAATTTGGGAAGAATCCCTTAAGGAGTTTTGAATGTTGAATTTTTTTTTTGAACGTTGTTATTTTTAGAAGTCATTGGTTGTACTAACACTTTGTACTCATTATAGAACATTATTGAGGACGAAAGCCCTAAGCCCAATGCGTCGAAACTCGGAGCTGGAGATTTTGCGAATGAACCGGGAAAGTCAGAAAACACGACGACTTCCACACCTGCAGGCTTGGAAACCGTGAATCAACGGACGTCGCTTTCCACATTTTCACCAACACCGATGGAAGTAGAGGAACCGCCGCTTCATTCCTCAGATGTACAGGAATACAATAAGAAACAGCAAATTCAGCCCTGCATTTTCTGCTCTATCCAAGTGAAGTCTTTATGTAAGAGAAGGGTATCTACTATCATATGTCCTTCGGAAAGTACACGGAGTAACATTCGAATGTACGCTATTGGTTTGCAAGACGAAAAGGTACTCGCTGATATGCAATTGCACGAAACAATCGCCTATCATTCGGCGTGTTACGCAACGTATCGAAATAAGTACTTGGATGCCATTAAGAAAAGTGAAAATCCGAAAGAACCTGGGTTATGGCACGACATCCGCGAAATTCACAAAACCGCATTCAAATCTATTTCGGAATTAATCCAAGATGAAATTATTGATAAAGAAAAAGTATATTTCTTGCTAGATCTTTATGCCACTTATAAATCACATCTTATTGAATATGGCGATGGTGTGTACTCGAAAGATAACGTAGATGACGGCAACGTATCCACTTTCGCCGATAAAATTTTAGAATCATTCGGCGACCGCATCGCAATTCACACTTCCGAAACACCACGTAAAAATCGAATCGTTTATAAAATCGATATTAATACAAGTCGATTGGTGCAAGATAAATTACTTCGCGAGACATCAGACGCTACTAAATTGGAGCAAGCTGCTTTCGAAATCAGAAACTCGGTCAAAAATATTCCACTCAAAAAACTACCGCACGATGTTAAGGTTGAAAATATAATCGAGGGAGAATGTGTAATTCCGGAGCTCTTATTCGAATTCGTTTGTAATCTTATCCAGGGTCCGGGTTATCGAAGAAGAAATTCAAGCACTGACTTCACGAGAATCAAATCTTTGTGCTCGGATATTATTTATCTGGTAACCAATGGTAGAGTCAAACCGTCAAAACAGTTAACATTGGGGTTGGCGATGAAATCTTCAACAAGCTGCAGAAAAGTTCTTGATATTCTTAATCGATATGGGCATAGCATTTCCTACACCACAGCAGAGAAGATAGAAACTGAAATGACATTCACTGAATACCAGAACAGTACCCCGATTCCCGCTGGAATTTCAAAAGCTTCTGGGCTCTGTACACACGTGGCGTACGACAATTTTGATCGTTTTGTCGATACAGTGGGAATTATTTATCAGTTTCGTTCTCCTTTACATCCTTCTGATGCAGTTTCCATGCCCCGCGAAATGCCCAAGACATCTGATGTTCGCTGTGACGACAGGTCATTCTCAAATCAGCCAAAATTCCGAAAGAGACGAAAGTTTTCTGAAATTCCAACCGATATCGAACCCTATTACAAACCATCGAAAGACTATGTCCCCTTAATGCCGTACAACAAGAAGAAAGATTGTTTACACGATTTTGAATTTGCTGAAAAAATTGCTGCATCGAAAAACATGTTATGGGCGTTATCATTTTCACAACTTCCCAATATTCCAATGTGGATTGGATTTAATTCCTCCACTACCATTGACCAAAGCGAAATGCAGATCGTTGATTACTTGGCGCCCATCAATCGTTCTCCAACGTCGCATCAAATCGTCAACGTCACTTTGGAAAATGCTGCCAAGATTGCCCAACACTGCGAGCAATCGAAAATTATCTTCACCTATGACTTAGCTATTGCCAAAATGGCAATGCTCATTCAACACAACGAAAGCCCACAGTACGATAATATTTTTATAAACATGGGAGCGTTCCATTTACAGATGGCGTATTTCAAAGCCGTAGGGAAATTCATCGATAACTGCGGTATCACGGACGTTTTAGTTCAGTCAGAGGTTTTAGCCGGCGGTTCAATCAATTCCTTCCTCGATAGCAAACATTTCAATCGATGCAAAAGATTGCACCCACAGCTCTCAGCTGCACTGCAAACTTTGCATTTGGAGCATTTTTTGTCAGAGAATGAAATGTGCTCTGAGGTTTTGGTACATCATTTGAAATCGACCATAGGAACTCCTGTGGGGCCAAATGATCATTTGAATATGTCTCCTGGTATGCGTCACTTTCTCGAGCAGTACACAAACTTCCGTAACGCAACATTGGCTGGTGAGCATGGAAAAACCGCGCAGTTCTACATGAAGTATGTCGAACTGATAGACACGTTTTTTAATCTCTCTCGAAGCATTCGTACGAGCAATTTTGAATTGTACGTAACCGCGATTTACAACATTGCTGATTTATTCTTCATCTTTAACCAGCCTAATTATGGTCGGTCAAGTACTTGTCGAATTTGTTGACGTTGAAAACTACCAACTCCACTTTGTTGGACGATTTTAAGAGAGGAGCATTTGGAGTGAAATGCACTAGCGGAATTCTGGCACGAGCTCCCGTAGATTTAACGTTGGAGCAAACAATGGATGCTGCAAATTCTCTGACAGGTATTAGTCATTTCACAAACTCGATTTGTGCTAGGCATCGTTGGGCCTTAAGCCATAGTATGAGAACAAAAATCATTTCCCAAAGTGCTCGCAGACGTTGGAATAATTCGCGGAGACGATATTTCGTATGAATTAAAGACGAAAAGAATCGGAAAAGATCGGGATGCTGTTGCCAAGATTGTTGACGCAATAAAGCTCAATTTGAATCCGTTTGATTGTAACATGGACGCCAAAAGTATATTTCACATAACGACGGGAAGAGCTGTATCTAATTCGGTCGCTGATTTCCTTTCAAATGCAAAAGACTTGGGTGCAGAAAAGAAGGTTCTGTTCATTAAAGAATGCGAGGTCGATGAATCACGATTTTCGAAACCATTGAAACGGCATCCAATCAAAAAGTTCGCTTCCGAGAGCATAAAAACGGTACAGAAAAGTGGGGACGGAAGTAAACAGGCTTTAATTACAATGGAAAGGGACGTATTCGGGCGTTTATTGGCCATAGCATTGGAAAAAAAAGTTGACATTGTAGCTTGCCTTTCGTATCCTCTTGCTCCTGCGCCTCCAGCCCTTTGCCACTACAACGGTGATATGCACAAAACGGACAAGTCAATGCTCGCAAAAGTGTTGAAATCGAATGTAGATTCTGTACCACCCGGAATTGTGGACATTGATATTATCGATAGTTTTTATTTTTTGTATATCATCGGTTCATTCTTGCCACAAAGATTCGAGAAAGTCTCGAAGACAATACTTGTGAAAATTTGCAACACAAGGGCTTCGGAAATTCACATGGTGTTTGATCGATACTTTTCTCCTTCAATCAAAGATTGTGAACGTGGAAAACGCGATGAACAAGACGTTCCATATAATATCGTTGGACTAATTTCTTGCAAAGCTTGAGAAACAGGAAATTCAAGGAAGCTCTCGTGAGCTTTCTATCAGAGCACTGGGCAAATGATAGCTTAGCGTTGATTTTTCAAGACAAAAAGGTTTTTTTAACGGTCGAAGAACGCTGTTTTTCGTACCGGGTACTCGAAAACCACGTTGTAAGAGCAGAAGTAAATTACACATGCCACCACGAAGAAGCAGACACGAGAATTATTTACCATATTTCTAAAGCGGAACCGACATCGAGAGTCGATATAAAAGCATCGGATACAGACATCTTGATTATTCTTTTGGGAAACATCCACAAATTTCCTGAGATCAAGTTGTGGATGGTTAACACTTCCGCGAAAGCGTCAGATAATTCGCTGGTCGATTGCAGCAAATTGGCGACGGTGTTGGGAGCGGACCTGTGCAAAGCATTGCCAGGTTTTCACGCTTTCACTGGATGCGATTATACGGCTGCATTTTTCCGGAAAGGAAAAATTCGACCGTTTAAAATGCTCCAGAAAAGCGGAGATTATCAATGTGCTTTCGCGTCTCTGCAACACAAAGCGGTTCTGCAAGACGAGGATATTATTGATACATTGCAGGAGTTCACCGCACAGATGTACTCTGTAAAAATATGCAAACGAGTCGATTCGGCAAGGTATGAAATTTTTCAGAAACTATATTCTGCTAAAAAATCGAGCGATGGTATTATGAAAAAAGTCAAGGGTTTTGATTCGAGTCGCTGATTCAGATCGCTGGAACAAAAAGTGTTGCGAACAATTTTTGTTACCAGCATGTGGCAAAACGCTACCTTGCCAGAATGCTCGACATTGAGTGCCGAGGAATACGGTTCGGAAATGGGGGATACATTAAAACCTCGTTGGTACAGAGGACAACCAACGCCTCTACTTGTTGACGACATTTTGTCATTGTCGAATGACGAGGAAGACGACGAGTTTGACGTCGAATCGCATTCTGAAAGCGATGAAGATTAGAATAGATTTATTTATTTTATAAGTTTTATAATATAATAAAATGACTGATAATGATGAGGCAGTTTAATTATTTCAATAATCCATTTCGAACTTTTCAAGAAAAATAAAAGAAGGAAATTAATGAAAAAAAGTCACTTGAAAAATGCAATCTCATTTGTTTCAACAATCAACGACATGTAAAAATTATTGTAACTCATAGTGGTTCGCGTATTTCATCAGTTAAAATCAAAAAGAACCGGGTCTATGCTGTTGAATCCGAATTAAACGGCGAAATTTGGTCGCGCGGAGCGCGACTTTCAACCGCTGCTGCCACCGTATAGGGTAGTGTTTACAAAAGGCAGCAGTGGTTTTTCTCACTCAGAATTTCATCATCTTCAAGATGCCGTTCGATTTTTTGAAAAGTTCGATGATACTTGATAATCGAAATTTAGGGGTATTTCTTTCCATGCTGCCACAGGTAAGGGTTGTGCAGGGAGCTGGCAGCGCCGACTTTTCTTATAGCCCTATCCCTCCCCTATATCAGTAAATAAACGAAATCGAAAAGTGTTATGATACTTGATAACACGAAAAAAAAATTTTTTTAAAATTAGAGTCGGTGGAAGACTCAAAAACTCAAACATTCCATATAACAATAAACATCCTATTTTATTACCAGCCAAGGGTAACTTCAATAAATTAGTCATTAGATTAGAACATATAAAACAGTTACATGCAAGCTACTTTGGCAAATGGCGTAGGCTGAATCGCCCAGTGTCTAAATTGTGTATCCTACCAATAGACTGTTGATAATCATACTTTACTGTTACGTACTCTGGTAATGGTGACTTTATTTTATTGTTTTGTATTTCTATTTTGAAAGTTGATCCTTTCAAGGGGGCGCCATGTACTGATTTCTACTATTTTCGTATATTTATAAGATCTGGCATTACACTAAAAAAGAGTTAATACGATTAGGAAGACTTGTCAGTTTGACATTCGAATTTGTTGAAAAGTCACATCAGTTGTATGTTCGTTCATGAATAAAAAAATTCAAAATACTTCACTTAATTAAAACAAAGTTCATTCAACGCAAGTTGTATTGTGAAAAAGCTCATGATATTATACAACACGTAAAAGTTGGAACAAATATGTTAAGAGCTTGATACGTTTACTGGGGAAAAACCTTAGACACGTCGATTTTCTTTTTCAGTTGCGCATTTTTTGGTCTGCTCGGGTTTTCGATAGCGTCATCATTGTTCGAGTTATGACGTCTTCATACCTTTTTTTATATGGCAATCCCCTGTTTTGACAATACTTTCAAAAATAACACATTTTTGTGGGTATGGTCGTCAGATTTTTTTTTATATCACATAATCGAATGTTCGAGAAATAAAATATTCATAATAAAGTAATTTTAAACATGACAACATTTCTAAATGATCCTACAAACTATTAAATCAAGTGCCCAAATTGCAAGCCATTTGACTCTTGATACTATGCAAGGCGATGTTGGAACTATTGCAAAACATTAGTAAGGGTATCAGTGTTAATTAAATTAATTTCGGACCAAATTCTCTATTTTAGTTGATCAATAGTATTAGGTCTGCGTAAACTTTTTATTCAAGATATCCTACCAAACAAATCTAACAGGGTTAAATCAGGAGATCTAGCTGACAACTCTAAAAATTCTCAACTGCCAATCCATCTATTAGGAAACATATTATCGAAGTATTCACGTAGATTCCATATGTAATGTGGTGGCACTCCATCTTGTGAATTGTCCGGTAGCTGATGATATTGATGATGTGGGTACAGAGGCGTGAGTGCGGGAATTATGTGTTGTTGCAGTAAATCAAAATATTTTTCAACGTTTAATGAACCGTCAATGAAAAAATTCCCACAATATATTAAATTTACCAGCTATTTCCGCCCACACGTTGACTGTCTGTGGATACTGAGTGTGCCCTTCCATCGCCTAGTAAAGGGTTCTCTGGTGCCTAGTACCTACAATTCTGCCTATTTACTGTACCATTCAAGCAGAAGGTGGCATCATCTGGGACAACACATTGCCATATATGGATTGCGAATTATTATTACCTATATCGATCCATGAATTAATTCACAAAATTCTTGTTTGCGATCGAATTCATCTCCATCAAGTTCATGAATTAGTCACTTTCAGTATAGATATAGGTGCCACTATTCTTTTTTAGGCATTTTAGAATAAACGTTTGACACTTTGATTGCTCCAATGCAACTTGAGCTGTGGGTTCATGAGGATTTTCTTGCAAGTATAATAATACATCCAATTATTGATCTTCCGTAACGCCTGGACGACCTTTCTTATAAATATCACAGACATTTTTACAATTTCAAAATTTTGCCTCGGCTTTGCTCACCGTCGAACGTGTAATAGTTTTATCGGGATATTAATTGTTAAATAAGTTACAAACCTCAGCTTGCGTACTGGTCATATCTCCATAACCTATATAATAATAATAAGTCTACTTTATTCACATACCAAAAAAAAAATTGGGGTATGGTGAATGGGCGGAGTGTCAGCAGGAGCTGTTTTTCAACTCTACCCTAAACGTGTACATATGCATACATACACCCATCTGTATAGACACATGTATATACACATATATACACACCCACACGTACCCGTGCTTACACACATATACATCGACACACCTGTACATACATACATATATTAGCTAATATAATATACTTAATCAATGCCAATTAATATTATTGAAATAATCATAAATCAAATGTGATAAAGATAATAATTTAAATTCTAATAATATAATTATTGAAAACCTGAATCAGCGAGCAATTGTTATAAATAAATAAGACACATTATATTCCTGTCAGTTTCTAATGAGGTGTAATTTTAGTCTTTTTTTTGAAATTTATCAGACTATAGGACTTGAATTCGCTGGGCAGTGAGTTGTAATGTTTCGGTGCATTATACGAGAAACTTCTTGTAAATATGGAAGAACGGTGTTTAGGAATAACAAGGACTTTGCTGTTGCGTGTCACAAATCTATTGACGTTGGAGAATGATACCAATCGTTGAAAGAGATAGTCAGGTTTGCGAGAAGTAATTACCTTATGTACATTCGTTAATAAGTGCAAATTTCTGAGTTGTTCTAGTCTCAACCATCCGGATTTTTTCATAGCTGTTGATATGTGGTCAAACTTACGGATTCCATAACAGAGTCGAAGGCAAGAGTTTTTTATGCGCTGGAGGCGATGAGCATCAGACTGCAGCAAGGCGGGGCCATAAAGAGAATCACAATAGGAAAGTTTTGAGAATATCAGCGATTCACAAAGTTTCATTTTGAGCTGTGTAGACAGTATGTCTCTGTTTGGGTATAACTGCCGTAAGGTGTTATAAAAGCTTTGACATAGGTAGCTAACATGTCTGGTGAATCTCAGTTCTGGATCGAAATATATACCTAAATTTTTACTCTCTTTCACCATAGGTAGTGTGTCGTTTCCGATACATAATTCAAATTCAAATGAATTCAGAGCTAATTCCCTCATTTTTTGTGGTCCAAATAACATTACTACCGATTTTTTTGGGTTCAGTTTAAGTTTATGAGCAGATGAGATATCAAATATTGACTGAAGGTCGTTGTTTATAATATTCTAGGCTACTTGATGGTTACAATACGGAAATGAGAAATATATTTGGGTGTCGTCTGCGTAGTGGTGAGCAGTGGATTTGATGCTGAAGCGATGAAAGTCAGAAATATATATACTAAAAAGTAAAGGACCCACACCTTTGGTAACTGGTAGAGACTTTGACACTTTACCGTCGATGGTGACGCTTTGACTGCGGTCAGCTAAATAGTTTTGTATCAAACGGACAGCGCTATTTGAAAATCCAAAAAAGGTCAGTTTTTTACTTAGTATATCATGGTCCAGTGTGTCGAAGGCTTTACTGTAATCAAGTAAGATCAGACAGGTGAGATTACCGACATCAGTAGCCCTGAAAATATCATCCGCAATTGCTAAAAGAGCAGTGGTAGTGCTGTGTTGTGTTCGGAAGCCTGATTGAGCAGAAGTAATAATATTATGATCATACACATATGAAGAAATTTGATCTTTGATTGCCATTTCTGCAACCTTGGAGAGAGATGGAAGAATATCATTAAAATCTTCAAGCGTTGCTTTTTCGCTTAAGGGTTTTCATCCCTGAGAAAAAATGGAGTCAGAAACGATTTTATCTCTTCTATTGATGGAAGGATATATGAGTGTATAAAGGTAAATATAAAAAAATATTCTTCAATTATTAAATGAATGAACAGTATATTTCCCCTCATTTTTAGGCATTTTTGTTCATTTCCATCATCAAAACTAACGAATATTTTTGTGTGGTTTTATCTCAGTACCTATTGAAGTATATCATTTACTTAGTTGAAGGTCTATCTCACTTTCTTTTTGAAGATTTAACTTTTGGGTGAATAATTTCACAAGAATGTGTTGTTTTCGCCGAAATCAACTTTTTCTGGTGTTTCAATATTTCACCTGAAAATTGTGTCAGTTTGAATAAAATAAAACTCATCTTACATACAATATTTATATAATTCTAGAAGCACCTACTCTATTTCATTCCATTTTGTAACGAATCTTCCAGGATTCCAGAGAGAGAGACCCCCCAGAACCTCCTAGGAGCTTGTGCGAGCAAGGAAAAGATCCGGGGCCGATGGCCGTGCTGGGCTTTGAACCCACGACCTTATGCTTGTAAGGCGAGCGCTCTACCACACGACCATCACGGCCCATTTGTATTTACGTTTCTTCTGTATCTATATCTAACTCGTACTGTAACATATCGTGCAATTAATTACTGGTCTCATAGTCTCAATCTTACACACTGTTGATACGAATTCCGAATATTCGTTACTGCTTGATGATTTCATCTGTACTGACAATTCTTGAAAACCTGTTTTGAACTTAACTAATTTCATATATTATATAGTCCTATATAAAATATAAAGAATTTTTTCACGAAGATCTAACACATAAAGAACTTTCCAAAAACAATCATTACTTCCATATACTTTTCTTCGTGGAGTCTGCTGATTGAAAAATATTTAATTTTTCAGATTCTTTGGAATTTGAAATTGTCACCCTAACTTTACTCAAACTTTATGATTAATTCATACCATTATGAATAGAAAATCCCAAGATTCTCACATAAATTGAACTAATCAGAAAAACACATGCTTCAAAAAAATCACACGATACAGACTTACCCATCCCTATAGGACTATGTGGTATTATTATACGGGTCACGCGTCCTAACAACCCTTAATAGAAACGATTCGAACCCTAATGCGGGTATGACTGCCGGTAAAAAATAATGATTGTACTAACGGAAAATTTCTTCCCGAATTTTTCCATATGATGATCATATCTCATTCTAATAAGTTTAAGTAGAATACACAACGACAATAATTACACGATACACAAGCTGACTGGCGCCATGGGATGAGTGGGTTGTAATCGTTGAAACTTCGTAAAAATAGTGACTTCTGCCAAAGTTGAAGTTTGGAAACGTTATAAGTCAAATTTTTAAGATCTAAATTAAAATATTTTTTAAAGTGGTTAACTTTGAAAGGGAAACCAAGCCAAGCATTGTATGGAAGTAGTAAATTCTTACTTTCTGTATCTTCTAACATATAAATCATCGTTATCTATTTCTTACATTAGATTTTATAGGAAATATTATTATGTAGTATGATTGACTTTCCATACGTAGAAAAACAAAATCAAATATTTACTATTACAACCAGTTACTTTCCATACCATTTTTGAAAACACTCCGATAATCCACATACACATATAATCAGAGAGTGTTGTTACGATAGTAAAAAAATTATACTGAAACGATTCTAACGCAGCTACTTACGTCTATGTCACATTTAAAGATAGAAGGAATCCTTGAGGCTAGCTTTGCAACCAAGAGTATTCACTTCATGTGAATTGGGATATTTTTTTTGTTTTGTAGATGAAATTCATGTTTGTAGGGATGCTCATTAGAAACTCATCAGCATATCAACATGTGATGACAGTTTGTATCAAATCAAATCTATTTTCATACAATGAGCATAATTTCCACAGAACTTTCTACGATGAATTTAATATTATTGCCAGTTATCTTTATGGGGTGAATGGCTGATAGTATGTTTATCTGATCAAACAGTAAGTATATATTATTCAGTCAATTGAAAGTTCATCTTGTGTCTCATTTAATTTTATCGGTAGATTTATGATATTATTTTGAGTGATATTTCATTATCTATCTGAATACATCATTCTTACTCATACAAAATTGACAATATAATATACATGGAAGGATAGTTTTAGGGGATCAAAAATGGCTCCTTGAAAATGTATAGGTAACGCGCAATCAACTTTTTTTAGAAATAATGACAATTGGTTCATAATTAAAATTATTTTGGAAACCCACATGGAGCAGATTGAAAAGAAAGAATATACAGGGTGGTTCATTTGAAAATGAAATAAAATATTGATACCATGATTTCAAAAGAACATAGAAAAGTAGCACAAGTGTACAATAACTTCCATTAACCATTTCTTCTTAATTGTTATTAGCTTAGCACCAATGATTCATTGTGGATAGGTGGGCCACCTATATTTCAAGAAAGATGTTGAGCAAAGAAGTCACTTATTGCTTCCAGTAGCAGCAGTTTTACATTAAGCATTTCATGACTTTTGGGGTTTGAAATAATTGCTTATAGTACATGATTCTCACCTTCATACAGAAATAATTCATTGATTATCGTCCGATATTGGAAATTGTAACTTTCATATTACATTTCTTGCCTATAAAATTGTTGAAATTGGAGCCAAATAATTCTTTCATATTGTTTCGAAAGTATAGTAGACTGGTTTTTAACGAGTTTTCAATGAACATAATTCAAAATTCTTGCACTCTTCCTTTAATGATTATGCATGTTTTAGGCAATGCCATTACCATACTCAGATTTTGTAACTTACTCCCACACTACTGCATCAAAAGTTGTACTGATTGAAAACGTCGACACCATATAGATCTGATATCTACGAGAATGTCCTATAATTATTTTTTAAAGCTACATCATCGATGTGGAGGAGTAAAAAAATTCAAAGCCTCCCGCATGACCATGATTTGAGCTAACGATTTCTGAGATGGCTTCCCCCAGTGTTGTGTGCAGACTGAATTTGAGAGAGGACTTTATTAATTATCATTCAATATAGTATTAATTTTCACAGGATAGTGATGGGAAATTCGTAAAAAACATAACGAAAGGTCAGGTAGTTAGAATCAATGCTTTGAATCATTCTGGCTTGCCGGTCGAGGGTTCAAAGCCCAGCGATATCAATTTATTTTTCTGATGACTTGAGAAAGTGCTAGGAATCGCACGTTGAAAGGTAAGACCTCGTTAATTCTTGACTCGCACAAGCTTCGACTTTTGAGGGCTGTCACGCTCGCGCTGGCTCCAATATTGCCTAACTCTTCTGAAGATAATCAAGATAATGAAAGTACATAAATGTATGGCATTCCCCACCCTCAGGCTATTACGTCTGATGTAGCACTCCTAGACCATCGAAGTAGAAAGATCCTCGATCATTCCCTGTGAATGTTCTCATGCCATTTCTCCAGTCATCAGTTAGAAGCTTGATTGGCACTTCGAAGTTGCTACTAATGTAGCGCATCGAATGAATTACGGTTTGGCTCAGCTGTGGACGTAGAAACATTCTGGCTGGAGTTTAGAGATACCTGACAGCTGAAGTTGCTTAACTGTCGATTGAAAAATCGGCCCTGAGTAAGTAAGCTCTCTGGTAAAAATGCAACGCTAGGAACATGTTTCGAGTTTAAAGATTTCGTCAGTACGGTTAAAACAAGTGCAAGGGTGTGCAACAAACACTTGATTGCAGGTGAAGAAACAAACAAGCAGAGACAACAAACAGAATGCCTACCAAATTTTTTGGTTTCATTTGGAACAGCTCGTGTTTACGTGGCCAGAAACGATCTGTCCACGGAGGTTGCATGACATCCGAGTCCAAGAATATAAGTAAGAAGAGAACGTGCTTTTGAGAAAAACTGTAAACAAGAGGAAGGAAAGATTTATAGGACTAAGCCCTCTGGTAAAAATACAATTGTAGGCACGTGTTTCGAGTTCAAGGCTCCCGTCAGTACGGTAAAAGCTTTAGAGAAAGACTGACGAGATACGTGTTTCAAGCTCAAGGCTATCCTCAGTAAAGTGAAAACCTTAGAGAAAGACAGAGGAGATACGTGTTTCAAGCTCAAGGCTATCGTCCATAAAGTGAAAGCCTTGACGGAAGAGAGACGAGAGCCTTAATCAATCACACGGATCTACGATTCACAGTTTCTGAATGTAAGGATTTCACTTTTCAAACATTATGAATCGCATTATCCAGTTCCTTAGAGTAGGATCGTAGTTAAAAATTGTGCATTCTTTGTCCCCTATCGAACAAGTGATTATTGTCGGCATTATTATATCTCAGTCGAATGTAGACCGTCGATATGTTTTTCTTCGTTGTAATTGTTCATTTTCTTGTTTCATCAATTCTCGAACACATAGCCAATGTAAATAATTGAGAATATAATTAGGGATCGTGAGGGACAGCAGTTGTTTCTTGTTAGATGATTACCGATAACTTGCTGTATATGAAGTTTTGGAAAGTTAAACTTAAAATTTATTGTTTCATGGAGCCCATGAATAATGGGCTCTTTCATGGCTTATCCATTTGCACCATGGATTGGTAACGGATGTCTTTCTTATAGAAGTTTCATTGTTTCTCACTCGAGCCTCTTCCTCATTGTCGTTCAAGAGCTGTAGATGTATTGGTGGACTACTACTCTATGACTTTTTGAATCACTGAGGCCAGCCATACCACAGAAGCGAAGTGGTTGTGGTGTTAGTGCGTTTGCTTCCCCTCAGGCGGCTTGGGCTCGATCCTTGGGACCGCCTGCCACTGAGCTTAAGTGGTTGGGATTCCACTTTTATTGAAGCTGTAGGTGCCTGATCTCCTTTGCTCTCACAAGCTCTGCTTTTGAGGGGTCTTCTCCAATAACTTGGATGATTCGTGAAAGAGCAAAAAAAAATATGAATTCAGTGAAACACACCTTTCCAGTTGAGGAATGGTAATATCCTTCGAAATAATCGCTTGGGATCGCACAATAAAAAGTATGACTCCCGCCATTCATGGCTAGCGCAAGTCTCCTGAAGATTTCTATGTAAGGGTACAGCCGGATGACGATAACTAGTTTTATAATATAATTAATCAATCATTGTCCACATGTATTGATATCTATAACATTTGATGTGGATCTAACTCAGAAAGCAAACAGCTTCTGATGATGCTAATTTTTTAGCGAAACACTCGTCGAATTAAATGATTACTTTTATAGTTTGATTAGTTTTTCACTCACGTTTCTAAATAATATGTGGCACTGATATAACATAAATTGTGTTTGTCCTTTCATAAACACTTGAGGAGCAACGAATGCATCGACTTTTGTATTAGTTTTGATGTTTAGAATAAGTGAATTGACAAACTGAGATGGAGAACTGACCAAATAGAAGAACTTACTGACAAAAATTCTGCCTATAAATTTTTTTTAATTGATTTCATACGTATACGTAAATCATACTCAATGAATATATTTCCGTGGATATAAAAAATTCGTACTCATAACTTATGTATTAGAGAAACGATATAAAACTATTCGTGTATGAAAAAAAGTAAAAGCTTTGTTCAATGCATGTTTCTTACAATAATGGAGAGTGTTCTGAAGTATGCTTTCACTCTAGACTATTGTTCGATTTTTTCCCAGTAGAGTAATCAAATATAACTGTCAAACAATAACAATGTTGTTTTAGAAATTATTTCTCTGAAAATCTCAGCATTGAACCCCTGATTCCTTATCGTTATTATACAGAGTATCGGGGATATGACTACATTAATTTTGACAAATAATAGTTTGAACCAAGATATACCAAAAAATTATTACTATCATGAATCATTATCCATACCGTTTATAAGATGAACCCTTAGAATGAATAAGAAATATTGATGAATTTAGTGATATTGCATTGTCTGAAATAAAAGCGACCCGCCTTCTCGAATTGAGAGACATAATATAAGTATATTGCCTATGCGAAAAATTAAAAAGATTCCAAATTCTTTAAAATCCACAGTCGACATAAGGGTTATGTTTGCGATTTATGTATCTATTCCTGAATGAAAATGCTTTTATAGAAAAAAAATAATAATTATTACAATAATAACGATTTTACCAGACTGGAAATAAATGTAAAACAAGACAAGACGGTAACGTGAATTTTATGTCCCCATTAAAAATTATTTAAAATAATGAAATTTTCGGCTGGGTACTACTATCAAGTACCACATAACTAAATGAGTCAACTCACTTCAGCCAGAAATACATATTTCACAGCTTTGAGTGGCATTGTGTTAGATTATGCCAAATATTCTAGGAGTAATACCATCGAGAACGCTTTTTTATACAAGAATTTTTCTGTGGAGAATTTCACTTTGAAATGAAAGTGTTTTATTAATTCCGTTTCTTATTCATAAAAAAAATTGTATTTAGTACGCAAATCTCAATATTCCTTTTATTTTAATTAATTATCACCATGGAAAAAGTGCGCAATGTTCCACTTGTGAACATTTAAGTTTCAACTGAATTTAGTTATTCAAAAACAGTTTTCTTGAGTTTTTTATGCATTATTGAAAAATTTCGAATCAGGTAAAATCTATATTATTATAGCATTTAAAAATTCGTTCAATATAAGAATTTGTGTATTTGACCAGTTATCGCACAAATGAGTTTTTAGACTGGGTTCAATGTAAGTTTTGGCGGTATGCAGAATGTTGTCCATGAGGCCCAAAAATTAAGAGCTAATCTACATATCATACCTACCTAACATACAGTGCGGCTTTTAATAGCCCCCCCCCTGTTAACTTTTGAACGGTTTGACGTAGGTACAGACTTGAAAAAAAAACCGTTTGGAGGGTTTCACCGATACTACTTTTTGAAATTAAACACATTGTGATTGCTCGACAGATGGCGCAGGGGGGCACAAAAAATTTTAAATGGCATGGGATGTGTCACATCGTTGAAAAGATAATTTAATTCTCTTTTTGACCATCTGACAATGTTTAAAATTCCGTTCTATCCAAAACAAAAATTCTGTCCCATTAGTTCACATTCAACCATTTAAAAGTATCGTGATCAGGTAAGAAAAGGGATTCGGACCGCCAGATCCGCACTTATTCTGACATTTCCAATGCATATTGTGAAAAAATGTATTGACGAAAAAAAATAGTATCGATTAAACCCTCAAACCCGTTTTTTTTTATTTGTACGTCAAACCGTTCAAAAGTTAACAGGGGAGACAGAAGAGCCGCACTGTAAATCCCAATACGCTAGTTTGAGAAAAAATTCAAAAAATAATTGTGACTGCCGGTTTTAGAGACGATAAGAATTATTTTTCAGTCAGTATTTACGGATACATGTCATTGTGACCACGATTTTCTTGGCAAGAAACGAAATTACTGCTATCCAGAAACCTATGGGACGATTCAACAAATGTCTATTCAGAGAACTGTCACGTCATAATTTACAAACATTGAATGTCTCGTGCGAGAGTTATATTTTCTGGTGGAAAAAGTATCACTATTGATCAACAGCCAATATGTCAAATTTGTTATCACTTCACTGTATCTCTGTGAAAAACTCAGTATGTAGGAATACATATACCTAACTTTCATTCATTCATTCGTTCATTTGAGTTCAATCTATTATCTGTTGAAGTAACAGCAGCCATACCCTACCTTTCCTGTATTGTGAATCTTCAATGATCAGTCTTCGGTCTTTTTGAATAAATACGTTCTGCAATCTCTCAACGGATTTATTGAAAGCTTTTTCCATCCCTACCCAACTTCTACGCCGTTTATATCAAGCACCGTGACAACTAGCAGTTAATAGGCTTCTCGACATGACATATGCTTAGATGTGGTTAGTGATCCATGAGGGGTTTTCATAACGTATGAGTATCTTCCCTCATGAACTAATATGCCGCTTATCACACCCCAGCCATAGTCAATTATACCCGACCATACGCAGAGATAGGGGTCCCTATGAAAATGGAGCATACTTAAATTTTAATCAACGCATTCAACAAGAAAATGTAGGAAATTGATGATAAGGGATGGGGTGTGTAAATATTCTTTGCGTTTATGTTTAGATGAAGGGGTTGAAATGAGTGATGGATAATATCGGCAGATGAATTAAATTTTCTGATTTTTCATATATGGTTAAGCAGTATGAAATTTAATCTCCACATGGGTTTAATTACTTGAATATGAAATATAATATCTTCCTATAGAAATCATATTAGAAGCCGCTCCGTCCGGAAAGTCAATTAGGAAAAATACACAATTGAAAACGATTTTGCTTTCCAGGCCAAAAAAGTTGATTATATTCACCCATTATACACTTAAATTAAGAGATGGAGCTTACATAGCACATTGGAAAAGTGTCCTAATTCAATCCCCGGTCGGAGTAGAATTTTTTTTCATTTCAGTAGATTGAATTATTCATCCAACATTGACTATTATTTATAGTGTAACTATTATTGTCATTTGAAACAAGTGAAGTTATGGCCCCAAATCAACCTACTTCCTTGATGATTCAACAGCATTTGAGAAAAATTTTGTACAATATTAAATATGTAAGAAGTCTTAATTGTCGATTAGCTAGAGATTGAGACCATTCGCCTCTAACATTTTATTTGAAAAAGTTTGTTCCATCTTATCATATCTGCCAACTGCAGCAATTCTTATATATAATGTAGTTTTCATCTTGAAAAAATCTTCAAATGTGTATTTTGAGAATTTTCAATATTATATCTGATGAGTGTATTTTACATTTTTGGTTTGTATTGTCTCGATTTACCATTTAAAAATTTTATAAACCTTCTATACTTCGATATAACAAACTTCTCAAGAACTGTCATTAGCCTTGTGCATTAGTTTTTAAACTTTTGACAATAAACTTGTTTTTGACTTCGGATAGAATGTATAACGTTCTACGGTTGGCCTCGTTATAAAACGAGTCGTGCATATCAAATGCCTCAAGAGATCGCTCTTGCCCCTGATACTCGCACTTCCATATAACATCCTGATGCCCCCCAACTAGCGCTGGCGCACCCCATTTTTATCTGACCTGAAGAACCGCCCCACAAGAGATATTCCAGGATTCTGTCATTCGGAAACTTCTCCGTGAAACATTCCACCACCCCTCACTTCGCCCAGTAAGGCGTCACGACTCTCCGATGATTTAGTGGTTCAGCCCTAAGTTGTTGTGCAACCGACTATTCTCCTTTGATAAGCCCGTCCCAACTAACCTCAGTCCTTACACGAGTCACTTGCTCCCGTCCTAACTAACCTCAGTCCTAACATGAGCCACTTGCGGTTCTATGTCTTGCATGGGACTCGAACTAGGAATTGCCTGGGGGTTAGAAAAACTCTGTTACAGAACTTCCTAACCCGGGATATTTTAAAGGATAGGACCTACTCGTTGGCTGCACTCCCAGAACCAGGGAACAGCAGCAAGAAAGGTAAAGATGTGCAAAAATACTGCCATGCTACTCACAAAAAGTGAGCTCGACAACAGCAAAGCTAAAGTCTAATGATGAGTTGACTGGTTAGGCGTTTAAAAAAAACTAGCTGGCTTCGTAGAATCCCACGTTGGTCCGCCTAGAGAACAAATCTTCCTTTGCAACTCACCTAGTGCCTGTTAATTAGTAGGTACCTGACCTATCTTCTAAGCTGACGATTATCTTTTTTACGCGAAAAGCCGAACCTTGCGAATATGAATCCAGTCGAAGTCCAGTGTGGACTTCCACGTGAATGTTCTTCAATTCTTCTTGACTTCCTTCCTTCTTCCTTCTGTGTGTCCCTCCAAGCACTCTTGAGAAAACCCCCGAAATTGGTCTAATCCCTATCAAAGCTTTTATATTTTAGATTTTTCTGAATGTATAGCTTTTTTTTCCTTTGAATATTCATGGACATCTTCGTTTTTTTTTATAATTCTTCGAGGTTATGGAAAGTATGCGTCGATTAATGTGTATAGATTTCTCTACATGATTCGTTGTAACCGAGTTCGTATATCAAGCGAATAAATCGTTTTCTGCTTTATTGGCTCTCTGAAAAAGTCAGTAGCACGTTCCCATATATTTATATGAACTAATCATTCATTAGATGAGTGCGTAGTCAATGTTCACAATATTGTAACGATTTCGAGTCCGGCCCCGAGACCGGCCCTGATCTAATTAATTATGCACCCTCGTTCAACTACAACAGCATATCTGCTGGCGTACGGATCGCCGAGAACAAGCGGGAATAAATCGATAGCTCGAAGAGCCATCTAGATGAAATGTTCTATACTCCAGAATAATCGAGAGAGTCTTGCGACTATATAACCGCTGGAGGACAGTCAGAATAGAGAGTTAGTTACAGTTCCAGAGTTCGCTGATAGATAGCCACAGTAGAAATAAATTGAAATAGTTATTGAAGTCAATGTTTTAGTGAAGAATTGTTGTAAATAGTGTTTTAAACAAATTAGGAAAATTAGTTAGTGCAGTTTTACTACATTTGTTGTCAGAAGTCGGATGTTCAAAATAAATAAGTGTTAAAGTGTTCGTCGCGTTGAAAAACTGATAGACATTTATCGCGCCTAATAGACAAGTGACCCGTTGAACATTTGAGTGCAAAGTGGACAGTTTTGCGCGTCGCGGGACAATAAACTGAAAACTTTTTGTGTGAAATAAATAATAGACTGATATTTCGGTTAAAAACAATAAAAGACAAAATGTTTCCGAGGAGAGTTCACCTGGTTGACCTTAAAGTTAGTGAATTGAAGCAGGAGTTAGAGGAGCGGGAGTTGGAAACAACTGGAAAGAAGGCCATACTCCAGAAAAGACTTTCAGATGGACTGATTGAAGAAGGAGAAGACCCCGAAACGTTCTTATTCGAAGTTTCTGGAATAGATTTGAGCTCTATAATGAACAAACTCGACGAAAACACGAAATCATTGGAGGAGAAACTTCAACAGAATTCGGTGAGTCTTGAAGATAAATTTCTACAAAATTCAAAGAGTCTGGAAGATAAGCTCCAACAAAATTCGGTGAGTCTTGAAGATAAATTTCTTCAAAATTCGAAGAGCCTGGAAGAAAAACTTCTAGAAAATTCGAATACTCTGAAAGAAGAACTTTCGAAAAATTTAGAAGAAAAGCTTCTAGAAAATTCGAAAAATTTAGAAGAAAAGCTTCTAGAAAATTCGAAAAATTTAGAAGTGAAGCTTCTAGAAAACTCGGAGAATTTGAGAGAAGAGCTTCTAGAAAATTCGAGAAGCTTGAAAGAAGAAGTTTGCAGTGTGGCAAATCGGTTGGAAGAAAGAATGGGAACTGTTGAAACAGAGATGGAGAAAATCAATGATGAAATGGAAGAAGAAATTAAAAAAATTAAGGAAACGCTCCACGATAAAATAAAGGAAAAATTTAGTGAGCTAGAAAAGCGAATGGATTCTGTGCACATTCCTGAAATTTCCAACAGAAATCCAATGCCGGATCTGAGTACCAACTTGGAGGAAGTTCAAAAAGACATCAAAGATTTCAAGGTCAGTACGGAACCAGGAAAGCTCTCATTGAAACCGCCTCAGTTCGACGGAAATACTCCATGGTCAAACTACCACCGACAATTCAAAGCTGCTGCCAAAGCTTTAGCATTGACACGTGGCGAAGCAACAAATATTTTACAAACGCTCACCGCCCAACAACAGGAAGACTATGAACAGCTGGTAAAACACTTGGAACTTCGCTATGGCCAAGCTCACCTTGAACACGTATATCACTCACAGCTGAAGAACCGATGCCAGAAATCAAGCGAATCGTTGCAAGAATTTGAAGCAGATATTGCACGCATGGTTCGTCTTACATACCCAGCTACACCGGAAAATGTAATGGAGCGACTAGCGGTCCAGGCATTTTTGGATGGACTTCGTGACCAGGAAACCCGGCAAGCCCTAACACTAGCTCGCCCCGCACATCTCGTGGATGCATTGGCACACGTTCTGGAATTCGAAGCAGCAAAGCAATCCTGCAAAAGCCAGAGTAGAGTCAGGATGATCGAGGAAGACCGACAGGAGCCTACTGATATGGAAGCTATGAGTCGAAAAGTGCTGAAGGAAGTTGTGCCTGAGAGAAGACTGATACGATGCCGAAATTGTAGAGCAAATGTCCAACATTGAAAAAATCGACATCAACGATGAAGGTCAAGAAGGAGCAATCGTCAGCCCGTATCCAACAAGCCCCAGTTAACAATGCATATGTCGCTGTACTTCAAAGACAAGACAAAGGGGTCTTCATAGACGGGTCTCATTAACAACGTGCCTCGCACCATGCTCCTTGATACGGGTGCGACTAGGACAATCTTTGGACCTACTTTTGCCAAAACACCGGCAAGAATCGAATCGTCGAACTGGAAGCTACGCACAGAAACAGGAGAGCCGGCAACTGTGTATGGTGAACTTCCAATTGAAATGACTTTGGGCAGCACTAAAGTGAAACATCGGGCTCTAGTAGCGGATATCGAGGATGATGCAATCATAGGGATGGACATCATGAACTCGAGAGGTTTCGTGCTAAATTTTAAAGACGGTGTCCTACGTATGAACGGAGAAGAACTGGTACTTCATGGGAGAAGTGGAGAAATTATTCGTGTCCTGCTGGCTGAAGATGTGAGCGTACCGGAGAGGGTTGAAACCATTGTGGAGGCTCGTCTGGATGGTGGTGCGAGCAATGGAAACGTGGTGATGTTCGAGCCCAAGCTCCACGATGAGAAAATTGGACGAGGAATCGCACTAGGAAAAACCTTGTTGCGTGCTGATAAATTTGTGCCAGTAAGGGTAATGAATGTCAATTATTACCCGGTGACCTTGAAGAAGGGAACGATTTTGGGGCACTGCTCGTCAATTTCCTCTGTAATTAGGAGTGTACGTGGCACTGTTAGCCAAGCCAAGTAACATGCCAGCAGAATTGGAGAAGTTGGTTGCTATCTCGTCCAAGGACATGGGGCCAGCTCAGAAGCCTAAACTAAGAGAACTAGTCAGGAAGTATCAGGACATCTTCGATACCGGACTAGGCAAAGGCGGTAGAACAAAGGTGGTTCAGCACAAGATAGATACTGGAAATGCCCGACCAATCAGGCAATCAGCCAGAAGACTTCCTCTCGCCAAAAAGGAGGAGGCTGACAAAATAGTCTGCGACATGGAGAAAGACGGAGTCATCGAGCCATCCGACAGTCCCTGGTGCTCTCCAATCGTGTTTGTGAAGAAGAAAGATGGATCAACACGGTTTTGCGTAGACTACCGTCAACTAAACAACGTGACGAAAAAGGACAGCTACCCTCTCTCAAGGATAGACGACACGCTAGACACGCTGGCTGGATCTACGATTTTCTCGACCTTAGATTTTAAGAGCGGATACTGGCAGGTAGAACTGTCCCGGGAAGATCGAGAAAATACAGCTTTTACCATCGGCTCCGGATTATGGAAGTTTACTGTTATGCCATTCGGCCTCTGCAATGCTCCAGCCACGTTCGAAAGATTGATGGAGACGGTTTTGAAAGGGCTATCATGGAAGACGTGTCTGGTGTATCTCGACGACATTATTGTGGTTGGCAGATCATTCGAGGACCATGTAAAATACTTGGAAGAGGTATTTCAGCGACTGAGAAGCTCCGGACTGAAACTGAGCCCCAAGAAATGTCATCTATTTCAAACGAAGTACGTTATCTCGGCCACGTTGTCTCTGGGAAAGGAGTGGCAGTAGATGAGCAGAAGATCAAAGCTGTTGAGGAATGGCCCGTTCCGAAAGACATTCACCAGCTTCGAAGTTTTCTTGGCTTTTGCACTTACTATCGCCGATACGTGCTGGGATTTGCTAACATCGCAAAACCACTGACCAGGCTCACGGAAGGACAAACAAAGTTCCAGTTGTCAGATGAATGCCAAGATTCATTCAGGAAGTTGAAAGGAGCTTTGATCAACGCACCAATCCTGAGCTACCCCCTTCCAGACGGGAAATTCATTTTGGACACGGACGCCAGTAACGTGGGACTTGGAGCTGTCCTGTCTCAGATCCAAGAAGGACAAGAGAAGGTCATCGGTTACTTCAGCAAGACCCTCAGTAAACCGGAGCGGAATTACTGTGTCACCAGGCGGGAACTGTTGGCTGTTGTCAAGGGAGTTGAGCACTTCTACAAGTACGTGTATGGGCGAAGATTCCTACTGAGAACTGACCATGCAGCTCTCAAATGGCTCCTACAGTTTAAGAATCCCGAGGGTCAAGTGGCACGCTGGATTGAGAGGCTCCAGGAATTCGATTTTGAGATCGAACATCGGGCTGGGACCAGCCATAAGAATGCGGATGCCCTATCGCGAAGACCATGTCCAGACGACTGTTCGCACTGCCGACGAACAGAGGAAAAGGAGTCGACACTCTGCAGAACCACGGCGGTCGATGATAACTGGAATGACCACAAGATTCAGAAAGACCAAGAAAAAGATCCAGATCTTGGTTTAGTCATCGGCTGGAAGAAGAGTGAGCGAAGACCGTCGTGGCAGGAAATAGCCAGTTGTTCTCCAGTCGTTAAAACTTACTGGGCCCAATGGAACTCTTTCACCTTAGACAATGGAGTCTTGAAGCGTGTGTTGGAGTCGGAGGATGGCGGGGAAGAAAGTCGTCAGGTAGTAGTTCCCAGGAGCAGAAGACAGGAAGTGCTCCGAGAAATCCACGATGGGGTCACCGGAGGACATCTGGGAGTGACGAAGACCCTCCAGAAAGTTAGGCAACGGTTCTACTGGGCCAATTGTCAAGTTGACATCAAGGACTGGTGCAGAAAATGTGCTGTATGCGCTGCCAGTAATGGGCCTCGAACAAGACCTAAGCCCCCGATGCGCCAGTACAATGTGGGCAGAGCCCATTCGAAAGGATCGCCATTGACATCGCTGGCCCGTTCCCACAATCTGAACACGGGAACAAGTACATCCTTGTGGCGATGGATTACTTCAGCAATTGGGCCGAAGCCTATGCCCTGCCCAACCAAGAAGCCATCACCGTTGCCGACGTCTTGGTGAAGGAGTGGATTTGTCGATTCGGTGTCCCGTTAGAGCTGCATTCGGATCAAGGCAGGAATTTCGAGTCAAACCTGTTCCAGGAGATGTGTCAGATGCTGAACATCCGGAAAACGAGGACCACAGCTCTACATTCGCAGTCCGATGGAATGGTGGAGCGGATGAATAAGACGATAAACCGCCACCTGTCCAAGGTAGTCTCTGACCACCAGAAGGATTGGGACCAGTACCTTCATCTGTTCCTGATGGCGTATCGTTCCGCAGTTCATGAGTCAACCGGCCAAACCCCTGCTAGTGTTATTATGGGCCGAGAGCTGCGACTTCCATGTGACCTGAAATTTGGGACGCCACCAGGACAAGACACTGCGGGAGATGACTACGTCAGCAAACTGCGACAGAGAATGGACGACATCCATGAACGGGTCCGTTTGAACATCCAGAGTGCCAGCGATAGAATGAAGGAGACCTACGACATCAAGGCGGATGCTGGTGGATATCAGACAGGTGACCTTGTCTGGCTATACAACCCTAAACGTCTCCGTGGACTATCACCGAAACTTCGGAACTCGTAGGAAGGTCCATATAAGATCATGAAAAGGATAAACGTCTTCGTCTACCGCATATATAAGCCACCACGAGGAAAACCTAGGGTAGTCCACTTCAATAGGTTGTCCCCTTACGCCAGAAACCACGATCAAGTCCGCACAGTCAAATCACCGGAGGACGAAATAACGTTTCAGAGGTTCATGTCCCTGTACTCGAACGGACAGAAAGTTGAATATGGGGTAACCCGAGAGGAGTCACGAGATCTTTTCAAGGTGCCTGCTGATTACGCGTTAGGTCACTGTGTGGCAGAAGATCTCCAAATGTCCAGAGGCATTGCAGTAGTTTTCTCCAAGAAGTTCGGTCGAATCCAGGAACTGAGAGAACAGAACCCGGAAGTTGGAGGGGTGTTACAGCTGAGGAAAGGCCAGAGAAACATCTACTACCTGGTCACCAAGAAGCGTTCTCGAGATAAGCCGTCTTATGAAGATGTTTGGAAGAGTCTTACGAGATTGAGAGACACGATGCTGGACCAGAATATTGTAGACCTGGCAATCCCAAAATTGGCCTGTGGGCTTGATGGACTGGACAGTTATAAAAAGCATGTTGGAGACAATATTCAGATCCAGCGGCATCAACATCCTGGTGTGCTGCAACCATCTTCCTTGACCCAACTTGAAGACTGTGGAGTGCTACTTCCATCGAACGTCCAGGTGCAGATATGGAGAATCTTGCAGATATCTTCACACTCCAAGAATGACGTTTCGGGGCGAAACGTCTTTAAGAAGGGGGCAATGTAACGATTTCGAGTCCGGCCCCGAGACCGGCCCTGATCTAATTAATTATGCACCCTCGTTCAACTACAACAGCATATCTTCTGGCGTACGGATCGCCGAGAACAAGCGGGAATAAATCGATAGCTCGATACTATTTTATCTACCTTTTAACGTCCTAGGAATCGCACGTTAAAAGGTAAGACCTCGTTGATCCTTAGCTCGCACAAGTTTCGACTTCTGAGGGCTGTCGTTCGTAGGCGGATGACAGCTGGTTAACGGAAAAAACAATTTTGAAACAATTTTTTGAATCAATTTTTTATTCGAAGAGCCATCTAGATGAAATGTTCTATACTCCAGAATAATCGAGAGAGGCTTGCGACTATATAACCGCTGGAGGACAGTCAGAATAGAGAGTTAGTTACAGTTCTAGAGTTCGCTGATAGATAGCCACAGTAGAAATAAATTGAAATAGTTATTGAAGTCAATGTTTTAGTGAATAATTGTTGTAGATAGTGTTTTAAATAAATTAGGAAAATTAGTCAGTGCAGTTTTACTACAATATGTTCTCTATGAAAGTTTCCTTCGAGTGTTCTAAATGCATAATATAATTTTCCTAGTTTTTGCAGATTGCCTCAAATTGAATATTAAAATAAAGTTTTTATTGACATTCTATCGATATCGTTCTCAAATTCGTAGTTTTCATTCATTCATTCATTTATTTATTAACTACATGCCCATTACAGGATAAGCGTCGTCATTAGCTTCACGTGATAACAAATATCACATAATTCCATAAACAGTACACAAAACAAAAAAAAAACATTTTAAAAACTTACAAGTATCACAAAAGAAGATAAAATCAATTAAGATTTGCAGTAAGTAATGAATTAGCCGAGGTTATAAAAGCAGTTCGCTATTAAACAAGCCTTGAGTTTATGTTTGAAATGTTCGCCGAATACCGGCTCCTTCCGGGGATTTCTTAAAGTAATTATGGTTGTATTTTCTTGTACATAATTTATTGTTATTTCTTGTTGGGTACGGATGCACATCACACTGTTTGATATAGTTTGCAATATTTTGACGAACATACAGTATTGTTTTGAAAATATATATCCCGATTAAAGTGAGAAATTTTTTTGATATGAAGGTTTCTCTACAAGATGTCCCATAATCTAGATCAAACATAATTCGTAGAATTTTTTTTTTAATAACAAATGCACGATCGATCTGAGGGGCTTGACCTCAAGATATTATATTATATGACATCATTGAGAGAATTATCATAATTTTTTTTTTTCAAAGTCAAAATAACCTTTGTTTCATCATCAAATCTTTAAGAATAAGTTTTTTCAACATTAACAATGAATTGTCTATTTTTAGTGGAGGGTGAAATTCATTCATTTCCAGGACCTCCTATTCCTTAGAGAGCAAGTTTTGTTGACAAAAATTCAGGATCAAGCGTATCGAAAGCACGAGACAAATCAATAAAAATTCCAATCACCAGCTCCCCAACATCTAACTTGTCGTAGATTACTTGAACTAGTTCATTTGATGCAGTAGAGAATCCAACCCGAAAACCATGTTGGCAGGGAGTTATTATTTTATATTTGTTAAGATATTTCATTAGAACAGTATATACCTACCGCTTTTTCAATAATTTTTTAATATGGGCTCAAAATGGAGATGGCTCTATAGTTCTCAACTAGCTGCCAATCACCCTTCCAATCACCGTTTTTGAATTTTTTTTCCTGACAGAACGGAGTGATTTATAATTCTTGTCAAGAAGGGAGTTATTTCATTAACACAGCTTTTTATAAACTTTATTGGAATCTCATCAAAACCATTGGAAGTTTTATTTTTCAGACCTAGTATAATGTTTTTAACTCCATACACATCTAGAGCAGTAAAAATCATTGAATTTTTCTGACTGCAAAGAGTAGTAGTACACCCTTTACCTGCGGCTGAGGGGCTGATGGCCACGACCAATTTCACAACAGATGTTGCAAAAAATTACCAAATTCATTTGCAATAGAAACGTTGTCACTCATAGTAATATCATTATTTTTAGGTTAAACTTAGAATTCGAGTATTTTTCTTTATTTAGTTTCATGTTTACCAATTCCCATATTTTTTTATTTTTGTTTTCTTCCTAATTGATTAAATTACTGTGGAACAGTTTTTTCTGCTGTTCGATATTTTTTGAAAGCTCATCTTTCCTTTCTTTGTATGTGTTGAACATATTTTGATTACTAGAAATTTTCCTTAAACGATTTAGATCCTGCAAGTTTGCGGATTCTTGAATTAATTCAAGGGGAAGGGGGACGTGAAAGTTTCGCTTTTGTAGTTTACGTGATTTGTGTTTTTGGGATGTGTTACTTCAAAACACCATAAAAAAAGTGTCATAGAATTATTGTTTCAGAAATAATTAAGGTTCTGTTCAGTTATTTACTTATTGCTCGCCCTGTACGATTTTGCAGTAGATGAAATTTCACCACACTGTATATAATATCAGTTTTTATTGACATTCTATCGATATCGTTCTCGAACTCGTAGTACTGTTGGAAATAATGAATATTCTGTTCTGGTATCTACCTATTGATCGCCCTCCTGTTAGCTTTCTCTCTCGAACTCAAAATAGTTTCGGAAATGAAGAGTAATTTGCATATTGCTTGCTTTATACGCTTTGGTGGTACATAATTTTCATTCTATGGATTTTATCAACACACTCGCAATCACTTAAGTACTCGACTCAACCGTTTGACTGTTTTGAAATTGTATCACACTGTAAAATCATTGAAAAGTTCACTTGGCACTTTCCATATATCAATAGTTATTTACCAAACAAGTGCGGAAAGTTGTACTTTTTCGCACACGACGGCAGTTGCACGAACGACGCGGAGCGGAGTTCGGACAAGACGTCGAGGGTGGAAAAGACATTTTCCACAAGAGTTAGGTACAATGTTTTTCCTACGAGTGATTTTGTCCATTTTATTCATGAAAAATAAGGTTTTTAATAAACAAGATTTTATAATAATGCAACAAAATGAAACATGAGACATAATAGTTGCATAGATCATTTAGTTAGTTATAAATATATCTACTTATTGTGAAGTAAAGTAAAGTAACTTTTCCGCACGATTTTTTTATGCTCTGAAAAGTACAACTTTCAAAACGAAAAATTGTGCGGAAAAGTTACTTTATCGCATGATACTTTTCCGCACTCTCGCAGAAAAAATTATTTTCAGAATTCCTAAGAAATTTGGCAACACCGCTTATTAAATTGTCTCCACGTCACAAACCGTGGCTGGGAAAGTGTGGATATCTTCACGAGACTCTAATTCGCCCACTCCGTACCTACGTTGCCAAATTGTTATGGATAAGATTTTAATACACGTCATTACCTCAGTCATAAATGTTTGCTGGGGGTAGGGAGGAGTTTTTAGTAGAATAAGTCTTGAAACAATCGTGTGGTTTCTAGATGCTTGTCTTTTTAATTCGATATAACTGTAATGTTAATTGTGAATGGACTATGTTTAGAAAATTGCAAAAAAGATGTTTATCTACCAATATATTATCACAAAATTTCATGAAGTTTATATTGTCTACGTTAGGTTAGTTCGTTCACGTTAGATTAGCTAATAGTTCACAAATATTCAACTAGCAATAATTGTAACTCTTTGCCCATAGACAGGTTATTTTCCCTTCATTTCCCTTCATTATGTCATACATACGAACACATTCATTTTAAATTCAATAAAAATCGGGGATTTTCATCAGCTGTTTAGTGCAGAACCACCGGCCCATCAGCCTTACGCCAGCAATGAGTAAGGTCGTTGAGAGAGTAATCCAGAAGAGACTCGAGTTGATGACTGAAGAATTGAACGTCCTACCGGACGAACAATTCGGTTTCAGACACGGACACTCGACAGAACTTCAAGTCAGCCGGATCGTGGACGCAGCTATAAACAGCTGGAACCATTCGTGGAAAGGACACTTCGCAGGAGCAGTCTTCTTAGATGTAGCCAAGGCCTTCGACAGGGTCTGGCACGACAGGATGATTACAAAGCTAGTGGACGCAGGTTATACTACGCCGATGGTTAAGCTGATCAACTCCTTCCTAAGAGGGTGACAGTGCCGATGCAGAGTCGGTAATGTCCTCTCCGCCAGAAGGAGATTAGAAGCAGGGTTTCCACACGGAGCAGTGCTGTCACCGCATCTGTTCTCCATTTACACCGCCGACATGCCGATGGCAGACAACCCCATGACAAAACTCGCACTCTATGCAGACGACACGGCCATCTTTGCCGAGTCCATGTACGAGGGCGGAATAACTCAGAAGCTTCAGAACCAGATCAACAAACTGGAACCGTGGTTCAACAAGTGGAAAATCGGAATCAACCCCGACAAAAGCAAGGCTATACTGTTCACGAGAAGTCGCAGCACGCCCGAGGGCCATGTTTTTATGAACAATGACAGGATCCCAAGGATAGACGAAGCTGTCTATCTAGGAGTATCCCTAGACAAGAAACTCACGTTTCGGGGACACATCACCCACAGATTAGTAATAGCGAAAGCCGTAAGGCGGAACCTATACCCCCTCATTGGACGTAGGAGTAACTTGGCTCTCGAGTTAAAACTTCGCCTAATCAAGACAATACTTCTGCCTATAATGCTTTACGCATCGACCGCAAGGGGTCAATGCGCGAACTCTTATAGGCAGGAACTCCAGTCTTTCTTCAACGTTTGCCTCAGGATAGCTACGAACGCACCGTGGTATATGCCAAACAGGTTCATATGCCGAGACCTCGACATACACGAAGACTACATAGACAGACTGATTCTCAACCACGTGGGGACCACACTCGAAAGAGTAGAAACCCACACGAATCAACTCATGACAGAACTACACGAACTCAGACGTGAACAAGACGACAGAGATAGAGACAAATACAGACGCCCTGTCAACCAGGGAGACAACGACACACCTGAAGAAGTCCGGCTAAAGCGAGCCATACGGCGAAACCTTCGCCAACTTCGACAGCAGCAAATACCCGACTAATTCTTATTTATGTTTCAGGTCTCCGGAACAGGTCAGGACACACTACAGTAAATTCACAAGATCACCTGGCCCTCAGCCAGGCGAACCACTAGGGCCTTCAGCCAGTTTAGGGGGGGGCATCATGCACATGAGTAACGTCATTGTTTTAAACTCATGTCAGATATAAGAGAAATTCAGGTCGCTGAAAGGCCGAGCTCTCCATATCAAACGGTCAGATTTCTTTCTGCTGACCGCCAATCAACAGGATGAGGACCGCTCTAAGAGCGGGGGTGGAAGGAAGGGGGAGATTGTGTTCGAGTACATCTAACGTACTGGGGCATGGTCTCTTTCGGGTCTCAACCTTAGGGGGTGCATGATGATGATGAGAGAATTCTTTCGAGAATATCTCCGAATGATAATGTAGAAACACTAATATTAGTAATATTACATTAGTATTTTTGGGGGATTATGACAAGCAGCTGTTTTTGTTCGGATTGCACCAAGAACCTGCGCGGTACATTCATACATACATAATATCTTGTGGTACTTTTGAGCAATTTCGATGCGGTCTAACTATATGAGCAGCCATTATTGCATCATGCACTGAATTAATAATCTAACTACGTTTTGTCTGTACAAATACGAAAATGAGATAACTTACCATAGAAAATTTTGAGATATTAGTGTACCGCGGGGTAGGGAATAGTTAGCGAAGAAGGGGTAGTGTTTTGAGACTCGTTAAGAGTTCATATACCATCTACCTCTCAGCTAAAGAAAAGAAATGAATTAAGATTTGCATCCGATATTATTCATATAATAGTATCATTTGAGAATGTGTGATAAAGGACATTTCAAATTTTTATATGAATAACAATTTGGATATTGAAGGAAGACTATTCGTCGAAACACTGGCACAGTGGCATTTTGACAATTTTTCCAAGTTTTCATCAAACAAACGAGTGTATATCACGAATTTCGCTCCAAAAATCGTATCCATAACAATTTGGCAACATTGGTAAGGAGTGGGCGAATTAGACTCTCGTATATCTTCACGCTTATGTCAGCCATTAGGTCCAGAGGAGAGCGAAATACATGAACATCTATCTATACAGTGTGTTTCACTTCTCATGGAAACACCATCGTATCTTCACCACCCATTTTTCTGGAAAGTTATATTAGGGGGCAAAATTAGACCGAAATTCCTTCGGATTCGTGTTCGTTCACAATCCCCAAATTACTACTGTCTCCTGAAAAATTCTATCTATCCTGAAAATTTCATGGTTCTACGTCGAAAATTACGGAAGATACGGTGGCGTGTCCATGAGAAATGAAATAAATTAGAATTCTTCAGGACTGAACACGAATCAGAAGGAATTTCGGTCCAATTTTGCTCCCTAATATAACTTTCCGGAAAAATGGGTGGTTCCATCGCTATTGGCGTGCAGTGTATATCACACAGAATGACTCCTTTCTTGCAGTGAGTTCATTTTTAGTGTATCTATCGATCATGAAAATTTCATGGTTCTACGTCAAAAATTACGGATGATACTGGGGTGTTTCCATGAGAAGTGAAACACACTGTATATTCCGTATTTCCTTTGAAAACATAATCATCTCCTTAACACAAATATTTTTTCTCTGTTTTTAGCTTTTAATTTTTCATATCCATCATCTCGTAAATATTCTTTACTTCTAATCAAAACTTAAACTTGTATGCGTCCTCGATTAAATGTTCTCTATTTCCTGCTTTTGCTCATGACGAATATAGGAAGAAAGAATCGTGCTCGTTGAAGTTTGTGTTACCTCACCTCACCTTTTATTCGAACAAATTATAATTCATAACTTCCTGATCAGTCTTCAAATGCTAGTCGTATCTACATCTTGTTCTCCAGAGCATGCTTAATCATTACATACTTTCACTTTACCATTCATTGCTAACAGTATTCGTCATTCAATTCAACTGAAAACCCAATCATTCATTCAGTCTCAAGATAATCTCGATAATACAGTGTGATCCATGAGAACCTCCGCGAACAAATAATGGTTCAATTTCAACTTGAATTATTTTTATAATGACCAACCAAGCAGCATCAAATGAAATAACTATTCAGTAAATTCTTAATTGACCCTATAAAAAATATGTGATAAAACTATTCATCATACTGAAATGTTCATCGATTGATTACGTCAAAATTGACCAATTAAAATTTTTGTATTTTTATATTTTAACCTTCATGGATACTTGACTAAGAAAAATTTAAAATATTTTTGGTCCGAAATTATGAACAGTGAGATTGTGAGATGAATTTTAAATTTCATACTTTAAATTTTGCAATTTCTGTAGTTACTTTTAGTTTGAGTATACTAGTATAATGTAGAACACTTATGGCTTAGGACAATCAATAGAGCATTTTTTAACAAAAATACTAGTAGGTACTACTACTAGGTACTACGATGTAAGCGGTAGAGTAGTAGGAGATGATAATGAGGGGAAGCGTTTTATCACGTAAAGCATTCATTAGAAGACTTCCCCTTATCTCCTGGTCTCTCCTACTGCTCTACCGTTTACATGGGCTCAGTCAGCTGTTCTCAGTCATGTTCGCAAGCATTTTTTCACCAACTTCGCAGTATTGTAACGCAAAATAAGAATATGCTATACAGCTACCTTCAAAATCTGTTTTAGAAATGGAAATCGTACTATCGTAGGATGCAAGATAGTGCAAAAAAAATTCAAATTGCAATTGTGCCAAAACTAATAATCTGACAGCGTTTTGTTTTGTGCACACATAACGTACACATGACTCAACTCGAGAAATGACGAAGTTATGATTTTTTTTCAGTTTTTCTCCGATAACTACTAATGATCCGATCGAGTCGTAAAAAATATCATTTTGTTTGTATACCAATTCTCTACAAGCAACCAGATTACTTGATGAGTTCATTTTATGAGCAAAAAAAATAGAAAAAACATATTTTTTGTTTTTAAATGTTAATATCAAATTAGTAAATGGCAGTTGCGAGTCCAAAACATAACAGAATAAATATAACTGCGGAACTGCCTTTCATGTGATGGCACAGTCGGCTTCCTACAAGTATTTTTGTTAAAAAATCGCTCATTTTATACTCTGTTGATTGGTGTAGCTGTGCAGCGTGTGCTATAGCCAGTTTCCAAATTACACAAAGAGCCACCGGTTATATGTCCATTAATATAAAAGTTATTAAAAAAATCGTATACAATAAAAATACCATGCAAGGATCTTAAAAATATCCATTTTCTGATCACCCTGGATGACATACAGCTTTGCTCCACTGGATGGGATGCTAAAAGTTGAGTTAAAAGGATACGTAAGTCCTTCTGTTCGTTGAAATCAAAATAATAAAGTATCTTTTTCCGCGGTATGTGTTTGTTTGACAACTTAAAATAAGTGGTTTGAAATGTTACAGAATATCTACATACATGTCAAAAATTGCATCCCGGTCTTCATGTTAATTCCAAAGGCGATTTGAATTGTGTAAATGGCTTTCAAGAAAATGTAATTTGACCAATGAAACTACTTTCAGGAATTGAGGGATATTCAACAGGAATAACGAGCAACACATTTGGAACATAAACAATCCCCGCCAGTTTCGAGAAATTCGACCGTATGCGGGCAGAAATTATCAGAGCCAAACTTTGATTGACGTTTTGATGGTGTCGAATCCGGGCCATATTTCAGATATATAGATCTCTTAATATTGCATCATATCTGTAACCTGTAAAGTTGAGTTTTATAAACTAAAGATACAGACTAAAATTATTTCATATCGCGACTTTTACAATTTTGACTGAAACCTTTTCAATGAACATGTGATTTCTAAAAACTTGAATAATATATTTCACCTAGATACTTTAGATGAAATGGTTAACTTCCTACGGTTAAATCGCATTGTTCAATCGTCATGCCCCGTTTCGAACTAAAATAATAACTAAACCACCAACTCCGTTGCGAATTTACAATATCAAAGAGATGATTAAACTCAGGAACAAAGCTTACAGAAGGTACAAAAAATGTAGAATTGCTGCATCTTGGACCTTAGAAACTACATCACCGGAGCTATACCATGTATTACGGAGAATGAATTTTAAAGCAATCTACAATAAACTCGACATCCTTCGATAAAAAGTCATACCGTGTACTTATTCCAGAGCATGCAACTGGAAAATATCAATAGGATAAATAACATTTCAATAGTAGATATCATCCAGAGAAAAAGTACACATTTCTCTCCTCGATGAATACTAAAATCATAAAAATAAACCTTTTCACTCCTCCAGAAATATTTCACCAGACATAAGTAGTTGATAAATATCTGACGACATCTCTATATTAGGATGATTCAGTTGGCACAGAACCACTTTTATTTTCAATACTGCTATGAACATGACCACTTTTCCATCGAAATGGAAACATGAGCTGATTACTCTTTTGACTAAATGTACCTAATTCTACCAAAGAGTTTTCCGTCCTGAGACCTATAGGTATCCTGTCTTCTCTTTCCAATGCCCTTGAAATGATTATGAAGGATCAAATGGCGGGTTACATATTACATATATGCAAATGTGATATATCCTGATTTTCAATCTGGCATTCTGGCAGATCATAGCACTACTACCGCTCTTTTATCAATCACGGATAATATTTTCAAGAATAGGAATAACTCTCCTGTTTGGTTTTATTGAACAGCAAGGCCTATGATACTTTGGAGCATTCCCTACTTTGTCTCCTACTCAACTATTT
The DNA here is from genome assembly GCA_958502065.1 of Chrysolina americana. Lineage (NCBI taxonomy): Eukaryota > Metazoa > Arthropoda > Insecta > Coleoptera > Chrysomelidae > Chrysolina > Chrysolina americana. The sequence continues at coordinate 40,258,618 of OY293415.1, read as the reverse complement.
TGACTTTTTTAATGAAGCTATAGAATTTATACCGCTCTCAAAGCGTTCTCTTGGATGGTATTGTATCGGATTCATTATTGGTTGGTTACGGTGTCCCAAAGAGATCTACCTTGGGAATTCTTCTTCTTTCTCTTAACATTTCTGAGATTTTTGAAATTTTAGATTATGCTGAAATTCATCACTACACCGATGGTACACAGCTCTCTCTATACTTCGTTCAACTCCGAACATCTCAACAACGCGCTTGATAATATACCTAAACATTGATTGAAACAAATTGTACCTGTTCTCTATACTACCCACAATTTACGTTTGAATTCAAAAAAGTCTCAGAACATGTTAATCGGTTCGAAAAAATTAAAAAAGGGGGAAAGAGTACACGAAGATATGAAAATTAAAAATTGGAAATGGCATATTGCATGTTGTATCGTGTGTCTGGAGTATAAATATTGTCATTCGAATATTTTTTTTTGCAATGATTATATGCACATACACGTACTAGGAAAAATAAATTTTCACATTTTCGCACATTGATCATGGGTTGCGTGAACTGAAATGTGGATGAATTCTTGAAGAAGACATTCTATACCTTATTCTATGATATTTTTTTTTAAATTAGAGCTGGAATTATGTTACTTCAATATGAAACATGACTCTTGGCATTCAAAAAAATGCAATAAAAATACAGGTCGGTATTTGAAAATTAAAAGTTGAGAGTGGCCCAATTTATACGATACCCTGTATATAATTTTTATTCAGATATTTGGATAGCCCACAGTAAGTTGCTATGGCAAAGTGGCAACATTTAAAAAAAACTTCGTAAAATAAAAAGATATAGGCAAAAGAAGAATTTCGAAATTTTCGATTTTTCCTCTATAACTCCAGAACTAAAGAAGCTAGGTCAGATTTTTTTTATCCATATAATTGACCTCTGAAATATGCTACTTTGCCCCCATTTAACCAACCCTCTATCTCTTACCATTATCGATCCCCATGCATAGACTCGAATTTGAATAGCCCTGTATATCGACGTTTCGGCTCCGATTTTGGAGCCATTTTCAAGAACTGAAAAAGAAAGAAAATTAATAAAAGGTTGAAACGTAATTCTACGCTGAGGTCTCAATCTGCCTACTTCTCAGGTATAATTACGTTAGGTTTTTGTGACTTGACGTCGGGGTCTCAATCTGCCTACTCCACATGTCTCGTCACTGGTTGTCTCTAAGGTTTCAATCTGCCTATCTACCAGAAAACCCATCTACCAGAAAACACAGCTGAAGAAACTAGACAAGATATTGCCACCACACTTAGGAGAGCAAAACTCCCTTCATCCAACATAACACCTGCCAAAAAACATTGCCTCTGAAACCTCCACAACAACCCTGACATAGTCATTCTCCCAGCAGACAAAGGCAACGCCACGGTAGTTCTGAATACATCAGATTATGCAGACAAAATGAGTACACTATTAAACTCATCCGAGTATCAGATCACCCAACAAGACCCGACAACCTACCTCGAAAAGAAGACCAAAAATCTGATCAATAATTCTACACTACCAGCCGAAACCAAGAAAGCCACTATCCCTAAAGAGAAGTCATCACGCACCCCTCGTATCTACGGACTACCAAAAATACACAAGCCTGATATCCCACTCCGACCTATCGTCAGTGCCTTTGGATCACCAATCCAGAACCTCGCCAAGTATCTGGCGAGTACTCTTCAGCCACGAGCAGAAGAAGCTTCATCCTACGTAAAAAATTCATTCCACTTCTTAGACCTTCTCAAATCCTATAGAATCCAGAACACCAATATCCTAGTGAGCTTCGATGTTGTCTCCCTCTTCACAAACATTCCCCTAACGGATACGCTAGAAATCCTTAAAACTAAACACAGAATTCCAAAAGACACCCTGGACCTCATCAGTCACTGTATGAACAACACGTACTTCCTCTTCCAAGGAACTTACTACAAACAAGTGAAAGGTGCTCCCATGGGTTCCCCACTTTCTCCAGTCCTTGCAAACCTTTTCATAGAAGACTTCGAAACCAGGGCTGTAGAAGCATTTGACCACAAGCCTACTTGCTGGTTCAGATACGTTGACGACATTTTGGTCATATGGCCTCATGGTTACGAAATCTTAAACACGTTCTTAGATCACCTAAACGATCCATCCCAACATGAAATTTACAATGGAGACCGAAATTAACAACTCCCTAGCTTTCCTGGACGTTCTCATCACGAAATCCAATTTCACCCACACAGTATACAAGAAACAGGCCCACACCAACCGATACCTACACGCAAACTCTCGTCACCATCCAGCACAAACAAACTCCGTATTGAACTCCCTGATATACAGATTAATTCAGCTTACCGACAACCAGAATAGACCACAAGAGCTGGACAAACTGAAATCAGCCTTACTCCAAAATGGTTACAACAATTCGCTAATCGACAAGTCTATCCGCCATCAACTGACCCGTCCTCCAAAAACGAATGATCCACTAGAGAGTATTCAGCCACACAAAGCTTTCCTACCATACATCAAAGGTGTGACAGACAAAATCAGTAATATCTTGAGAAAACACGAGATAAAAACAATATTCACGGCCAACAACTAAATATCCAAATTTCTCAGATCTCCCAAGGACACAATACCAAACGATTCTCAAGGTATATATGAAATACCTTGTTCAGACTGCCCGAGAACTTATATTGGCCAGACTAACAGACGAGTGACTTCCAGAGTCTACGAACACGAACTTGCTGTGCGTCAGGCATCTTCCACTTCCGCACTTTATAAACATCGAGAAGACACAGGTCACAAAATAGACTTCAAGAACACAAAAACAATTTCCACCGAAAAAACTCTGCAAACCAGGATCATCCGAGAAGCCCTTGAGATAGAGAAGCGCCCCAATTGCCTCAACACTCGCGACGACGGACGTAGACTTCCCAATACCTGGAAGCCTCTCATTGCACGCATCAACTCATACTCATACTACAATGGAGAACAATAACTAGATATGTACTTAAGGTAGATGATATGTAACTTACATCTTAGTTGAGGTTAGTTTCTACGATGATGAGATGAATTTCTTCATTGATATGAAGTGAATTATGTTTGAACATTTTGAAGTTGAATGCATTTAAAAACTTAACATTGGTAAAATAGAACTTGTTTCTTGTCACATACTCTTTTTTTTAAATTAATAAAATTTGAGGCACACGTGTCACATGTTGCCGGTCATGGAGTAAAGTTGAGAGGTTAAAATGGTGGATGATAAGAATTTACGGATATTAATTTTGACAGTAACTTTCCTTTTTGAAAATACTTATTCCACTTTCAATGATAAAATTTATAGTCAAACATTTGGTACCCCCATGGGAGCATCAATTTCACCTATCCTTGCTGCATATGTAACGAAAGAGAATACAGAAGAGATTCTCTTTACCATTAATTCATATGATCCTCATATCCAATTTACGATAGTAAAAGAGAACACCGAACAATCAGTACCATTTCTAGATAGTAAATTCATACTTTCCAACGAGAACACAATTTTAATAGATTGGTACAGAAATCCATGTAGTTCAGGCAGGTAATTGAACTACCTGTCCTACCACAAACTCTCTATAAAAGTAAATCTGGTAAAGCAGATAAAAAACAGGGTATTGAGAATTTCAGATGTTAGTTTACATATGAAAAACCTTAAAACTTTGCAGTGCCTTTTCTTAGACAATTCTTACCCTCCCACGGTAAATTTGTTATTGTTTTTTCATTAGTTAGGGTCTGGTCAGGTATTTCATCCGGACGTCTTATTGAATTTGCCTGTACCTGGGTTATATCAGGTAATATTATGGTCGGTGTTTCTCTAGGTACATTGTTTCTGGAGATGTGTATTTTTTCGTGGAGTACGTTGAATTTTAGAGGTCTTGTTGTGTTTTGATTTGTATTTGTTTATCGATAAGTGAATTATGGTTTTTGAATTTATGGATGTTTAAGTTTTCCCAGATATTCATGCGGTTTCCTTTATTGACTTGTTTTATGAGTCTGACGTTTTCTGGCGGGGAGAAGTTGTGTTTTTGTATGGCGTGTGTCGCGAGGTATGATTTATATGTTATTGGATTTATGTATGCTTTTCTGTGTTCGTCGTATCTTTGGATTAGTTTTTTCTTGGTTTGACCGATATAGAATTTGTTGCAGTCTGAGCATTGTATGCTGTATACTCCGTTTAGATTTTTGTCTTCTCTTACATAGCTGTTTATTTTTTGTTATTTTCGTGTTCGGCTTGTATGTGATGTTGATGTTCAAAGGTTTGAAGAATTTTGTTAATTTTTTGGTTTGGTGACCTATGTACGTGAATGCAGTCCATCTTTCTTTTCATCTTTTCATGCAGTCTGTTGGCGTAGTTTTATTCTTGTTCTGTATTTTATGTTTGATCCTATTTTCCAATTTATCTATTGTTTTTTGAGTATATCCGTTCTCGTTTGCTATTTGGTATATAATTTTTCTTTCCTTGTTCCGGGCTTCATTGTACAGTGGTATCCTTAGCATTCTGTATATGAATGCGTTATAAGCGGCCATTTTATGTGAGGGTGGGTGGTTTGAATTAGCGGGTATGGTGGAGCTCGTTTGTGTAGGTTTCCTGTATATAGCAAATTGGAATTTTGTTTTGTGGTAATTGTATCCGATTGTTATGTCCAGATAGTTGAGTTTCGATTCGTTTTCTTCCTCTATGCTGAAAATTAGTTTTTGATTTATTTTGTTAATTTCTTCTGTTATTTTTTCCATTCTTATTCCTTTGTTTTGTGATATGTAAAGACCATCGTCAACGTATCTGAACCATTCTCCTTTTTCGTCATGTGTTTTGATAATTGCTAGTATTTCCTCATCTATGGTTTGTAGGTATATTTCGGATATAATGCTAGATAATGGGGATCCCATTGCTAGTCCATCTGTTTGTTTATAAATTTTTCCTTCTGATTCTGAAGTGACGAGACATGGGGAGTAGGTAGATTGAGACCCCGACGTCAAGTCACAAAAACCAAACGTAATTATACCTGAGGAGTAGGCAGATTGAGACCTCAGCGTAGAATTACGTTTCAACCATTTATTAATTTTTATTAAATGGCTCCAAAATCGGAGCCGACACGTCGAATTTCAACAAATTCTAGACGCGGTTCAATATATATATATATATATATATATATATATATATATATATATATATATATATATATATATATATATATATATATATATATATATATACATATATATTCCGCGGTCAGATATATATATATATATGAAAACTAAAAGTTCGGGTTGAACCGCGTCTAGAATTTGTTGAAATTCGACGTTTCGGCTCCGATTTTGGAGCCATTTTCAAGAACTGAAATAGAAAGAAAATTAATGAAAGGTTAAAACGTAATTCTACGCTGAGGTCTCAATCTGCCTACTCCTCAGGTATAATTACGTTAGGTTTTTGTGACTTGACGTCGGGGTCTCAATCTGCCTACTCCCCATGTCTCGTCACTGGTTCTCTCTAAGGTCTCAATCTGCCTACTCCTTCGAGAGAACTGAGGAATTGTGGGTTGAGGAACTGTATTTATAGTGGACGTAGCTGTAATGGCCGTGTGCAATGTATTGGCGCGAGGTGAACTATGGGCGGGAACTGAATTGGCGCTAGATGAGCTGTGTGTATATATATATATATATATATTTATTTATTTATTTTATCCCACATTTTATGTGACAGACAATATCTGATTTGTCGGAGGAGATATACAAAAATGTTTTATACAAAAGTTTTATGAGTTCATGAGAGCTATATTTTGATATAATTTTCAAATATAGAGGGTGTTTGGTGTAGGTGCTACAGACCAAAATGCCATTTTTTAAAATAGAACGCACTGTATATCATTACATATTCAGATTCTACGCTTAATTCTGATATCATTTCATGTTTAGTTTTTGAAATTCGGTTACGGCGTTGTTGAGTTATTGCACTTAAAACAAGGTTTAATATAAGGTATCAAAAAATCTTTAACGCGTACACGAATCCTGTCTATATCTTTTATTAAATTGAACTAGAATCCTACTGAATAATAGCTATTAATGTAACGAGATTATTATGCGATTTATGATAATCGAGGACTTGCAACTTCCGAGATTTATTCAAATTGCATAATAATCAAGTTACATTCACAGCTTTATCATATCATTGACAACGATGATGTGAAAATAAAAACAACAACTTTGGTTATTGTCACATTATTGTCATTTTAGCGTGCCATTTAGTATGATTTGATCCAGTTGATGGAAGATATTCCCATAGCAGAACGACAAGGAATTTGGTGGCAACAAGATGGTGCTCCTCCTCACAATTCACAGGTTGTTACTGAATGTCTGGATAGAACGCACCCAAATAGATGGATTGGTAATAAGGGTCCAATTCGGTGGCCGGCTCGTTCCCCAGATTTATCACCGCTTGAAATTTTCCTATGGGGTTATTTAAAAGATATTATTTTCACCACACCCCCTTTGAATGTGGATGATCTGAAAATGAAAATTCGACTAGCGTGCAGTGATATTACGCCTGATATAAGAGCGACTTGTTCGAGAGAAGTGATTCGACGTTTCGAAGCCTGCATAATATCTAATGGGCGTCACTCTGAACATTTTTTATTACATATCTAAGTACTATTCTTATGAAATGATTCAAGTTATATTACATTGGTATTGACGATTTGTTCCTGAATACACCCCTTTCAATTTCGCAATTGTTTCATATTCAAAATGATTCCTGACTGAATTCCACAACTCAAAATTGAAACCATAACTACGAACACCCATAATTTTGACTAATTTTCATGTGATCTGATGCAGAGAGAATAGTTATTGTATGAGATATATAAAAAAATAATAGTCGTTCTCAAGACTTTACATTTTAAGCAATAACTCAACAACGCCGTAACCGAATTTCAAAAACTAAACAAGAAATGATATCAGAATTAAGCGTAGAATCTGAATATGTAATGATATACAGTGCGTTCTATTTTAAAAAATGGCATTTTGGTCTGTAGCACCTACACCAAACACCCTGTATATTTGAAAGTTATACCAAAATATAGCTCTCATGAACTCATAAAACTTTTGTATGAAATTTTTTTCTATATCTCCTCCGACAAACTAGATATTGCCTGTCACATAAAATGTGGGACACCCTGTATATATATATATATATATCCGTGACGCCGGGGTCTCAATCTGCCTACTCCATCGAGAGAACTGAGGAATTGTGGGTTGAGGAACTGTATTTATAGTGGACGTGGCTGTAATGGCCGTGTGCAATGTATTGGCGCGAGGTGAACTATGGGCGGGAACTGCATTGGCGCTAGATGAGCTGTGTCCGGGAACTTGGTTGGCGCTAAGTGAGCTGTGTGCGGGAACTGGGTTGGTGGGAAATGAGTTTATGCGTGCAATGAGAGGCTTCCAGGTATTGGGAAGTCTACGTCCGTCGTCGCGAGTGTTGAGGCAATTGGGGCGCTTCTCTATCTCAAGGGCTTCTCGGATGATTCTGGTTTGCAGAGTTTTCTCGCTGGAAATTGTTTTTGTGTTTTTGAAGTCTATTTTGTGACCTGTGTCTTCTCGATGTTTATAAAGTGCGGAAGTGGAAGATGCCTGACGCACATCAATTTCGTGTTCGTAGACTCTGGAAGTTACTCGTCTGTTAGTCTGGCCAAAATAAGTTCTCGGGCAGTCTGAACACGATATTTCATATATACCTTGAGAATCGTTTGGTATTGTGTCCTTGGGAGATCTGAGGAATTTAGATATTTTGTTGTTGGCCGTGAATATTGTTTTTATCTCGTGTTTTCTCAAGATATTACTGATTTTGTCTGTCACACCTTTGATGTATGGTAGGAAAGCTTTGTGTGGCTGAATACTCTCTAGTGGATCGTTCGTTTTTGGAGGACGGGTCAGTTGATGGCGGATATACTTGTCGATTAGCGAATTGTTGTAACCATTTTGGAGTAAAGCTGATTTCAGTTTGTCCAGCTCTTGTGGTCTATTCTGGTTGTCGGTAAGCTGATTTGATCTATATATGAGGGAGTTCAATACGGAGTTTGTTTGTGCTGGATGGTGATGAGAGTTTGCGTGTAGGTATCGGTTGATGTGGGTCTGTTTCCTGTGTACTGTGTGGGTGAAAGAGTTGTTGGATTTCGTGATGAGAACGTCCAGGAAAGCTAGGGAGTTGTTCATTTCGGTCTCCATTGTGAATTTCATGTTGGGATGGATATCGTTTAGGTGATCTAAGAACGTTAAGATTTCGTAACCATGAGGCCATATGACGAAAATGTCGTCAACGTATCTGAACCAGCAAGTAGGCTTGTGGTCAAATGCTTCTACAGCCCTGGTTTTGAAGTCTTCCATGAAAAGGTTTGCAAGGACTGGAGAAAGGGGGGAACCCATGGGAGCACCTTTAACTTGTTTGTTGTAAGTTCCTTGGAAGAGGAAGTACGTGTTGTTCATACAGTGACTGATGAGGTCCAGGGTGTCTTTTGGAATTCTGTGTTTAGTTTTAAGGATTTCTAGCGTGTCCGTTAGGGGAATGTTTCTTCACAACAGTCACAGTGGCAGATTTGTAGCGCTGTGGAATCTGCCAATATACACAATATGTATATAGAGCAACTCCAATGCAAGCACAGAGTGGCTTCCTGTTATTTGGCAACACTGACACCTGAATAAATGGTAGGCAGATGCTAAATCAAATTTAGAATGAGTGCGTAGTGTATATTGTTTATAGATCGCGCCCGAAATGACTTCCAGATATTTGAAATACATATCAGTTTTTCTTTCGAGAGAGGAGAATGTAACACGTATTCTAATAATTGACGCTGAACGACAAATACTTTTTGTTGTCTGATCAACTTGGAATTTGGCAAGTGATCGTAATTCCGGTGACATCGCATGATGTTTCTGTTCTGAAAAAACAAAACACTGCTTTAAGATCGTTGACCAAATTTGTAATTAGAATAGAATCAAGTTTATTTTGCCAAAACCATACATGAAATAAAATACAACGAAGATATGTTCAAAATAAACAACAAAACTTACACCTGTTTGTGAGAAGAATAATGAATACATTCTTAAGACTAATTTAAATACGATTTTCACATTGGATTACATATACTGAAAGAAACTGTTATACCAATGGCGACGTCACAAATTTGATAAAAATCACATAATAGGATTTTTAGTATTGGAGATTATGAATTTTTTGTAATTTAGATAGCGGAATACTTTTTTCGGATACCTGCGATTTTTTTTAAACATAATTTTTATCAAAGTATTTTGAATGACTTGAATATTGTTCAATGTTGTTTTACCTACACTACCCCAAATTATAATACAGTATCTTATTATTGATTCAGCCAAGGCATCATAGATCATAAATCGAAGTTTTGTATTAGCAATGTTTCTCAGTTGGTAAAATTTGTAAATCAATTTTCTCAGTCTTTTTACGGTATACTTTACATGCTCAGTCCAACGAATATGTTGATCAACCATCATACCAAGATATTTGATATATTCCACTTTTTCAATTTTCGAGCAATTACAATTTGTATTATTGCATTCTAAATTATGGAGTTTGAGAAATTTGTTAGTTAGCTGATTTCTAGCGGTAGCAGTAAAAGTTATAAATTTCGTTTTGTCAACATTTAAACTCAAAAGGCATTCATTTAGCCAATTATGATAAATTTTCAGCTCTAATTCTGCAGTTTTATAAACCTCTTCCCAAGAATCATGTATGAAGGTTATAGCTGTATCATCTGAATATGAAGTGACAAGACTTGTCGTATTTTTTAGGCAACCAATGTTGTTGATATATATCAGAAATAATACAGGCCCTAAGACGGTTCCCTGAGGGACTCCTATTGAAATTGGTAACGGATCACTGATAGTTCCATTGATTTTTACTCTCTGCATTCGTTCAGATATATAATCTTGGATTATACTAAGTGAAGAACCTCTTATTCCAATTTCATTCAAACGGTCGAATAATATTTTGTGGTTGACAGTATCGAATGCCTTGGCTAAATCCATGAATACTGTTAGACACTTTTTATTTGAATTCAAATTGTTCACGACATTATTTATAAGCTGGAATATTGCCTTATCAGTACATTTATTTTCTATGAAGCCAAACTGATTGTTTGATATTATATTATGTTTTTCCAGAAAATTCATGACTCATCTTGAGCGATTTTTCAAAAAATTTTTGAAGTTATTGAAAACAGTGATTGGTCGGTAATTTGTAGTAAGGTTTTTATTTCCTGCTATAAAAATTGAGTGGATATTGTTTCTTTCCATTAATTTGGGATAGAGCCAGAACAAAAACATAAATTCATTATATAACATAGTGGATCTACATAATAATTTGAGAATTTTTTGAGAAATGAGACTGAGATGCCGTCCGGTCCTGGTGATGAGTTATTTTTCAAACTCGATATTATATTCGATAAATCGGTATTTGTTAAAGGCTTCAAAAAAAGTGAATCCCTGAGGTAATTCTGGTTTGCAGTAGTATTGTTTGTACGTATAATTTTATCTGCCATAACAACATTTTTAATTTGTCAATTTTGACATATTGAAATGATTAGCAACTAAGGGTATTCATATCTTCATTTGAAAGGTCGATTAAGAATGTCATCATTAATAATGCTTGTCTCACCCTGTGCCCAACAATACTTTTTATTAAAAACCAGTCTGAAGTTATTGTCTTGTGGATGAGCAATATTTGTCGCGAAAAACGTTTTTATTTAAGATGGTTAACTGAGAACAATGCTACATCAAAGAAATGGACACTTTTCAACCTCTACACCCCGTATCTCGAGTCATAGGTTTGGCCCAAAACGATTTAGATCATATTCTACGATACACAAAAAGTTCATAAAAATCAACAGGTGACAATTTTTCCATAAGTGAGCTGCCTGGTCTCCAGAAAAGGGTCCGAACAATCTCCCAGTTTGAACTGTGCACAAATTGAGTCAATTGAAAATTTTTCTTCAAACTTCAAAACGTTGCTGTTGTAACAGAGCGAAAAACTTGTTTAATTCTGTACTTCAAGTTTTCTGATGTTGTTTTCTCGCGGTACACCCAAATACTAATAATTCAAGTGAATGAGGTCTTAAGACCATGCTGCCCCTCTAGAACTGTTTTGTTTACGATTCCCTTGTTCTTATGTGAGATTCTCAACAGGTCATGACATCATTGCTAATTTTTGTTCTTTTTCTTTCCCGTTTTGTTTTCTTCTCGTTCTCAACCGTTACTGTTTCATCAAACTCCCCGTACAATAATTCTCGGATCATCCATTCCTCGAACTACTATAATATCTAACAGGAATGTTGATAATTTTATCAATTATTATCAAATCACCCTTCGAACATACGAATATTATAGAAATTTTCAAAAAATTTGATATTTAATTGTCGAGGCGAATTGATAGTTTATACCGGATATTCTTTCGCTCTAAAATTAAATTATTCACTAGCAAAATGATAAACGTGATCTACATTTTGGGAGAAATACAGTTTATTCAGTGACGGGTTCAAATTCAGAATTAATAGATACAATTGCCGCTCTCGACAGAAAATCCCTATTTGGTCGGAGAAGTTGATAACCAAAACAGATGATCAATGAATATTTGGAGAGAACGTAATTGGAGATCAGGTCATAGAACTACATTTTTGGGATAGCACGTTGAATGAAAAACTTTACAGAAATATTCTTCCAAATTTCTTTGGAGCATGTACCACTTGACACCAGACACAACCAATATCTCTCCACAATCACGAATGGATATGAAGGTTTCTGAACAGATATTCCCAGACCTCAGACCTCTAGATTTCCATTTCTGTGGATATGTTGATGAAGGGGTGTATGGTAAGAAACAACGACACCAGAAGACATAAGGAATTTATTTGAAGCTTTCTCTCCATCACATCATCGACTTGAATTGAAGTTCGAAGAATAGTTGTAGGAAGACCAACTTTGTGCAAAGCTTAAAATGGAAGATCTGCTGTGAATTCACACGTTTACAAATTATTTAAATTAATTTTGTTACCTCCTTCGTAACGCAATGTTATTGATCTTATGACTTTTTCATATTTCTTTAAGAATTAGTTATATTTTATATGAAAATCATGTCGACAAATTTTACAGTTTTGCAAGGTCATGATGTGGACTATTCTAGTATTGCCTATTTACTTTTTTTCCTATTGAAAAAACTGAGAGAGACTTGTTTGGTGGGTTATTTGACACTCTATAGTAAGGCACCATTTGGTAAAATTATGATATTTGGTGTTGAATGAACCCATTTTGTTATATAGATCCCACCGTATAACTTCTGAACCACCTGATATAAATTCATATAAGCCTATATTTCTTAAAAACACTCTTTCAAAATGATAGCAAAATTATATAGGGTTTGAAAAACATCTTTGATAAGTCACACATTCACGTTGGTATTTACATTTGGAAATAGTTATAATTGCTCTCAACAACTTTTATAGAAAAGCAGCTATTTTCCACACACACAACGTTATTATTTAACGTGCTAGGAATCGCACGCTAAAAGGTAAGACGTCGGTACTCCTTAGCTGGCACAAGTTTCGACTTCTGAGGGCTGCCGTTCGTAGGGGGATGACAGCTGGTTAACGAAAAAAAACAATTTTAATCAACAACAATATGCCAGAGAGAGTTTTCTCATCTCCATTATCTGAATGAACTTTCGTGTATATCAATATTGCAATTCGACTACTAACAATCCACTTCGTAATCTGAAAAAAATGTTTCGAAAATTTTCCATAGAAAAATGACTATGCTATCTGCTATTATAGTGGAGTATAAAAATATACGACTCGAAAATTATTGTGAAAACTGAGTGGTAGTTTTGCTTCATCTAATAGTTCATTTCAGATAATTTAATTTATTTTCCCTTCATTTTCAGAAATTCAAAATTCGGATATTATGCATTTTCTGTCTCGTTTGTTTGATCGTCAACATTATTAATTTTTTATAGCAATACTTTTACTTAGCCTCACAATCTGATTTGAGTAAAGCGTAGAATAAAAGTATAATTTGCAAAGGGAAAATGGTAGCTCTGCTAAAATAACTGATCTTTTAATTCAGAAACATTCATTGTGAGTTTCCCATAATCAAAGGTGAAGTTGGCAACCTTGCCAGGATGCCACTCTGCAAGGAAAACAGATATACAGATGCCAAACTATAGCGTTCTTCAAATATGTATATAAAAGGATGCCAACTAGTACGTGAAATGTATTTTCAGTATACCGGGTGGCTACGGAAGTATTGCCTACGGAATATCTCAGTTATTGTATGAAGTAGGTTTATGAAATTTGGAGCGTCGATATAATAACATAAGAGCTAGAATTTGAGCATATTGACATGTCGAAGTTAACTTCTGGTCTGACCGGAAGTAACATCAATTTTCTTATTTTAAATGGAAACCCTATTTTTTTTCTTTTCGCTTTATTCAGCATTCAATTCCCTTTCTAATGACATATCACAAGGTGGTATCTAACCAGAAACTAGATCAGAAAAAAATTATTATTGAAATTCACCGAGTAGGCCGTGGAAGCAAAATGAAAGCCAAAAATTGAAAAGTTGGCTATGGAAACCATACGTCACTTGATAACAGTTGCTACTACTGTGATATTTTATTTTCATTCGTCGGCGTTATAAAAAGCCGCCAAAAAAAATATTGGAAAAATTGGGAAAAAAACAATACTCTGTAGGTCCATAACTCAAATAGGAACATACAACTTTTTCTTGCCTGTACTATTCAGCATAACCATTCCTTTCTAATGATATAATAGAAAGTAATTTTTACAAATGAAATACCAAAAAATCCAATTATCATTATTCAAATAACAAAAAAACCGGATTTATCGAAAAAAAAAATCAAATTGATAGGATTAAAGATAAAATAAATTCAAAACAAATGTTCGAAATGCATTCCCTCAGCGTCAATACATTTCATGTAAAACGTTTCTCAACATTTGGGGCGTGATATCTTGGAAAACTCTACGAATTTTTACTTCTAGCTCATGTAGAGTTGTAGGCTGTGTGGAATACACCCTATTTTTAAGATGTCCCCATAGAAAAAAGTCGCACGGAGTAAGATCAGGTGACCTTGGTGGCCACCTGACTGGACCATGGGTTGTTATAAGTCTCTCTTGAAAGCGATTTTGAAGATAATTTCTCGCTATTCTTGAATTATGCGGAGGGGCGCCATCTTGCTGGAAGTACATTCTCTCAGTTATTTCCGCTGGTAGGTTGTTAATGAATTCCGAAATTTCATTCGTAAAAAATTAAAGTATCTCTCTCCGGTTAGTTGGCCTTGAAAAAGAATGGGGCCAACAATATGAGTTCCAACTATTCCTGCCCAAACATTCACACCAAATCTCTCCTGGAAGCCACCTTGTCGTAACCGGTGCTCGTTTTCTATCTCCCAGTACCTGAAACAAAAGACCGTTCACACTTTTAGCACTTTACACTTCGACTATCGACAATAATCCAAATAAAGTACAGTACCTACCTTGTATTATTCCTGTTAAATAATCCATTGTTGGTAAATCTTGACTCGTCCGTAAACAAAATATAATATTTAAATAGGTGATTCTCAGCATTTTGTCGAAGAAACCAATTACAATATTCCAGGCGCCTTTCACCGTCATTTTCATACAAATGTTGATGCAACTGATACTTGAAGGATTTAAATCGATGTTTTTTCAAAATTTTCCTAGCAGAGTCCTTACTCATAGCTAATTCAGCGCCAATCTGCCTTGAGGAAATTGTGCTATCATATTGTACTAAAGCTAATACATTAATTTCAGTTTCCTCATTAATCACAAATGCTTCTTGGTCTTCGTGAACATCAGGCTCAGTTCTTAATTTTTCTTCAAGCCACTGGAAATACCTTCTTGACGGTTGCTGCCTCCCTGGATATCGCTCTAAATACAATCGTTCAGCGGCATAAGAATTTTTTAAACATTCACCATAAATGAGAAGCATGTCAATTTGTTCGGTTCGTGAATAACGGGGCATTTTTTGAATATTCCACTAACTGATTTCGATTTCCAAACCCTTTTAAAATGGCAGAATCAAAAACACTACTTCGAACGTCAAAATAATATGGATAGCAGCGTTCGTCAGAGCTCTCGTTTCTTTTTTGTTTAATTCCAAAATACATCTTAATCAGCCTACTTGTTAAAATTTTGGTTCGAATGATTATTGCAATGGAATGATTATTCTGAATAGCACAAACATCGTCCATTGGTAGATATTAGAATATCTATGGACGATGGCACAGACCAAGTACGTTTATGTTCCTATTTAACCTAGAACCTACAGGATATAATTTATCATTCCACATTATTTTTAATGTTATTTTTGCGTATGGCGATAATCTGTTTTGTTATTTGAAGAATAATAATTGGATTTTTTGGTATTTCATTTCAAAAAATTACTTTCTATTATATCATTAGAAAGGAATGGTTATGCTGAATAGTACAGGCAAGAAAAAGTTGTATGTTCCTATTTAAGTTATGGACCTACAGAGTATTGTTTTTTTCCCAATTTTTCCAATATTTTTTTTGGCGGCTTTTTATAACGCCGACGAATGAAAATAAAATATCACAGTAGTAGCAACTGCTATCAAGTGACGTATGGTTTCCATAGCCAACTTTTCAATTTTTGGCTTTCATTTTGCTTCCACGGCCTACTCGGTGAATTTCAATAATATTTTTTTTCTGATCTAGTTTCTGGTTAAATACCAACTTGTGATATGTTATTAGAAAGGGAATTGAATGCTGAATAAAGCAAAAAGAAAAAAAATAGGGTTTCCATTTAAAATAAGAAAGTTGATGTTACTTCCGGTCTGCACGAAAAAATACACACCCCCAGAAACAATGTACCTAGAGAATCACCGACCATAATATTACCTGATATAACACAGGTACGGGCAAATTCAATAAGACGTCCGGATGAAATATCTGACCAGACCCTAACTAATGAACAAACAATAACAAATTTACCGAGGCGATCTAATCGTATAAGAGAACAGATAGGAAGATAGAACGTTCAGTAGAGCCATGAAGATGATAGCACAGACAGCTATCGAAAGCGCTCGCATGTAACATTTAGAAGCCATTAAAGTTTCATATCCTTTTTGTAAATAATATCAATATTAAAACATTGAAAAAAAAAAAAGGAAAACTAGTTGCATCAATCAAGATACGATATATATATATATACGTCGGTCGGTGGTTGGTGGATCAGCGGTCTAATGGACAGGCCGTTCGAAACTCCAGCATAGCGAAAGTCGGTTCGAATCCGATGTAGGTACGAGAATTTTTCTCAACTACTTTATATCGGATTCGATAGGCGGCCGCATGCCTTGTTGAAAAGCAAGTGTATTGTGAGTTGTCTAGATGCCAATCTCGTCTAGTGCTAGCTTGGAGTGCACACCGACCACCCGAGGTGGTGCTGTAGGTTTTCCGGGTTTTCCTACAGCTGAAAAGTGAATACATCACCTAAAACATCAGTAAGTCCCCCGGAGCGCCACGGCAAATAATAATAATGGCCGTCCTCTACCCGCACAGGCTATGCCTTTGGGTACACTCAACGAGTGTTTATGAGGGAGTATTATTATTATTATATTATTATAAGAATGCAAAAAACCGTAATTCTTGATTCACTCCACCTACTCAGGGCACATGATTCAATAATCACTCACTCAACTCCAAGTAGTTACTGGAGTGCCCTCCGGGCAAACCAGTATAAATTTCAATATCGAGACCACCGCGTCCACCTTTTCACCATACAGAATGGTTTGGATAAAGTCTGCGGAGTTCAAATAGGAAGTATAAATATTTAATCCCATTTGCCTTCTTTTTTAGGACTATATTCGTTTAACCAGGAGCTGAAAACTCTACGATAAACATCCTAGTTTTATGGTCGAGGAGAACTATATCAGGCTTAACAGCTTGTATTTTCTGAGGGGGGGAATGAGTAGTTTTAATAGATTCGGCACTTCACATTTTCTACATCGGACCTAATATCCCCCGTTGCGTAAGGCAAAAATGGTGTCTCGTCTATACCGTATGAGTGTCAATGATGGAATTGAAATACTTGTAGAGCCACGGTATGGCTGTAGATAAAGGCTGAGACCGCATTCTGCGACCTCTATAGCCATAACGCTACTATGGTAGACCGAGGTGTTGAATACATCATCCTGGCAGGGCATTATGAATCCCTCGGTCTCCGACTCCAGCCCACTTGACATGAGGAATTAAAATGTCAAGTTTTTGGATAAGCCAAGGTCTTTAACGGTCGGTTTGTTCTTGTCTAGCTGAAGGAGTACCTCAAATTCCATTTTCTGCTGAACGAGCTCCAAGTCGCTAACAGAGTTTGGGTCACCCCGTTCAGTGTCGAATACGAGGCACAGTTCATCGGCTGCACGGGCTGCTGCATCTAAAAGGAATGCTCCGATCACTGCCAGTTCATGGTCGCAGATTAATCAGACAAGGCGATCTAAACTCCTGATTACTTTACAGACTCCATTCAGAAATATTATGACACTCCAAGCTCAAAAGTCCACGGCCTTCTCGTTATCTGGAGAAATATAAACGTGGAACAGATGATTTGGGATGCATAATTTTGCGAGATTTTACGTCGAGTTGTCTCAGATCTTCCAGAGCCCACTTCACCACTACAAAGAGTAAAGTAGAATCGGAACGGCAAGCATTTCAGTAGCAGCAACTTTGTTATTCCCCGACAGTTGTGAAGACCAGATCTGTCGAAGTTTATGTTCTATAAAATGGATACCTCTTAGGAGTGGCGTTGTTCCACACTTAGGTAAGTATATGTATATCTGGCATCAAGATGATAATATAGAATGCTTCCATCTACGACCTGAAAGTCCTCTCCGTTTTCCTCACATCTTCTTCTTCTTTAGAAATGAACCGTGGCACATTTGTCGATCCCAAAATTTAATTGAGATACCATGCATGTACTCTTCTACCACCCTTCAGGACTGATAAAGATCCTTTTCGCCGGAGGCATATAGTTTGAGAAGATATCACCAAATCAATGTAACTTTTTCTGTCACCGAGTACAACATTTTCAATTTGTCAATTTGTTTGGTAACATCTTTATTTAATTGAGGATTTTAAAAATGCTTTGCCTGTATCTAATGATATTATTTTTCAAAAAGTCGTTCAAAATTAATGCTTTATGGATGAGCAGTAATAATCACAAAAATATGCACATCTAAGATGTTTAGCAAGGAGCAAGCAATATTAATTTAAAAAAATGGACACTTTCCAACTTCAACACCTTGCCCATGACCCTTTTGTTTAGGAGATCAAACTCTGAAATTCAACAATTTTTCTGGTCTGGTCCTTCAAACAAAAAAAACAACTAACTAATTCAAATTCAATGGGCCGTGGTGGCGCGCGGGTTAAGCAATCGCTTCTTAATCGTCATCCGTAGATGCCTGGGTTCGAACCCCAACGCAGTCACCGATCTCGTGCATGGTATCACATGTTTGAAAGGATAAGGGCACAAGTCTCTCGAATACTTCTGAAGGATGCTTGTAAGGGTGCAGCCGGTTGATGGAACAAACAATTTTATCAAATATCAATCGAACAATAAAACTCTGAATATTCATTTTATAATAAAAATTTATATACCTACCTCAAAATTTCACGGCGCGTTATGATTGTATTAAGAAACTTCAAAACTTTTGATTGATAGAGCTACTCAATGAATTATCACGTAGGTATCATCAAAATTATACGAGGTAGCTTATTCTGAAATTAACTTATTGCTGATTAGAAATTTTACGAAAGAAATAATCGACAATTTCTAAACAATTTCATAAAAGTGTACAACTTGTTCAACTAGCAATTTAATCAAACGACTCAGGTCATTATAAATCCAGAAAATAGTCGAGGAATAGTAGACATTTAGCTCGGACTCCGTGCTAGTTACACCAATTTTCATGATTTTTTTTTAATCGCTTCGAAATCGAATTTGAAACAAAGTTTACTATCTGAGAACACTTTTTTTTAATTTTTTTTTCAATTTCAACGGATAATTTACGTAGTTGGTGTATTTTGAGGATACTGGATGTGATATTGCTCAGGAAAATAAAGAATAGGAAGTGACTCATACTATATTTTTAGTTATATCGAAATTCTGTTAATTCAAAAATATTTTTCTCACTGGATATCGTCAATATCGTTGACAATTGAGTCCCTTCTAATTACCGGTGCTGCATTCATTCAGCTTGACCCATTGCATGCACCATATACTCCGGTGCAGTTTAGTCCACTTTTTCTGCAACCACACGCTGGCCCACACACACCCCTTCTGACTGTTGCAGAAAATAGTTTTTAGGATGAGCATAGAATGAAGGCTTTCACGGCCGGAAGTAGAATCCTGAGGTATGGTTTCCGGGCTTTGAGGCCGTGGTCGGTTCACGTCCGTGGAGGCGGTTCCACTGGACGTTTCGCTCACAACTGCGGTGAGCATCTTCAGCATAGCTTTAGTCTTCTCGAAGAGCGACGTAAAACTGATACAACGGTTTGAAATTCTTCGCAATTTATAGTCGCAACCTGGATATTTTCATTATTTTGTTTCACTTGGGGTGACTGGGTTACCTGACCGGGTGGTATGTTGGTTCCTGGTTTTTACGCTGCGGAGGGTGGTACCGATATATACAGACCCGCAAGAGCACGGTAATCGGTATACACCGGGCGTAGCGAGGTGGTCTCGTGGATCTTTCGCTGAACGTAGCAATGAACCAATTTGTCTGGTCGGCTTATAAATGGCTTTGACGTCGTGTCTCGCCAGTACTTTACCAATCCGGTCCGTGACTCTTTTGATATAAGGAAGGAAAGCTCTTCTCGATGCAACCTAGGGTTACTAGCCCTAGCAATTTCTTGCCGGGTGTAACCATTGGCTTGCAAGGCAATATTGAGATGTCTCAGTTCCGATTTCAGATGGGCCGGCTCACAGATGCGTTGCGCTCTGGTGTTTAGAGTTTTTAAAACTGCGCGTTTTTGCCCTGGGTGATGATTCGAGTCTTTGTGTAGGTATCTGTCTGTATGGGTAGGTTTTCTATAGACTTTGTGGCCCAAAGTCCCATCCGGTTTTCTGATGACCAAGACATCCAGGCCAGCCCAGACAGAGAAGTCTGCCGTGGCATTGCACGCCCATGGAGAAGGTACACATGACATCCTGTTTAAAAATACTGAAGTGATCTCAACAACAAAACATTATCATGCCCGCCTCAATAGAGAAGCCATAGAAATACATAAACACAGAAATAATTTCAACAGAAAAGAGGAATCATTAAAGCTGAACAACCTGGTACCCAGCCCTGAAAAACACGAAGATAAAACAATCACATAACATAATCGAGCAGGTAGGACAGGGCAATCACAACTCATTAATTAGACAGGTAGACAATTGCAACATACCACCCGGTCAGGTAACCCAGTCACCCCAAGTGAAACAAAATAGCCAGGTTGCGACTAAAAATTTCGAAGAATTTCAAACCGTTGTATCAGTTTTACGTCGCTCTTCGAGAAGACTAAAGCTATGCTGAAGATGCTCACCGCAGTTGTGAGCGAAACGTCCAGTGGAATCGCCTCCACGGAGGTGAACCGACCACGGCCTCAATGCCCGGAAACCATACCTCAGGAGTTTTTAGGATATTTTCTGGGGCCGGTTTCTGCTTCATAGGGACAGGCCTCAGAAACTGTCGATCATAACTCCAACCCCACTCCGTTGGAGATATTTTATTTCCGATCCAAAGTTGTACCTGGAGATACACCCTCTTGATATGCTCGGCTGATGCGTCTTCGGTCGGGGGCAAACCGTGCAACTGCGTCGCTCTCGTATTTTTCGCTGTCGCCTTTATGAAAGTCTCGTACCTAGGTTGAGATAATGGAATAAATTTGATTAGATCACAATGTCTTCACTTTTCAGAGTAAATTATATTCAAATACACACCTGAATTCGTTCAGCGCTTTTTTTTATTTTGGAGCTCGATATAACGCAATAATGCATGTAATCCCCGCATGAAGGAGATTTTGGATGTCCGGATTTTCCGTCTTGAATACCTCAGCTAGGGCATGAAGATCTGCACTCTTTTCAAAAACCTTTGCGAAATTATTTTTGCCTTTATTATAAAAAGCTGACGTCTTGTCGCATCCTGTCAGCGCGTGTATAAAAGGTAGATGTTCTTGGCAGCGGGGGAATTTGTTTTTTTTTCAAGACCTTCGAAGAGAACACTTTCTGCTCTACTTTTCCCTTCCCTGGTTTTGATTAATATAAATGTCCTTACTGTCAGGCGTGAGAATAATTAACACATCTATTCCCCAGCTACAACAATCACATTTTCTCCAACCACGTTGATCGCTGTCGTAAGGATCAACGTATCTGCATCGCTTTCCGCTTGATGAGACAGAATGTGCTCTGCCGTCAGGAATTCCCTTAACATTGAAATGAGCCGCGATTTATTATTACTGTTGGCCAAAAATTTATCCTGTGTGATTTTTAATGCCATATCCGTTCCAAAAATACAATCCACTGATGCATTTTTTCAGGAAACGGCGATTCCTCTCTACAGATTTCGTTCCGTCTTTATCATAGCCATCAAAAACAACGACGATATTGTTCCCGTAATTATTTTTCAGGTATCTTATGTAAGCTCCGCAGGTATTCCCAAACTTTTTCTCCGGTTGCCATTTAACGCGGTGCAGAAGCATCCCTCCATCAATGATATTTTTGATATTTATTTGTAATGATGGGAACAGACCAAAAAATGTCTATTTTTTTGTTTTCCGCATTCCTGCTCCATCAAAGAGAGACAGTGGATAAGGAGCCAGCTTAAACTGCAGATAATTTTTTAACTCTTCATCTGATTTTTTCGAGACGCAGATCCGTTGGAAAAGCAGTAAGGGATCAATTGGAACGGTCTCATCGTGGATCTTCATTTTGCTGTGTACGGCCAAGAGAGGAGCGACTTTATCTTGTCTAGACAATTTCACTTCCTTGAAATTTGCTTTGTCCATTTTTTTCATCGTCTTGACACCCACCTCAAAAGCATCACAGTCGAGAGCAGCTACGGCGCTCGACCCGCTCCCCCTAAAATACTCCTAAGGTCGTATACCTGGGTGGAAATGTAATGGTCGCTACGTAATTGACCTATAGTATAAGGCCTAACTTGTTTAAAAATAAAAAAATTACCATAATATGCTTATTTTAGTACCTCAAGTACACTTTCAATGCAATTAAACGATTAATCCATTTTTTGGAGAAAATAAAAAAAAGCAAGTGTTCTCAGATGGTAAACTTTGTTTCAAATTTAATTTTGGAGCCATTAAAAAAAATCATAAGAATCGGTGCAACTAGCTCGGAGTCCGAGCTTTGGACGTTTTATCGTCAAATATTCCTCGACTAAAAGAGCAGGACAAGAATCGCTTATCATAGGTAAATTATTAAAGTATACAGAAACGCTGATTGCAACACCAAGACTTGCATTGCGGAAAAGAAGACTGAATTTATGCAACTAATAATACATCTCCGTGGCTAGAATGCTGCTGAGGATGCAAGTAACACGACTGTTTTTTTATTGTGAGTCCATGTGGCTTGTGATGTCTTTTCTTCTTTTTCTAAAAATGTAATGGACAGCAGTAGTCAGGTGGGTAATCCCAAATAAGTTATTAAGAGTTAGATACAAATATTGAAAAATTAAGCAAATGATCCTCTGTCCCTTTTCTTTTTTAATTGTAATTTTTCCATGTCGGGTGAATTCTGCGCCTATCAAGTTCCGATCTTTTTGCCATTTATCAGTTCATTATCCAGGAAGAAGTTTGTTTCAGATTATCTTAAAATTATGACATAGAAAATATTTAATAATGAAATACAGACGACACACTTAAAAACAGTGAAGTTCCTGCAGGCTATCATGGCAGTATTCTTTTACACTGTAGTAGTTATCAAAATTTTTATTGTCTTCTTGAAATAATTGAAGGAATCTATACTTCTAAAGGTTACTGGACGTTTATTGTAAATTTTTATTCCCATATACCTAAAAATATATTCCAGTTTTCTAGTTTTGTGTCTGGGAATACATACAAGATCATAGTTCCTGGTGTCATAATTATGATTAGACGAATTCAGTTAGAATTTATCAATCTTTTTCCTCACATTCAAAATACAGTGGTAGATGTATATACTGTAGAAGGGCATAATGTTATATTCAATGAATGTGGGCCTAAAATAAGTTTGTCTGAATTCTAGGCTGAACATTTTTCTTATGATTTTTTCTGTTACAAATATTTTACTGAAATCGATTGAATTCTCCTATAGGAATAAATTATAACATAAGTGAGTGTACACTAAAATGAAGAAGACATTAATTACTGCACTGGTGGGAATGCAATCTTCAGTCCTTGAAATTGTATAAAAAGCCTTATTTAATTTTGTGTTAACTGCGTTAACTTACTCTGACCATCTAAGACTGGAATCAATGTGTGAGCCCAAGAAATTTGTTGTTGTATTTGATAACGTTCATAATGATCTATGAGAATTAGTTGATACCAAAAAATATATTTTTTTTAATCAATAAAAACATTTGAAAAAAATTGCGATTTTCAATTTTTTTGGGTAGATATTTCAAATTCCGCATATGATACTAAAATTAAATTATAAACAACTTTCTCAAATAAATTATTTTGCTATTTTTACAAATAACCCCACTTTTGCCAATTCGTAATAAATATTTTCAAATTGCCGCCATATTGGTAGTCACGTGATATACGTCAAATTCGATTATTAGTTTTTTTAATATGCATAAACGATCCCCTTTAACGTATTTTCTGTAACTCTAATTTCGCTATCAATTGATATAATTGAGATCCAGTTCAACCTGTTTTTCATCATCGTACTCCTATATTCATTATTGATTATTGTTAATTTTGGAAAAGCTTTTTCCGCTTCTCAACACATTATGGGATTGTCAGATATATTTTCAATATCGTGTACACATTTGGGAGGACGTCCATCAGATCATTGGAATTAATTTCTTATACATTTGTGACCGAGGGCAGTTCAGATTAGAGATATATTGCCATAACGCCAGCCAGTATTAAAGGCAGCTTTATTTTAATAGTGACTGGCACTATTCTGTGATTAAAAAAAGAGATATTGCAGTTTTGTCTGTTCGTCCCTTTTTTACACAAGCGTGTAATGGTCCTCGGCTAACGCCTTCGGGCCATTATCCACGCCGCAGGCCATAAACGCCTACTTTACGCCCTTGATACATAAATAACTATTATACTAAAGGATTCATTGGATTCATAATGCACAATTTAATGCATATGCGTAATTTTAATGTAAAATCATAAAATTTCAATACTATTATAATAATAATAATAATAATAATAATAATAATAGATTCATATGATATCGATTTTTGTTGTGAAAATCATAAAATTATCAGGCATTCCAGACAGCATGGTATATTCCTGGAATATTCCTCAGATATCTCAGATGGGATATATATAGGTGGTCGGCGGATCAGCGGTCTAATCATAGAAATATATTATATATATGTACTCTAGAATGCCAATTCAATGGGATGAAAGTGTTGTAAAAAGTTCGAGGTATTATTCAGTGCGCATGATCAGGACCAGCTTCATTCATACCAGGGTGGGTTTCAGGGAGGATTTTTAATGATTCATGAAATTAGGTAAAATCAATTTAATACTACTTTCGTGTCAGGCTTACAAATTTGTTTGGAGCACGAAAAATGCATTTTGGTGGACATATGTTGTTAAGAAACACAGTGTAAGGTTCTATATTTAAAATATTACAAATAACTTTGAAATTTTTTGACACAGGATTCTCTATGCATCTTTAATTAATAATTTTAATTATCTTTTTTTAATTAAATAGTATATCCTAACATAAACAAGAAACAGATCAAATGTTTTCAATTTTAACAAAATATAGGCAACACATATAATAAAGAAGAATGACAACAATAGATGGGTAGGTAATTTTCATTTTAATAAAAGACCACACTTCTATTGATGCGAAAACAGTATGAGTTTGGTTAACTTCTTTCGTTTCACTTCACCTCTAATAAGTTCACTCTGCCTTCTTGCTATTTTGTAAAATCTAATTTTGGCATAAGTTCCAACAGTGAGCTTTATCAATCTCATTGTGTGATTTATACCATAAGGCGATATATCACATATATGGTTATCTAAATTTATAAATAATTTTTTTTCCTGAAATAAATAACTTGATGTTCGTAATATAAAAGTCTCTAAAAATGTTTTTTCTCTTGCCATCATATTTTCAGTTATATATAACACCTGTCTAATTTTTTTTTCGGTAAATATACATATTTTTATAACATCTTTAGATGGTTTTATCAGACCACCCCTATCCTTCCTATGAAGTAATTTATAGATATTGAAATCTATTGAATTGTAGTCTGACTCTTCCAAAGAATCTAGGCATGGTGTACACTTTATAACTTTGTTTATAGATTTCACTACAAATCCAGATATATGTGTTGCTACGTTTTCTGTTAATAATGAAAAGAGGGCAATACATTGATTTCATACAAAAATCTATCATCCTCTAAAACTAAGTCATTATAATCAATATCATATTTTTTAATTATGCTTATATCATCGAGGCACAGTTCAGTTGGATGTTGCTTTTCCAGGGAATTGATTGAAACTGACGAACTCAGCACTTTGGTATTATCTAATACTTCGCAATTTCCCCTCAAAACTTTCAAATCAATCTTCATGCACATTCTTCTAAAAGTGTAATAAAATTGATATGCAGCCATTTCTTCCCCTGAAAATAATGAAAAATTTAAATACCAAACTGTTAAATTCTTTCTTCAGTCTAGGGTTTGAATGTTTTTAAAAAACTGCCGTTCTGGAAGAATTATATTTTTGCTTCAACATTCTATATATTTTCGTTTACTACAAAAAATGCTATCACCATATGCGAATTCACTGATATAGCTGAAATAGTTGTTTCAGTACATGAATAGACAATAGTTGACCAGAGGCTAGCAGTAAGTGGGTAGTTTACCTGATGTTGGCCATAGTTGGCCAGTGTGGCTTTGGGGTTGGCCGTTTTGGGCCTTGCTGGAGTCATCTCTGAAGAGGCTTAATACTAGTGTTGTAGTTTAGTGGTGGTTTAATGTCAGGGGTTTTTCCTAAGTATTTATTATATAGAGTAAGTAATGAAAACGAATAATTTCGACAAAGTCGAAATTCCCCTCTCTCCACACGATCCCACAAAGTGGGTAGAGAGGGGAATTTCGACTTTGTCGAAATTATTCGTTTTCATTAGTTTGAAACTCTCCGGCACACTTTCGAACATTGTTCGAAAACATATAGAGTGAGAACAAAAAGTATATTTCCCCTTCACTTCATAAGTGACTTAAATCCTATATATGCATTTCGATAGCCATGTTATCTTCGTCAAAGTATTTGATATAAATAAGAATTATTTTAGATGAAACTTTTTTGATTGAATGACTCATTTATTTTATGGATTTTTACAGTTATGAATATGATGTAAAAATCAATACTATAGTCAACAAATTATAAAATCTTTTGGTGGAAAATAGACAAAACTGTTTTATTCTATTCTTAGTGACTTACTGATGAAGATAACATGGTTATCGAAATGCGCTTATAGGATTTAAGTTACTTATGTGGTGAAAGGAAAAAACACTTTTTTTGTTCTCAGGCGGCCAATATCCCATTTTCGATTATATTGAATGTTTATTCAATAACTGTTTACAAATTTACCCCAACATATTTTTGTTTTATGTTTGTATTTCAATAGTGAATGATTTAATAAATCCAAATCAAGTTAAAATTGAACTTCCCATCTGTAGCTTCAATCCCTAGTTCGCATATGGTAAATGGGGAACAACTCCATATGTGGGTACATTGTTTACACTAATGATGAAAATAAAAAACTAACCTCATTCCACAAAAAAATAACTCTAGATGATCCTGGCTGAGTTTGTAGGTGAGTAGGTAAGTCAACTGAGATTTCTCCTTTTTGATGTGGTTATCATAAATTCCAAGAACAGACTTAATTGTAGTACAAAATCCGAGAATTGGAGTCTTATTCTTTGAGTTACACACCAGTTTTCCATTAACATGCATCAAAGATTTCAAATATGTATACGCCTCTTCCAATATCGGTCTCCAGAATGACTCGTTCGATTTTTTCAAAGGATTTTTGTAACCTTTTGCAAAGGGATTCCTCGAGTTCAATAGATCAAAGAGTTTATCTATTATTCTGATGAATTCAATGGTAGGGGCTGCATCTTTGAAATCTGGATGTTTCAAGTCTTTCAACAAAAACTCCAGTGCATTTGCAACACTTGCACTCATGGTTTGAGCTGCCAAATTCACCTAGAAATGGAAGTTCATTTCAAAATATTTCCAATGATAACAGGTAATAATTAAGTTTACTGATACATTATTCAACAAAAATTATTACAGCTAAAAAATCAATTCTGCTAAAGTTTCGTTTACTTTATAATATATAAGATAACTTGACACCAATTGCTCTTAGTAGCCCAACTCAACTGATCACATTACTCGAGCAGCTAAATCCAAGTATTATATAGGTGTGAAATAATGAAGTGAAAGTCGGATTTCTTATTACATCAACTTATAATGCACTGTTTGGTATCTTTGGTGTAGTAATGAATATACTAGAGTTTTATCCTAACACCAAACCGCTAATTTTAACACCTCCACACGTGTTTCAGTCACCAAGCGGTTTGATGTTGGCATAAAACTCTAATATATTCATTAGATCAACTTATTCTCCAAATGTCTCATATTTATCAAATTTGAATAAATTATATCTTTTTTGAGCTATAACATACTTTCAATGACTTTGTTTTGTTTATTAATCAAGCTATATAGGTGTAGATTCTTGGATTTTCTTTTTTGAAAATAACAATGTTCTACAAAATTATTGAAAATAAACCATAACCTACCTTCATCTTTTGAAATCTCCATTCAGTATGACTTTTTCCAATTTTGTTAGCCAAATTGCAAAATTCTTCTTCTTGTAACTCATAAAGTTTGGTGACAAATTTAAAATCAATTTTTTCACTTTCAACTCCGGTGCCATAATCTTCATATCCCCATGTTTTCAAATTCCTCACTTCGATTTGTTTTCTTATGGCCATTTCGTCCAACATCAGAATGCACAAAGTATCTTTAACTTTTTCCTTATTTTCCGCTACCAGAATTTTGAGGCTACTAAATGAATTTTCGCAAAATCCAGGTTCACAATTAACCTTACTCAACCATTTCCTGATTGTTGATGGAGCAGGGAGAGCTAGATTTAACACTTTTCGTACATACATATATGCTTTTGATGATAAGAATTGGAGAGTCATGGCAAAGGTTTTCAAGTCATCACTGAATTTATCTTTAAATTTTTATTTCTATGGTCCTTTTCATCAAGGACAGAGGCACACAGGTCAGTGATTTTTCCAAAAATGTAATGCCATTTTCAGATATGAACTCTTTTCTCTTCAAAGTCAATATTATCTGCTTCAAGGTTGTGACTCTTTTCTTCAGGCGATTGACTTGCACTTTCATAGCTTTAACTTTTTTCTGGGCCACGGATCTTTTAACATTTGCTTCTTTAAGTTTAAAAAGAAGGTGTGATGGGGATGCACTGGAAATATAAAATACATAATAAATTTCAAATGAAATTTCCTTTCAAGGACAATTTGCAAACTACTCCAAATAATGAACTAACGTTCCCAGTTTTTTTTTATTTCTTAGTTCAGTTAAAGTGAATATAGTCAACATCGGTCTTAATGTGCGGGTGAGACTTAGAGCTATCCTCCACTTAGCTTTGTTTGTTTTTAAGGAGAACCGGTGCAAATAGCTGTAAGTCTCACCTGCACATTAAGACCGATGTTGACTATAGCTGAGTACAGCCACCCATCAAATGTTTGTAAAGAGAAATGTATGTAGAATATCAATTTTAAAAGAATAGAAAATATTCCAGATGAAGTCATTGGTAAAATTGTAATATTTGATGGCAAGTTATTTTTCGTTACTTGTAAAATGTTGGCTTCATCAAATCTATTCAAAAATATTTCAGTGAAATGGAAGAGTTCAATTGATATTCAACTGATTCTAAATGTATTCAACACCCAACAACTATGATAAAAATATCAACTAACCTATAATTGTGCCTAGTTTTAATATCTCTTCTCGTTCTTTTTATTTGTCCCTTATTACCTTCACTATCTGTTGATGTTTCTTCATGTGCCCTTTTGAAACTTTTGGGGGAGTCCATTGATGAAGTGGTAACACTCGAAGGTGAGCTAAAATATAATTTTCACTGACTTAGATCAAAATTATCATTAGACAAGGTGCATTATGTCAAATAGTTGTTCAAGATAGAAATTCGTAAAGTAGGACTTTTTACACGAGAGTGCACAAAAACGTGAGTACAAAGAAGAATTTTATAATACAATAATTTTGCCCAAATTTTCACAAGCAAATTTTATGAATATTATATATATATATATCTTACCTCACAGCAATTTCAATAGTAGGAGTGCAAGAAACATAAGGACTAGCACCAGGAAGATTTTCTTTGTTATCAATAAACAGTACTTCCAGCTCATCCATTTCAATACGTTGAGGATCCATATTTTGAATCATATTGCCATGCAATTCTTGAAGAGTTCTGAAAAAAATTGTAAAATAGTTAATTGGTTTGCATAATTTCAGAAGTAATTTTGAAATTACTCCGAATTCCTCAAATATGTCTTTATAAATCATACATCATGAATGAATTGGTCAGATTCTAATGTTTCGAGAATTCCTACAGTTACTAGGTCAGATCCTGTATATAACTTACCTTTCGTGGGTTGAAACTTCATTTTTTCGTAGAAAAAGGCTTGGGACTGCATTTGGTTTCAACAACATTCGACTACCCTTAATATATACATCGTTTGGAGAAAAATGTTTGCTGCAAATAACATTTTTATCGCTCAGGTGCTCCACGGTAGGATCTCTTCCCAACGCTCTCATCCAAATGTCATGCTCTCGTCAAACTTAAAATAATTTGTATAAATCAGACATGAAATAATAATAGTGGATTTATGCAGCACAAATTGACACTAAACTACAATCAACATTTACACTTCAACTTCAACTAAGAAGATTAACCACTCATTTAAAATGGTTCATTTTATGCGGGAAAATTAAAATCAAACTGAAATTAATAGTTGGCCAACTTTCATCTTTCTAGTGTTAAATTTAAGATGTTAAATTTAATTATTGACACTACTGCGCGACTGTTGGTGCATATTTTGATTTCCGCGGGCTGAACGGCAAAATGACAGGGAAAATGGTACCTACATGATGTTTCGATTTTGTAACCTAACCAAATTGAATATACTCAACAATCGATAGATCAATTTGGTGTGTGTTTAACTGTATGGAATTTCGGAAGAATTGTCGCAGAAAACAACAAACCAAGGAATAAAAAGCTAAAATATTCTCTTGTGTAAATTTTTTCGCATAAATGCCATACAAACCAAAGTTCAATTTTTCTTTTTTGAAGTTTAGTACAAGTTTGAGTCTAGTGTAAATTTGTGCTGCATAAATCCACTCGTATACTTAATTTTACCAATAATGAGTGATTTTAGTTCTGTTTAGTTATTGCAATCAACGATTCATATTCAATTCACTTACTAAAGATAATGGATTCCAGGAATATTTCCTTTGTTTTCACACCATAGCACCAAGCACGTCAACATTGTCAAAATTATTACAGAAAACCAAAACTAATAACACCAAAATACGCACTACTAATAAACAACAATAAGAAAAGCACATGTGACAATAAACACAAAACCAGCAAAACCGCATCTGGTAAACTCACAGCCTTTCTCTGGCGTCGACGTAACTATTCACGCTGTTGCACGATCCTAAGAATTCAACGAAACCTTGAATACGTTTCTCGGTAATGTTAGGTAATCTTTGCCGTGATCTCGACTACGAAAATAAGAGTTTCTGAAATTTGCCAACGCTGCGGAGCTTGGAGACTGGTTATGGGCATGCGCATAGACGATTCCATTTGGAATTTTACAACACTTTTCAGAGAAAACGTAAAGGGGAATAGCAATCTAGATTAATTATATATATGGGTCTAATGCACAGGCCGTTCGAAACTCCAGCATAGCGATAGTCGGTTCGAATCCGATGTAGGTACGAGAATTTTTCTCAACTAGGTACTTTATATCGGATTCGATTGTTGAAAAGTAAGTGTATTGTGAGTTGTCTAGATGCCAATCTCGTCTAGTGCTAGCTTGGAGTGCATACCGACCACCCGAGGTGGTGCTGTAGGTTTTCCGGGTTTTCCTACAGCTGAAAAGTGAATACATTACCTGAAACATCAGTAAGTCGCCCCGGAGCGCCACGGCAAATAATAATAATAGCCGTCCTCTACCCACACAGGCTCTTTGGGTACACTCAACGAGTGTTTATGAGGAAGTATTATTATTACTATTATTATTATATATATATATATGAAAACTAAAAGTTCGGGTTGAACCGCGTCTAGAATTTGTTGAAATTCGACGTTTCGGCTCCGATTTTGGAGCCATTTTCAAGAACTGAAATAGAAAGAAAATTAATGAAAGGTTAAAACGTAATTCTACGCTGAGGTCTCAATCTGCCTACTCCTCAGGTATAATTACGTTAGGTTTTTGTGACTTGACGTCGGGGTCTCAATCTGCCTACTCCTTCGAGAGAACAGTTCTCTGCGGTGATATATATATATATATATATATATATATACATATATACATATACATATACAGATATATATATACAGATATACAGATATACAGATATAATTCAATATCTGTCGCGGTATTAGCCAGAGAAGTAGTTGTTTTCTGTCGGACACATGCCATACATACTATACAAAGTTATAGTCACTTCTTAAAGGATTGTTATTGACTGTTTTACAGTCACTTGGACATATATATATATATATATATATATATATATATATATATATATATATATATATATATATATACAGTGAGGGGCAATATTATGGAATAAATTCAGTTTTACGAGAATAGGCAACTTTGGAGACAAATCCCAAAACACGTCGATTTTTATTTCCAAATTATGATTTTGTGGCAGATATGTCATACTAGTGACGTCATCCATCTTTGCGTGATGACGTAATCGATGATTTTTTTAAATGAGAATAGGGGTCGTGTGATAGCTCATTTAAAAGGTTATTCAATTCTCTATTCAGTGATATGAACATCAACATAATTATTTATACAGGGTGGCCAAAAAAATATTTAATTTGTAAATGAAATTAATTGTCACAAAAAGAAGTATTATCATTTATTAAATACAAAATTACATTGTACTACTGTCGGAAAACAGAAAAAAAAATTATTTGACAAATAAAAATTGCTTTTCGCTTAAATTAAATGTTCAAATTGCCACCCACCGGCCTCTTGGCAGTAATGGAACCGACGAATACATTCTTCTTGAACATTGTGGATCATTTCTGGAGGTATATTACGAATTTCCAATCTAATTCTATTTCTTAAATCTTGTAAATTCTGTGGTCTATCGATGTAAACTTTTGATTTTAAGTAACCCCATAGGAAAAAATCAAGTGGTGTAAGATCTGGAGATCTTGCGGGCCACTCTATTGTTCCTCGTCGACCAATCCATCTCCTAGGGAAACATCTGTTTAAAAAATCACGAACAGGACGTGCAAAGTGCGGAGGTGCACCGTCTTGCTGAAACCATATGTTTTCATTTGGCGAATTACGATCATTTTCATTTGGAAACATGTCTGTAAGGGCGGGTATAAGTTCATTTTGTAAAAAATCAAGATATATTTGCCCCGTAAGAGACCCATCGAAGAAAAAAGGACCTATAATTCTATCCTCGACTATCCCTGCCCACACGTTTAGTTTTTGAGGGTGCTGAGTGTGTACCGCAGTCATCCAATGGGGATTATCTTGACTCCAATATCTGCAGTTTTGCCGATTCACTGTTCCATTTAAACAGAAGGTTGCTTCATCAGAAAAAAGGATTTCACGAATGAAGCGTGGATTTTGATTACATAAATCTTGCATTACTTCACAAAACTGCATTCGGCGATCTGGATCATCCTCATTGATTTCGTGGACATTATGAATTTTATACGGATGATATTTCTCTTTTTTCAGCACACGTAAAACAGACCTTTTAGAAATGTTTGTATCAGCTGCAATTTGCCTAGAATTAATTTGAGGATTCTCTGCCACACTTAATAATACAGACAGTTTCACATCCTCATTCATTGGTGGACGACCAGCATTTGCAACATGTTTCACGTGTCCAGTTTCTCTAAATTTCTTCTCAATTTTACTAACAGTGGATTGTGTGATAGGCGTATTAGGATATTTTATGGTAAATAAATTACATACTTCTTGTTGTGTTCTGGTTCTATCTCCATATCCAACCATAATTAATACTTCGATTCTTTGTGTTTCAGTTAATGGGGCCATTATTTATTTATTTCATGAAATAAACTAGTCCTTATGAGAAAATGTCAAGAACTGACTTACATTTGACCCAAGCCAACTCGATTTGTAAAAACTATACTTTTTGCTATCTTTTTAGTTCTCATTATTTATTTGCCTAATATCGGAATTTATTTTTGTTTCTTCATAGTAGTAGAAAGCACAGCAGTTCTAAACATTTATTTATAAACTGTTTCAAGTGTTTCAATAGTAGACAAAATCAATGAGGATGATCCAGATCGCCGATAGACCACACATTTCCAAGATATGACAAATAGCATTACATTGGAAATTCGTAATTCAACTCCAGAAATGATCCACAATGTTCAAGAAGAATGTATTCGTCCGTTCAATTACTGCCAAGAGGCAGGTGGGTGGCAATTTGAACATTTAATTTAAGCGAAAAGCAATTTTTATTTGTCAACTAATTTGTTTTTCTGTTTTCCGACAGTAGTACAATGTAATTTTGTATTAAATAAATGATAATACTTCTTTTTGTGACAATTAATTTCATTTACAAATTAAATATTTTTTTGGCCACCCTGTATAAATAATTATGTTAATGTTCATATCACTGCATAGAGAATTGAATAACCTTTCAAATGAGCTATCACACGACCCCTATTCTCATTTAAAAAAATCATCGATTACGTCATCACGCAAAGATGGATGACGTCACTAGTATGACATATCTGCCACAAAATCATAATTTGGAAATAAAAATCGACGTGTTTCGGGATTTGTCTTGCCTATTCTCGTAAAAATGAATTTATTCCATAATATTGCCCCTCACTGTATATATATATATATATATATATAAATATATATATATATATATATATATATATATATATATATATATATATATATATATATATATATATATATATATATATATATATTAGCTTTAGTTGCATCAACATTTGTATGAAAATGACGGTGAAAGGCGCCTGGAATATTGTAATTGGTTTCTTCGACAAAATGCTGAGAATCACCTATTTAAATATTATATCTTGTTTACGGACGAGTCAAGATTTACCAACAATGGATTATTTAACTGGAATAATACAAGGTAGGTACTGTACTTTATTTGGATTATTGTCGATAGTCGAAGTGTAAAGTGCTAAAAGTGTGAACGGTCTTTTGTTTCAGGTACTGGGCGATAGAAAACGAGCACCGGTTTCGACAAGGTGGCTTCCAGGAGAGATTTGGTGTGAATGTTTGGGCAGGAATAGTTGGAACTCATATTGTTGGCCCCATTCTTTTTCAAGGCCAACTAACCGGAGAGAGATACTTTAATTTTTTAACGAATGAAATTTCAGAATTCATTAACAACCTACCAGCGGAAATAACTGAGAGAATGTACTTCCAGCAAGATGGCGCCCCTCCACATAATTCAAGAATAGCGAGAAATTATCTTCAAAATCGCTTTCAAGAGAGACTTATAACAACCCATGGTCCAGTCAGGTGACCACCAAGGTCACCTGATCTTACTCCGTGCGACTTTTTTCTATTGGGACATCTTAAAAATAGGGTGTATTCCACACAGCCTACAACTCTACATGAGCTAGAAGTAAAAATTCGTAGAGCTTTCCAAGATATCACGCCCCAAATGTTGAGAAACGTTTTACATGAAAATATCACCAGAGTCAATAAATGTATTGACGCTGAGGGAATGCATTTCGAACATTTGTTTTGAATTTATTTTATCTTTAATCCTATTAATTTGATTTTTTTTTTTCGATAAATCTGTTTTTTGTTTTTTGAATAATAATTGGATTTTTTTGTATTTCATTTCAAAAAATTACTTTCTATTATATCATTAGAAAGGAATGGTAATGCTGAATAGTACAGGCAAGAAAAAGTTGTATGTTCCTATTTAAGTTATGGACCTACAGAGTATTGTTTTTTTTCCAATTTTTCCAATATTTTTTTTGGCGGCTTTTTATAACGCCGACGAATGAAAATAAAATATCACAGTAGTAGCAACTGTTATCAAGTGACGTATGGTTTCCATAGCCAACTTTTCAATTTTTGGCTTTCATTTTGCTTTCACGGCCTACTCGGTGAATTTCAATAATAATTTTTTTCTGATCTAGTTTCTGGTTAGATACCAACTTGTGATATGTCATTAGAAAGGGAATTGAATGCTGAATAAAGCGAAAAGAAAAAAACATAGGGTTTCCATTTAAAATAAAGTTGATGTTACTTCCGGTCAGACCGGAAGTTAACTTCGACATGTCAATATGCTCAAATTCTAGCTCTTATGTCATTATATCGACGCTCCAAATTTCACAAACCTACTTCATACAATAACTGAGATATTCCTGGAATATCTATATAATCGTAAGCATTTCAATTAAGGCCCAGAACACTGTGAAATTTTGGATTCAAACAATCAAATATCAACTTTCTGATGAATGTGATTTATGCAGGGTGTTTTTCAAATATTTGGCAATACTTTGGCTAATATAATGGTAATAGTATAGGTAAAAAAATAACACTAGGTGTTCCTTCCCTTTTAATTATTGTTTCACCGTATTTTTGTGATAACTTTATTAAGAAGTTTTTGTAATTCTTTATTCAATGACAAATAATGTTTATATGGGAAATTGTATAATTTTTACTTTTACAATATCTACCTAAGTACTGTCAATTATTTGCAGAGCATCTTGTAT
This sequence comes from Chrysolina americana, assembly GCA_958502065.1. Taxonomy (NCBI): domain Eukaryota; kingdom Metazoa; phylum Arthropoda; class Insecta; order Coleoptera; family Chrysomelidae; genus Chrysolina; species Chrysolina americana. The sequence goes on along the minus strand of OY293415.1, from coordinate 40,222,179 downwards.
AATCGGTATTTTCTGGATTAATTTTGGATATAGAATGGATGTACACTGTCCAGAAAATATCCACAGTGGTTGTTATTTGGATATATTCTGGACATCCATTTCACCAAATATGGTCATACAATGGACGCCCAAAATACATACAACGTACATCCATGGATTCTAGATTAATTTCATTGAGATAGGAGTAAATTTATAAAATTGACGTGTTGCCATTTCTGTTTGTATTTACTTTTTGTTTGTACTGATAAACTTTCAGTGAATGTATACAAGATTTTATGTAGGCATGCTAAAATTCATTATGGCCTTTATGTTTCAATAACAAACAGAAACTTTATAAAATTATTCATTTCGGTAGGACGTCGCCATCTCTCAAACGGTAGCAGTTACAGTGTCCTAGGTTTAGAGGAAAGAACGCTTCTATGATTAGATTAACACAGTCTCAAACTATTTTAGTATGGCGTTTCTCCGATAGATGAATCAGCAATAATGTGACCTAAAGTAGGGAAGGGAAGGAACATGCTCGGTCAATGTACATGCAGAAAGCGTTGGATGCAGTCGCGATAGCCATCTATTGGCTGTCAATAAAACTGGGTCCTGAGACGGGTGGTAAGAAAGACTGGAGAACCTTAGCCAGTCGATGCACATCACTGGCGGATCTAGGAAGTAATAAAATTCGTAGGGAAATGAATTAAACCTTACTGATATGTTTGAAGAACTGATGTAAATTGACCCTTTTCCTTCAAAACCAAGTGAACATAATGATTCTTTGTATGTGTGGTTTGCCCCATAAAAAACAACAATTTATTTATTTTGTTTTGATTCTTACTACTCACCGTCACCGTTCACGGCCTAACGCTAATAGTAATCTGCATTTTACTGAAGGCAGGTCTCTGAAAATAATGATTTTTCCTCTATCGTAATCTGTTTTGCCCTCCTTTATATGGCCGCCTGTGTTCTTTTCACATATTTGCACTGCATAGAAGAATGTTTCTGTTTCATTGTTGTATTGGATGATGAATGACTCCTATGAAAGTTAAAAACGTGTTGATATGGGATGTTTGAGGAAACAATCAATACAAAAATTACGAATACAAATAATTTTGGTTTGTATAACGTGTGTTTTCTTCATGTTGAAAATCAATCAAGGTTTGGTTGCATATCCAGAACCAATATCAACTACCTATTTATTCAGAACTCTATGGGAGGGCATGGCCCCCATGGACCAGGGCCATATTTAGGATCTGTAGACCCCTAGGCTGAACATGTGGTGCGGGCCCTACCGATTTTCTTTTAATTAAGGAAAGTTTCTAACTAAAAATTAAAAGAAGAAAAAAAATAAATTTTTATTGTGTAGAAAATTTTTCTATACAGTAATTCGAAGTTACTGAATGAATGATAATGAATATGCAAAGAGTTTTTTTGTTGTTAAAATTGTTTTTTCCAATTACCAGCTGTCTTTCCCTTACGAATGATAGACCTCAAAAGTCGAAACTTGTGCGAGCTAAGGATTACGAAGTCTTACATTTTATAACTTTTATAACAAGATAAAAGAAAGGAATGTATAACAAACGAGCAAAATTAAATAAATATATAAACTAATTTTACATTAGTTGCTAATTGGCTTGCGTCTACACTTCATACTAATGAAGCTATTTATAATATCTTCATAATTTAACTGTCTTAAAATGTCATTCTCAATGCTGAGCAGAACCAAAGCGTTGAGCCTGTCTTCTAACATGGAGGTTTGTTTTTGATCAACTTGACCTTTCTCCACTGCTGTTTGTGACCATAAGTAATAGGTATATTCTTAGAGCGACCTCGATATTTGGAAAACAATCTTTGACGTTCTATTCTAGGAGTAGTTCATACATCCACCTCTCTTGACTAATGACTTTTTCGTTTTTCCTAACTCCATTTTGAAACTCGTAGTAAAAATTCTTGAACTGAATCAATTCATTTCCCAATTTATTGTCCAAGTCATTGTTATATGTTTCAACTAAGTTTTGAGCTGCTGCAATTATATCTTCTTCAGTAGGTGTATCTAACTTGTTGAGAAACCCAAAATGGGTATTAACTATGCTTCAAGCCTCTGCCGCAATGAAGTTTCAATTGATCTATGACAGGAAGTCAGCACAACTTCTGGTGCTTGGATACAGTTAAGAGGCGTCAAACGTACGTTTATTTTGCGCTTTCGCTGTTTTTCACCCTCATACTCAGTGCAATCAACGAACTCAGCAGCTTTTACTTCATATTTTTTAAAGCAATCTCGTTTTGTTTTTTTGAAGCTCAATAGCGATGACAGTGCTAAGACGGCTGTGTTCACGTCCAATCTAGGGTTCTGCAGAGTTTCACTAGTTTTGTTTACTTGTCCCAAGATATCATCCCAAAATACTGTGTTGAGCCCCGTTTCCATCTCTGATATTTTGTTATACAAACTTAGAGCAGTAATACGAGATTTTCCTGAATCTTCTTTGTCCTCTGAAATTTCAAAAAGATAATTTTTTATTTCTTTATAACCTCGCATGAGGGCTTTTGTAGCATCTGATCGGCATGACCAACATGTTGTTGTGGTCCTTTTTGGCACAAGAATGGGTTTATCAGTTTCTGCCCTTTTCAAGCAATCGGTTAGAACTTCATATCTATTAGTACAAGCTATAAAATATACATAGAGTTCTTCCAAAAAGTCAAAATAGCTTACAGCACTCAGACAGTACTCGGCAGAAGCTTGCACCACACAACACTATTTATTTTTTTACTTAAATCTATTAAAAAAAAAAACAATGTGGTGCGGGCCCCTTTGTGGTGCGGGCCCATAGGCTGCAGCCTATGTAGCCTATGCTTAAATACGGTCCTGCCATGGAAGCACTCTCAGATTCGACCGTGATGCACATGAAGAAAGCGTTAGATGCCAGTCACATGAGCCATCAATTAGAATTTCATTAAAACTGGTTTTCGTGAGGTTGAGCCTCCATTGTATACAGAGTTATAAGATAGTATGACCATCGTTTGAGAGTATATAGTCAGTCAACCTTACGGAAATATGCGACAACTCGACGTAAAAACTCGCAAAATTATGCAACTCAATAGGAGCTTGCATCCTAAATCGTCTATTTCACGGTTATACTTCCGCAGAAAACGGGGAGGCCGTGGACTTTTCAGTTTGAAGTGTTTACATAACAGAATGGTACTGGATGGAGCCTTTAAAGTCATCAGGAGTTACGATCTCCTTCTCTGCTTAGTATGCGACCATGAAAAAGCAGGAATTGGAGCATTTCTTTTTCAAGGCAGCCGAATAACTCGGTCTCGTATTTGACTCTGAACGGACGAATCCAAACTCTGTCACCGAGTTGGGACCCGTTCAGCTAAACGCCCACGTCAAAGCTGCGGAGTGTGAGAGGCCCCTACAGCTACATAAGGATAAGCCAATGCATGGGGTCTTCTTCAAGAATATTGAAGACCTTGGATTATCCAGAAACCTGACATTTGCTTTCCTCAGGTCAAGTTGGCTAAGTCGAAAACCGAGGGATTCATAATGGCCTGTCAAGATGGTGTATTCAACACCCTCGTCTACCGTAGTCGCGAGATGGGTATAAAGGTCCTTGACACTAGATACAGAGCGTGTCGTTGGGCAGCTGAGACCATAATGCATTTGAGGTCAGCTTGTCCAGCTTATGCGGTATCAGCCTATATTCACAGGCATAACGCGGCGCTACGAGTGTTGAACTACCAAATACCAGTGTTGCCTTATGCTCCGGGGAATATTGAGTCCGTTGTGGAGAATGAGAAGTGCCGAATCTATTGAAACTACTCACGGTAAATCTTCGGTTAGACTGACCTTCCGAATTAAAAAAAAAAAAAATTGCAACTTGCGTAGTCCTGAACAAAAAATCCAAATGAAATTTTTGGCGGTCACGACTATTTTCGGAGATATTGGCCCATTTTTTTGTGAAACTTCACCATTTGACAGATTGAATTTCTGCTATGGAAAATACACAAAATTTTATTCTCATTCAATCAAAACACCACACATACTTATTTACTTGGTTTCAGCACTTTTTAGTCGAAAAAACTATTATTTTTTCAAAAAAGCCACCATTTTTCGAAACGAAATATTCAATTCACTACCACATGAAATATTTCAGAGAGTGAGTAATGAAAAATGAGTAGATAAAACAATTATATATTTCTTTGATTACAGTAATGAAACATTTCGCAAATCAGCGCGCGCGTCTGGAATGCTCGCTCATTACATAACTACTAAAAAGTATTGATGGAAATGTGCATGTGCATGAGCATTCCATTCTCACGTTGTCCATTTTCTTGATCTTAAGGCTCGCGTTTTTCTTTCTATAGGTCTCCATCAAGGAATAAGGGAGGAATGTTCGTATGTAAAGTTGAAAAACATGGGAAAAAGTAGTGATGTGAATGCGTGCGCACGCCCGACATATCGCAAATCCGTGCGCGCGCATGTGCATGCGCATTTCCACCCTCATTTTTGACATTTTTGTGATCAAGTCTATTGCGATTTCGTATAAAAATTTCATGAGCTAAAGACTATAAACTATAGAGCAATAGACTTATAGATTTCCACTGAGAAATAAGGGAGGAATGTTCATACGTAAAGTTGAAAAACATGGGAAAAAGAAGTGATGCGCAAGTATATATAACACAAAACAAAACCAAGACATGGTCGGGTAAGTTAGGTTAAATTTGCGTAAGATCAGGTTAGGCTTTAGCACATACCTACTAGGTATATGGATTATAGTCATTATAAGTACGTTCTTTTATGTAAAATGTAGTCTTTATTTTTGTGAAGCCGAACGCTAAATTTCTCTCTGCGTTTACATTAATTACACATGTTAATGCCCATGTATATGCGCATTACAATGCCCATTTGTGTGCGAACATATGTGCGCACATGAATATACATATGTTTGCGTACATGCAAAAAATAGATTTCGTGATCTATCACGTTATTTACATTCTGCCAGTATGCATTGTGCATTCATTTGGAAACATTTTAAAAGTGCAGTTAATGTCATTTTTCATTACTCACTCTCTGAAATAGTTCATGTGGTAGTGAATTGGATATTTCTGAAATGAAATTGGCAACGGCGCAAATTTAGATTTGCTATTGCTATTACGAGAGAAACCCGAAGAACAAACCCGTTGCCAACATTGCATAAACAAAAAAACAGACATTCAGTGTTCAACAATCAAATTCCAATGATTTGTATTCGTTTCAAAAAAGGGTGACCTTTTTTAAAAAATACTAGTTTTTTCCACTAATAAGTGCTGAAATTAAGTAAATAAGTGTGAGTGGTGTTTTGATTATATGAGAATAAAATTTTGTGTATTTAACATAACAAAAATTCAATCTGTCAAATGGTGAAATTTCACAAAAAAATAGGCCAATATCTCCGAAAATAGTCGTGACCGCCAAAAATTTCATTTGGATTTTTTGTTCAGGAGACCAAACTACGTAAGTTGCAAACATGTTTTTGAAATTTTGATGCTCAGTCTGGCCGAAGATTTACCCACCCACTCCCCAACCTCAGGCAAATACAAGCCAATAAATTAGTCCTCGTCGACCATCAAAGTACCCGGAAAGAAATCGCTGTGGATATTTTTTCCTTCAACAGTGTAAAAAATGTGTAAATAATGTATTCAATTGTAGTGAATAAGTACACATGGTTGTGATGTTTTTTTTTCCAATGTTTGTTTATTTTCTTTTGTGGTAAAATTTTCCACAGGTTTGTAACTTTTATACACAATATGTGTAATACATGACTGTGGATGAATTTTATACATTTCTTATTCAAAAAGTACAACATGAATTGTGTAATAATTCACAAACCCGACTAAATGAACAGCAATAATGTAAATATACTTACCAACTAATCACTAGGTGATCATTAGATTATTCATTTACAAAAATTACAGAGTGAGAAAGTAAAATATCATTTTCAAAAATTTCACCTACTGAATGATACCTACTGTGATTTTGGATTCTGTCGATCTCCAAAAAAAGCTTTTCTGTACACTATGGTGGGTACAAGAAAAATTAATAACCTCGTCTCTATCTACACTTTGTTCAGTTATACTTGCTCCATCTCAATAAAAAGTAGACAGAGTGGCATACATGAACCTAGAGGGCCCTAGGTTAGTATCAGCATCATAAAATAAGGGGCCCGATCTCTTTTTTAGTCTTGTTACATTACATCTCTTGTTTCTATGTTAACGATATTTCTGTTATCACTGACTAGGTAGATACTCAATATAATGTTTGAATCACCTACAGACACACTGAGGGTGTTCTTTGGGATAACTTAAGCACTTTAATTTTCCCGCCATTTGCAGCCTACCACAATTCCATATTCGGCTTTCTCCGTTTACAAGCAATGTGGGAGTCGGTGCTGCGTTGCCAATACTGCTATCACATAATATAGTTTGTTCATTTTGTGCAATGGAAAAATTTATTTATTGATGCAGAGAGCATAGTAAGCCAGATGCACCGATTTGATCATGAACATGGATAATTTCAGTCTTGTTGTAACAAGCAAGTCTGCTAACATGGGTGGTTCGGCCAACTAGTTAGATATTTATTCATTTCTCTCCACCAGTCTGGGGTAAAAGTATTACATCTATGATCCGGCAGCGCTGGCACACGAAACTAACCGAACTGAAATCGGACGCTATAACGCTACACACCGCGCCAGCTAACAGGTGGCAAATGACGATCCGTAGCGGGAATCACGTACAAGATATTTCTAGTAGGTTTGTTCAAACACAGAAAGAAACAAGTTGTTTTAAGTTGCAGTTTATTTTAAGTTCAAGTGCTTAGTAAGTCGTCAATTTGTCACTGAACCCTAAACCGGCCAGTTCAATTTTATGGCTGTGCTTCCTACATGCAGCTAATAATGGACGAAGAAGTTCTTGCAAATTTAAAACTTCAGGATCTAGAATCCCTCCAAGAAAAATATATGGGTGAGTAGGTACAACTTTTCCTAAAATTGATTTGCGAAATCATTAGTCACACGAGTTATATCTATAAATACCAGCCATTTCTATTTTTTCACATATTTTCTCGACACATTGTTGAACGTAGGTATAATCCATATTTCCAATTTTTGCAGGTCTTCTGGTTTGGAAATCATTTTGAAATCGTGCACATGTGATACTTTTATAAATTAATTGATTGCTCTTTGTTTCAGGAACATCTGTGCGAGGTTGGAGGTGAAATCCTGAATCGAGTGTGGCATTTTCTTTGTATAGATTTTAAATTTGAACTTTTTTTGTTACTTGTTATAATTGAAAACAAATATTTATTGGATGTAATTTTTTTTCTTATCCTTCCTCCATCAAGAGAACTGGTATGTTAAAAGAATTACGAATGAAAAAAATATATTATATCATGGACCATTGTCTCACTACAGACGACTGAAATGCATAGAAAATATAAAAAGCTTATGTACTACACTAAAACACTATATATCTTCGTAAATACGTTTTCAATGAAACATTGCTTATGCTGGAGCACCATATACAGAACTGTTGGAGAAAAATACAGAAATGTTTGTGAAAACGTTCAACAATATTGTGTATTTTGATATCAGATCTATTTTCAAAACAGAAACAAAATTGTGTGAAATATGTACACCCAAGAGAGTATAATGAATTTGTATTCTCTACACAGCTATTTTAAAAAACACGAACCTTTATGTAACATTTTTATATAGTATTGTCCATTCTGGATTTCAGTTTTGTACACAGAACTATAGAATAAAACAAACTTGTGTGTAAAATACTAACACATTATTGTGTATTTTCAATCCAGAAACTCTACAGAGCTATGTAACAAATCACAAATGTTTCAATTTTCTTGCGTAATGTTGTGTATTTTGGAATTATAAAGTCCACGGAGTTGTTCATAAAAGACCTGAAAATTTTGTAACACACACAAAGGTGTTGTTTTACAATTTGAACAACATTTTGCCAAAATTTAACGAAATATACAAAATGAGGGCGATAATAACATATCGTCCGAAAAGAGGAGGAAAAACGGACTAAATATCGAGATCTACTCTTTGAACTCCGCAGGATTTACCCAAACTGTTTCGGCAATATACTTATTTTGGCCAAATAAAGTTTTTATATGACTTTTCTTTCTATTTATTAAACAATATCTGACATAACAATTCGTTACTATATGAAAAACAAAATAAAATAGAACTAAAGTATTAGTTAATGAAATAGAACGTCGATTAACTCCTGATGATGTTTTCACCTCAGCAACTCTGACTTTGTTGTCTTTTACCGGGAAAGTTCATGTTCAATTCCTCTTGGCCACATGTTTCTAGGAAAACTATCATCTGTAACTACGGCGATATCTCCTTCAGAAACATGACATTTATTGTACTGCCACTTGCGTCGTTTCACTAATGTTGAAACGTATTCTCGTAGCCATCTTTTCCAAAAAAGGTCAACAAATCTTTGTGCTATTCGCTTTTGTTTCCGTAAATGGAAGTCTGTATCAGTTGAGGAACATGGTGGAGTAACTTCATTGGCCTTTCCAATAAGGAAGTGGTTAGGCGTCAAAGCTTTTTCATCCTGGTAATCTGAAGAAACATATGTCAGTGGATGGCTGTTTACTGAATATTCAATTTCGACCAGAAGAGTCTGCAACATTTCTTCTTTGGGGCTTTGTTGGTTGAGAATAGTCTTCAAGGCATTTTTTACCGATCTTATCATTCTTTCCCACACTCCCCCCATGTGGCTTGCTGCTGGTGGATTTTTAAACCATTTTATAGGGCCGTTCTGAGTTCTTTTTCTGCTCCGCAAAGGTTAGTTCCGTTATCAGAATGAATTTCGGAGGGACTACCCCTTCTACAAGCAAATCGACGAATTGTCATAATGGCGGAATCTGTGGTGAGGGAGGAGGCTAACTCGAGATGGATGGCTCGTGTGGACATACAGGTAAAGATGACTTCGTACCTTTTTTCTTTTTCTCTGCCAATGGTGACCATCATCGGTCCAAAATAATCCATTCCTGTAATCATGAATGCTCTGGTTTGAGGTGTTATTCTGAAATTCGGTATTTATCCCATCTGTTGAGTTTAAAGTCTAGCATTGTTCTTTCTGCATATCATGCACGATGATACACAAGTTTTTACCGCTGTCCTTGCATTGATGGTCCAAAACCTTTCCCTAAGATGGTTTATAACTTGTTCTGTTCCCTGATGGTGATTCAACTTATGATAATGTCTTATTAGCAGAATCGTCATCCAATGTTTTGAGTCCAAAATTATTGGCTGCCTCTAAGCTACAAGATATTGTTATGATCCAAAATCAAATTGAAATTGAAGAGGCGATCGCGTCTTCTTTCTCTCGATTTCTTCGGAAAAACATTCGGTTTGAGAAATCTTCAACAGTTAGTTCATCTGATTGAATTTGTGTATTTGATATCCCGATTAAATTTTTCATTATCTGAACAAATCTCATTAACCAAGCAATTGCTCTCACCAGGCGTAAATAATTTGAGAATCTTGAAGAGTCGAAAATTCTACCATTTTGATGGTTTTTGTTGCTCACTACCAAAATGAAATTGGGGTTCCTACAAACCATTCATGGAAGTTATCAATGTTCCAGAGTCCTCTAGTTGCATCGTCAGCTACATTTATCTTCGTCGGTAACCAATGCCAATCTTCAGAGTTTGTATTGTCCAATATTTCTCCTATCCTATTGGCAAAAAAGTCTTATAGTGTTTTGAAAAAATAATTCTTTTCAACTCTGAAAGTGTGGTAATTTTCGATTGTTTTAGCCAATTGTGAACCAAGCAAAGCTGCTTGAAGTTCAATTCTTGGTACAGTCATGGATTTTAATGAAGTCACTCTTGATTTAGCCATCATCAGCGATGTCGTAACATGCTGGTTAAAATCTTCCATTCGAAAATATGACACAGAAGCATATCCTTTTTCGCTGCCATCGTTAAAAATATGCAGTTGAATTTCAAGAATGTAACTACTGAGACCATACCATCGAGGAATTTTCAAATTTTTGATTTTATAGAGTGCAGTTACCCAAGATTTCCATTTGTCAAAAAGATCAGGACTGCGTTTATCATCCCAACCAATTTTTTGTAACCAAACTTCTTGCATCAGTATTCTTGCTTGAATTGTGAATGCTGCTAGGAGACCCTGTTGGATTTAGCATTTTAATTTTTATATTTCTCATTTTCAATTGCTTTAATCAATGTGATCACCCTGTTGCATGTTTATTTTACAAAAACAAGTTCAGTTCGTTACTAAGAAAATATTAATATTGATTGACAGAAACTTATCAAGATTTATATATTCGTAAAAAAGGCATATATTTGTAGCAATTCATCACCTGTACACAATCAATCAACGTAATAAAACAGCATTTTTCTAAAAGAAGCATTAACCAGAGTTGTCCAAATCAGAAGGCCAACTCACATACAGACCCAGTGGATCATAAATTGACATCACCACCTTGATTACTTCTCTCTTCGTAGGAATCTTAACTGCCTTCAGTATGTTTTCGTGTTTGCTCAAAAATGTATCAGAAAAACTGAAAAGATCGTCTTTTGGGCTCCATATCAAACCCAGTGTTCTTTCAGATGAGGCCCTCTTTTGAAAATCTATGCTGTTTTTGGATCTTAATTCATCTGGTATATTTTCCATAATTTGATTTGAGTTGCTGAGGCAACTCGTCATTCGAAATGTACCACGACTATGAATATTTATGACTCCTTTCACAACTTTGATGGCTGTTTCTTCGGTTTCGAAACTATCAAGGTAATCGTCCATATAGTGGTATTTTTCGATGGCTTCTGCAGCTTCAGGACATTCCTGGGTATATTTCTTGGCATTCTAGCGAATATCGTAAGTTGCACAGCTTGGAGAACAAATTGAACCGAATATCATTGCTTGCATTTGATAAATGAGAATGGGACCTTCTTTATCTCTTTTCCTCCACAAAAAACGTTGAGAGTCCTGATGGTCCTCTCGTATTCGTATTCTTAAAAACATGTCCTCTATGTCTCCCATCACAGCAATTTGATTTTGACGAAAATTAAACAAAACGTTTATCAAAGAATTCAGTAAGTCAGGCCCTTTCAATAAATTCTCGTTTAAATTTGTTCCATCAACTCTGGCTCTAGCGTCAAGAACATATCGAAATTTGTGTGGTTTACATGGGTGTTTCACTGCAAAGTGTGGTAGGTACCATGTCCTGTTGGTTGTAGCAGCAGCTTCTTCGTTAGTTAATCTGGCATATCCTTTTTCAAAAAAACTTTCAATTTTTTCGCAATATTTTTCTGTAAATTGACTGTCTCTTTGCATTGTCTTTTCTATGATGTAAAATCTATTCAAAGCAGTAGATTTATTATCAGACAGAATAACATTTTTAATCTTCCAGAGTAATCCAATTTCCCAGTGGTTGTTTTCTAACGGGCGGCATGTTTTTTCCATAATCTTCAGTGCTTTTTGGTCTTCTTCAGAGAAATATTTCTCCTTTTAATTTTCCACTCCCAAGTTATGTATTAGAATAGCTTTATTCATCAATTCTATCAACTCTTCATCTTCCTGTACGTCACTTCTTGTATAACAAGTCATAGAGTCAACACGATGTTTCAAATTTCAAATTTCCATGTACAACCCATCCTAATTTTGTTTTGGAAATCATAGGTGCATTAGCCGGACCCTGCATAACATCTCTTGCAATCATCAAGTCAATATTATCCTGGCCAATTAGAATTGACGGCTTCGCATATTTAAGGTCGACCAATGGAATTTGTAACAAATATTTTCATTTTTTTGCGAGACTTTTGACGGATTGGACAGGAAGTTTCAAATTCGAAACCGTTCGTACTTGAGATACATCAAAGATGTCTTGGTTGAGGTTTCCCTGAACGTTTGAATTCACCCTTTTTGATTCATTGTCTGTATAAGAAGTAGAGTTCGTCGAATACATTTTCAATGGGTCATTTATTCCTTCTACCCCTACCTCCTCAGCAAGATTGGCGTCCATCAACGTTACTGTGCTTTTTTCATCGAACAGGGCAAAAGTTGTCTTAGATTTTTTCGTGCCAATGACAGTGACAGGAATTATTCGAAGCAAAACAGTTTTATATTCGGAAAGGATCTGAAGGGAATGCTCATTTATGAAACGTACAGAGTTTTCAGTTTCCTCTTCTTTCTCGTTGCTGATTACATTAGAAGGGACTTCTTGTATTTGTAAATTGTGCTGTGGCAATTCTTGTTGACCATGAACATCACTTGGATGGAGTAACCGATTTTGACATTTTTTGCAGTTTTGAACACCGCATCGTCTTCGATTTCGACAGTTAAAAGTGCGATGGGAAGAATTAAGGCATGAAAAACACAACTTCTGTTCTTTGATCCAATTTCATATCTTGTCGATGTCAAGATCCAAGTAATGTTTACATTTATACACGGAGTGGCTGGATTCTGAACAAAATCGTCAAGTTTTTTTTTTTGATAATAATAATAATAATAATAATACTCCCTCATAATCACTCGTTGAGTGTACCCAAAGGCATAGCCTGTGCGGGTAGAGGACGGCTATTATTATTATTTGCCATGGCGCTCCGGGGCGACTTACTGATTTTTGGTGACTTATTCACTTTTCAGCTGTAGGAAAACCCGAAAAACCTACAGCACCATCTCGGGTGGTCGGTGTGCACTCCAAGCTAGCACCAGACGAGATTGGCATCTGGACAACTCACAATACACTTACTTTTCAACAAGGTATGTGGTCGCCTATCGATCCGATATAAAGTAGTTGAGAAAAATTCTCTTGTACCTAGTTCGGGCTTGAACCGACTATCGCTATGCTGGAATTTCGAACGGCCTGTGTGTTGACCGCTGATCCACCGACCACCACCTGATGGATTTTCTGATCCGACAAAATCTGTAGTTTTGGGTTTTCTATCTGCATATTGGGTTACTGATGGTTGAGAGTTTGAAGTTGATGGTCTAGATAACGGACAGGCTCCTCAAGATTCTTCTTGCAACCAATCGGAAAACTCTTTCAACGTTGGTATTGGCATGTTTTCTTGTTTTCTGATAACGATTCGGGCTCATTGGAACTGGAGATACTCAGGCAATTTCTGAACGAGCTGGCTGAGAAGTTGCGGATTATTTATATAAGCTTCCATTTTTAGAGATTTTGCAGTAACAGTGAGATTTAGACAGAATTCGCAAATTTGATAAAGGATATTGAATAACGAGTATTCACTGGCGGTATTAACTTAACTTTGTTCATCATAGATTCTATTATGAATCCGGAACGGCCAAATATTCTTTCTAATGTTTTGAGGATATTATCAAGATTTTCAGAAGAGACAAAAAGTGATTTTACCGCATCCAGATCTCCATTTTTTAAAGCTTTCTGTAAGCGTATCAAATTTTCTTCTTCAGAAAAAGCACAAGTCTCGGCAGATCTTCGATATAGAGCAATAAACATGGGCCAGTCTTCGACATTACCGTTGAAGGTTGGAAGTTCTTTACCAAATACGTTCCTCAATGTTACCTTTGAGGAATCATTACGGCTCTGATTCGTTATCGATTTGATAGCAAATTCTTCAGTTGGCATCTCATTGTTTCTTGGTATGACTGGTCTAAAAATGGCGAATTGTTTTCAAGTAACCAAGAAGTAACTTTCTCATGTGCGGGTTGGGTACTTTCCACTATAATATCCGACGCTTTGGTGCTCTTTGTTTCACTGCTTCTCACATTTATGCTCTGGAAGTTGTTGTCGACACCTTCCACTGATTTTTCTGCTTCCAATGAAGTTTGAATTTCAATAATAGCAAGTTTTCTATTCGTTTCACGTTCCAAGTGTTCTAATTTTCGTTGTTCATATTTCAGTTGTTTCTCTTCTAATTCTGTCTGCAATTTATTTGTTATTTTATGTATTCATAGTTCCTTTGTATACGTGTTATGTTATGTATTCATAGTTCCTTTGTATATGCTTTTATGAGTTTACTACATTTGGGTATCCAGGGTGATGAGGATTATTATAGAACTTGTCTTGGAACTTGATGTAAGAATTGTTAATAAAAGCACTTAAAACATGGTGTCAGAAGTTAAAGAGTACAAATAATATATTAACAGAAGACCTGAGGTGAACGATGGCTGAATTCAGGATTCCAGCCCCAACAAGTTTCGACTGTCGTGATTAGAATTGGATGAAATGGAAACAATGATTTGACATATTTTTGAAAGCGTCAGGAAAATACAAAGAAAGTGATGAAATTAAAATAGCCATCCTACTGATTTTGATAGGGACTGAAGGTTTGGATGTTTTCAATAACTTCCATGAAGAAACAAAAAAAGTGTTCACTGATGTTATTAAAGCTTATGATAAACATTATGTACCTAGAAGTAATCCTACAATGAAAACCTTCAAATTCAATTATATGCACTAAACGTCAGATCAATCAATTGAACAGTTCCTCACCGATCTTAGGAAGCAGGCAAGACTTTGCAATTTTGTTTGCTCGCAGTCTGAGTGTTTGACATCGTATGAAGAAAGAATGATGAGAGAATTTTGGGAATATTCGATAAGCAGATGCAGCAAAAGCTGATGAGAGAAGTAGATTTGGATCACTAAAATATTGGATTACTGTAAGAGTATTGAACTCAGTAAGAAGAATTTGAAATTGTTGAATCCAGAAGAGGTTGATGCAGTGTCCGAATTGTTTGTATGAACATCCTGAAGACATATGTCCCGCTTTCAGAAGAAAATGTACGTTCTGTGAGCGAATTGGTAATTTTTCCCGAGCTTGTAAGAAAAAATGATCTGAACGATCAGTTCAGAAAGGAGTGAGAAAGAATTATAACCAAATAAATAGTATTGAAGGCTAATTCTGAAATCAAATTTGATTACAGAATGCTGGAATTCTCTCTCTTGAGATTGAAGAAATATTCTGCAACACCTCTGCCCCCATGCAATTCAAATGTATTTACATTCTCTCTCTTGTATAAGAATAATATTCTCACACTGGTTAGCAATAATAACATTAGCCTTGACGCAGTTGATTGTCACCGTAGTGGCAAATTTCAGTAGTGCCAAAATTATTGCTGTCAGGTTTTCATTCGAAAATATAAAAAGTATCATGAATTTATCCAGTGATTCAGAATCAGAGTGTGGAAATACACCACCTGAAATTACAAAGAGTACAAATAATATACTGGAAAGTTTACTTCCAAAACACCCGATTAATTGAGACTCGTAGTATTAATATAATATTTATCAAACATATTTTAATAAGAGGCAGGATGGCTCAAATGGAATAGCATTAGCAAGAGCATGTTGGCATCAAGTTAGCGGATGGGACTTCGCAGTCTATAACCAACACAGTCCGACTTGGACAATTTGTGTAACACGGGCCATAAGGTGCTATTGGTAGGTGACTTCAACACCAGGCGTTCTGAGTGGAGTGGAGCCTCACAGCCGAACGCCAACGGCAAGACATTGTGGGAATACTCGCTATGTAGTGACGTGGTAATTGTGCACTCGGATGAGCCGACACATTATTCCTGGAACGGGTCTACCCCAACCATAATCGACTTGATAGTGAACAAAGCCATCCATGAGATAACTTCTGATCACGACCCAGTACTGTTTAGTCTGCAGAGGGAAGATATCCCCCCAAAAACTCGCTACGACTACAAAAACGGCGACTGGGCCGAGTTCCGAAAAGTTATGAATGCCAGGACGACCATCACTCCTGGAATCACTCGGGATGGATTTGAGGAGGCAACTCTCACTTTTATCCGTGACAATCAGGTTGCTCGCGACCGCGCTGTCAAGAAGATTATAGTTAGGGCGAACAAGAATGTTCTTCCGTAGGGAGTTAAACAGCTGTTCACTCTTCACAGCGAGATCGCGGATTTAGCGAGCGATTTTCGTAAGCGGTCCCTATGCGATCAACTCTAAATTAACCTGAAAAACTCCCTCCGGAAAAGGTGGCAAGCCACTAGAAATCCGGAGCACAAGGCCGATATGTTTCGGCTAGGCAGAGAGATTTCAGAGCTGATCAACGATTTCAACGATACCCGGTGGAAGAACAAACTGGAGAAGCTGGACGTTCGAGACAATTCCCTGTGGCGGATGACGCATACCCAGTCGTTTTGAACCCGTTCCAGCTATAGAGAGAGGTAACGACTTCCGACAAATAAGGCGCCTGGGCCAGACGGCTTGGACGCCATTCTGCTCAAGAACCTGCCAAGAACCTTGTGCAATTTTTGCACATCATCAACGTAATCATCAAGTGGCAGTGGTACCCAGATTGCCTCAAGAAGGCGCTGGTGATACCTATCCTGAAACCGGGCAAGGATGGCCATCAACTCGACAGTTACAGTCCTATTTCGCTCCTGAGCATCGTTGCCAATGCAGTTGGGAAGATCCTTCTTAAGGGGTTGATAACCCTCGAGGAGAGACTCAAAATGATCCTCGCTGAACAATTCGGATTTCGTGCTGGTCACAGCACGACCTCACAGATCGTCCGGGTTGTTCACGAGGTGAAAGAGGCAGCTCACCGAGGGTTGCCGGATGTTGCATGCGGTTGCATGTTCGACATGCAAAAAGTCTTCGATTCGGTATGGGTGGATGGTCTTATCTGCAAATTGCTACGAGCAAACATGCCTTTATATATGGTTAGACTCATGAATTTTTACCTGGTAAACAGAACTTTTGCGGTGAGGGTGAACAATACAAGATCCGCAGAGTATTCAATCGAAGCAGGTGTTCCACAGGGGTCTAGCCTATCCCCACACTTGTATTATCTACATACTTATGATTTCCCTATGTGCGAGAGAACGAAAACGGGTATATACGCCCAATCGCTCTCCAGCGTCGCAGCTGCCATGCAGGGAGATCATACCATATCTGGAATCCTGCAGAAGTTGAGGGTCAAGGGCAAAGCTGTGGAGGTTAAGACCAACGTGAGATACCTGCAAGCACCTGAACCTGGCTATTCAGAGGGCCGCAACAGCGGTAAAACGCGTGTACCCTCTAATAGCCAGAAGTTCCCACATGAGGCTTGAAGCTAAGATGTCCATCTATAAATAGATGATCCGGCCGGCGATGTTGTACTCCTGCCCAGCATTCTGCAGCCTGCCCAAAACTACATTTATGAAGTTGGACAGGATGCAGAACAAAGTACTCCGGATAATCACGAACAGCGATCGCTACATCCGTTTGGATGCTCTGCGCGAGCTTGCTGGCGTCGACTCGATCCCGACATATGTAAAAAACTTGTCGTACAAGTTTTACAAGTTCCACCTCCCCAAAAGTTCTCTAACCAGAGATCTTACCAGAATCAGAATTCACAATAATCAGCCCCGCAAACACGGTGGGCTCATCTATCAAGCGCTGGACATCTTCCAGAAAAGATGGAAGGAACCGGTTCCATAGGGAACCTAGTCGCATGTACGTAAGAAACGCCAAGTACACCGACCCGGTTTTTTGCTTTTAGCTTTTTCCGGAAATAGCTCGCAATAATCAGCCTCACACGAACTTAGACAATAGCAGTATCTAGATTGAATGCAATGAACGACACGCATAAGCTTCGCAGGAGGCGTGTATTATGTCACCTAAAACCCTCATGAGCTCTATAATTCGACCAACCGCCAACATCAGCGGAGGCGGATGTCAGCGTCCCCTGTCCGGGACCCTAGGCACCCCTTGGCACAAGCGCTCGCCCTCCTCCCCAGCAATGGGGTGGAGGGGGAGGCGGCTCTCCGTGCGTCCTCGTTTCACCATTGGACATCCGAGCCCTCGTGGATTGAAGAAAGAAGATGCTGTTAAAAATAAACTTTTATTTATTTATTTATTTTCAGTAGACGAGAGGTCGTGGGTTCAAGCCACCGACAATGCAATTTTATTTATTTCAATAGTTTATTCTTAATGCATCTTTGCGATTAAAAAATTAATTCAGGTTAGTCCAGGATTAGTCCTTTCTGATAAACAGTGTTTTTAAATAATAGTTATTATTTCGTGTTGAAAAAATGTGGAAAAAGTATAGCCTGCTACTCGGTTAGAATGAAAATTCGTGATGCTCGTCATTCTTTCATTCATTCATTCTAACCTTGTTACAGAATATACTATTCTGTTATCGATATGAAAGATGGTTTCCATCAATTACAGCTCGATAAGAAGAGTGCAGATTTATGTACTTTTAGTACTCCGTTCGGTATATATAGATACAATCGCATTCCCTTTGGAATTTCAGCTCCCGAAATTTTTCAGCGAAAAAATCATGAAATTTTTGGTGATATACCTGGTGTTATATCTACTTTGATGACATTATTATTTCTGGAAGAACTGAGACTGAACATGATGAGGCTTTGGAAAAAGTTCTCAATAGGGCTTCATAGTATTGCGTGAAATTTAATTCTGAAAAATTTCAATACAAATTGAGTAAAGTTAAGTTTATGGGACAAATAGTTTCTGCTGAAGGTGTCAGTCCTGATTGAGAAAATATCAAGGCAGTGGCAGGAATCGAACCACCTACTAATAAAACAGAACTCTTGAGAATTCTTAGTTTGGTGAGTTTTTTTTCAAAATTCATTCAAAATTTATTGCAGCTTACAACAAATCTCAGAGACTTGACTAAAAAAAATTTATCATTTTGTTAGACTAGTAGGCCATTATTGAAGATTTTTGACCCCAATCAAGAAATCAATATACAGTGTGATGCATCGGGTGATGGATTGGGATGTGTATTATTACAAATGGATCGTCCAGTTTATTTTGCATCTCGATGTCTCACAAAAGCAGAAAAACGATATGCTCAGATTGCGAAAGAGCTACTGGCTATAATTTTTGCTTCTGAAAATTTTCATACTTTTGTTTATGGACATACGGTGAAAGTTCATTCAGATCACAAACCCTTAATTCCAATTTTGTCGAAATATTTGGAAGAAGTCAGTGTTAGATTGCAGATAATGTTGTTAAGGTTATTGAAATATGACATAAAAATAGGATATTTGCCAGGTAAAGAAATCTATATAGCGGATGCGTTGTCTAGGTCATACTTAAAAACAGAAGTTGAGGATGATCCAGAAATGTACATTGTTCATAGTTTGTATAACAGCATTCCTATGTCTCAAGAAAAGAAAAATATTTTCAAAACCGCGATTGATAAAGATCCTATTTTAGTTCAAATTAAAAACTTTCTGAACCAATGGCCAGTTAATGATAAAAAATTATCATCTGTTATTAAACATTATTTCAAATTGAATGAATCGATTTATTTTTCAAATGGTCTAATTTTTCTCAACAATAAAATCATTGTACCTAACTCCTTAAGACCAGAAATGTTAAAATTGGTCGATGAATCTCATTTGGGAATTGAAAAACAAAATTAGGAGTTCGTCAGCTTCTTTATTGGCCGAATATGTCAAAAGATATTGAAAATTTGGTTAATAATTGTGAGTCATGTCAAATAAACAGAAGATCAAATGAAAAAGAAACTATGTTATCTCACTCAATACCAACCAGACCTTGGCAATATTTGTTTTCAGATTTTTTCGAATTCAATAACAAAAATTACGTTCTATTGGTAGATTCGTATTCAAATTGAGTTGAAGTTAAGAATACCAACACAAGAACTGCACTAGATGCCAGATATTATTTATGTGATAACGTTCTGTATAACTCAAATCAAATGTCGGAATTTACAAAAGAATGGAATTTTGAATTAACATTCAGTAGTCCATACCACCATCAGTCAAATGATTTAGCTGAACGGTATGTTGGAATTATAAAAACATTTTTGAGAAAATGTAAATCTGATCGTGATTTGCCTGGATTTCTTGTGGAATATCGTAATACGCCATTACCACATATATCATATTCACCTGCTCAACTCCTAGTGCACAGAATAATTAAAACAAAGATTCCAGTTTCTTCTAAATGTTTTCAACCAGTGATATTGAACTGTCATGAAATTTTTGAGAAACACTATAAAAATTTTAATAATCAATAACTTCATTATGATGTTGATGCCAAAGATTTGGAAAAATTGAAATAGACTGAACGGATTTTAATTCGAAAAGGAAAACAGTGGGTGAAAGGTACAGTTTAAGATACGATGAATGATAGGTCCTATATTGTACAAGATGAGAGTGGTGGTATATACATACGAAATAGGAAATTTTTGAATAAAACTAATTTGAAGTTCAAAATTGATAATGGTGGGACTGACTATATGTTATATGTATGATTTTGATGAACTGATTAATCCTGAGGATACTAGAGGCACCATTGAATTGGGTAATTCAGATTCACAGAATTTTGTAACTGTGGAATCAAATATGGAATCGAATAATTCAAGCACCTCTAATGAGTCCTTTTCAACATTATCCCAGCCTCCAATATCTACTAAGAGAGTTGGTAAGATTCCAAAGTATTTGGATGGCTACTACATTGAAAAAATTGTTAAAATTGTTATATCCGTCAACCAGTTGCACCCCTACGTGCAACCCTCGCAAAAGTCAGAGACTTGTGCGAGCTAGGGGAAGACGTAGCCCTTACCTTTTAATACGTGTGATTGAAGGGTTGGTCTGAGCCTTTTATTACTTTTGTATTTCTTTTGTTTGAGGGAAAACGTGTTATGTTATGTATTCATAGTTCCTTTGTATATGCTTTTATGAGTTTACTACATTTGGGTATACAGGGTGATGAGGATTATTATAGAACTTGTCTTGAAACTTGATGTAAGAATTGTTAATAAAAGCACTTAAAACAATTCATAGCTTCCAGTTTTTTCAGTTTTAGGTCTGCTTGTTACTGAACTATGCGTCTTCGTAGATTTCTTTGAAGCAATTGACTCATTTGGACTTTATTTTGATGGTGGTATTACAGCATTAACTCTGCTTGTTCTTCGTACAGCGGTTTTTTCTCGTGACATCATTAAATATGGGTTTAACGTCAATTCGGCAGAAGTATAATTTCCTTCTTTTAGAATGTGGGTTCAACGCGACGAAGTACTGAACAAAACTCGAAAGGACCAAAATGTTTCGGCAATATACTTATTTTGGCAAAATAAAGTTTTTATATGACTTTTCTTTCTATTTATTAAACAATATCTGACATAATAATTCGTTACTATATGAAATACAAAATAAAACAGAACTAAAGTATTAGTTAATGAAATGTAGTCCATAACACAAACCATTTTGTCGAAATGGTGGTTTTGATAATAGGGGTCCTTTGTGGAATGATGGACACACTGCTCTCAAACTTATGGCAGAAATCTTAGCCGTACGATTGCAGAAGGCCGTAATTCTTGGTTTACTTCGCCTGCTCAGGGCACATGATTCTTGAACCCAATAGTCATTTATCCCACGGCGTGGGGAGTGGTTATTGGGATAAATGATCCAGCGCGCACCCCGGAAGTGTCGGAGCTCCGCAGATAGGAAAAAAATTGTCATACAATAATTTCCCTTTTATATTTATTCATATTTCATATCTACTCATTTCATCATTATGACTCTAGATTTAAAAAAGCAGGAAATACCCATGCTCTGGCAATGTCCGTTGTTTGTTCGTATTTTTTTCCTCATACCTCACTTATTATCAGCTTCCAAAACCACTACACGCTTTCATGAACAAACATTATTATTATTCAAAGAAAAATAGTCTTCCTGTGGTTCGACTACTATTTATTCTTTGAAGTTAGCATTATTTATTTCGGAATTTAAATGTTATTTCATACAAGTGAGCTTAGTGAGGGCTAGCAAAACTAGTTCGAGACTGGCAAAACAAGTACTTTTCGCCTAACGTTATACCTCTTCCCACAGCTGCGATAAATGAAATGAGAAAGGATTCAACGTTTCTTGATAAATGTATTTTGACAGTGACTCTCAGTAATTTTTTTGACATTTACATATGTCATGTTTTGTTGTCAAATTGATAATTCGCTGGTTCTGATCTCCCATCGTCAATAGCAATTAGCATTGTCACAATAAAAACAACTTACCGGCTTGAGAACAATGTGAATGTGACAATAGTAAACTTACCCTAGTGGTTGCAGATAATAATAGATATTTGTGTGACTAGGGAGGAAAGTGTCACTTTTTCCCTGCATAAGAGGTTTGCTGCAAGAGGGCCTGTAGGGCTCGTCGACAGCAAACGCAAAGGGAGGAACAGATATTTTACTCCAATCTGATACAAATAATTTTTTTTAACTGCTCCAGCATAAAACCACCAAATAATAACAAAGAATATAGTTTGAATGATGGTTTCCGGGTTCTTAGGCCGACATTTATTGAGCGATGTAGGTACTCGACGTTTACTGTCTACTGTAGACCATAACCAGTAAACAGGGCAACTGTAAACATCTCTCTTGATAATGCCAACCACACGTGTTGGCGAAACCCGGAAAACCATCATTCAAGCAATGACGGCAGCGAAAGCCTTTCACAATTTGTAGAGAATATTGTGTTTCAAATATATTGAGCAATCTTATATTTTTCAATAACTTCAATCAAAAGTAACATTCTTGAAACACCCACCAACAAGAGAAAGAAAAAAAAAAAGAAAAATTCCCAGTTGAGGCGTTTGATTCGTATCAGTAGTTACATACAACAAACAATAATCATTTTGACTGTAATCTTGATGACTGTATCCATTCACAGCCAGACTACATGAACAATCTACTACTACTACTAAAAAGAGTATAATATTCTACTAAATTGGATGAGGGAAAAAAGAGTGGGAAAACTGGTAAAGAGGTAATTTTGGCGTATTTTCTAAAACTCTCAAAAATATTTCAACCTCCCTTCACATTATGGTAAAAAGACATTTAACGCTCCATTCCATATAGTTTCAAAAAAGGAAGATTGTTTTGTCCTGATCATAATAATAATTTTTGGAACACTTAGTAGATGCAAAATAAGATTTTGATGTTATACTGCTTCATTGAATCAAATGTTTCGGCAATTGAAGGTGGTCGGTGGATCAGCGGTCTAATACACAGGCCGTTCGAAACTCCAGCATAGCGATAGTCGGTTCGAATCCGATGTAGGTACGAGAATTTTTCTCAACTACTTTATATCGGATTCGATAGGCGGCCGCATGCCTTGTTGAAAAGCAAGTGTATTGTGAGTTGTCTAGATGCCAATCTCGTCTAGTGCTAGCTTGGAGTGCACACCGACCACCCGAGGTGGTGCTGTAGGTTTTCCGGTTTTTTTCCTACAGCTGAAAAGTAAATACATCACCTGAAACAGTAAGTCGCCCCGGAGCGCCACGGCAAATAATAATAATAGCCGTCCTCTACCCGCACAAGCTATGCCTTTGGGTACACTCAACGAGTGTTTATGAGGGAGTATTATTATTATTATTAATTGCAACAACAACAAAAGCAACTCCTTCATCAACAATTTATCCCTCTACCATTTATTTTTCCCATGCCCACCGCATTCTCATCTATAATCAACTTCAGCAATGTTACATACTTCAGATTTGATTTTTTTAATACGTCCTAAAAGTGGTAATTTTTGTGAATGTATTTTTTGAAAATAAATTATAATGAAAATAAAAAATACCTGTACCTATTCATGTGAAACTTTATTCAATTTTCATGGAGTAAAAGTGCCACTTCCAACCCTAAAATTAGGGAGGAAAAGAAAAAATGGTGTTTAAAAAAATAAATTTTTCATATTGTAAGTAATGCTACTAACAATGGGTCTGATATCTTCAGTTGGTACATCATATACTTGTCTCTGACAAATCAATAAATTCTCCTGATGATATCTAGATCGAGTGGTTGTGAAGTAGGTATTCTTTGTTGAAATTTTGTGCAATATTTCAATTATTCAATCGACTTATCAGATTTTTCATATTTTTCTTTCAATTGAATCATGACAATCATATATGCTGTAACTATATTAATAATTTCCAGTATTGAACTTTTGCTTATAACAAAGAAGTTAGCAGCTGTGAATTGTGGACAGAAACCTTTGACAATATTTGACAGCTTGAAAAGTTCTTCTCTGGATCTTGAATCCATATGTAATCTTTCCTGTAGTTTATAACATAATTGCTCCAAATTCATTCCGGCAGATGAAGCAGATGCGCAAGAGAGGATTATGAATATAGATTCAACCTGAAAAAAGGAAAATTATCATTACAAAGTCATTTCCATTAATTAAGATGCCTAAAAACCCTGGTGCGCCGACTCATACCTGTAAAACTGTAGAATAAATCGCTGGACATTCGCTTGCTTGATAATGAGAAAACAAATGAAATCGCGGTCTATTTTCCAAAAATCCCGCGATACTTCGTGAACCGCCACCGTCGGTTTTCTTGTTGGGGTGAATTTTCATGAACAGAAAGTATCTAGTATTACGCACGAGCATGAAATCAATCAAATTTACAGAATCACTGTCCGCAAGCAGTTTTATTAGATAAATTTTCGACATATTATATAATTTTTATTTTGCTGATATGCAATTTACTGGAATGAATAATAATCACACATTTCACATAAAAGTATTGAAATTCAGCTGCATGGAAATTCACCATTAGAACCTGTCAATCTTGTGCTTGTGCCTATCTGACATCTGCCCAACATGCGCATGCGCAAGTATCTGCGCCATTGTATCCGAGATTTTCTTTTAAAGTTCTCTATAATAATGTATATATAAAGTAATAATTTTGTAGCTTATTTTGAGTTTAATTGCTTTTCAGAAGTGATATGTGTGATGAGTTGTCTGTTACAATGGTCTTTCGTTATTTTAAAAACTGTATGTCATGTAATAGTGAAGTTGTTTCTTTTTTTGTACAATACTTTCTCGACAGAAAATTTATTTTTGGATGATCTAACCACACTGAAAAGATTTTACGAAAACGAATGGTAAAATAAGAAAACCTAAACAAGCTTGATGATATATGCAAAATTGATAGATTTCAGTAGAAGTGGTAATTTTTTTTACTTTGTCACGAACTTTCGCAACTTGAACTTATGAAATATTTAAAGAAACAGTGGGGTATAACAATACGCGACCAGTTGATTGAATCGATTTGAAAAAATGTTTGCCATGTTTATTAGAGCATGGCGAGTTAAGAAATTGGTTCCAAAGTATATTTTACAGATTTTAAGTAGTAGGCACTCACTTTCGGTATTAGACATGAATGAATTATTGTGTTCATCTCTCTGAATTTTTTCCACACAAAAACGGATTATGGAAAATAATATAAAATACAGAAAAATAAAGAAACGAACATCATTAATAGTCAATGATATTGCACCACGAAATTTTTGATTCTGCCACAACTATTTTGAATTTCAAACGGTATTTACATTATTTTAAATAAATAATACATTTTGTTTGGTGTTATTTTTCCAAAAATTTGGTCTTTCACTTCGAGTATGGAAACTATATTGCTTTACTATATTGCTTTATATTACATTACTGAAGTACTTATTAAATTCTTCTGCAATTTCTTTTTTACATGAAACTTTTTTTCCTTGTTCTGTTTTTATTTAATTTATTTTATCTTTGGTTTTGTCTTTATTATTTACTAAATTCCACATACAGTGTCATTCCCAAAGTATGCACCATATGAAAAACTTATTTATTAAGGGTTTTTCGACGAAAAGCTATTCTTGATAAAAGTTTGTGCATCCCCCAAAACTAAACATGCACCAACAAAATACAGTAAAACACACGTAATGTACGAGGAGGCTTCAAATATTTGATTTTGAGACAAGAGTAAAGTACTCTTATTTTGAAAAATCTCGGGAAATGATATTCAGAAAAGTTGTTCAGCACTAAAAAATACATTCAGTTTTGGAGTCATGACCATCTAAGTGAAGTCTTATTTTTTACCCATTTTCTTTAAATGGGGACTACGAAAAAAATAATTTGCTAAAACGATAAATAGACAGCATCCTGTATACGACGGTTCATTTTAAAAGCCTGTAATATTACAAATTACACAACTATGGTGTTAACCATGGTCAATTTTTCTGAGGAGTAAAATAATTTTAAAATATTTTGGTGCAAAGTTATTTTTATTTTTTGTTGACACCAAAAATTACTCAAAATTATACAGTTTTGTAACAAGAACACAATCACAAGACATCAAAATAAAATAGGTATTTCGGAACAAACTCATTAATTTTCTGGAGATTTTCTTGTCCAAAATAAGTGTTTTAAGTTGGCTTTGAAACCAAACGTATGTTTGACATTAAGTACGTGACATATTCGCTGAATATTCATTACGTAGTTATTGTTATTGCTTATTTTGTTATCGTTTGATAATAAGTACTATTTAAATAATATCAAGATGCTTACAAAAGATGAAAAAGTTGAGATCATATTGTTGTGTGGGGAAAATACTCCAAGCAGACAAGTAACAGACGTTTTTAATGCCAGGCATCCTAATCGCAAGGTAAATCACACTACAGTTACCCGTATTTTAAATAAATTTAAAGAAACGGGCAGTATTAATAATAATTTCAATAAACCTCACTCAGCTGCAAAGGTATCTAGAGAAGTGGAAGAGGAAGTGTGTTTAAGTGTCTTCGAAAATGGTAAGACATCGATTAAACAAATATCAACATCTCTTGATGTACCTATTTCTACCGTACAAAAAATTTTAAGAAGAAATAAATTCAAAGCTTTCAAACCAAAATGGAACCGTAAGTTCACAGAACTGTAGATGGTGGGCTTTAGAAAACCCTCATTTCACTATAGAGGTAAATGTCTTATGTGGACTGTTGAACAATAATGTGATTGGTCCCTTCTTCATTAATGGAAACCTTAATGCCAACCGATATTTGCAATTTTTACAACAAGATTTATTACCAATTTTTAATCAAATGCCGCGTAGACAAAGAGAAAAAATTTGGTATCAGTTAGATGGAGCTAGTGTTCATTGTAGTGTTGCAATAAGACAATTTTTAAATGAAACATTCAATGGAAAATGGATAGGACGTTACTCAGAATATCCAATGCCAGCGCGCTCACCAGATTTAACCCCAATGGATTTCTTCTTATGGGGTTCATTGAAGAACGAAGTTTACAAACATCGTCCATTTAGGGATAGAGAACATTTAAAAAATGTTATTACTAATTGTGTCAGGGCCATTCAACCGGAGCACATTACGAATGCAGTCAAGGATTGTGTAAGAAGAACCGAACTGTGCATGTTGCGGGATGGACATCATACTGAGATGTAAAATACTTCTTTGGGAAACATGCTTTCGTTTTTAAAGCGAATATAAGAATTATTTTGGACAAGAAAATCTCCAGAAAATCAATGAGTTTGTTCCGAAATACCTATTTTATTTTGATGTTTTGTGATTTAATATTACTGAATATCAAGTTCTTGTTACAAAACTGTATAATTTTAAGTAATTTTCGGTGTTAAAAAAAATGGGTAAAAAAATAAAACTTCACTTAGATGGCCATGACTTCAAAACTAGATGTATTTTTTAATGCTGAACAACTTTTCTAAATAACATTTCCTGAGAGTTTTCAAAATAAGAGTACTTTACTCCTGTCTCAAAATCAAATATTTGAAGGCTCCTCGTATATTACGTGTGTTTTACTGTATTTTGTTGGTGCATGTTTAGTTTTGGGGAATGCACAAACTTTTATCAAGAATAACTTTTCGTCGAAAAACCCTTAATAAATAAGTTTTCCATATGGTGCATACTTTGGGAATGACACTGTATATTATTTCCGTTTTTTTCTATTTCTGATTGATGAAACTTTCGTTTGGCAATTTTAATAAGATCATTTGTATGTTTACGGTAGTTAATATAAGTTATTTGTTTTTTTCATCATTCAAGTTCCTTTGCCAATCTTTATAGAGTTTGTTTTTATGATTTATCGACTCTACTATAGCCGCGGTAATCCATTTTTTGCGTTTAATTTTATTTTTACCGAGCTTTACGATTTTGTATTTTTGTTGATTGAATTATTCAAAATTTTTGGTAATTCTTGAGTTTTAAATATTTGTATCATTTATATTATAGTAGTTTTCCCAGTTGTAATCATCTAGCTCGTTTTTTATTTGGGAATAATTTATGTATGTTTTATACTTGTCAACTTCAGGGTTACTGGTAAGATTTTTTACTTGAAAACTCATCAATGTTGCTCGATGATCTGTTATATTGTTCTCATAAACTGCAGCAAGAGCTTCATCAACAGAGGACTGTGCTATTGCCTTAAATAATATTAATAGGCAACTTCGGGAGTCTTTGTGTACACGTGTGTATTTGTATATCATATTCATATAATAAATTTAGATAGTTTGAAGCAGTGTCGTTTTCTTCTTTAATATTTTTGTTTATGTCTCCGACCAGTAGATGAAATTCGTTATCAGAATAATCAATTTGCTCCAAATAGTTCTCTAGGCCTAATATAAAGTCTGTAGGTGCACTAGATGGTGAGCGATATATAGATGTTATTGAAATATATTTATTTTTTGACAGTTTGATTTTGATATGTAACGCTTTCGAGTCACCGATATCAATAGTTTTGCTGTTTAGATTTAATTCCTTTTTAATATAAACTATTACACCATTATTCTTATTTAATCGTCCTTAGGTGTAGATTGCTTTATATTCTCCCAAATTAAAGAGACTAACATCCTCAATTTGAAAAGTTTCTGACAGTACAATACAATCAAAATTACATTCCATTTGATCTAACATGATTTTAAATTCGTCGAGATGTGCATTGAGTCTGCATATATTTTGATGTATCATACTGAAATTTTTCTTTTCGTTCTTATTAATAACCTTGAAGTACTTGTTTAGTTCCGCTATTTTAAAGCATTCAAGAGTATCATATGGTTCGTAATTGATATCACGTATGTACTGATCCATGTATATATGGAGGGCAAGAGAAAAAAAAAATAGAATAAAAATTTATAATAATAAAGTAGAAGACTAGGTATTAAAAGAGATAGTTTATATAAATAAAGGGTAATGTATTATGATAAGGGAGAAACATAGGGTTTGTTTCTGGAACAAGTTCTTGACTTTAGTGTATCGGTATTGTCTTCTTCCTCTGTAGTAGTTGGTGTTGTCTGTGCAATATTGAATACTTCTCCCGTACTTGCTTTAAGGTCACTAGCTTT